>OY728153.1:601866430-603067430 GCA_963277665.1 Viscum album | reverse complement strand
GATAATTCTTTTCATGGGGCCTGCAATTTTTTATAATTACCTAGGTTTAGTATATTTGGTTTACTGTTGGTAGTCTACCAAAGGGGGGTGTACTACAAATAGTTTTCACTTTTTATTTATTGATAGAAAATTAATTTTATATTACCTTGAGAAATTAAAAATAGAGATCCTTTTAAATTGGTTGATTCTAAATCAGACAATGGATGTAGTGATCAAATATGGTTCGGAAAAACCCTTTGTAATCCAACCATTGCTTCCAATTTTTACCAATTCTACTTCTATTGGATGTTAAGAGAGAGATTATACTATTGATTAATCTCTCCCCTTGGAAAGATAATGATGATAAGGGAATTCAAAATCAAGTCTCAATTGGTTAACTTCCTTCCAATGTGTATGGTGTTGTAACAGGTCCTTTGACAAATTAAGGCAATTCCAAATTTGGAATTCTTTTCCCTAATTAACAAATATCCCCATCATAATTCCTCATAGATAATGGTGATCAAAAAACACTCACCATCCAACCATAATAAATTAAATGTAAAATATATAATAATTGGGTGTATTGAGAGATGGATCAAAGACCAAGGCAATTGAAATAAAAAAATCTAACCCTTGATCAAATGCATTCAGAAAAAGAAAACATAACTAATAATTGAAACCTATTGGTAGAAGAGAAGGAAAAGGATTATTCTATTAAAAATAGAAACTCAAACAAATAATTTGGTAAATTATCCCCCTTTCCCAATTACTCATAGGAACTACCCCTCTATGGAAGGTAAGGTCGTGTTGATTTGGGAGATATGAGACAATGTAGAATGAATAAAAGGAAAGGAAAGGAAATAAGAGAAATAAATAGGATGTAGAAAATTATCCAGAGATTCCATCATTGATTGATCCTCTTGAATCCTCCCATGTCCACTTATTTTTAGGCATATATAAAACCAAGGGTAACATAAATTTCTCAATAATTCTTCATGGTTCATCATTGTTCACAAAAGAGAGGTGATGTTGAAAATTCCCATCATAACTACCATTTTTGAGTTTGTCTGAATGTTTTTCATCATGTAAATGATTTTCACAGTGTTTAATGTATGGGACTAACCCTCTTATTCCGAAAATATTAAGCATTTTAAATAGTGGATTAAATACTTGTAATGTTTGGGAAGATAAATTTCAACTGATTTTTTTCATACGGTGTAATTCTTCATGTTACACATAGTGAATGACTTATATGATGTGTAAAGTTGATTTCCAAGAATTTTCTCTCTAAATTTCCCAATTTCATCATTTTAAAGCTTTATACTTGGTCCTTCACTTTTCCATTCATCACATACCATCATATGAATAATCAAATTATCATATTTTAGATCCAAAAAATTAGTGTCATGGAACCTCGCGAAGAGGCACAACCCGAAGTGTTTTTAAATCACTATATTCATCACTTTTTTTTATTTTTTAATCAACCTATACATCCTACAACAAAACATAAAAAATCAAAATTCACCAACATTAATGATTTAATTTATACAAAAGAACCATTTTTATCCAAAAATACATGTGTAAAATGGTTTTGTCATACCAAATTGAGTATCCTATTATGAAATTTTGCCTAACCATTGATTTTCCCATGTTTATGGAATTTATAAATAGGATTATACACCAATATATCAACCCTCTTATAGTGGTATTCATGGATGAAATATTATTTTATTTTAAAAATGATTAGAATCATTTTCTGTACATGAGAGTGGTTCTAAATATCTTTAGAGTCCCTAAGTTTATGCCAAGAAACCTAAGATCCAATTGTAGATTTGGAAAGTTATGTTTTTAGGTAATGTGGTATTAGAAAAAGATATCTTGGTTTATTCTGAAAAGGTAAAAAATTTCATGTATTGGAAAGAATGGTGGAATACACTTGAGATTCATAGATTCTCGGGATCATTAGTTATTACAAACATTTCATGAAATTATTCTCTATTTTGGATTCTCTACTGACCACTCTCACTCAGAAGGGATTGAAGTTTATTTGGGACTCGAAATGCTTGATTTCCGTTGATGATTTGAAGTGTTGAACCCCCCCCCCCCCCCGGTTTTAGTTATTTAACTATTTATTTATGTAATATATATATATATATATTAATAGGGATAATTTTCAAGAGGTTTGGAGGGATTTTTCATTACATTGGAGGATTTTGTGTTGGTTCACATTTGGAGCTTGGTTAGTATAAACCATGCACCCGAACTAAGGAACTATAAAACTTGTGGCATGAAGTATATTTGATCTGGATAGTTAGTCCATGGTTTGGTCAAACCATAAATATTTTCATATGAATCCATTCATTTATGGATATATGGGAAATACACAATACATACACGATTTTTATAACCATGTGATCCAACCGTGTGAGGGGTGTATTAAGGATGTAGTACCTCATAGTTGGCATACAATTATCCAAATTGTCTGACATTAACATGAATTGTATAATTGGTCTTCCTTGAAAATTATTTAATTCATATTTTATTCTCAATCACTCAATTTAACACTAATCCTCCCATAACTTGAATTACTTTTTATCCCAATGCATGAGAGGTGATCCCCTTCACTCTGAGAGCGATCCATAAGCAAATTAAAGTGTGTTGGAGGCCTAGATCCATTAGTAAGTGCCATTTATTCTTCATTATTCTTATATAAAAGGTTCATCCCTATCTTTTAGAACCATATATCTAGTATATTATGGATATATATGTTCTATGAATATTAAAATGATGGTATCATGTTGTATCTATTTAATGGAATGTGATTTTTGATCAGATCAGGATGTTATGTTGTGTTGTTCTTCATTTTTTCCAATTTTAGTGTGGTAGGTGGATTCTATATCAACTCTAAACTATTTAGATTTTCAAGTATTAGTTTTAGTTTAATTATTTTCTTGAAATGGTTATGAAATTATTATGTTACACTTAATGAAAATCCTTTTTTGGTATTGTATTAGTAATATTGTAATGTGGATTGGTTTTTGAAAAACCGCTTATTTAAAATTTTAAAATGATGTTATAATATTATGGGTTGGTTTTATTCAAGTAAATAATTTTTTGAAATAATTTAAATGAGTAAATGATTTGATTGAATTACATGGAATGGTTTTATAAAAAATGGTTGGGTGTGATTTTAATGGGATGGATAATTGTTGTGAAGTACCACCATCAATGAGAAGAAGTATGTACATGAAGCTCCACCTTCAATGGTAGAACCATTATTGAGTGTGTGTTTGGAAAAGGAAAAAAATATTCCAAATTAAATGATATGTATTTTTGAATTATTTATTGATGATTTACTTGTAATTTTTTTTGGAATTTAATATGAATTGTTTTTATTTTTTAAAAATATATTATAAAATGTGCGAAAAAGTTTTTTCTAAATGGTGTGATTTGGGAAGTCATTGCTGGAAATACTACCATGTTTAGACACACCTTTATCTTAGGTACTATTGTGTATTTTTAAATTTTATCAATCAAGACATTGGTAAATTCAAGGTATCTCAATTTTTTAGTGATGCTTTATGATACCGTGGCTTGGTATGTGGAGTTGTAGCATAGAGTGAGTGGGGTGTTCCTGGTTGTTATCACATTGTAATTTTTTGTTTTATATCTCTTAAATCTCTCTTGTGTATGCCTTTTTTTTCTTGTACAATGATGTGGTTTGTTTGGTTGCTTATGTTTTGAGTTTTATTTTGTACTCATGCACCATATAGAGCTTTTTTTGTTATGTTTTTGTGTCTTAGATTTTTTATATTTCAAAGGGAAATTCATCCCCCAAATTTTCTTGAGGACCTTGGAATTTATTATGATCCTTCGGTGTATTTGGGATGTCACCTAATTCCCAGTAACATCACCATCTCTTCCTAGGAAAATGGGTTACAAGAGGGATGTTACAAATGGTATCAGTCATGGTCAGTCCAAATATATTTTTGAGAAAAATTTAATCAGTATGATTGAACATGGACATAAAAATGGTAACATATCCATTTAGTCTATCTATCTTTTTTGAAAAAATGTTTCACCATTGTTCGGTACATGACATTGGAAATGGTGTTAGTGTTGTTTGTTCCTAGGGTTTGAAATAGTATCATGTTTTCTCTTTGGATAATGGTAAGGAGTATGATTTTCAGAACATGAAATGTATAGTATAAATAGGTTCATCTAACATCTTTATTTTTAACATCAACTTACCAATGAGTTTCAATATGTGGGTTTTTTTAGAAACTTCTAAGAGAGTTGTACCCTCATCTTAACAGTTTTTAGCCAATGAGAGTTTCATTAAATTCATTGATAGTAATACTTACCAACAGGAATGAATTGTTCATTTGGAGTAAATTAGTTTCCAAAATGGACAAAAGTGGTGATTTTTTAAAATATTAAAACCGGTTGTTCCTAAAATCTTGGTAGACGTATTTTAAAAAATGGTTAAGATGATGATAATAGTTGAAGTGTGGAAGGATATGTCAAAATATTTTTTAATTTGGTAAATTGGAATTACTAAGCCTTTAGTTTTTAATGAGAAATATTAAATGGAGTTTTATTATTTTTATTGTGAATGACACCAGGTAGGAATTATAGAAACTAACCAGGGGAGGCTTCTGAGAATGTGGTCTTACCCAATCCATAGGTGAACGAAAACATACTTCAAATCATTTTCAAGGATTTCTAGATCAGGGATAAGGGTAACAAGAATGATAAACTATGTCAATTGGAACATTTCTTTTAGTTAAAATAGAATAATCCCCCAATAATTTTAAGGCATTCAAAAAATAAAATAAAAAGAAAATAATAGTTAAATAGGATAAATCAAATGTTTGATTTCCTTGGGACACCAACATAGCTGAAAGAGAATTTGTAAACACATATGATGCAGGATTTGGCACTCCAATGTTTTGAATTGATAGTTCAAGATAAATTGGATCAAGGAATGGAATGTTATAATTTTATATAATTATTTAACAATAAATTCAATCCTTAATCTTTTTATATTTATTGAACAATAGATATCTTTATTTTGAATAAATAAAATCTCTCAATGATAGAGTATGTATCTAAATTTATGAATTTAGTCTTCTTTTTCCCAGATGTTGTTGTGTGTGCATCATTGAAGGTTGACATTTTCATTATGTCTTATGAACAAATATTTTCTCAATCATTTTCATTCTTTTTATACTATATTATGTTGATATGGTCAATAGAGTTACTATAGAAGAATAAGACATCTCAAAAAAACTATTGATAGAGCATGATTATTCCTATGGGAATATGTGGGTACTGTAATGATTGGAGTAATACGAATAGGTACACCTACTATCTGAGTGGTGGTACACATCATAATCCCACCATAGGGTCCATATATCTTCCCATTTAATCTGAATATAAATCAGAATTTTTTTCAATTTGGTTCATTTGATCACATCAAGTATGATTGTACGATACCTCCTAGATCATGTCACGATTATAATAAGGTAGATAATATTTAGTGCTATTATCAAATTACTCCAAGTTTGGGTTATACAAAATCATATAATGCTTCTTAGGTATAAAATACTTCAATGGGATGAGTAAAAAGGAATAATTATCATCATCAAAATAGGGCGAGCCAAGGTTATTATAAGAACACCATGAATCCTCAACTAGTGAAATCTCTATATGGTAAAAAAGAAAAATGTGAAGTGAGTGGGAAATTATATGGAGCTAATAAAATTATCCTAGATAATAAATGTTTTCCTTAAATGGTGAGAGATATGATTATTTGAATTATAAAATTACATAGTCGTTTTTTGATATGGGTTAATCCCACCAGTTTTCATCTCATGTTACTGATAATATAGATTCTCAAGTTGAGATGATTCATTCTATTCTAAAACTATAAACTCCTATTTTACAAAGATATTTTTGATCCTTTATGTGTAATGATTGATCTATAATAATAGTTGGGTCAGATTTACTTTTCTATTTCTCAATTCTTGGGATGTATGTCTATAACTTGATTTTTGGTTTGGATTGGTTGACATCATCTAAGACCCACATTGATTTTTATTCTTGAAAGGTTAGTTTCACATATTTACATAGAGTCATGTATATCATTAGGAGAGAATGGATTGTAAAGGATAATAAATTAGGAATATTTCATTGGTAGTTAGAACCATATTTTATCAGTTTAAAGCTCTTACCTTGACTTATGTGGATGATATTGGACTTGGATATTTTTCAACTATTATTGACCAGTTTCCTAAAATTTTTTCCAACATTTTCTCATGGGTTCCAACCAATATTGAAGTGGAGTTTACAATTGATATATTACCAAGGACTAGTCCTATATCACTTCCATATTATCAGATGGAATCCAGATAAATTAGGTAATTGAATTATTAATTGGAAGATTTTGAATGTAAATGGTTAATTTGAACAAATGGGTCTCTCAGGGGAAAATCGGTTCTATTTGTGAAGAAGGTGGATAATTTTCATAGACTTTTTATGGATTATCATAATCTTAAACAAGTGATTATAATTAATTGGTATCCTACTACACACATTTATGATTTGTTTGATCAATTGAGGGGAACCTAGTGTTCTCAAAAATCGACTTACATTCTAGATATCACTAATTTTGAGTTTGGGAGGAGGATATTCCAAAATAACATTCAGAGGTTGATAAGTCCATTAAAAATATATCATTATTGTTTATGGTCTTATGGATTCACTAGATGTATTTATGGAATTAGTGAATTGAATATTTCAAAGATATATGGATATCTTTTTGGTGGTGTTTTTTATGATATTTTGGTGTTTTCTATGACAGAAATGAATAATTAAAAATGAATGAATACAATGTTGGGTATATTTTAGGAACATATTCTATATGCGAAGTTCATAAAATTTTATTTATGGATACAAGTGGTATGTTTTCTTATCCATGTAATTTATGAAACAGTCATTTCTATAGATCTAGAAATGATAGAATCTATTATATATTGAAAACCGATGAATAATGGATTTAAGATATGCAGTTTACATTTATTGGGGGGTACTTATAAAATTTTTTATGTCATTTATCAAATTTGAAACCACTGATGAAAACATTAAAAAGGAAAGGGATCCCTTTCTAGGGGAATAATCAATTTCATACATCCTTTAAATAACTTATGGTAAGAATTACATTAGAAAAAATCCTCATGTTTCCAGAGTCTAGATGGGGATTTGAATTCTACTGTGATGCATCAAGATCATGGTTGGGATACCTTCTCATACAGGAAGATCATATTGTTTCTTATGGTTCTTTAATGTTACAATTTCATAAGAAAAAACACCAAAAAATATTTCGGATTTAACTGCTATGGTATGTTCTTTTAATACTTGGTGTAATTATCACTTTGGTGAGAAATGAATGATTTTTATAGATCATATGTGTTTGAGAAATATTTTCTCACAATGTGATTTGAATTTTATGTATTGTAGATGGATGATGTATTTGGAAATATTTGACTTTGGAATTATGTATACACTAGGTAAAGGGATCTTTATAGAAGATGCATTGAGTAGGAATTCATATGATTAGTTGAATAAAGAGGTATTATACTAGTAAAAACTAATGTAATTTATAGAATTTATACATCTAGATTTCTCAGATCATGGTTACATTGTAGTATTATTTATAGTTTTTTTGTTTATAATTTGGTTGATCAAGATATAAAGGCTCATAAATCTGATCCAAAATGTGTTTCTATGATTTCAAAACTAAATGGTGGAGGCCATTGAGGGAATAAATCTAGATGGGAATTTAGTGTTTCGTTTTTGATATTGGATGGTTTTACCTTTTTCTTGTTAAAATACTTCTTAATTCCAACCACAATTTGAGATTTTATGTTCACCATGGTATTCAAAAAATGTATAAATTATTGAAAAAATAGTTTTTGTGTGTAATCATGAAAATATATATGGTGAATTATTTCATTAAATTCCTCACCTATCAATGGGTAAAGGTGGAGCACCAATGACCAGTAGATATGTTGTAGTCCTTACCAAATACAATGTGTAAATGAGAGTACATAACCATGGATTTTTCAAACATATACCAAGGATGGTTAGGAAACAGGATTCAATATGAGTGTTTGTTGATGAGATCATTGAGATAGCTCATTTAATTATTATTCATGAAAATAATTCAGCGGAGGAGTTATGAAAATTATAAATTCAATTAATTGAAAATATGCACAGTGTTCCAGTCATGTTTGTATTAGACATATACCACAGGTTCATTTTTTTCTTTTGTAGATCCTTGCAAAAATCCCTTGGAATATAATTGACTATGAGTGTGACTTATCATCTCCAAATGGATGTAATGTTTGAATGGAAAATCCAAATGTTGGAGAACAAGATAATGGAGTGTGTAATATATTTCAGTGGATGATGGGATTAGAATTTACCATTATTGGGTTTCTCATATAAAAATAGTTTTCATGACTCAATACATATAGATCCTTTTGTAAAATTGTGTGGATGTATTTGTCATTGTCCACTTTTTGGGGTGGAAATTTACAAGAATTCAATAATTTGGACCAAACCTTGTGTAAGAGACAAAAAATAAGATATTTCTAATCAATAATAGAATAGAGATTACTTATATACATTAAAAATAATTTGTAAATAATTATCAATGAGCGTTTATATTTGAAGTGGGTGATCACATTTTTTGAGAATATCTCAAAGTATTGGGTATCTTCTTTCTGGTAGGTACGAAAAGATATTACCTCGTTAAGTACCTTTTGAAATACATTAATGAGTTAGAGAGTTGAAATATCCATTTTATTTTACTCTATGTTTTATTTTAGTTTAAAATATATTTCATTTTTCTCAATTAAAAAAATTATAAACCGGATCCTAACCATGTGATTTGATGGGATCTCATTGAAATTGAATCGAATGCTACAATGATTTTTGTATCGAAAATTATTGTGGATTAGAAAGAGAAGATCATTCATGTGAAAAGAATTGGTCAATTTCATTTATTATGGAAACATGGTAAAATTTTGGAAGAAACATGGAAGCATGAAAATGAAAAGACATAGAACTGTCTCAACCTTTTCCTAGACAATAAGGGTTTTTTACTTTACAAGGCTAGAAATACCAATGGTGGGGATAATGCAGCACCCCCATTTTTAGGTACATGTCCCTTTATTTATCTATTTAAAGTATCTATAATGATTTGGTAAGGTTTTAATGGGTTTAATGGTGTATTGAAATTCATTGGTTCCTTTTCTAGAAGTTTAGGATTTGAGCACAGTTAGTATAATAAGTGGACCCCATCTAGAAAATAGTGTGAGTTTTGGTAGGAGGGACAATAACTCTTCACAATTGGCACATGGTTTAATGAAACTGTGCATATTTCCATGGGAAACCGAGAATTTCTACATAAAGGGGAAATAATTGTTTATCATTTATTTTTTCTAACCATGTGAGTGATTGGATTAAGGATTTATCACCACATGGTTAGCGTACAGTTTTTCGGACCATACTAAGTAACCGTGCAACTAAGAGGTGGACCTCCTAACAAAGTTTATTTAATCCATGTTATCTTATTAATAAATTTATTTCCCATATTTATCCCATAATTGGAATTCATTTTTCTCCCAAGGTATGAAATTTGACCCCTTCAATTTAGGAGTGATCCTTAAGAAATTTAACATGCATTGGAGTGCTGAATTCTTTGGCATTTTCCCATTTTTCTCTATTATTATAAAATCCAAGGTTCTTCCATCTCTCTAAACCATAGATTTATTTTTTTATGGATATATATATATTTCATTAATGGTTTTATGATGGTATCTGGGTAGATATTGTTAAGTTAGTATGATTTTTTATCAAATATTGAAGTTTTGGTGTGCCATTATTCATTTTCACCATCATTTGTGTTGTATGTGTCATATCTCATGACTACACTTCTTTAAAAACTTGAACGAAATGTTTTAATTAAATTTTTAACTTGAAATTCCCATGAAATAATTGAGTGAGTATTGATGGAAATATTGTTTTGGTATTTTCTGTAAAATTTTTGCAAGGTAATTGGATTATGAAAACCCCCATATTTATAATTTTAGAATGATCTTTAGAAAGTATGGTTTGGTTTGAATCATGTAATGAATTTTTTGAAATTATTTAAATAATTTAATGTTTCCATTTAAATGACTTGGAATTTTTTTGACATAAAAGGTTGAGTGTGAGTTAAATGGGTTGGATAATGGTTGCAAACTACCACAATCAATGGGGAGGAGTATGGACATTATGTTCAACCATTAATGGTGACACGGATCTTAACTGTGTTTATAGTTGTGTGTGTGCAAATGGAAATAATACTGATTTTATACACAACCCTTTTTTGGGCACTATTGTGCATTTGAAATTTTCATGTATTGAGACACACATAATAGAAAGGTATCATAGTTATTTAGTTATGATTTTTTATACTATTTTTTTTGTATTTTTAGCAGGATATTGGAGTGAGTGAGGTGTTTCTAGTTGTTTTTACTTAGGTTTTTTTAGTTTTTTGGACGTTTTGGTTCTATTTTTTATGTATTTTTGTTTCCTGTGGTATTCTTATGTGGTTTATTTTGTTGTGTTTAGAGTTTTATTTTTTAGTCATGCATCATATTGAGGTTTATTTTGTTATTTTTTATCATTCAAATGGAAAATCATACCTCAAATGTTCTGGAGGTCATTGGAATTTATTTCTAGTGTTGGGTATCTTAAGAATGTCACCTAAGGACTAGTAACACCACCATATCTTACCAATCCAATGGGTGATGGGTGGTATGTTACATGGAATTTTTTGGCTTTATCTGCCATATTAACTCTTCCAAGGGCTGGAAATGGCTATGTGAACTTTTTTTATGCTTCATGTATGAGTTTAGGTTGTGTTCTCATATTGGGTGATCACAAGGTGGAATAGGGTCCTCATATGTTTCGAACTAATAAGAAAAAATATACCAAAAATGATCTTGAAATCGTAGCTATGATTCATACTCCTAAGAGTTGGTGGAACCCCCTTTTCAGATAAAGGATTAAAATTTATTCTGATCATAATAGTTTGATTGATATCTTCAGGAAAATAATCTTCATCAAATATGATTGTTGGAGGACCTATAATAATTTTATTTTGGTGTTTTCTATACCACAATAAAGGATAACATTGTTGTTATTTTTTTATCATGATGATTCCATCCCATATGATGAAATAATTTTTAGAATAGTTCCATTGGATAGATCTATTTTCTCGTATGCATTTGGGAATCCGAGAGGATGAGACTAAGTATGTTTCTGGGAGTGTAAATTTTAAATCCACTCTTCATGGGAACAACCTCATGGAATAATTTCATTAGGATATGTATTAGAGAATTATTAATTCATTATATATTTGGGAATCCATCAGTGAATGGTAACTATCCTTTGAGGGTATTCATTTCTTTAAAAACCATTATATTATTCCATTTCTATGAGACAGTATGTGAAGGGGGTTGTTATAATTCATAGTGGATGGTTCAACTGGGAACAATTAAGATGTTTTTTGATATAATAAATTTATTTTTGTGGCTAGGTATGTATGTAGACATCATTGATTTTGTTTCATAATGTTATACTTTCTTACATATTAGAACCAAGCATCAAGAACTTTCAAGTTTTCTTCAAAACCTTATTATACCAACATGGAAGGGGTATGAGATATCAATGTAATCTGGGGCTGGTATTCCATATAATTCATTATGAAATAATTAAATTTATATATTTATTGACTGATTGACCAAATCATCTCACTTTATCCTAATTTTTTATGCCACCATAATTAAGGATATGAAAAATATATAAGTGAAATGGATTAAAATATTTAATGGAGTTCATTATTCTATTTTTTTCATCTAGTGATATTCATTTCATATATAATTTTTTGCGAGGCCTATAGAGGGTTATGTTATCCCATGTAAATTTCAGAATGAAGTACCATCTTTAGATAGATGGTCAAAAAGTCAGCCTACATAGATTCTAGAAGACGTTCTTCATTTTTTGTGTTCTTAACTATGGAGGATCATTGTATTTACCTTAAGAGATTGTAGAGATTTAATAAAATAATAGTAACTAGTATTCCATTAAAATAACACTGATTGAGGCCTATTATGGAAAACCATGTATATTTCTAAATTATTGGTCGATGTTTGCTAAAGTATCCCTTGTGGGATTTAGCTTTGTCCAAGATATAATATCTATGATCCCAATGATTTTTTATATAATGTTAACAAGAAAGAGACAATATAAGTATTATATGGATCATAATCAACGTCATTTTATGTTATTTATTGTTGAGTAGGTTTTCTTGAAAGTCTTGCCTCAGTAGGGTCTCTAGTGAATTACAAAATAGGAGAAGTCAACACTAATATATGTGGTACTATTTGAGGTTGTTGAATAGATTTGAAAGGTGGATTTGAATCCAGATATTATACATAGATGAATTCAATAAATGAAAATTTTCATTTTTCATAACTTATGAAATATTTTTCAAACCTATCACATGTTGTGAATTGGAAGGACCGTGATGTAGATCCGGATATGACCTTGACTGAGTAGTCAATTCAGGATTTGGATTCCCATATAATAGTTCCATGTTGAAATTATATCCCTTTTTTTAATTTTTTATGGTATTATGGTTATAAATATAATGATATGTTGGAGCAATATATGATTATTGGGGAGTAATGGCCACATTTTTTTGGGGACCAGTCTTCTTGATGTGGATTTCATGGAAGAAAAGTGTCTATAGTGGGGAGAATTATAGAATATTGACACAAAATTTTAGCTACATACATTCTATTGTTTTTTACATATTTTATAAATATATTTTCTCAGGAATACATGGGTGATATTTTGAAAATTTTATAGTTTCTTAGACCTGGTCACTATTATTATGTGCTTAGTGAAATTCATGTGGGTCTGCATAGGAAATTGTGCATCATGAGTTGGAGTCCAAATAAAGGGAACATGGTTAGGAACACGGTCATTAAAAAATATCCATCCTTCCATTAAAACCATAAGACTTTGTATATAAGGGGTATTCACATTTGACACAAAATTTTTCAAACCATGCAGTGAATCTTTGTGGATCTATCAGACACCCTAAAAGGGTCACATAAATTTCATTCTATTCGGAAAACTGTGTGTCCAAACTGTATGATACATTTTTAATTATTTTTTTTATTTTTAAACATAAAAACCCTTTTAATTTTATCATTATTACCACATTGTATTTGGATCTAAAGGTATATAATAGTTTCTTTTCATCCTTCATCATTCTCATAGATCTTCCCTTATCCTCTTGAATAGAACCATTGATCGTTGTTGTTAACATAGATTCAAGTATTATTACATCATCTATTTTTATTTATTATAGATCTATAATGGAATTGATATTTTTTTCTGGATATTCATTGAATAATGTCCTTTATTTGGGAATCATTGATGTATTTTTATTCTGCTCTCTCTTATTTCTATATAGATAATTTTTTGGGGATTATTATTCAATAATTTCTGTTTTTAGGATTACCTTAACTTGTGGATCCCTTGTTGGTTGTTTATGGTCTTAAATTGAGGTGGGTGGTTTCATATGTAATTCAAATCAATTAAAAAAATAATTTAATTTTTATATTTTTAAGGATTTTAATTTACTTATAATAACTATATTTTGTAACATATATCAATGAATCAACATGTAATGAAAGATATTCCATTATAAAAAAGAAAATCAACTTTATTTGAGGTGTTTATGAAGTTAAAGACCATGGTGGAGAGTGAGTTGGGAACAAAAATAAATTCTTGACTTTGGAAAATGGTGGATAGTGTTACAACCACAAGTTCAATGAATTCTATGAAAATAATGGAATTTTATGGGAGGAGACTCTTCAAAAACACCACATAAAAATGGTGTAGCTGAAATGATGAATATTACATTTAATGAATGTTACAAGAGTATGAGGCTTCACTTGGGGTGACCCTAGTCATTATAGACTGAGGGAGTGAACATAGAAGCATATCTCATCAATATTATTCTATCAGGACCAATGGGAGAATGTCTACGAGAGGTGATATTATCTAGAAAAGAGGTAAGACTATCCCATTTATAGGTATTTTGTTTTTTTTTCATATGTTCATATAGATGCTGATGTAATGTAAAATCTTGATTCTAAGTCCAAAACATGTTTTTTATGGGGTATGATTATGATGAGTTTGGATATCTATTTTGGAATGATAAGAACAAGATGATAACTAGAAGATAAACATGATATTTATTGATGTTGTCACATAAAATAACCATTATACATATAAAGATTAAAGATGGAATACAAAATAACAGTTCCATGAGAAATTTGATCTTGTAGGTGTACCCGAACATGCAACACCTAAACATGTGAATCCTAAACCTCATGTAGAGTTAATGAGTTCAATTAGGATGATATATCCTATACATAAGTATTCATAATACTTAAATTATTTTTGATTGATTAATGGTGGAGAACAAGAATTCATTTAAGAGTAAATGTAATTAAAGGAGACAATAAAGTGATATTTTGATATGATGGTGGATATTTTTTTATTACAAGACAAACATAATTTGGTTTTGACACATATTCTAAAAGGAAAGAATGAATTTCAGTACAAATGTATATAATGGTTCATGGAAGAACATGATGTTAAGATGAGGTATAGGGCACAGATGGTGGTGGAAGGATTTTAGTAGAAGGTAAGTGTGGAGTTCACTGATGTTTTTTCACCTACATTAAATCCTAACACTATTCTAGTTCTTCTTATTATTCATACATTATAGGACATTCATCTTGAGAAGATTAAATAGAATAAAACATTCCTTCATGTGGATCTAGATGACGATATTTATATAAAGAATCCAAATTTATATATTGAATTAAGAAAGAAATTCATAGTGTGAAATCTTTAAAATATATTGTACGGGTTAAATAAGGTCCTAGGTAGTGGAATAAAAATTTATATGAATTCATAACTAAAAATGAATAAAAATAGGTTTTCATAGATTAATGATTCTACTTAACATATTTTGGTGATTTATATATTATATTTCTCATATTTTTTGGATAACATTCTCATTATAAGATCATGTGAGAAGTGGATTGATGAGATGAAAGGGAAGTTGATCGAGGAGTTGAATATGAATTGTCTTGGAGAAGTTGGCAGGATTTTTGGGATTAAGATTAGTAGAGACCATGTTGTTCGAACCATGATGTTATCACATGATAATTATGTTAGATTGGTTCAAAAAATATTTATTATACTAGAAGAAAATCCATTTTATATTCCCCTATATCCCATTTCAAATTATCAAAGGATAAATAATATAATAAAGAATATGAATTTGTGTACATGTAAAAGTTTCCATATGGATTATATATTGGATGCTTGATGTATTCAATGGTCTATTACTGACTGGATTTTTCTCATTTGGTGGGATATTTAATTAGGTACATGGATAACCATGAAAATAAACACTAGGAACTAGTGGATAGTATACTGAGATACATAAATCAAATCAAAGAAGTGTCTATATGCTATTCTAATGGGAATTCATTACTAGGGAATGTTTATTCTAACCCTGGAGGTCTTAATGGAAATATTAGTACCATATGTTATGCATTTAATTATTTGGGAACTTTATTAAGCTATATATCTTAGTTATAGATGGAATTTGCATTATCCACTAGAGAGGAATAATAAATAATTGTAATAGAAGCTGGATAAAATATGGTTTTTCTAAATAACTTCTTGGATGAGATAGGTAGAAAGTAGGAGGAAGATGTATTACCCTGTAATAGTCATAGTTCTATATATTATCCAAATAACCCACTGTTTCTTACCTAGAAAATTCATATTTAGGTGAAATAAAATTTTATTAGAGGATTCATAAAGGATGGAATTCTGAAATTTTAGATGATTTATGGAACCAATAATCCCTATGAAATATTGAAAATGACAATGGGAATAAATATAGTGGGGAACTTTTTTTTTCTCTTTTCATCTCCATTGATTAATAGAGGATGAGATATATAATATGAGAGAACACAAAAGAAAACAACTCTTACTTCTTGAATATACATCATGAAATTTAAGTTGTGAATTGAACCATACAATGGTGAGTTAAGAAGAGTGGAGCATATATTAAGTCTCTTTTCCAAGAAAGTAGCATCGTACCAGGATTTGATAGTGGTGTGGACATACTATAGCACTTCAGATTTCTTTCATTTGGTCACTACAACTTCATGGATATATTTCCATCAATACTATAAGGGTTTGACATTTTTTTGATGAGAAACTATAGCAATTCATATATTCTAGGCTGTTGGTGGCATAACTACCTCATCTTTCTTTATAAGATTCTTCCAACAAGTGTTTCTTTGTTCTTACAACTCTGATTGTATCATGTAATTATACTCTTGATTATAATGTATTTTATACCTATCCTTAGATGTATGGATCATTTACTATACCACATAAATATATAGGACCTATGTTTATATTCTTATTATTATATTATTATTTATTTTTTTCATCTATAAACCTTTTTATCACTGTAACTCTCAGTTTTCCTATAACAGAAGGGATGGTGAATTCATAATTTTGATACAAAAATGGAAAATTTATTCATTTAATCAATTTCATATTGAAGGATCATTGACTATGAAATTGGGTAGTAAATTGTGAAGCTTGAATACATTAGAATTGAAAATGTGTTTGATGTTAATGTTCTGATTCACTTAATTATAAAACAATTAATATTCATTGAATGAGGTTTGAACACAAGATGAAATTAACTATTACTATATATCATTGTTGAGAGACTTAAATTTTCACAAGTAATAATAAAGCATGGATGGGTGAAAACTGAATATTTTTCATATAGTTTTGGTAGTTAATATCACTGAAAACAAATTTATATTTATATTTAACATTGAAACAATATGTGGTTTATTATTATAAAAACAATTTAGTTAAAATTGAAAAGAACAAAATTTTGTATTTTTAAATGTTGAAATATTATTGTGAGTGTAACAATTAAAGGACAAAAATTCATCCTTAGAGCATAAGGTTGCAGCCCCTCCACCCAGGGGTTGTCTTCTCCAATATGTTATTCTAATATCATGCTTGATCTATTATAGAGATATAAACTACATGTATTTCTTGATCCATCTTAGACTCTCATCTTGATGATTTCTATCTTTTTGTTTACTAATAATCACCCTCATTTACCCCCTTCAATTCATAAGTGCTACTTTCAACTCTCTTATTTCTGAAATTTATCAGTTATGAATGGAAAACATAGTATGACTAAAAAATATTTTTATTTTTTTATTTTAATAACAAGTAAAGTGAAGGGTCATGTGGTATATAAAAATTGATAAAAACAAAAAATGAAAAAGAAAGTGGTTTATCAAATTTAGGGGAAAATTTAAAGGAATTTTTTATAAAAGGAATGGGAGGACTAAAACATTTTTTACACCTTTTTTGAATACTTTTTCATAACTTTTTTAAAAAATATTGGGGGTTATAAGAAAAAGAAAATCATTTTCTAGTTAAAAATAGTGGCACTTCTCTATGTAGAGAAAAAATATTCTATGGAAGAAAAACTCTATATTTATCTGTATCATGATTTATGTTATCAAGTAATCATTTACAATATTTGTTTCTATTCTGGATCCATTTTCACTAACTATAATTATAAATTATAAATAAATTTTTATTTTGTGAAGAATCCTTAAAACGAAAGTAGTACGGTATCACCCATTCCACTTGAGGAAACAATTAAAGTATAAAATACTAAGACTACAAACACTTTTGATCATTGAAGTATAGTGTCCAACACCAAAATTGAAAAGGGGAAATTTAGTGATATGAATAACTTCACAATTCAGAAATGTGATATATTTGATGTGATAACTCAACATAAGTTAGATATTACTTAGTTAAAAAAACCAACCAAAATCATTGATGGTGATTATAGGATAATCAATAGCCAATACTTTGAAACAATTCAAACTTTTCAGAAAAAGATCAGAAATATAGTGTGAAATTAGAGATCTCTATAAATAGATTCTAGATAATTTTGTAAAATAGTGACATGGAAAAAATAAAAAAAAATCATTCTACCTAAATATTAAATTATATTTATTTAATAAGAAGAAATGTATGCCCATTATTGAGCACATACAGAGTTTTAAAAAAATCATGATATATTTATAAAGAATAGATGTAATGATCATAATTGATGATAATAACCTCTTATTTATCA
Organism: Viscum album; assembly: GCA_963277665.1. Classification (NCBI taxonomy): domain Eukaryota; kingdom Viridiplantae; phylum Streptophyta; class Magnoliopsida; order Santalales; family Viscaceae; genus Viscum; species Viscum album. The sequence continues at coordinate 603,049,036 of OY728153.1, read as the reverse complement.
ACACCCCACCAAATATTTGTGATCATCAAAACACTAAAATATTTTCTGTAAGGGTGTGGTAATATTTATTGATGTATCAAATTCCTTGTTTAACAATGAGTTCTTGTGGACATACATATACGACCATAGAGATTCCACAAAAGTGGAATTGATTGAAACTAAAGAAATGTCATCTATTTGGAAGTCTAAAGGTTTCAAAAATGGTAATTCATGATATATTTTAAAATTCAATTCCAACTGTATACATCCAAAAAAATATGAGCGCACCTATTTTAATCATAAAGGGTTCTCGAAGAAGGATTTTTCTAGTAGTGGGATACCAAAGGTGAATACTATACAAAATACTAGTGATATTGAATATTTGAATTTACTTTTTTCGTCAATTGAAAACAATTTAAAAAGTTGAATTATTTATTATGTTTATTCTTTCCACATCATCATGAATCAATATTCATTTTTAAATACTTAACTATTTTTATGATTGTGTGGTGCTTATGTAAAATTATTATCCTCGTCATATGAGTGTAATTGTAACAGTATGATTGTGGATGCATGATGGTATGATTTCACACTTTATTCATGTGAGATATATACATTAAATGAAATATGGACTAATATATTTAGGTGTTTTTGATATACTTTGTTACATGATAACCAATGAATAATGTGGCAATAAAATAATCCACAATACATTCTTTACAATGAATGGTACTCATAGTGGTGTTTTGTATAATTTGAATGATAGGACTAATGTAGGTAGACTAGTTAAATTATAGGGGAGTGGTCTAGAATTTTCTAGAGTATGTAATATGAGACTCTTATATATATGAGAAAAGGATTTATATATCTCAGTGAATAAATGTGTTTTGAAAGGTTCTATGATAGAACAAACATGACTTCTACGACCACTATGTAATTGGTAATCCAACAAGAGTTAGTTTTATTACTAAAACACATTGAATGAAGTGAACCCTTCACATTATCCATAGAAATGTATAGGGTTCATTGAATAATGGATTGTTGGAAGGTAAAAGTTTTTTCCCATTTATTTTGCAATTATCATAATATAATTGGTTTTATATAATGAATCATAAGGATGAAGTGTTAGAATTATTGTTTAAATATAATAAAAGGATTGAAAACTAGATGCGAATAAATATAATGTCACGACTCGTCCCTCGGGGCCCATATCGTGACTACCCTAAGCTCGTCTTCCATAGGCCAGGGGCTAGCAACTAGCACCAAAGGTGTAATTCCCTAAAATTAGGAAGACATTGCCTTCATAACCTGTAAACGCACACAACAGAGCACACAGATAGATACAAAACACTAAGTAAACTGTATAACAAATGTTTTCTAAAAAAAGAAGGGGCCGAAAATACAAGCCCAATTGTAAAATACAAGAAACTGAAAAGTACAAGTATAGGAAAAAGGGAAAACAGCTCCTGGATCATCCACCAGGAAATCCTACCTGAAGGGTAGGTATATATCTTGACCAAGTCATTTCTGAGGTATGTCCCGTCTATGTCCAGCTCCGAGCAGCCTCCCATCCATCTCTCTCAGCCTCAATCACTGCTATTTTCCATCTGTACAGGACACAACAAGGTGCGGGTGATGCCTGTGTATGGGTGAGTATAAAGATACTCATTAGGGACCCCAAGACCCCCGAAGGTATCCCATAATACACTAAGGATAAACCACAGAAGTAACAATACAAATCACAATGTATCATCCAGCCCTACTTAGGTATATACTGATGCATGTACTTAAGTAATCAAAAACAAACCAACTCCAACTCTTGAGCCCAGGAATAATGAGTTCCATGAAGGAAAGAAGATAACTCATTGATAACAAAACAGATTCAAGGTTCATATCACATAGGTATACAACATATTTAAATAGATAGAGATGATCAGATGTAGCCACTGAATGATTTACTCTGTCAAACCCACGTAGAATCCTGGTACAGTAAACAGAGATTTCGAACCCACGTAGGATCCTGGAAGAGTAATCAGAGCTGTCAAACCCACTTAGGATCTTGGAAGAGTAGTCAGAGCTATCGAACCCACGTAGGATCTTGGAAGAGTAGTCAGTCCTGTTGAACCCACGTAGGATCCCTTTATCACAATGCAGCCAGCCACAGGGTTCCGCACAAAGCACGTTTGATTCCTGGAGGGTCCGCTCCTCAAGACAAGTGTCTATAAATCAAATTCCATGAATTCCCCATTTGATGTATCCAGAAGATCCATCTTGTCATAAGAAACCCAACGCGATAGATGGAACGTCAATCAGACTCCCGGTCTAAGAGTTATTGGCATTTCTGTTCTGAGGGCCGGGTTGGATTTAGGTTCAATCCAACCCAGCCGTACCCCAACTGCGTCCAAACCTCAAGTGGGGTATACCAAAAGAACTGTATCCCTCCAAGGTTTTCATCTCCTGGATGGTTTGTCAATCAGACGCTCGTAGCTCACGTTACGAGAAAAAGAGTGGAAACAGGTCAAAGCGGGTTTGGGTCTGTTCCGGCCCCGTCGAACCGACTCGGCCCGACCCAGCCCAACCTGGGTCCAGACTAGGGTCTGACCCGACCCGTAAGGGCGGTCCGGCCCACAGGGGTAGCCCAGCCCACGGCTGGTGTTCCTGTGGGGTCCTCCCTAGCCGCGTCCAAGGGGGAGACTGCACCCTCTAGAGTCCCAAACAACTTAGCCATTTGGGTGGTTCGGATTCAGCGCCATGTGGCACCGGTCAGTGTCACATGGGACCCATGCGGTGGCTCCCACTATTCCCAGCTGGCAGAGCGGCCAGCCGCCTCCCACGTGGCCCGGTTGTGTCACGCCTCCTCCGGCGGCCCACTCTGTCGGTCGCTCGTCCTCCGTTGCCACGGCCTCTCACTCCTCTGCACGGCGCGCGCTACCTCGTGCCTTCCCCAGAAACCTGGTGGCCCAAGCCGCCGGTTTTCTTCGCGGTCGGCCTTACGCCGGCCACCGAGGCCCACCCTTCCGAAGGCGCAATTGCACCGCCACCTTCCACACGGTCTGCTGGAGTGTCAGCCGCCCTTACCTTCATCACCAGTGTTTTTTTCCGATTCTAACCGCCGTTGAACCTTCTACGGGTCGCCGGACGAGTTCTGGTGTCTTTATTATCGTTCTGGAAGTATCTACGCACTACTTTGGACGTCGCCTTCAATCTGCGACCATCATTGATGAAAATTCATTCAAGTCGGACTCATGTCGTGATTTTCATCAAAATCCATAAAGAAAGGCAGAGGGGTTGGGCTATGTTTGTTCAGACCACACCCTCCATGTTAGAGTGATAGCATGCGGCTTCAAATCTTAATTCATGAAAGGAAATGAAGAATGAGAAACAATTAACAAAGCTCGAACCCCTATATTGGATTCATTGACATCGGGAATGAAGATCAAGAATTTGAGGATGATGTCATCGGCGTTCTTCAAGGACGAAACTTCCTCCCTTGTTCTGATAGGAGATCAAATAAGTAGAAGATGTTCGTCATTGGGGGAAGAAGTGTTCTTCCTCCAAGGTTTCCTCCAACAGCCAAAACACCAATTCCTGCAACTCCCAAAGGAGGGGAACCAACAAATCAATTTGAGGAGTCTTTCTTTAATCAATTCATTTAATGAAGGAGGGGGGTTAGCAAGGATTAAAGTTGGGTTTAGTTCGGGTGGACCCCACTTTAATTCAAAAATATTTGAATAAAATAAAATTTAAGTTTAAACAATTTTATTTTATTCCACCCTTTTTTTATCCTCCATTAAATTTTGGAAAACCAACTTCTATTTATGAACAAATGAAGCTGAGGTGAAGGTCCCCTTAAGCAATCACCGGTGTTGCTAGTTCAATGGTGCCCTCAAATTTCAATTCTGAGAACTGGTTCTAAAGTTACCAAAACCCAATATCAAGGTCACTGAATGTACTCAGAGACTTCAGAAAAACATTCTGGACACTCCGGGCCTTGGAATTACGTACCGTCAAAAACCACAGACCTGGAATAATTCCATATAATTTTTAAAAAACAATACATGGGTTTTAGGGTCTTTACATTATCCCCACCTCGAAGATTTTCATCCCTGAAAGACAAAACTCAACTAGGTAAACAAGTGGGAGTACTGAGCACGCATCTGAGCCTCCTGCTTCTATGTTCTCTCCTAGAGGTTCTCATGCATCCATCGCACACGCACTAGAGGTATCAATCACCCACGAAGGACCCTCTCATGTTGATCCTCGATCTCCACTAGAACCTTTGAAAAAGTCACCCCATTGTCGATGTCAAGCTCGCTCCATTCTATGATGTCAGTAGGATCATGCACGTATCAACTCAGCTAGGATACGTGAAAAACATCATGCACCTGGTGCAACTGAGGGGGAAGTGTCAGGTATTAAGCCACCTCACCTACTCTACTGAGGACCTATAAAGGTCTGACTAATCTTAGAGATAACTTGTTTCCTTGGCCAACTCTCCACAGACCTCGTCGAGGTGAGACCCGTATAAAGACATGGTCGCCATCCTCAAACTCCAGAGGTCTCTACCTCCTGTCAGCATATGACTTCTTCCTACTATGTGAAATATTCATCCACTCCTAGATGATTTGTACCTTCTTTGTGGTAGCTCTTACCATCTCTGGTCCCACTAGTGATAACTCCCCTGGGTCTATCCAGAACTGTGGTGATCTGCAATGTCGACCATACAAGGCCTCAAAATATGAAATCCCAATGGTGGAGTGCTAGATGTTATTGTATGAAAACTCCACCAAAGGAATGTATTCCTCCCAACTGCGACTGAAGTCAAGGATGCATGCACGGAGCATGTCCTCGAGAGTCTGAGTGGTCCTCTCAGTCTGGCCATCTGTCTGAGGATGGAAGGTGGTGCTCAAACGAAGTTGTGTCCCGAAAGCCCCCTACAACCCATTCCATAGCAAGGAAGTGAAATGTGTGTCATGATCAGATAAAATCGTCGAAGGTACCCCATGTAGTCGCACAATATTCTTCAAATAGAGGCATCCCAAGCTCTCTACTGAACCCTTCTGTCTGATCGGTAGGAAGTGGGCTGACTTGGTGATTCGGTCGATGATCACCCAAATAGAGCCATGTCCCCTGGATGTACATGGAATTCTTATCACGAAGTCCATGGATATCTCATCCCACTTCCACTTTGGGACCTCTAAAGGCTGAACCAAGCCTACTGGTACCTGGTTCTCCTCCTTCACTTGTTGACAAGTGAGGCATTGAGAGACAAACTCTGCTACTCCATTATTCATACATGGCTACTAGTGTTGTCGTTAAAGGTCCTGGTACATCTTCGCCACACATGGATATACCACTAGAGGTGATGTTTGGAACTACATCAACACTACCTACCGAAGCAAATCCAGTACCATGGTATGTCCTCTAAAGAGGATGACATGATCCCCACCTATAGAAAATCCATTAGGTGCCTGCCCTGCGGAAATCTGTGAACATCGATCCTCACAGTCAGCATCCCCACACTACGCCTCCCTGACTCTCTAAAAGAGTGGGGGTGTGACTATAAGAGACCGCAAGAAAGATGCTCTGTCTCAATCTATATAAGAAATATTTAAAGCGGCTAGCTGCTCAGTCGCCTCTCCTAATAGCTGAATACCTGATCTTATGCTGAGATCATCTGCTACAACTTTCCCCTTCCCAAGAGTATAGACTATCACGAAATCATTGTCCTGGAGGAACTCAATCCACTCCTATTGGGAACTAAAAACTCAAAACTTCTACTGCCACGAGGGTGAGGCTGGCCAACTCATGAGTTATCAGCCACACCCTCCTATGCATAAGTTTATCCTGTGCTGCATGGGTTTCCATTTTAACCGACTAAGGAAAATATCATCCCAACGTTTTATATAAACCACAAACTTTTTTCCTAATACAATAAATCTGAGTATGAACTGTGAATGTCTAGTCATACCCAAACTAATGTCGTAAGGCTTTGAGACTTCCACCAAGTGGTTCCAACCAGAATCTTGCCTTAAGGTTCATATCACACCATCGGCGTAAGTGTGATTATCGAGTCTCCATCCAAAGGTATCTTCAGACATGAGGGTCAAGTCAACGGTTTAACCAGAAACTCTGGGACTTGGACAATATTCTTGGAAGGAATGAATGATTGGTACCTATGTCCATTGATACGACATCTAGTAGTAGACATAGACCGTACCTAAAATCATTCTTAGAGCCTTAGGGTCACACTCCTTGACCGCATGAAGCTTCTCTCTTCCCCCCATCCTCCAGCTCCCTGATCCTAGCGGGGACCATAAAAGGGGATGGTTTTAACAAGTTGAAATGTACACCACCTCATGGAACTCGCCTAGATATGTTTCCATGTCTTTATCCCTACAGATTCATCTATCCCTAACACTTCTTCTTCTCAAAATATTTTTACACATCCAAGTCTTTTAAGACTGGTGCCAGTTTCCTGATTTCCCATTACTAACATTCAATGGTTGCATCTGATCATCCAAGGAATATTCTACCAAAATGGTTCTCTATAGCACCCTAACATAAGTAGAAATATATATATATATATAGGAATAGTGCTAGCTCGGATGTCCCTAAAGACACCTTGCTCAGAGGTCTGAGCTCTGAAGCACTGATCATTTTGTATTCATCGAGTACCATGAATGATTGGTACGCCTAGATGAATACTCAGTTACCGACATGTCATCCTATCGAAACTATAGAATCTCTAGAGAACTCTCAGCCACCTCCTCAAGCCAGTCCCCAGCCGCCTGTGAGTCAGCTCACCTCAGAACCTGAGGGGTATTTAATGTTGAATCATGCGTAAGGAACTAAGCTTTTATGTGTCCTTTACTGGTACAACAGGTTGTAACAGCTAACTAATGGGTAGTGATATAGCTAACACACTACCCGAAGGTACTATCTTCGGTAATGGTCCACGTACCGAAGCCTCATCACTCTGTGGGACATCCTCGTGGTCTCTCACTAAAAAATTCTTGTAGATAAGATAAACATCTTCTCTAATGGTGTCTCAAATAGGTGGAATACTCTAGAAATCACCTCCAGCCAGCCCTCAGCTACGTGGAAAACTGTCTCTCCTTGAAACCTAAAAGGCCTCTGCTGCTGGAACTCATGAAATGTGCTCAGTCGGCGTGCACCATTTTATAGTGTGGCTGGTGGTATCTACTGCCCAACATGTTGTGCTGCTGCTACTGGTACACCACTCGAAAGTGCCAACATAGTAAGAGGGCCCTACACTAGAGCCTCATCGCTCGGTGGGCTATCAGTGCATACAACTCTCAGAACTCTGGTCAGCTGTCTACGTGGAGGAATTCTGAAAAGAAATAGGTGCACTATGGTTAAAATTTATACCTGGTGAGATGACTTAGTGATCTGACTTAAATAAAACTTTTGAAAACACACATTCAATAAGTGTTTTCATTCACTGAGGTGGAAATTAGGAGTCAAGGTCCTGGTGTATGGATACATCAGCCGCTGCACCAACACTGGACTCCCTGAATTGAAAACCACACTCACTAAACTTAACACTATTTATTCACAGATAAGATTAGAATCCTATGTTCTATAGTAGAACTGACTCCTCTGATACTAATTTGTCATGACTCGTCCCTCGGGGCTCGTGCTATGACTACCCCAAGCCCGCATTCCATAGGTCAGGGGATGGAGACTAGCACCAAAGGCGTAATTCCATAAAACCGGTAAGGTGTTGCATTTATAACCTGTAAACGCACACAACAAAGCACACCGATGGATACAAAACACTAAGTAAACTATATAACAAAAGAGTGATGAAAAAATAAGGGTCTGGAAATACAAGCCCAACTGTAATGCACAAGAAAATGAAAAGTACAAGTACATGAAAAAAGGGAAAAAGCTCCTGGATCGTTCACTAGGAAATCCTACCTGAAGGGTAGGTACATATCTTGACCAATTTGTTCCTGATGTATGTCCCATCTAAGTCCAGCTCCGAGCAGCCTCTGGTCCATCTCTCTCAGCCTCAATCACTGTTGTCTATCATCTGCACAGGTCACAACAAGGTGCGGGCGAAACCCATGTAGGGGTGGGTATAATGATACTCAGTAGGGACTTCGAGACCCCCAAATCTCACCCAAAATATACTAAGTATAAACCATGGTAGTAAGAATATAATCACAAGGTATCATCCAACCCTACTTAGGTATATTCCCATACATATACCTAAGTAATCAAATACAAACAGGCTCCAACTCTTGAGCCCGATCATAACCAGATCCACGAAGGAAGAAAGATAACTCATTGATAATAACACAGAGTCAAGGTTTATATCACACAGGTATAAAACTTATGTAGAGAGATATAGATGATTATATGTACCCACTGAATCATCTACTCGTTCAAACCCACGTAGGATCCTGGTACAATAAACAGAGTTTTCAAACCCAAGTAAGATCCTGGAACAGTAATCAGAGCTGTCGAACCCATGTTGGATCTTGGAATAGTAGTCAGAGTTTTTGATCCCATGTAGGATCCTAGAATAGTAGTCATTCCTGTCAAACCCACATGGGACCCCTTTATCACAATGTAGCCAGCCACAGGGTTCCGCACAAAGTACGCTTGATTCTGGGAGGGGCCGCTCCTCAATCCATGTTTATATACATAAAATACCATAAAGTCCCAAGTTGATGTATCCAGAATATCTATCTTGTCATAAGAAATCCAATGCGATAGATGGTGCGTCAATCAGACGCCCGGTCTGAGAGCTATTGGCATTTCCGTTCTAAGGGCCTGCTTGGATTTAGGTTAGATCAAACCCAAACATACCCCAACTGCGTCCAAACCTCAAGTGGGGTATACCAAAAGAACCGTCTCCCTAAAAGGCTTCTATCACTATAGACGGTTCATCAATCGGATGCCTGTAGCTCAAGTTACGGGAAAAAGAGTGGAAACATGTCAAAGCCGGTCTGGGTCCGGTCCGGCCTCGTCAGACCGACCCAGCCTGACCCAGCCCGACCCGGGTCCGGACTGGGGTCCGAACTAGTCCGCGGGTCTGACCTAGCCCATGAGGGCGGCCTGGACCATGGGGGTGGACCAGCCCATGGGGGCGGCCCGGCCCGCGTTGGGTGTGATTGACGAACCGTCTGCCGCACTGGTTCCAGCCCGCGCTGGGTCCGGACCGCGCCTGGTTTGACCAAGGATGGGTCCAACCCACACTAGGTCTGACCCACGCTGGGTCTTTCCCACACTGGTTCTGGCCCGCGCTAGGTCTGGCCTGCGTCGGTTCATGTCACACTGGACTCATATAGCGGGTCCCAGTATTACCGGCTGGCCAAGCAACCAACCACCTCCCACACGGCGTGGTTGTGTTGCACCTCCTCCAGCGGCAGGCTATACTGACCTTCTATCCTCCATCACCACGGCCAAGGTCACGGGCCCTCGCTCATCCGCATGGCGCGCGCTGCGTCGCGCCTTCCCCAACAACCCGGTGGCCCAAGCCACTGGTTTTCTTCACGGTTGGCCATGTGCTGGTCGGCACTATACCGACGCGGCCCGTCGGTTGCGGCCCACCCTTCTGGAGGTGCGGTTTCTCCACCACAATCTATGCGGTCGGCGGGAGTTCCGGCCGCCCTACCCTTCATCGCCCATGACATTCACCGGTTTCGACCGCCAGTGAACCTTCTGCGGGTCACCATACGAGTTCGGTTAGCCCAATTCTCATTCCTGAAGTAGTCGCGCACTACTCGGGATGTCGCCCTCAATCCGTGACCATCATTGATGAAAATTCTCTCAATCCGAACTCGTGTCGCAATTAGCTTCAAAATCCCCAAAGCAAGGAGGAGAGGTTGGGTCGTGTCCATTCAGTCTGCACCCTCCACGTTAGAGTGATAGAATGAGGATTCGAATCTTAATCCATGAAGGGAAACGAATAACTAGAAACAATTAACAAATCTCAAACCCCTACCTCGTATTCGTTGATGTCGGGAAAGAAGATGAAGAAGTTGAGGATGAATTCATCAGCATTCTTCAAGGATGGCGCTTCCTCCCTTGTTTTGGTAGGAGATCAAAGAAGAAGAATATGTTCATCGTTGGCGGAAGAAGATTTCTTCCTCCAAGGTTTCCTCCAACAGTCAAAACACCAATTCACGCAACTCCCAAAGGAGGGGAACCAACACATCAATTTGAGGAGTCTCCCCTTAATAACTTCATTTAATGAATGTGGGGGGTTGGAAAGAATTAAAGTGGGGTTTTAGTTTGGGTGGACCCCACTTTAATTCAAAAATATTTGAATAAAATAAAATTTAAGTTTAAAAAATTTTATTTTATAGCACCCTTTTTTATCCTCCATGAAAGGTTGGAAAACCAACTTCCATTCATGACCAAACATAGCTGAAGTGAAGGTCCACTTAAGAAATCACTAGTGCTGCAAGTTCAATGGCACCCTTGGATTTCAATTCCGAGAATCGGTTCTAAATTTACCAAAACCCACTCTTATGTTCACATAACATACTCAGAAACTTTCGAAAAATATTTTGGGCACTCCGAGCCTCGGAATTACATGCCATCATAAACCGCAGACTCAGAATAATTCCATATAATTTTAAAAAAAATGGATTATCAGGTATTTACATATAAAGAGACTCATGTTAGATAATGGTGGAGAATACACATCATATCCATTTAAGAAGGTTTTATAGATAATAGTATTTTGAGACCCTTTATAGTTCCTGTAACACCAAAACCAAATATAATAGTATAAAAGATGAAATTTATGCATGTTTAAAAAGTAAAATGTATAATATCTCAACAATATTTTTTAAAAAATACATTGTGAACTTTCATTGATGTATGAAACCCAAATTGTGAACCAATAACCTACTTTCATGATGGAATGTAAAATTATGAAATAGGATTGGTATGTCGAAAATGATTCCAACTACAATAGACTTTCTATATTTGTGTTTTCTGCTTATTTTATTATTGTAAACTCAATGTCCTATCCTAGAGGAATGAAATATATATTTTTTGGTTTCATTGATGGCATGAAATCTTTCTTAATATGTGATCCATAAGAAAATATGACTATTCAGAGTCATGGAATAATATTTTATGAATATTTAATGGTAAATTATAATGATTCTGAAAAAGATATGGATGAATTAGTTAGATTTCTGATTGATGTACAGAAAATTCCACCACAAACTATTCAAGAGTTTTAAGGTATTGAATGTAGTGATTATACTGATATCCAAAATAATGAATAAGTTTAATTACATAATTATAATAAACATCAAAAGTGTATCACAATTGGGTGATCATGATGAACCATATGGAGACCTTATAGGTATTCTGATATGATTTTTATGATATTTTAGTAACAAAATAGGATGATAAAGAAAACTATCAACATGTTTTGGAAAATAATTAGATAGAATAGAGTAAGTGTACTATATATGAAGAAATGAGTTTTTTGTATCTGGATTAGACATGAGATCTGGTATAACCAATGGATATAATGATAGTTGGGTATATATGGGTGATTTAGAAAAAGGAAGAAAATACTACTAGGAATAGTATTAGGTATAATAATAGACTAGTTTTTAAGGGATAAACACAAAAGTAAGGGATAAACTATAATGAAATATTCTCTTATGTTGTTAAGAATATATTTATCTAAAATTTATTATAATTGGCTATATAGTCCACTTTATTTAATTTTCTCAACATCACACAAAAATAACATTTCTTCATGGATAATTAAAGGAAGATACATATATGAAACAACCTAATGGGTTTTATGTATTGATATGTGAGAATTCAGTTTTAATTTTGAAATGGTAATTATATGGTCTAAATAAGTCACTAAGAAAACCATTAAAAAGGTTTGAAACATTTATGATGATTCATAAGGATTTTTGTATCCAATTTCATCATTATGATTACTTTTTGGAACTTAATGATGTTGCATTTATCTACCTAATTTTATAAATTGAAAAAAAAAATATTTCATGTAAAATTGAGGAGGTGATTGATTGGTTAATATTTCATCTCAACATAGAATTCGATATGAAGGGACTCAGAGAGGCCAATAAGATTCATGGGATGAAGATCAAATGATACAAAACATAGTGTGTTGTTTCCCTCATCCATATGGAATATTTGAATAATTTGTTTCAAATTTTTGGAATTATTGATAATTCTAAACTAGTTTGAACCACCATAAAACCCCATTTCAAACATAGTCCATCATTATCTCTAAAGAAAGAAGAAAAATAAATGAAACCAATGGACCATATTCCATATGAAAGTTACATTAGACCATTGATGTATTCAATCGTGTATAAAATATGTAAAATATTCACATAGAGTGATCATGGATAGGTAGTACATTCATAACCCCATTAAGGGCCATTAGAAGTCATTCAGATGGACTCTATGGAATATAAAATTTTATAAAGATGTTGGTTTGAAAATTATGAGAGATATTAATGTTTGAAAATTTCTTGTTAGATATGTTAATTCTAATTATACAGGATGCCTGAACAGCATGGATATATTACAAGTTATTTTCACTATGTATATAGGACTACTATGTTGGATATATACTCTACAATCAACAATGTATTTATCTTCTACATAGGAAATGTATATGGATGTGATAAAAGCTTTAAAGGATGATATCTAGTTACATGGATTGGTTAAAGACTAAAAGACCATATATGAGATCGCCAATTTTATTTTTGATATCCAAATTTTTATTTGCCTTTCTAAGAATAATTTTCATCATATTTGAAGAAATGTTATTAATTGTTTCATCCATTTCAGCCGATATAATAACAAGGAGAAGTTTATCTCACTCCATAATAACATGAAAACTAAGAAACCAGTAGATATATTTATGAATGATCTTATAGGGTTGATGTTCCACTATTTTTTATAAATGATCACCATATATCTTTCTTTATATGACTACATATATTTGGAAGGTAGCAATAATAATTTTTTGAGAAATATTAATTGGGATATTTACAATCTAGGGGAACATTATTGAATATTAACAACATAATATCACCACCCAAATGGTAGGTAAAATCCAAATATGATCTATAATTGGAGGGATTAATGTTACCCATAGAAGACCATAAAAGGAGGTTGGTGACCCCCTCCATAATTCTTAAAGTAGTTTTTTTTCCTATAATCACCTATTTTGTTTCTTTGCCTAAATTTTGTGTGTGAGAGAATCTATAATAAATCTCTCACACAAAAAACTATTATCTCTAGCTAGTCTTCGGCTCATCATATTAGAAGTAGTCTAATCATCATAACAAAGGGAAAAGAGAGATATATATGGTTGGTGGCCACACCTCACAAAATACATCCAATAGAAGAAGATCAATGTTGGTTGGAATGAATAAAAATGAATAGTTTTCCATCAGTTTAGGTATCACATCCCGAAAAATCATTTCTCCTCATTACAGTTTTAGTTTTGAGTTGTATTTTGTGAGGATTATTTTCCAATGAATCAAGATAGAATATATATTATGGTTTTCTCCTTGTAAATGTGTGAGAGTATCTATATGCATTTTACCATAGTGAGATCCTTCTTTTTCTCTGTGGGGTTTTACACCATTTTATTTGGGGGGGGTCTATATTATATCAGATGTGAATTTATTTCTATATTTTTCACTTTATTTTTATCTCTTAATTATCACTGCACTAAAGAAACATTATTTTTTAGTCCCCACATGTGGTATCAATGAAAGGATCTAGATCATTTTGGTTCACTTTTTTACATATTAATATTTCTCATCGTGATAAAGAACATACTTCCATATATAAATTGACTCAATGAATTCACATCATGTGTCTCTTGGATTTCAAACTTTCCCAACTATTTATTTATTCTTTCTCACCTTTAAGTCATCATAAGTGCATCCTTTTTTGATATATAGTTTTTCTAAAACTTCACTAAATCATTCATCATTGTTGGCTTTGGATACACTCAATAGATCTCTCTCATTTTAGGATCTATAGGTTGAGTTCTTCAATCCCCTCTTATGGATATTCTTCTTTGTTAGAATTTATACCTATTCAGTTTCCTTTATAATTTCATGTAGATATCACTAGTGAAGATATTCTTGGGATCACTGAATTGGTACATAGGAGATGTTGTGGGATATTTCCTATATGGGGATGATAAAAATTCATTTTTTGGTTGATGAATTGGTATCACAGATCTACGTTGAAGTGGATCTTTGCTCTCCCATCCCAAATCATATTCTTCTCAGAGCATGATACTCCTTCTCTTAGTGGTGGAATATTTTCCCTACTTCCCCTATGCACTTTTTCTCAAGATGTTAGATTCAAGGTCACTCTCAATCAACATGTAGGATGTTTAAATTTTATCCTTAGGATCATTAGCATAGTGATTCCCCATCATATGTTTCTTTTTCTTTTACCCCAAGGAATGAATCTATGAAAATATATACCTCCCCTCCTACCCCCTTCCATCATCTTCAACACTAAATAGTCCTTCAAAATCATAGTTCGATCCTCTACCCTTGATTTCTCTTGCGGTAACACTTATTATTACTCTATACCCACCTCCCTCTTCTTCATATACCCATATTTATTGGGAGTATTATAGCATGGAACTAGTTATATACACTCCACCATACTTTCCCATGTCTACCTCATCCTCTCCCAGTTGCATTTCCAATCAAAAGAAATTAAAGGTACTGAAAATTCATTTTTTTCTGCTTTCTCCCCCAATGGATGCATCTCCTCCACCATCTTTCACTAAAATAGATTCTCTATTCTTTCCAACAACTATAGTTCATCCTGGAGATGAAACCATCATCATATCTCAACTTCACACCACCCTCCCCTCAATGTGGTTTCAAAACTGGGTCCTGGATGAAATTTCTAGTCTCTTTATCCATCAACCCCAATTCATCCTAATTGGAAATCACTATATCCAATTATATCCACCATTAATAATATCCTTTCCTATATAGAATGGTCAAGATCTCGGATCCCAAAATAAAATTAATTTTTAATATCATAAGATTCATAATTCCAACACCTCTATTGTGGTAGTGATGGAAACTAAGAAAAATAAAATTAAGATAAAAGAATTCATGTAAAGAATAAAAGATCTTTAATTTATGCTTGATGAACCAAAAATCCCACACATGAAGATCTATTCTAAATATAGTGTTATAGTATATTTTTTGGGTGCTTATAACAAGCATGTTAACAAAAAAATAGTATAATAGACCACTACTTCATTATTTTGTTCGTCTAATCCATGTTTGATTTGAAAGATAGAGTTCCTTTATGAAATGATCTCCTATTCTTTGATCCTATGGTATTGTCGTGGATTTTCGGAGTTGATTTCAACGTTATCCTAGATCCATCAGAAAATAAGAAAGGAGGTATTTTACCATATAAGGAGATCCATGAGTTTTAAAGGTTCAAATCATATAAGGGTCATCTATATTTGGTCTTCATGGGGGAATAATTTACTTGGTTGAACAACCATAATGTATGCAGTTACATTTGGTGCCAGCTTGATCGATTCCTTGTCAACCTCCAATCTCTCTCATCCCTCCCAAATAAAAAAATTTCCCACCTTGTTTGGGATATATCTAATCACTCTCTAAAAAATTTGTAATTATTATCAAGATAATAAATGCATGGGTTCTTTATTTTATCCTCTATATGGTCCTGTAACCCTTGTTATCACCAAGATATGGAATCACCGTTGAGAAAAATACATAGGTAGCTCTACGAATAGGTCTTCCCAAAAAGTTGAGGCATCTCAAAGGGGGTATAAAACCAAGATATGGAACTAAGATCATCACATACAAGACTTATAATCATTAAAAATATAGATTAAAATATTAGAGTCCACCCATGAGAATGGCTGGGATGTGGTTCTCATCAATGATATTTAACAGAAAAAGACTACCCTATTGAGAAGGTTCTTAGACATCAAAATCTATGGTCTAAAGTAATATATATTTATATGGATAAGATAATGAGATAAAAACAGATCATATTTTCAAGATTTAATTAAATGAAGTTGTTAGATTATCAAGACTAAAATACATTAGGATGATGGTACATTAAATAATCAACACAATGAGGTGGTAGGTATGTTCATTTCACATTTAACATCTTTTATTTCATGGATTAACCCTCACTTATGATGTGGATAGTCGAGTGACCATGGTGGTCTCTTTGACATCATCCCTCAGGTGGTGTTAGCCAGAGATAATGACAACATGGAATCAATCCCATAAAAACATGAGATTTAGGAGGTAGTTATCACACTTGACCCTGCTAGCTTAACAGGTCCAAATGGATTTCTAGGTTGTTTTCATGTCAGCACCTTGCAGATGGTTAAGGTTAATTTCTTGGAAGTGGTGTGTGATTTCCTTCGTGGTGGAAGCATTCCTTTTTTGTAAAAAACTACCACCATGGTTCTTATTTTTAAATAGAAAGACCCATCTTCTTTAAACATTTACAAACTTATAAGCCGGTGTAATTTCCCATATAATTTTTTTACAGCTGATCAATATGATTTTTTCCTTGAACCTTCCCATATGGGTCTCATATGAACAACAATCTTTTTTGAAAGGTATAAAAATTCATGGATCCATTGTTTTGGATTAAGATATGATTAAAAAAATTCCAAAGGATTATTGGATCAAATATTAAAATCATGCAAGACTTTAAAAAAATCCTATGAACATATTGATTGGTCCTTTATCCAAAATGTACTCTCATGCATGGGTTTCTTTGGTGGGATCACAGATATATTGGTCAGATTTTTTCTCTTTCTGTGTATATCCTTTTTGGTCATGGTAATGAATTTTGACTTCTTCAAATATGTTTGGGGTTTAAGGAAAGGAAACACCATATCTCTAATCCTATTGGTCCTGATTTTTGAAACATTGATTAAAGATAAAAACAAGATCCTTCACCATGGCGTCATCATCCCATTTTGACGCATGTCTCATTTTCAGGGAATATATCACCTTATTTTTGTGGATGAAATGATTATTTCTTTAAGTGGATGAAATATCTCATTCTATGACATAAAAAATTCATAAATGATTACTTCGACTAGATTAGACATCATGTTAACTTCGATAATAGAAGCATCTTCAATTCCAACCAGTGTCCAAATATGAGGGAGAGAGCTATGAAATCCAACCTGGGTACTGACAAGATGAGAATTCCCATGTAATAACTTCATGAACCTATCTCCTCAACTTGGATTTCTATTAAACAATTCCAAAATGTGGTTGATAAGATTATAAATCACATAATAAATTGGAATATCCACTTCCTATCATTCAGAGGAAGAATTACACTACCTAGTGATGTACTCACCTCTATTCCCATGTATGTGATGTGAATCCTTGTTTTTCTGAAGTATTTCATCTCAGATATTGAAAATACAATGTCTTATTTCATTTTTGATGCACAGTATAATGGTATAAATTACTAGGACTCATTGTCAAGGTGGTATAGGATGAGGAGGGAGGGTTCCATCAATGTTAGAAGTATCTTTGAAACTATGCATGCACTACATGAAAAATTAGCTTGGGAGTTTTTTGAGGGTTTGAACTAATGAGGAAGCTTCATCAGGAAGATGTATGGGACTAATCATGGGTCTTCATCAGGAATACCCATGGATTGAGAACATTTTTTTTATATTTTTTCTAATACTATTTCAATTTAATGCATCATTTTTTATGAAAATGATACACGATATAATTATTTTATTTTAATGTTATTTCAATTTAATGAATTATTATTTGATACAAGTATGTTATTTATATATATATATATATATATATTAATATTTATGTGATAATAGTAAATATTTTTAATAGTAAACATTTTTTATTTTTTTTTAAAAATGTGATTTGAAATACAGAATGGATGGGACTTTATTTTTTAAACTCATATTAAAATATTAAATATAAACCACCACAGATTTAGTATTTTTTTAGCCATGGCTAGAAATAAATAAATTCAAATATGTTTACTTGTTAAATAAAGAGTAATAATTGGTGTGTCATAATGGGTGCATTAATTTGTGTGGCACCTATATAAACCCTACCCTCCCTGAATCAAACCACACCCAAACACCTCTCATCCCCATCCTCAATCGTTCACATTAATTTTCCATGGCCACCATGTCAGAGATTATTTCCTTAACCATATTTATTTTGCCGCTCATCCCTGGTGTGCTCCCCACCAATGCCCTTGCTGAAACCGATAATTACTTCCGAAGAGCCACGCCCCTCCGCACACAAATCTACCAGCCTCGGAGCTCCCTGTACAACCAAAATGTAAACCCTGCCTCTGGATTTCCAGTCACCAGAAAGAGGACCCCATCCTCCGTTTCCATCATGGCTGCATATTATGAGACTCCAGCCCCATTTCACCAACAAAGCTCCATGTACAAAGTGAACCCAAGTTACGGTATTCCGGTCACCAGAAAAAGGACCCCTACTGCCGCAACCACCGCGGCTACGGAATACGCCACCACCACCAGAGCTTCCCCCTACCACCCAGATTATGATCGATAGTGACTATGTAATCCCCATAAATCTGGTATACATAATAGATTTGGTTTCAGAGATTCAATCTCCTCATATTCCTAGTGATAGTGTAAAAAAATCATCTCCAACATCTCTCTTAAATGACTCAAGTAGTAGGGGTTAATAATGTCTCTTCTCATGACTGCCTCACCCTAATAGTGATGGGGAAGCCCCTATATTTTCATTGTCTTCCAAAAAAGTCACCATAGACTAGAGGTGGAAGAAGATGAGGATGACCTGATGAACACTTCTTCTTCATTCAAGTAATATTTCTATATCATCATAGATAATATCATGTAGGTAAATCTAGGAATATAAGAAGACCCACACCCTACCCTATTTTTTCCACCATTCCCCTCAAAGAGAAATTGATTTATATTTAATTTTTGAGGAACCAATTATATGTTTTATCTTGGAACCATAAATAAGTGGCCATAATGAATGAAGATGTGTCTATGCACCATATCAGCTTACCCAAACACCATTAGGGCATCAAGCAGAAAACCAAGATGATGTAACCCTCCCCTACCACAAATTTAGAGGAGGATGCTGACAAGATGATCAAATCCAAATTTTCCAATGAATTACAAAAACCAATATGGATTTCCAAAATTATCCATGTCATGAAAAATAATGGGAATATAAGGGTCTAAATCAATTTTAAAGACCTCAATCAACATTCCCAAATTAATATTTCCCATTACTAATAAAAATAACTCTTGATTAATGAAATAGTTTTCTTCTAGGCCCATTCCTTCATGGATTGGTATTCCAGGTACAATCAAATAAATATGGAACCTGAAGATAAACACTATATTCCCTTTATATAGCCTTAGGGGGGACTTTTTCTCTCAATACATTCGATTTTTCTTGAAGAATGCTGACACCAAATATCAACACACCATGAATCATATCTTCAATCCGTTCTTTGGATGGATTGAAAAATGTTATGTTGATGTACTGGTTACAAATCCCAATAGTAATGTGATCACTTCACGGATCTCCAAATATTCTTTGACAAGATCTGATAGCATATTCTGAGGATAAATATACCAAATTGTGATTTCAGGGAAACATCATGGATGTCACATGGCTTTGTGGTATGCCACCATGGCATTGAGGTCTACCTAGAGAAGACATGGTCTATTCTAGCAATGTCACCCCCCAGAAATCTGAAATAATTTAGGGGGGTCTAATGGAACTTATTCTAAATTCATATTTTCGTAGGAAACATGGCTGGAAAAGCTCCCTAACCACTATGCTATTGAAGAAGGGAATCACCTAACAATGGGATAATGACTACCAAGATGCTTTCAAAAGTCTAAAGTAGTATCTGTCGTACCCACTAGTTCTGATGCCTCTAGTGTAATGGAGGACACTCATCTTATATGTGGTATCCATTGAATGATCATTTGGTTCCATCACCGTAATGAAAAATGATGTGGGGAGCAGAAATCATATCTACTACCTCATAAAGAATGTTCTAAGTACTAATACCCAATAATCTGATGTCTAGAAGAGCTGACTTCCACTCATCTTCATTGTGAAAAAGATAAGTAACTACTTGCAGCACCATGATGTCCACTAGTTCTCTCATTTAGACCCACTCAAGTATATCCTTGGTCATCATATGTAAACAAGAACTTGGTCTGATGGGTAGTCATTCTACAAAAATATGACATTTAGTTCATATCATAGAAATCAGTGAAAGGTAAATCCCGTGATTATTTCCTCTCAGCACATCCTTCCCTATAGAATACACTGGTGGACACTGAGATTCCAAATAATAAGTTTTTATATCCCCATTACACTCCCCAGAAATGGGAGATATATTTTTATAGTTCCTCCAGGAGTCCTCTATGAAAAATTATGGAAAAACTACGATTCAATTAGGCTGGTCTAGAGATTATATTTGTCTCTCTATATAAATAAATTTTCTATACTCTTTGTCACTATATGATGGGTTCCCATATAACAAGGAAAAATACCAAGACCTCATTGTTAGATTAGAATAGCCCTATAACTGAAAATAACCTACCTTTATATCAATGGGGACTCAAAGTTATTTATAAAGTAGATAAATGGAAAATATTTCTTCATGATGGAATAAATATCCATTGTCACTTGATATTTCATGGGTATAATGGAATAATTCCCTTTAGAAACCACATTGCATCATGTTCTCCAATCACAGATTGCTTGTGCTGATGCATTGGTTAATACAGCCACTATCCTGGATAACCCTAATTAGAAGGAAACAATATTCTATATCACACATCAGACAATGGTCTTGTTGATCATCATGTATGAAATGAAAGAATTAAACCATTTCAACACCACCCCAGAGCGTGATGGACCTATGACCACCCCTAGATTGATGGATTGAAGAATCAGTTATCATTAAAATGGGACTCTCACAATAGATAGAGTCATAAGGGAATATATTCAGTTCTATGTAATTAATATTACCCACATAATGGATGGAATGATAAAAAAATATGTTACAGGAATGGATTTGAAGGAATCCTCGTCCGATGCATAGGAGGAAAGATTCTCGCTATCATGGAAGTGGTCTATGCGGGTTCATATGAAACTCCTCAGTCTAGGTCTAGGATTTGCCACCAAATCAAGAGACTGAGATATTACTAGTAGACCATGATATTTGACTATGTGGAATTCATCAAGAAATATCATGCATTCTAGATCCATGAAAAAATCATCCATCAACCCCCAGAATTTCTACATATAGCTAAATATTCATCGCCATGTTCTGTTTGGGGTATGGATGTTGTGGGGCCATTTTTTCCCAGCTATAGATAATTAGTTCATGTATCTTTGTACTACCACTGACTTATTTCCCAAATCAGAGGAGGTAATGAACCACAAGGAAGTTATAATTAGAAACATCATCAACTTTGTAATGTCTCATATCGTCACCAGGTGTGGGGTCCCTCACACAATATTGATGGACAATATCACCAACTTCTTTTCTACAAATTTGAAGAAACTATATCAGGAGTACAATATTGAGTCCAATCACTCATCTCGCTGTCATTTAGTAAAAAATGTACAGATAGAGGCCCATAAAAAGGCTCGGTAAAATATACTAAAAAATATAGTGATCATGGATAAAAATTACTAGCTAGACAAGCTCCACCTTACATTATGGGCCTACCATACCACCACGAGTGCTTCTACACATGAAATTTAATACTCATTGGCGTATGGGACCGAGCCAATATTACCCATTGAAGACCAAATGCTTTTTATTTGAATAGCCATTTTGGACAACTCTCGAATGATGTAAAATTGCAAAAGTGGCTATATGAGTTGGATCAACTCAATGCAAACATGCTTCACACATTGCAAAACCTTGACGTCCATCAGAATCGGATTACATGAGCATTTAATAAAGTGGATAACATCCATTCATTCCTCCAAGGGGAGATGGTGCTTCCTCTCATGACCCCAATGATACAAGTAAAGAATCCTCCATTACTAGAACTTAAATGGGAAGGGTCTTAAATCATAAATATGGTTAACCAAAAGGGATTTTACATATTTGGACACAATGGATGGGGAGCATGCTATAACCCCACCAATACAAGGTCCCTAGTGAAATAATTTTCATAACTGTCATCTATAGGGTATCCACATTAGTGTAAGTCTCACCACACATCCTAGTTACTTGATGTTGACCTATATAAATTTCATCTTGGTTACATGATGTTTGACTATATGAATTTCTTCTTGGTTACATGATTTTAAAATATACAAATTGTATCACGGTTACATGACTTTAAACTGTAAAAATTTATTCATAGTGACATGATTTTAAACAATAAAAATTTAATTCTTATGACATGACATTAAAATTTACAACATTTTCCTTATTGTATGATGTTAAACTATATAATAGATATTCTTTAATCATGATATTAAACTACACATGTTTTCTAGAACTATGTAATTCTTGATTATCATTTTCTATGTGATAAATATAGGCAACTCCGTGATATATCATAGTCCTACCACCACATTATGAAATATTCCCATGTCATATCCTTAATTTCCTCTATATAGTAAGAGAAACCCATTCCATTCCTTGTTTATTTCACTGATCATAAATCAAATGAGCCTATGAATTTCTATAAAGGCTTCCCCGCACAAACAAGGCATTTAAGCTTGCAATAGCCACGTCATGGTCTGGAATGAAAGACCATAAAAGGCAT
This sequence comes from Viscum album, assembly GCA_963277665.1. Lineage (NCBI taxonomy): Eukaryota > Viridiplantae > Streptophyta > Magnoliopsida > Santalales > Viscaceae > Viscum > Viscum album. The sequence continues at coordinate 603,026,187 of OY728153.1, read as the reverse complement.
ATCATGAGTCCTTGCTACATGATGTTAAACTGGATGGTTAATTTTCCATGGGTGATATAAACCTATACATTCCTATGGACCTCTCCTGAGAGGACCCCCATTGAGGGTATTGGTCTCCTACCACACCTATATTCAAGAACTACGTATAACTTAATTCCTATCCTTACAGAATACATACCGACACCCAAATCTCAAATACTAGGTCTAGTCACAACAAAAAAACACAAAAATTACCCCCATCTCTATGTGTAGGCTATACTTGTATAGGAATGTCCTCACTCAAGAACTATATGTGTTGTGATTCCTATAATCATAGTATACATAGTGACACATGGATCTCCAAACTAGGGCTAAAACATAACAATCAACGGAAAAAATTACCACCTCTACATATAGGTTAGATATATATAGAGAGTTTCTCATTCAAGAACTATGTGTGGATCAATTCCTGACATCACATGATATGTAGTGATTCCCAATTCATCAATCCTATGCTCAACTACAACAACCGATAAAATAATGCACCCAAAACTATAGAGTTGACCATGTAATACAAGCACAATCTACCATGTATGGGTAAAATCTATGCAAGATTTACTTGTGAATATAATATGAATGGAACATTTTTTGAATTTCAGTTCCCATGTTCTTAGCACATGATGTTAAACTGCACTGAATTACATACATACTACATAATGTTAAAATTCATGGAAGTACGTCCTTACTGTAGGAAATTAAATTTCATGGAATTATGTCATTACCACATGACATTAAATTTTATGGAAAGTTTCTTGGTTGCGTGACATTAATAAATTAATATTATAATATACTCAACAAACAATGATAAACTGCATTGAAAAGGTCCTTACCACATGACATTAAACTGAACAAAAAACATCTTCACTACATGATGAAACATTATGTAGTAAATCAACCAATTTTTATCCCATATCAAAGGACAACAAGAGACTTACCCTGGTCAACCAGATTATGCAGTTCATCCATAAACTTTTATGCACCTCGATCCATACATCATACTTCATGTATAACGACCCAATATTTTTCAATGGAAATTATTTTCCTATAAATATTTCATAATCTTATGAAATCGCAAAATAATTAACTACTAAGTTCTATATGACCCTTAAAACATAATTGTGTCACTTCTGCGATGGGAATTTCAAAAATCTAACATACACGGTTGCGATCAGTAAGTTATTTAGAGACCAATAAGAAAAACATAATTTTTGGTGAATAGTATCATACCCTTATGAATTGTAACATATCCTTATAAATAGTGATATACCCTAATGATTATTTACCTTAACTCTGAGAGTATATAAATAATATTCAAGTAAAATTATGATATACCTATGCTTTGGAATAAGTAAAAGAATGTTTTAAAACTGTAGTTTTTAGAATAAATTATGATTTTAATTAAATATTAAATTAATAATATTTAGAAAATTATTTTGGAAAAATGGAATTCATTTTCTGATTCTACACGTCGAAAAATGGTTGGGTGAATTTTGGTTATTTTTATGAAATACTTGAATTTTTTATGAATAGTGAAATACGGTAAAATACTGTATATCAGTTAAATACACTATTCAAGACATCAAAAGTGATGCAAGGCCACTTGGTTCAAAATCACATGATAAAATTACTATTCTTGGTCAAGGAAGACTCACTATTCCTTGTCTTTTGGGGAAATAATAAATTAATTATTTTTATATTAAGAAATCCCCTCTCTCCTCCACTATAAAAACCCCCTCTCACTCCATCTTCTCTTTACTCCTCTCAAGCCTTGTGCCTTCTCCAAATTCTGTCCAAATACCCTCCCAACCTCCTCTCCCATGCCTATAATTCCTTGGTCTCATAAAAATACCAAAAACATTTCTTTTAAGGAGGCTCTCAAAGATGTTTGGTTCAAGAGGTAAATTCCTCTTTTCAATTCTTTGTCTTTCCTTTCAAGTTCATTTGTTTTCTTTTTCTATTTCCTATCCTTATACAAATTTTGTGATGAATCCATTACATTATATGTATTTGAATTTTTTTAATTATAGGTGAATAATTTATCATCATCTCTCCCTTTTACCTTCTTTTATACTAATAGTAAGAACACCATCCGAGATGTGTCAATTTTCCACATTCAAGGACGATGGGCTTTCGATTTCTATTATAATTCTCAATTCTTGTCATGAAACCATTCTTGTTATGGTTGAAACAGATTATTATATATATAAAATAACCTATTTATGTTTTTTAATCCCTTTGTACAAATGGTATTAAGTTATAAAGAAAAATGAGTTCGTTGTAATCCAACCCCACAAATTAATAGAAACAGTTATCATTAAAATTATATATAATAATTCATCCTCATGTCATGTAACCAAGTTATATAAATGACCAATAACACCTATTTATGATCATAAGTAATATTTTAATACAATCTTGGAGATTTACATGAACTCCATTACTTAAGAACAAGTGAACTGATTATGAAAATAAAGGAAACAAATGCTATGAAACGATGAAATTCAATATAATAACTTATCAATAAGGGAATAAATGAACTAGAAAAAATTATGACAAACTAAATACATGTCTAATAGTTTCTGAAATAAGTTATTAATATGTATACATTCATATTTCAGGAGCTTAATTTCAAGATCGGAACACGTTCAGAGTTAAGGTAAGGGTTTTTCCACCCGAACTTCCATTTCCATTCGGGTTATTTTCATTGTCTAATTACCTCAATGAAATTTTTATATTTTATTATATACTCATCATAATTTATGTCTGATTGTTCTATATATTTACACCAACCATAATATTTCTATATTTTATGTATAGTTACATGTTTTAAAAGGAGCTTTCAAAATTGTTTCCGAAATACAAGCCCGATTCAAGGGATTATCTAAACTTCTTACCTATTTTCAAGGGAAATATCTAATATATTTTTGGAAAACATTATATTTAAAAAATAACTCATTTTATTTTTAAAATAATATCTTACTTCACTTTTGTTTTTATACAAAGATTTTTCCAAAAGAACTCTACCTTTCAAAATTGAAGAGTATTTATCTCAAAAATGTTTAATGATTTTATAAGAGTATTTTCGTTTGATTCAACACTCTTGTTGTTTCTTATGTATTATTGGTTTTAATAATTTATGAAGTCATCTACCATATTTTATTTAATGGTTTATGACTAACTCTATTGTGGATGATCTATCCTAAAACCATTCACCATATCACTCGGAATGGTTAGTGTTTTATGTTTAATGATTGGGGAAAGATAGTTACATTTCATATGATAGTTTCAATATGAATCTATATATTGTTTATGTTTATCCTAACTCATATGAAGAATGAATTGAACTTATTATGTGATGGGTGGGGCCCGCTATATCCCCTCAATGCATCGGTATGTCTCATGAGACAAATAGACGTGTAATTGGTCGAGGCCTTTCCCAATGTGATATATGGATTTTCAATGAGGCCTTAATCCTTAGATATATTGGTCGAGGCCTTGAAAAAATGTTTCAGAATGTCTAGAATATGAACTTCCCTCATTATGAAGCTATAAATTTAAAGTTCATCTGGTCATTTGACTAGTAGAATGCCCATGATTATGTTATATTAAGGCAATATTTACTCAGCTCATATTCCTTCCATTTTATGTTCAAATTTAATTTTTTAAAGGAATTTGGTTTAAATTATTCACCATGTCTAATGTTTATATTATCTTCTACTGTATTGCATAATCTTACTAAGAATTTTATCTCACCCCTGTCTTTTGTTTCATTTTATAAAAACATGAAGAAGTAAATTATGAATGACTTGCAATCATAATCTAGGAGTCATATATTTTTATAGTGGTATAAATGGTGTTTTTTCCCTTCATGATGTAATGATAAACTTATTCATGTATCTTGTTTCCAAAATCTACTAGACTACTCGATCCTTCGGGATTCTTATTCCTTGTATGTATACCGACAAGTCATCGTCTTCAAGATATTGGGGTTGGTTCCTTACATCATGTCTCGAGAACCTTAAGATGACACAAATCTTCCACACCCTTTAGAAAGGATAACCACCTTCAAGAGACTATTTTTTTAACTATTCATGTATTCCAATGTATCATCCATATGAACCTATGGTCTTTGACCATACACGTCACTCTTTAAAAAGGACTTTATTATCATTGTGAGCCCATATATCACCGTAGAAGAACTCAACACATCAGTGTAATCCTAACTACTCCCAGTATGACTATCTCATATCATTACTCATGCCATAAGAACCATAATCCATGATTTATAATATCTTCATCCCCTACTAGGAAGGATTATGAGGTGCTCTTGAACCTAGGGTATCCTAATTAATCTCCGGTGAGACATCCCCCATGTTTGGTCCATGTGTGTCATGACCTTACACTTCCTGTAGATTTTTCAAATATGTACAACCTTGAACTCTATCCAATAATGGTCATAATAGAATGACCTTAAACTTCTAAAAAAAGAGAAAAGAAATTCAGGTTGAAAACCCACAAAGGGATGTCTGATATGAATCCATGTCTTTGCTTTCCAAATTCTTCATCTCCAGATTTTAGGACACTATTAGGGTGTGAATAAACGAGGAATAAAGATCATAGTTCATACTATATATCCCCATTAAAAGATAATTTATTCTATCTAGACACCCTACATCAGGAAAAAGATAGAGTAATGATTTGTCACATCTCCTCACCATGAGAATATGTTGGCTAGGTGGTGACACAACTTTTAGAGTCTTAGAACCCTTCTTGGATGTTACACTTTCCACAAATATCACTTATTGATTAGGGTGTACTGAATTAATGTAAACCTTTCATTCCCCTTGTAAAAGATATAAAACTTCAGGAGAACATTTTTTTGAGTATGTATTCAGGCCTATGGATCCTGCATATGTGCATATGGTCATCAACCAAATGCTTCACTCTAAAAAAAAGTATATTTTGATCCTTATGAGTCCTAACACCACAATGACAGCACTTAACACCTTAGTGTGTTTAAAAGACTCCTAGTATGACTACCTCATATCATACCCCTTATCCGAGAACATTATACCTTGAATTACAGTCTCTGTAACAAACTATCCGAGCATGTTCGACATCCTTGATGTTATGTCACTATGTTTTGTACCCTTTATCAAGGATGGAATACGACACTCCATTCTGGAACCTTTGATGTCCCACACCTTGTGATTTGAAATCTCGGGTTGTACGGTTTGAGATTCATGATCTATATATTAACCTCCCTATGAGGCTAGAACCTTCTTAGATACCTTTCCTCCCATACCCAAACTCATCGTCTGGATTGTTGATTCTTCCAAAATATTTCATATCCCTAAAAAAGGATTGGATATCATCTTTTTCTTGACCATGATACTGATGTATAAGTCCCTTAACCCAACAACTAAAAGCATCTCCTCATTTTTAGAAATTATATTCAATCCTTATGAGCCTTGGTAACACTACAAAATAACATGGAGTATCAGAATGTCATGGGACATACCCAGAATGTCCCATCTCATATTCCCAACTCAAACTTTTGGTTTATTACATACATAACCTATGTTCCAGCTATCTAGGTAGACCTAGAATCCCTAGTATCTCACACTCAACCTTTATTACATCCACAAATCTTTCATGGCCTATAGAATTGATAATGGAATTGAATAGATCATTTAATTGACTATACATGTATTCCTATGGCTCTGGCATATGTGCCTATGGTAGTTAACCAAATGTGTCACCCTAAAAAAGGAATTTCTGATTATTTTATGCCCTCACAAAAACATGGTATAACCCTACACCCTAGAGTGTTTTGGGTCATTCCTAGCATTTTTGCACCATATTCCATGATCATAAATAGAAGTCCCGAGCTAAAAGAACATGAACTAAAGAAATAAAAGTTATGAGATAATTGGCCTTAAACTAAATCAATAGATGTAATGACCTAAAAGACATTAAACTAAATCAAAAGAAATTATGTTCTTGAAGACCTTAAACTAAATAAATATAATCTCTAGGATAAACGATCTTAAAATAAAGTGATAGAAGTTCTGAGATAAAAGACCTTAAACTAAAGATATAGATTGTCTGAGATACAATACTTTAAACTAAATCCATATAACATCCAAGACAAAAGACTTTAAACTAAATCAATAGATTTTCTGAGATAAAATATCCAAAACTGTAGGAAAATAGTGATTTAACCTACAAGAATGGGGCAAGGCCCATCATATGGCCTTTGACAGAAATCACAATTGTCCAATAAATCAGCTCATCTCTTACCATGAATGGTCCTAGTGACATAGTCCTAACCCAAGATATTTTCAACAGTGTAGGATGTGATGACTCATCGGTGATCTTGGTATCATTATATTAGTCATTACAATGGAAATGATACCCTATCTGGAGAAATAAAAACTATAGGTGTTCACTAATCTATGAGGGGGTGATGCCTTGTTGAATATGTATTAGGAGCCTGTAAATCCAATCAAGGACCAAAACTTACAGATTAAGAAAATTTCCAACCTTTAGTCACACTTCCATCACCAGTATGCTAATATAGATTCCTGAATTTGAATCCCCAGTTTGGAAAATCCACCCATTCAAGAACATGGCCATAAATCCAACCAGCCCATGACTTGAAGATATCTCCCAGTTCATTTTATATCACCATGATGTATAATCCACATATTCTAGGATGTCCTAATATAAACCATCACTATCATGAACATTCTCATAAGGGAAAAAATGAAGGCTTATGGAATCTTGTTTAACTCCACTGCTATGAAAGAAAATATCAATACAACCTGTGATAGAGATAAGAGAGATCATATTCACCACCATTCTCATATTCCCCTTAATAATGATGAGAATATCGTTCCAAAATACTATAATTTTAAAGGGATCATCCAAGACATTTGTGGTTGGCAAGAACTCATTGTACATTTCTCCATTGGGGGGGTCACGCCTAGCTGATAGTTGTCACATTGGCTATAGCCCACTTCACTATGGAAGAAATGAAATGTGTTAGTTCCTAGGCCCCGATGGATGATTAGTTCTCGAAGGAGGTTTGGATGGAGATAGAGGATAAATTGGGAGATCCAAAATAATTCATAAATATGAAACAGATATAAATAGTTAGTGAATTATAATCTAATTTTCCTAACCTATAATGGCCATTCCCATACATCAGAAAATTTCCTCCATGATAGAGACTTCATTTCAAGATTCATCAATTGCTATGATTGTTTATAGAGGATGAAAATATACTCGAGTAGCTCTAAGAAATCAGCATATGAGTGAAATCCTAGCCCTCAGAACCCAAGGGATACTTTTCCAATATATAATAGAATCTATGGGATCGAGTTTCAACCAGGTGGCTATCCTTGAAAATTTTTCCTCTGAACGTAGTCAAGATAAGATGAAACCTAGTTATATGGAGGTTATATTTTATAAGGGGTAATGGTATCATCATCCAGCGAGGCAAACCCGTATATAAGAATATCGTATGATTGAGTATAATCTTGGATTTCATACAAGAGAGGCCTCTTCAAAGCCTCATTATTAGAATCCATGCGATATTGGGGGTGACCATTATGGTTTCTAGAAATCATTTACCTTTTATTGGCTAGAAAAGATACTGATGAGAACCATAATCCATCTAAATAAAAGTATGTGGTATATGTTAGACAGATAGGATTCAATCTTATCATAAAAATGGTATAAGTACCAGTAGAATCATGCACATCACATGAATCAACAATGGAATTCTCAGCTTTCATAAAGGAATTATGATCTCTAAACCCCCATAGGTATATTTGGTCATATACACCTATAGGTAATCTCAGAAATTCATGACCCCTCAAAGACTCATGGGCACAAGACCATGGAATGGTCACACTAGCCTCATGATTGTCAAAGGATCATGTAATCAAGAACCAAAAATACTATGAAACCCTCAAGACAATCATGTATCCTCAAGGGAAAAATTCATACAATTAACGTAGTATAATAATAGTAAGATGAGGAGGGTTCCAAACCACAAATGGTTTTTTAGAACAGTTCTACTGAAACTAGATCACGATAGTGTCTCATGATCAAATCTTGTGGAGTGGTTTGATAATAGGGACACGTGATAGAAGTAAGGAAAGAGAGATATGATTAGCCTATTAATGAGGCCACCATTTTCTCTCCTATATATAAGGAATTATGTAGAATACCAATGGTCACTTGGTAGAAAAAACAACACCCAAGAAACTTAATTGAAATAATTCCAAAGGCTTTGGTTGGGATTCACTTTCCTCAGAACTGAGCCCATGTCCCACAATACATCACTTTTAAGGAAATAATTTGTTGACTCAATCCAAAGGGGCGTTTATAAATTCACAGTGGAAAAAATACAATAATATGGGTAGTATGTTCCCCAAAAAATAAAAGGATAAAGGAAGTGGATGAGATCCATGCATCACATGAGCCTCCATGGGATATGCGATCACATGACCATCATGAGGTCACATGAAGGCACTATGTGTAGTGATTATAATACATAAGGTTCCATAGATCCCCTTCAACAATGTACTTTAACTATGACGAAGGCACTCCAGACAGTTAGTGGTCACACAACAGCTACCAGGAGAGCACTCCCTTGACATGCAGATTGTCAACTGGTTGGTGCTTGACTAACCATTAGAAAGTCCTTTGAAAATCGAATGAAAATATCAAAAATGTTTGAGCCTCTTGTGGTTATAAAATTCATGTGATTCATCAGTAATAGGGAATAGTATTATACTTGAAAATATCCAATAATTCTCATGTGATCCTCAATCCTTTTTAAAAATAATCAAAGGAAACAGAAAATAGGGACATGATAGCCTTTTAAGGTCATAAAATACATGTGTCACACCCCTATAAATCCACTAGATTCCCCAAAACCTCGACAATATTTCCAAATATCCTTGAAAAAGACTTTTTACAAGTCACCCTCATCATGTGAATGGCCTCATGTATGTCTACAAGACTTTATGCTCCCCATTTTGGAGCTTCTGAAGGACAATAAGGTGATATTTTATATGAAATTATAGTGCATCTACACATGACCTTTTGTGGTTGTGTAGAGCATCACCATGAGGTAAGGTTATTTTCACTACAACACCCATAATAAACTCTAAAAATCCCAAACAATTTCAAAATAAATAATGCAAATAAAATGGGGAGGATGTGTAAGCCTTTCATGGTCATAAAACTCCTGTGAAACTCTATGTCTGTCTATGACACAGTCTCACATGACCCCATGAATGTCATCCTGATCTCTAAAATCTACTTTGACAATCCATCCATGTCTAGTAAATATTCCAATAGAAGTCACCCAATGTCATCGAAGGCCTTTTGATAGGATCTATAATCTCATGATGTCTGTTGGACCTGTAAACATGAAAATATAAAAGTCCTTAAGAATGACAAAATGATTCAAAAAGTCTCCATAAATTGGAAACAATCTAATGATAGAGGCATTGATGGGGTGATCTTGTAGTCAAAAAAAATAAGGAGACACCCTTGGAAAAATCCACATAATAGACTTGTGAAGGAATGTGACACTAAATCACTTCACTAACTCCACCCTTGATTCACATGATATGAACAATGAAACGTAGTGAACAATCAGGGTGCGAGGCCTATTAAGTTCCCACCCTAGCATGAAAAATATATGATGACTCTATAGATGATTATTTTCCCTTATGAATTTGAACACAATCGTTCAAGATAGGATATCTCATAGCGGCTAATATTATGACCATAAAAACATTTCTTCAGGTAATATATAGAGAAAAACTAGAGATATCATGCACCATTTATAAATAAATTTGCATGATCACTCATAGAAAACACAAAGGACTTATGGAAGGACATGAAAAGACTACCCCAAACACATCCTAGATCACGTGAGTCTTAATATAATATAACATAGAACAAATCTAATTAATTTTAAATATAAAGGCTAGAACATTGACTAATGGTCCATAGACTTATGTTAAGAATATACCTATTTACCCTCATGTGCTTCACATGAACCACCATGGACACATGAGTGAACATGAACATGTCGCCCTAATCTTTTAATGATCAATTGGTATACTATTTGGGTTATGAAATTTCTTCTAGAAATGGAAAATAATTTCACATGGTGCCCCTTGGGAATTCAACCCATATCTTTTAAAATCCTTTGGGAAACCATTCAAGCCTCATGATGGCCTTTAGACCTATTTCATGGCTCATGAAAGGGCACCTTCTCATGTAATCTGAGTCTCGTAGTAGCACCATAGAATGTAAAATGGATCTCATGAAGCCCTAAAGGAAAGTCATCCCGGTCTCTCTATGCCTTCCATATAGGTCCTCTAGGTCATTTGAAACCTTATGAGAGAATATTCATTGACTCTTTGTGATTCATTTCATGTGTGTTTGTTAGCCCTCATGATGAATCTAGGGAATTTATTCTGGATCATCCGACACCCTCTAGAAAAGCCAGTTCAGATCATGTGATGGCTTCCAAGACTGACCATCCATGTCTTGTGATTTCCTAGGTACAAGTTAACCTTGATCGTGAGAAAAAAATTAAATATTCCATCCAGATTATGTGAATTCCCTTATGCAAGTCAAATGGAACATGAAATTCTCTTTGTACATGTCTGAAAGACACTATATGAGATGTCAAAAAGGTGATAAAAGCCTGTAGAGTGGAAAATCAATGCATATCAGGCATAAAATAATTCCATGTCAATTAGGTTATCCTAGGATTTGATGAACTTTTCCATCCCTAGCGTGTAATCTCAAATTATTAGTGAAACATCTGTCATGACCCATCCCTCGAGGCCCATGTCGTGACATACCCTAAGCCTGCCGCCTAAAGACTAGGGTTTGGTGAGTAGCGCCAAAGGAAACAACCTACAAATAGGAGGCATTTTAATGAGTACTTATACGCACGCAGACACAACCATGCCCCAAATCTGGAAAAGTAAATATACAGGCCACTGAAAAAACACTAAGAAAAGTACAAATTGTAGGTCAAATGGGAAATAATACAATCCCAAAAAAAGTCTAACAAAAAACAAGAAAATAATAGGAAACTCTGATATTCATCCTCTAGAAACCCCACTATATGGGTTATTATAGAGAAGCTGTTGGGAGATTTAGAAGCACATCCCACCCGCCTGACCTCACAAGGCATCACCTGGTCCTGGGCCACAAAGTCCTCCACCAATTTGTCGGTCATCTGCACCAGACACAACTGGTGTGGGTGAAGCCCATGTTGGGGTGAGTAACGAAATACTCAGTAGGGAACCTAAAACAAAAAGGAAATACCATAAAGTAATCCAAAAGAAAAACATGAAGTATGATCATGAAGAATGATCATGAAGAAAGACATCTCACACTAGGTATAACATAAAGTGTTGATAGAAAATCCAACAGTTGAAAACAATGAACATCAATCACTACAAAGGAACTCTTCTTCAATGAGTCCTTTAGGCTATCTAGGTTACCCAAACCAATTCAATATATGAGTCATGATGCATCTATGGTTAGTTGAGTCATAAAACCTCAATGTTAGTTGAGTCATGAAGCCTCGCTTGGTAGTTGAGTCATGAACCTCACTGGGTAGCTAAGTCAAGATGCCTCGCTAGGTAGATGAGTAACAAAGCCTCACTTATTACTAAGTCATGAAGACTCTATTAATAGATGCAACACTAATCCTCGTTACGTACCTGATTCACGAAGCCTCACTGGGTAGATGAGTCATGAAGCCTCTCTTGGTAGCTGAGTCATGAAGCCTCATTGGGTATTTATATCACGAAGCCTCGCTGATAGCTGATTCACAAATCCTTATTGGGTAGTTGAGTCACGAAGCCTCACTGGGTAAACATACATAAAATCTTACTTCATGGATTTAATAAAGACCACCCCATCATGTCGGTCCCAACGCTGTAAAAAAATGCCAATTGGATGCACGATCTGAGAGATACGTCCCATTTTGTAAACAGGGGCCGATTACATCTAGGCCCCATCTGACTGGTTCAGACTGACCCGACCAACCTGGCCCGGGGTCCCGTATGACCTGATCCTATCCTTATAGCCCATTGTCCTGGCCCATTGGGCCTCACTGAACCTGGCCAAGGATAGATGTGGGTCTAGTATGCCCGGTCACCTAGTAACCCAAATTCATCCATCCCGACCCGCACTGGCGGGCAGGTCTCCTTTTCCAGCACTGGCTTCCATGTGGCTCGACAGTATCTCATCGGCCTAGTCTTGTAAAGTGGACCAGCTCAAAAAAATCATGTCGCTTATGCTACCCAGTCTGGTTGGGGCTTGTGCGGCCGGTCAAGTGACCACCCCTTGGTAAATACACATGCCCCATGGAGCGCCCCACATGGTGTGGGTCACTTCTCTTATGTGGCACCATGATAGCACCACATCTAGCTGGCTGTCACGGCCCTCCTCCACTACATTGTGCACCAGGTGCCCCACCTCCATCGGAACAGCTGACGAGGGTTGACCACTTATTCTCGCATGCGATGCCCGGGTGGTGCCCGCTTCTGCCTGTAGTCGTCGCCCCGGCAACACCATCTGTAGGCCATAGATTATACTTTTGTGGTCCAATGTCAGATATGCTTGTGCCTTCAGGCCTCACGGGTCTCTTCCATCACTACCACGACCTCAGGTCCACTATTTCTTCAATCCCGTTGTTCGGTCATGAAGAAAAAAACACCCATTATAGATATATCCATGCCTTGTTTGTGTCGTCCCAATCCCTCTGTGTTAGAATTTAAAAATATATTTCAATGGGTTTTCTGTATTCTAACATGGATTTCAAATCCCATAACTCCTCACAATATTATTTCCCAACTCATAAGAATGACTGAACCATACTTCAACCTGTTCGTGGTTAGATTTCCATTCTCCATTTGAAATGAATAAAGAAAATAAGCAATCATATAGAATGCACATAACCCCTGCCTGGGTCGGATCATTCGTTTTCAATGAATGGTGTCACTACATTCTTTTTTCTGCAATCCTATGTTTATGTTCATTGGTCGATCATCATTGGTGATGATCCATTCGAATGGGGGGTTGGCATTTTTCATCTTCGCCCACCAGAGTATTGGACGAGAACCAGGATTGTGCCAATAATTCTACATTGTTTTCTTTTCCCTTAAAGGATGAAAATAAAATTAGTGTTTCTGTTACATTTCAATTATGATGTCATTGCGCTTTTTTATTTAATTAAATAGCCTATTCAGTTTTTCTGGTGTGGAAAACCACTGAGCTGCAATGATTTTAAAATTCATAAAAAATAAAATAAGTTTGTTTTATTTTTAACTTTTTATTTAAAAATTCCTAAAACTAAATTTTATCTCAACCCACTCCAGTAATTTTTAGGTCTATTACATGTAAATCCAACCATTCTGATTAATCAGATTCATGCAGAAACTATGATATGTAGGATATCTCTCTGATTACCAAGAACTACATTAAGAACCTAGAGGGATTTACTAGAAAAAATCCCACATCCTCAAAAACTGAAATTTATTATTATCCATACATTGTTTATCACAATGATCATAGCTCACATGGGCCTAGGTAGGTGAAATAATCAAATCATCTTTATCATAAACCTATACAAAGACTAGCGCAACTTTAGCCTTTAAGCCTCAACCAAGGGAACTATGAGGACTCTAATTCTTACTATAAACATGATATGAAGGATGCCTCTCTGAGGCTCAAGCTCCATGTTAACCATCCAAAGGGGTTTCTTAGTACATAATTACCCCATCCATATGTAGTGAGGGGGAACATTCATCATCCTTTGTTTCTCCCAATGAGCATAGATCACATGGGCATAGGGAGTTACAATGATCATTTAATTTGAATCGTAAGACACTACCAAGGAAAGAACAATGTCAGTGTGTAAACTAAGATCTAATTAGATTAGGTTGAATCTAATTCCTCCCATAACTAGTATATGTAGTAATCCATCCTAAATTTCGAGACCATACTCAAATGAGAATCCACGTTAGTATAAGACCCATCACATTTCTACATTTCAACCATCGGGACCTCGTCATTTCTTTGAGATGATCATCCACCTAATCCATCAACAGTATGAGAAACTAATTGATCTACGATGACTCTAATTCATTCCATAACCAAGATACGTAGGATTCCATTCCAAATACTAAGATTTGTATTAATATCCATGGGATGTCTTAGTACACAGGTCTTGCATACATATGCAATGAGGCTAGTCACTTGTTATCCCAAGTGTATCACACCGAGAATAGATCATGTGGGATTAAGAAGTTCTAATTAACACATAATTTGAATCATGAATCTCCCCAAGTCAGGGTAGTCTCAATATATAGGCCTCGATGAGTGGCATGATATACGCATCCCCCATGTGGGGACATTAACCATGGGGCCAGTCCCAAGGGCATGATTGGACTATGATAACTTTGATTCATACTATACCAAGGATAAGTAATACACCTCCTCAAGGATCAAGCTCCAATATCAAAAAACCAACCTACCCACATAAATTTTCTCTTCACATGACATTAAACAATATAGTTTTTATGTACTCTGTGGGGTTTGATTCCTAAAATATGCATGATATGTAGGACACATCATAATGAATCAATCCACTCCTCAGTACATTAACTGCCTTCTGTAATGGAAGAAAAATCTGATGTGGATGGTTATATGGATTCTGCATATAAGTAGCTATTCATTACTTGGAAATAAATAAAGAACCATAACTACATAAAGAATGATTCCCCAAAATAAAACCCCTTTCTTTTGTAGAAAAACTGACTTAACCCATAATTATTTTGATAGGGTAACCAGTCCTGTATAGGGATTAGGAAGAGATTCTCGAATATATCTTAAATCTATAAGAGTGTCCTGGAGTAGGAGAAAATTCCCCCAAAAAGGCAGTGATGAGACCGACCAACCATCCTCTCAACCAATTTGTGTCCCTAAGTGTCACTGAGTTTAAAACCCTAGTTCACCACCTGCCTTTGGATAACAGAATCATACCCTATTATGGATGAAAGAACTGTTAATAATTTTTATCAAGAAGGTCAATTGAGAACTAACATTAATGATTGGGGAATATATGAACCCCTCACAATACAAAATTAGGTCAGTACAAGAACACTTATTAGTTGTCTCTTCCCCATAAAAACACACATTATACAGTGAGAAAGTTCTCCGCATCGAATTTTTTATAGCCTAAAACCCTAGTTCACAGCCTGAAAGGTCCCTTATAGAAAAACTAATGGGTTAGACCAAATTCCATGTCCTATAATTCCTTCCAGAAATGTTATTGGGTCTGAAACACTAGTTTATATCTTAAAGTTCTCCCTTGTAAAGTTTCACTTCCTAAAACCCCGTTATGTGGCTCAAAAAATCTCCCACAGAAATTTTCATAGCCATAACCACCCTTAATAAAATACCCAGACCCCCTAATGCTCACCAGAAAACCATAACAATAATCAAGGATCTTTACATGTCCAAAAACATCTCCTAGTGATTATCTAATTGTTAGATTCCTTATCTAAAAAACAATTCTTTGAACAACACTCACTCCATGTCCAAAATTCAATCATTATCCAAAATGTAACAACCTAGAAATCTTTGGAGAATTAAAAACTCCCTACTATAATTATTCTCATCCCTGAAAATACATGGTAATATGAAATCCACGTCTCTTAACCTACACTAGTCATCAATTCTACATGAACTCAAAACATTTTGTTTTTGAATTCAAAACACACTTCCATAATGGAATTCCAATCACCAAGAACACTATTCAACAAGTAATAAACCACCTGATCATTACCAAATTTAATTCCAAGATGGTTCTCAACACACTTTTCTATCTTAATATTCTATGGTGTATTCATATGAACCATAAAAAAGAATATGTTACTCCCCGCAATAAGAATACACTCATCATGTTTGATTTAAACCCTTAGTGATCCCCACAATAGGAATCACTTATATAACTCTCTTCCAGTGGTCCACTGACCCTAAAATCACATTCTGAAAAATTATCCAGATTCAGTTTCCACCTCACTAGATAAAACTTGAGTAAAATAACCATTCAGGCCTCCTCTATAAGGATTCTAAAAATGATTGATTTCATATTCAAAAACATCACCACCTTACCTTATTATGATTCCATTACAACTAAAGTAATCATGATGTCATATAAACACCAACACTAAAGACTTAAATGGACTTATTGGGTAATTCCATGGTTGGATCACAAACCATCTACTCTATCCAACATGATCTGACATTAAGCACAAACTCAACTCTGATCTAACTCACATTTTGATAACACTTAATCCTCCTTGATCCTAATGGTAATGCACCAAATCCTTCTAGTAACACATCTGAATTATAAATTTTTTATTTATCGAGGAACAATATCAGATCTAGTATTGTTAAACATTGTTATCCTAGTGTCACCTTAACCATCAGATGACGAGTCATAAATCACCAAATATTCATTAGGCATGATTTTCATTCACCGATGATTATCACAGTACTCCCAACAATATGTGTATCATAATCATGTCTCATAGAACCAAACACCCAGTCTTCAAAAAAAATGTTATATCTAGTACCATTATGATGACCCATACTTTACATTGTTATTACTTCAAAATTTAAGCATACTTATTACAACATATAACAAAACCATGAAAGGATCGTATAGGTATAGTGTCTTTAGAAACTGGGAAACATAAACAACTGGTTCATAAAGCGTCTACATTGTCTCCCATTTATTTCATCATATCTATAGTCACTTTTGGAATCTCTTACTTAATAACCTTCTTCCTGACCTGGGGAAATAAAACATACAAAATGGTGAGCTCAAATGCTCAGTAATGGTAAACAAAAGAAATATCAATCACATCATATACATAAGAACATAACTTTTGGAAATCTTAACCTGCAAAAGAGAGCATAATTTCATAACATGGGATAAATCATAGTAGTGAAATGAAATCCCAATAATCATAACTTAAAACATGAAACTTTTTGGCATACACACATAATCATTGAGAATCATTTCTTATTAGTCAAGACTCATTTCCAAGACTATCTTAGTGGACAAAGTCCATTTCTGAGCCGAGTTCACTCCTCGTTTCAGTCCTATTTCACTGAACCGGTTTAACCTTCCGTTCCAGCCATGTCTATCTCATGAGATATAAAATCTTTACCCAATGCATTGGAGGGAGATATAGGTCCCACCCATCTCATAATGATACCATTCTTATGTGTGCCACAAAATCATAAATCATACATCATTGCATAACCCATGTAATAAAAATGGGATACTTAAACAACATGACATCATAAAACAATTCATATAAGATAAAGGGATTCATAAAAATAATTCCACAACAACATAATCAAATCAATGTAATAATAGGGATAGAAACAGAACCCTATATTATCTTAGATGGAAAATAATTTTGATAAAACACTTGAACTCCATTCTTGAGAAAAATATCCTTTCAACTTCAAAAACACTTTTCCTTTCTTAACATGTCATACAATTCTAAAATAAGTTGATTAAAAATAAAATTGAAAACTTTTAAAGTAAGCTTCTTGGAAATAATGTTTTAAAAATCCATTCATGCCGTATAAGTTAAAAAACATTCTTCTCGTATTTTTTTCGGAAAAGTCAAAAAGTACCTCGTACGAAAAATGACAAAAGATTCCTTTCATATCTTTTACTAAAAACTCACCGAAGGGTAAAATTGGATTTAAACAATTGTAGGTGGATGGAAAAAATATTAAATATTGAGGAAACATGGATGTGGACGATAAAATACACCCCAGTAAATACCAAAGTATAAACAATCTCGGATAAAAATGAGATTGTGATATTTTCCCTTACCTTAGGTCTGATATGCTTCGTAAGTGTCCGAACCTCCTGTATAATGATTTAAATAATGTTATTTACTTATTAAAAAATCATACTTTTGTTATTATATCATATATGGTCATATTCTTAGCTTCTTATTAGTAATATTTCATTACTACTTGTTATTCGGGTGTTTATTACTTTTTGTTCTTATGCGTGTTTGTCGAATAAATTCTTATTCTTATATTTAGGTTATAGATACCTCATTTCCAGAATGGTATTAGTGTAATATATATCATATTCATTAATTCAATTCATTTATATAATCATTATGAAAATGAAGATCATGTAGAATGAATCGCATCACATCGTGGAGACGGTATTCCGTACGTACGCACGAGCGATGATATCGTTCCTATGATCGTGGAATTGTATTTGAGTGTATGTATACTATTTCAGAATAAATAACACTTTAAAATAATCATATATATTCATTACTTTCACCCTTATCCATCCAAGTAAGGTGGTGGTGGAAAATAGATTACACCACGGCGTGGAGACGGTATTCCGTACGTACGCACGCGCTGTGATTTCGTTTTCCTTAGGATGGATAAGAGGTGAAATAGGGTTGTTTCATATTTATAATAACATATCAGTATATGAGTGATACTTATGTTATTACCTCACAGTGAAACAACTAAATAAGAGGGAGTAGAAGAATAATGGAACTTGAAGAAAACAGTAGAAGGTATTACCTCTTTCTCGAAGTGCCTCCTTTAAACCTTCTCTTAAGGCACTAGAGTTGGTATTTTGATAAGACCAGTACCTCTAGTAGGTTTCTAAGGAAGTGGGGAAGTGAAATGGACAGGTTTTTTCTGATCTTGAAGGCTCAAATTTGTGTGAGGAAGATAGGGAGGAGGTTCCCTTTTATAAGGGAGGAGAGGGGCACCTTTGGAAATATAAGCAATATTAGTTTATATTAAATCCCAACCCCACTTAAAACCTTCCAAAATGACTCATATCCGAATATTAGATGAGATAGGGTTGTAATCTCATCAACCAATAATATTTATACATGTTAGAAAATTATTTTAAACATTATCAACATGATTTATCCTTATTTATCAATTTAATTTTATTTGTGGTAATAATATTATAAATTTTAAATGATGATAAATAATTACATATGTGTTGTTAATTTTACATAATTTGAAACTTTATGACATTTTAGACCATATAAATTTTAATTTATAATTTTTAAGTATTTTTGTGATTTTTAAACAATTTTATAATATGTTATTTTTATAAAATAACAATAGTGTCAATTTCGGCACTATTCATTTATTTGAATTTAAAGAAAATATATACAGAAGATATGTTCAAAATAAAAGCTTTAATAGATTCATAAAAAGTCATATGTATCTAAAAAATTATTTTATCACATTAAATAGTTCATATAATATTTATTTTAATATTTTTAAAACAATTTATTTGATATTTTAATTAATAAAATAATTTCAACATCACTATTGTGTTGTAATTAATGGTAATTATGTAATCCCTAAAAATTATAAATAAATTACTATTATGTAGATAATTGTATTAGATTTCTGGGTACTATTCATGTTCGAAATTTCATTAAGTTTATCATGAAATTAAAATTATTATACTTATAAGATTTAAGAAAGTGACATGTTGTCACATTCTTTGGTTTTAATAATAATTAAATTATTTCATGGAAAAAAGTCCATTAAATGATTCTAATCCAACCCTTAGGTGATATGGGTTTACTTTTAGTCATCCAATAGGATTTTGGCAGGTGTTAGCGTAATTTTATAATCTTATATTTACCCTTAATTATCTGATTTACCTTTAACTATGGTAAATAAAATTTACCATAGTTACTATTCGTAATGCCCAAAAATAAAAAGTAGTATATTAACATAATTTGGACCCTCTGATTCTGAATATGGAATCCATTTTTCAAAATTCAAAACATATAAGTTGCAGTAATTAATTTAAAATAAATTTCATTGTTAAGAAAATGGGTTTTAGAAGTTAAAACATTGCCAAAGATTGAAATGTTTTTACCTATGAATTCAATGTGAAATTAATGATAATGACATACATTATATTAAATGGTAAAAATATATTCTATTTATACTTTAAAACCATTCAATATTATAATTTATCCATATAAATTATCTCAATGAAAAAAGTTGTTTTTAATTAAAAATTAGCGTATTTTTACTATTCATCAAAATATGAAAGTTATCCGAAAAATATCAAAAGTTTATCCAAAGTAAATTTTTATACCCTAATTCAAAAGAAGAATTTTATTTTGTCAAATTGAACTTATAAACATGTAAAAAAATAGATTTAATGTGGATGCGCCATCAAAAGGTGGCAAAACTGTATTTTTTAAAAAATATTTCTTTTATCCAAAAAAACTGGTTTTGCTCTGATACCTCATTCTAGAAAATGTATAAGTTGAATTAAAATGTTATAAAATTCAAAACTCAGTTAGTACTATTCATAATGGCTAGTTCTAATAATATTTTAATAGCATATCGTTGTTTAGTGAAACTCGGTATTGCGTACGACGCAAGCTATCGAGGAAGGTCGCGGTTGCGTGTAAAGCAAGCCAAACTAGTGTTGTGTGTAGTGAAAGATTCCTTTGATGATTTATAGAACATAAAAACAAAATATTTCTCATAAAAGTCTTGGGTGTTACATTCTTCCCCCCTTAAAATGAATCTTACCCTCGAAATTCGTCACTTTGTAACAAACAGATGTGGATACCTCTCTCTCATCATATCCTCAAGCTCCCATGTAGCTTCTTCTAATTGGTGGTTCCTCCATAAAACTTTCACCAAGCAAGTGGTCTTATTCCGTAGGACTTTTTCGCTACGATCCAGAATCTCTATCAGCTGTTCTTCATAAGAAATATCTTGCTCCAGTGGTACAACTTCTGATATGAGTACATGTGAAGGATCAGGTATGTACTTTCTTAGGAGCGATACATGGAACACATCGTGTACTTGAGAGAGATTCGGTGGAAGCGCCAATCAGTAAGCTACCTTTCCAACACGATCCAGAATTTAAAAAGGACCGATATATCTAGGGCTCAACTTTCCCTTCTTTCCAAATCTCATGACCCTCTTCCAGGGAGATATTCGTAAGAACACTTTATCACCCACTTCAAACTCTAGGTCTTTTCTTCAGTTGTCGGCATAACTTTTCTGTCGACTCTGAGCTGATATTATGTGTTTTTGAATAGATCTGACCTTTTCTGCCATTTCATCAATGAGATCAGGTCCTAATATCTTTATTTCCCCAACTTCATCCTAGCAAGTTGGAGTCCTGCATTTCTTTCCATAGAGAGCTTCATAAGGAGCCATCTGAATACTGGAGTGAAAGATATTATTATAAGAAAATTCCACCAAAGGTAGGTGTTGATCCCAACCACCGTTGTAATCCATAGAGCAAGATCTCAACATATCTTCTAGAGTGTGAATTGTTCTCTCAGACTGACCGTCTTTCTGAGGATGATAAGCAGTGCTGAAACTCAACTCTGTATCCAGAGTATGCTAAAGACTTCGCCAGAACTTTGAGGTAAACCTTGGATCCCGATCAGATATAATACAAAGTGGTACTCCATGCAATCATACCGCTTCCTTTACATATATCCTGGCAAGCTGATCCAGAGAGAAATCCTCTCTAATAGTAATGAAGTGTGAAGACTTTGTAAGACGATCAACTATGACCCCGATAGCATTATTGCCTTTGGATGTTTTAGGAAGTCCTGTGACAAAGTCCATAGTGATGTTTTCCCATTTCCATTCGAGTATGGGTAATGGTTGTAACATCCACTTAGACTTCTGTCTCTCAGCTTTAACTTGCTAACAAACCAAGCATCGAGAGACATATTCAGTAACATCTCTTTTCATTCCATCCCACCAGAAGTGCTCTTTCAGGTCCCTATACATCTTCGTGATTCCAGGATGAATAGAGAATGAAGAACTATGAGCCTCCTCCAGCAGCTCCTTCTTTAATTCGGGGATGGGAGGAACACAAACCCGATTCCTAAACATTATTATCCCTTCACAATCAAGTTTGAATTCAGGAATATTTCTCACCTTCTTTTGTAACTCTAAATCTTCTTTCTGTGCCTCTTTAATCTTCACATGTATAGATGGTTGAACGTTCATTTGAGAAAGATACGATTTTCCCCCTTCCATTATAATTCCTAGATCCATCGTTTGTAAATACATAAATATTGGATATTTTGTGATCCTCATCATGGATAAACTGGCATGGTCTTGTTGACTTAATGCATCTGCTACCTTGTTTGCTTTCCCAGGGTGGTAATGAATTGAGCAGTCATAATCCTTAATCAGCTCCAACCATCTTCTTTGACGCATATTCAGCTCCTTTTGTGTGAAAATATACTTTAAACTTTTATGATCAGTATAAATATCACACCTTTCACCATAAAGGTAATGCCTCCAAATATTTAATGAAAATATTACCGCAGATAACTCCAAATCATGAGTTGGGTAATTTTGCTCATGGATTTTCAACTGTCGTGAGGCATAAAATATCACCATATCATTTTGCATGAGAACACATCCCAGTCTCTTCTTGGATGCATCACTGTAGATCACAAACCTTTCTCCACTACAAGGAAGTGTGAGTACAGGTTCACTGGATAACCTTCTTTTCAACTCCTTAAAATTCTCTTCAGATTCGTCCGTCCACACGAACTTAACTTATTTTTGAGTCAACCTGGTGAGTGGATTAGATAATCATGAAAAATATTTCACAAAACGTCGATAATATCTATCCAAACCAAGAAAACATCGGATCTCAGTTACTGTTGTTGGTCTCGACCATCTTTTGATAACCTCTTTTTTTGCTGGATCCACAGATATCCCTTCTTTTGAGATTATGTGACCCAAAAATGCAACTTTTTGAAGCCAAAATTCACACTTGGTAAATTTGTCATAAAACTTCTCCTTTCTGAGGGTCTTAAATATAATTTTCAAGTGATATTCATGTTATTCCTTTCTCTTTGAATAGACAAGAATATCGTCTATAAAGACTACCACAAATTGATCAAGGTAGTCTCTAAAGACTCTATTCATCAGATCTATGAAGATAGCAGGGGAATTAGTAAGACCAAATGGCATCACTATAAATTCATATTGTCCATACCTTGTACGAAAAGTCATCTTTGGTATATCCTACCTTTTGACCCTTAATTGATGATACCCTAAACGAAGATCAATCTTGGAAAAGTATTGAGCTCCACGTAGTTGGTCAAATAGGTCATCAATGCGTGGGAGAGGATATTTGTTCTTGATAGTGATCTTGTTAAGTTCTCGATAATCAAGGCAGAGTCTCATTGATCCATCTTTCTTCTTAACAAACAGAACAGGTGCTCCCCAAGGTGACTCACTAGGGCATATGAATCCCTTATCAAGATTATCTTGGAGTTTCTTCTTCAATTCCTGCAACTCAGTTGGGGCCATTCTATAAGGTGTCTTTGAAATAGGCAAAGCATCCGGTATGAGTTCTATTGAAAACTCAACTTCACAATTTGGTGGAAGACCCGGAAATTCCTCCGGAAAGACATCATCAAACATCCCGTACAATGGGAATATTCTTAATTGTGAGTTTCTCACCAACCATTTGAGATAAATAACCTTCATTAAGTGGAATCAAGACCCATAAGATGGAAGAAATTTCCACTGGAAGGTTATGTTCATCCTTGCATCGATAGACGATCATAGATTGATCTGGAATATGAAATGTGACTTCCCTTCTTTGGAAATTGATATGAGCTCCATATAAAGAATGCCAATCCATGCCAAGAATCACATCAAATTCCACTATAGGAAGGATCTCAAGATTTTCAAGAAGCACTTTTCCACAAACTTCAATCGAGGAAGAATTATAAACTTTTGATGCGACTGTTGTGCCATTAGGTGTTGTTACAGCTAACTCAACATCTAATTGTTGAGTTAAAATGGTGATACCCTTAGAAAAATCTTCAGAAATAAAAGAGTGTGTGGATCCAGAATCAAATAAAACATTTTCTACTTTAGAGTGGATGGTAAGTGTACCTTTCACCACATCGTTATCGTACTCCACATCGCTGATAGAAATTGCATGTGACTTTCCTTTGTCTTTAGCCATAAGATTTTGTTGATGTCGATCATCATCAAAAACCCTTGGATTAGGGCATTTATTGGCATAATGCCCCATATCCTTGCACTTGAAACATTGAAGTGTAGTAGGTTCATTCTGTGTGTCCCTTCCTTTGTTTGCATCGTTAGACATCTTCTTCCCATCATTGCAGCATTCAAATTCCCGATGACCTTCCTTTCCAAATTTGAAACATTTACTTGTCCCTTTAAGACAACTCCCTCCATGTTTCTTTCCACACTTTGAGAATAAGGGAAATCTCATCTTCTTTTCAGTGTGATCTTTAGATTTTCCTTTGAATTCCATTTTCCTCTTCTTATCAAACCCATATGACTGATGGGTTACTCCAATTTCCATCTTGACTGTGAGAGCACATCGAATTATTTCCTCGTAGCTATTGAAGTCCCTTATGGCTAACACCCTTCGAAGACTTGGTTTTAATCCACTAAAGAATCGATCGATCTTACTCTCAGGTTGGATAATAATACCAGAAGCGTACCTTGCAAGTCTTGTAAAATTTTCTTCATAGGTACCAACAGATTCATCATCCTTTTGCTTTAGTTCAAGAAACTCTTTCTCCGTATTTGTTCGGAGAATACGAGGGAAGTACTTATTGAAAAATAAGTTCCTGAACTCGTCCCATTCCATGGACTCAATTTCATCCCTTTTCCTCGTATTCTTAATAATATTCCACCATTGATCAGCATCTCCTTCCAAACGATACACTACTAGGATGAATTTATCATGTTCAGAACATTGAAGAACTGAAAATATCTTTTCAGTGGTACTAATCCATTGTTCAGTAACTAATGGATCAGTAGACCCGCTGAAAGAAGGTGGACGGTGCCTCATGAAGGATTCAACAGAATGTTGCTCCTTTTTTTGCTCGTTTGGAAGTCTTGCATGATGCATAGCTTGAGAAAGTTGTGTGAGCATGGCTACAAGATTTTTCATTCCATCTCCCATAACGTTTGGTTTCTCAGGGGGACAATCATTGCACTGCCCGTCGCATTCCGCATTTACACGGTTCCATCGGGTTCCAGCCATTGACTAAAACCAAGAAGAATAGTGTGAACAACACTAATTATAATAGGAAAACCACATAATCAAGAATAAAATTTCACACTTAAGGTCTTATCCTAGGTTATTCATGGTCATTTCTAAAACACTAAGATTGTGTTCTATGCTTAGACTTTTCCTTAGGGTTCTTACTAAGGCTTTCACATCCTAGTTTCCAAAGGTTGACTATACCTTTCCTCTGATACCAACTATAACGAACCATACTTTACATACATTGTTATCACTTCAAAATTGAAGTGTACTTATTACAACATATAACAAAACCATGAAAGGATTGTATAGGTATAGTGTCTTTAGAAACTGGGAAACATAAACAACTGGTTCATAAAGCGTCTACAATGTCTCCCATTTATTTCATCATATCTATAGTCACTTTTGGAATATCTTACTTAATAACCTTCTTCCTGACCTGGGGAAATAAAACATACAAAAGGGTGATCTCAAATGCTCAGTAAGGGTAAACAAAAGAAATATCAATCACATCATATACATAAGAACATAAATTTTGTAAATCTTAACCTGCAAAAGAGAGCATAATTTCATAACATGGGATAAATCATAGTAGTGAAATGAAATCCCAATTATCATAACTTAAAACATGAAAATTTGTGGCATACACACATAATCATTGAGAATAATTTCGTATTAGTCAAGACTCATTGCCAAGACTATCTTAGTGGAAAAAGTCCATTTCTTAACCGAGTTCACTCCTCGTTTCAGTCATGTTTCACTGAACCGGTTTAACCTTCCGTTCTAGCCTTGTCTTTCTCATGAGATATAAAATCTTTACCCAATGAATTGGAGGGAGATATAGGTCCCACCCATCTCATAATGATACCATTCTTATGTGTGCCACAAAATCATAAATCATACATCATTGCATAATCCATGTAATAAAAATGGGATACTTAGACAACATGACATCATAAAACAATTCATATAAGATAAAGGGATTCATAAAAATAATTCCATCACAACATAATCAAATAAATTTAATAATAGGGGTAGAAACAGAACCCTATATTATCTTATATGGAAAATAATTTTGATAAAACACTTGAACTCCATTCTTGAGGAAAATATCCTTTCAACTTCAAAAACACTTTTCCTTTATTAACATGTCATACAATTCTAAAAGAAGTTCACTAAAAATAAACTTGAAAACTTTTAAAGTAAGCTTCTTGGAAATAATGTTTTAAAAATCCATTCATGCCGTATAAGTTAAAAAACATTCTTCTTTTACTTTTGTCGGAAAATTCAAAAAGTACCTCGTACGAAAAACGACAAAAGACTCCTTTCATATCTTTTACTAAAAACTCACCGAAGGGTAAAATTGGATTTAAAAAATTGTATCTAGATGGAAACAATATAACATATTGAGGAAACATGGATGTTGATGATAAAATACACCCCAGTAAATACCAAAGTATAAACAATCTCGGATAAAAATGAGATTGTGATATTTTCCTTTACCTTAGGTCTGATATGCTTCGTAAGTGTCCGAACCTCCTGTATAATGATTTAAATAATGTTATTGACTTATTCCCGAATCATAATTATTGTTATGATATCATATATGGTCATATTCTTAGCTTCTTATTAGTAATATTTCATTACTACTTGTTATTTGTGTGTTTATTACCATTTGTTCTTATGTGTGTTTGTCAAATAAATTCTTATTCTTCTCTTTAGGTTATAGATACCACATTTACAGAATGTTATTAGTGTAATATATACCATATTCATTCATTAAATTCATTTATATAATCATTATGCAGATGAAGATCATGTAGAACAAATCGCATCACATCGTGGAGACGGTATTCCGTAAGTACGCACGAGCGACGATAGCGTTCCCATGATCGTGGAATTGTATTGGAGTGTATTTATACCATTTCAGAATCAATACCACTTTACAATAATCATATAAATTCATTACTTTCACCCTTATACCCATCCAAGTAAGGTGGTGGTGTAAAATAGATTACACCACGGCGTGGAGACTGTATTTCGTACGTACGCACGCGCGGTGATTTCGTTTCCCTTAGGACGGATAAGAGGTGAAATAGGGTTGTTTCATATTTATAATAACATATTAGTATATGAGTGATACTGATGTTATTACCTCACAATGAAACAACTAATGAAGAGGGAGTAGAAGAAGAATGGAACTTGAAGAAAACGGTAGAAGGTATTACCTCTTTCTCGAAGTGCCTCCTTTAAACCTTCTCTTAAGGCACTAGAGTTTGTCTTTTGATTAGACCAGTACCTCTAGTAGGTTTCTAATGAAGTGGGGAAGTGAAATGGGAAGGGGTTGGCTGATCTTGAAGGCTCAAATTAGTGTGAGGAAGAGAGGGAGGAGGTGCCCTTTTATAATGGAGGAGAGGGGCACCTTTGGAAATATAAGAAATATTAGTTTATATTAAATCCCAACCCCACTTAGAAACATCCAAAATGACTCATAACCGAAGCTTAGATGAGATAGGGTTGTAATAACATCAACCAATAAAATTTATACATGTTAGGAATTTATTTTAAACATTATCAACTTGATTTATCCTTATTTATCAATTTAATTTTATTTGTGGTAATAATATTCTAAATTTTAAATTATTATAAATAATTACATATGTGTTGTGAATTTTATATAATTTGAAACTTTATGACATTGTAGACCATATAAATTTTAATTTATAATTTTTAAATATTTTTTTGATTTTTAAACAAATTTATAATATGTTATTTTTATAAAATAACAATAGTGTCAATTTTGACACTATTCATTTATTTGAATTTAAAGAAAATATATACAGAATATATGTTCAAAATAAAAGCTTTAATAGATTCATAAAATTTCATATGTATCTAGAAAATTAGTTTAGCACATTAAATAGCTCATATAATATTTATTTTAATATCTTTAAAATAATTTATTTGATATTTTAATTACTAAAATAATTTCAACATCACTATTTTTTCATAATTAATGATAATTATTTAATCCCTAAAAATTATAAATAAATTTCTATGATGTAGATAATTGTATTATATTTCTGGAGACTATTCATGTTCGAAATTGCATTAAGTTTATCACCAAATTTAAATTATTATACTTATAAGATTTAAGAAAGTGACATGTTGTCACATTCTTTGGTTTTAATAATAATTAAATTACTTTCATAGACAAAAGTCCATTAAATGAATCTAATCCGACCCTTAGGTGATATGGGTCGACTTTTAGTCATCCAATAGGATTTTTTCAGGTGTTAGGGTAATTTTATAATCTTATATTTACCCTTAATTACCTGATTTACCTTTAACTATGGTCAATAAAATTTACCGTAGTTACTATTCATAATGCCCAAAAATAAAAAGTAGTATATTAACATAATTTGGACCCTCTGATTCTTAATATGGAATCCATTTTTCAAAATTCAAAACATATAAGTTGCAGTAATTAATTTAAAATAAATCCTTTTGTTAAGAAAATGGGTTTTAGAAGTTAAAACATTGCCAAAGATTGAAATGTTTTTACCTATGAATTCAATGTGAAATTAATGCTAATGAAATACATTAAATTAAATGGTAAAAATATATTCTATTTATACTTTAAAACCATTCAATATTATAATTTATCCATATAAATTATCTCAATGAAAAAAGTTGTTTTTAATTAAAAATTAGCGTATTTTTACTATTCATCAAAATATGAAAGTTATCAGAAAAATATCAAAAGTTTATCCAAAGTAAATTTTTATACCCTGATTCAAAAGAAGAATTTTATTTTGTCAAATTGAACTTATAAACATGTCAAAAATTAGATTTAATGTGGATGCTCCATCAAAAGGTGGCAAAACTGTATTTTTTGAAAAATATTTCTTTTATCCAAAATAACTGATTTTGCTTTTATACCTCATTCTAGAAAATGTATAAGTTGAATTAAAATGTTATAAAATTCAAAATTCAGTTAGTAATATTCATAACGGCTTGTTTTATTAATATTTTAATAGCATATCGTTGTTTAGTGAAACTCGGTATTGTGTACGACGCAAGCTACTGAGGAAGGCCGCGGTTGCGTGTAAAGC
Organism: Viscum album; assembly: GCA_963277665.1. Taxonomy (NCBI): domain Eukaryota; kingdom Viridiplantae; phylum Streptophyta; class Magnoliopsida; order Santalales; family Viscaceae; genus Viscum; species Viscum album. Next base: position 602,996,820 of record OY728153.1, on the reverse strand, counting down.
AAGCCAAGCTAGTGTTGTGTGTAGTGAAAGATTCCTTTGATGATTTATATAACATAAAAACAAAATATTTCTCATAAAATTATCGGGTGTTACAACCATATTTAATGACTAGACATGACTGTCCAACTCATAACACACACCAATTTAAAACAATTTCACTTCTCATTTCTAGTTTTCTTTAAACATTCTTGGGAAGTCCCCCCACTAAGACACTTGAAAACCCTAATAAAAATCAGTTGATTCCACCATGATTTTGTGTAATCAATTTTTAATCCCTAATATGGTGAAATAAAATTAGATATAAATCAATAGAAACTAATAACTAAATCAAATTTATATAGAGGCTCACATGAAACATTATGAAAGCACACAGAGAATGCCTTAATATGATGTAAAACAATGGAGGGGTATGGGTGTAATGCTTCTGGTTCCATTGAGAGAGAGTGATGGAGAGAAAGGAGAAAAAGAATAAAATAGTCACAGGGGAAAAATATAAAAACAAAAAAAATATAAAATAGGGTGAAAAAACATTTCATGGACTAAAAAACGTTTCACAACTAGAAATAGCACACCTTAAATGTTTGACATCTCGAATCCCAAGTTCATTGATTGAAATTTCTCCCTAAGAAACTTTCATTTCCCAAACTATATTTCATGTCTTGCAATGTCTTCCCAAGATGTTTCATGGAATAAAACCCTAGTGTATGTTTTGAAATGTCTATCCTAGTAATTTTCATACCCAAAGCCACATTTCACAACATGAACCATCCCATTTAGAACAACTAAACCCCTATTTGACACATACCGAGAAACCTATTCCACAAACCTGGTCTTATTACTCATCCAAACCCATCTCCTATAGATACTATATTGCTCAGATTCTCAATATAAGACCCAAAACTAATAATTAAACTTTCTACTTGTAAAAAATTCAAACATTCTTTAAAATGTAATGACCCAAAAGTTTGTTGGGAGTTATGAAAAAACAACTAATATAATAAAATCATAAAATCATTAAGAAATAAAGGATCAAACATAGTTTTGAACCATTATTAATTTTAAAAATATCATTTTTTCATTATCAACATAGTTAATTTAATAAATTATGACTAGGTTTTAGTAATAAAGTAAATTAATTATGATATAAATTAATATTAGAAATAATTATTAAATAAAAACAAAAAATATAGTTCTCTATCATATCATTCAGTTTAGAAAGAATTGACTTGAAAATAAGAAAATTATTCCTTGAAAACAAAAATACTAGGGAAAGAGAAAAAACCATAAAATGGTTAGAAAATAAATAAACAACGGTTACAAATAATACACTAATATATAACTTTCACCCACGTTTTAAGACAACCATCTCCTAATTTTTAATAAATTTATACATCATTTACATACCATAATCAAACTCATCCTCCATATAGTATCATATCAAGTCCTACCAATGGTATCAAAAACATTATAATTATCTATTTAATATAGTTTTATCCTGAGATAATAAATCAATAGCCACTTAATAAATCATGAGGATTAAAGAAAACATATCTTCAATATAAAGTAATAATATTTATTTAGTCAATATATTATATTAACACATGATATTAAAATATTATAAGATGAAACATATAATGAAAGGTGATAAATGAATATTTATATTCAATTCTTATATAATTATCAAATGATTATAATAATCATATCATAATACTGTCATTATATTGATATATTCATTACTGTATTATCATACTTTTAATTAATCAATAAATTTTTACATTTTTCCCTTTTAGGATTTATACTTAGTCATAGCATTTCATAATAAGTTAACTAGATTATTTTATTTTCAGGTTGTAATGACATGAACTCCATATGCTCAATATAGAATAAAAAATCTTTAACAAGTAATATATTGTACCATTCTTGTATAATAATATTTTTATAAAATATAAAAATGTTATACATGTTATAAATAGTAATTATTTTATGTATATAACATTGAGTATAAATTTAAATCATGCTTAATTAACCCATTATATATTTAATATCCATTAAGGATTAATCACAACATTTCATTATGTCACACATGTTAAGAAACAAGTATGAATAATCTTTAATGATATTTAATTACAGGAACTTATACTTACAACATGAATTTACATCTTAAAAACTTTTTAAATTAATTTTTAGTTTTAACACTTGAAATAAAATTTTATAGTATGATATGTTGCAATCTAGAACATTATTTTAAAAATATTTCTTCAAAATATTTTAAATTAATCATTAATCAATCATCAATTTATTCATCAATCAACAAGGATTCTAGAAAATTTTATTCATAGTAGTAAAAATCATATTGACATGCTTCAATATCAATGCGATCATGCTATCATACTACTAATATTATTTTAAAACAAATATTTTTCCCCAACATAGTCATATAGGCTTTTCAATCAACATTCATCAATCATCAAATTTTAAAATTAAAATGACATATTATAATAAAATATTATATTGTGCCTTTATTTTATAATAAAACAAGTTTATATGAATTTATTTATTATAAATGAATGAAAAATATTTATAATATCAATAAAATATCAATATATCTTAGCATAAATAAACACACAAAATAGATTTATAAATCAAAATTTTATCTAAAATGAAATCTTTAAAAATTGTTCATTTTGTAACATCCTAAAACCGACTTTAAATCAATAATATTCCAATTTTTACTATATTTTATTTGGATATTTTTTTGGGTTTGATTTGGGTGAATTTTGGAAAATTGTATTGGCTTTTGGGCCTATACATAGTTGGCACAATGTTAGGGAATTCCATGTAGTTCTTCCCATGAAACACTTCACCTTGAGATGGATTCCAAGTGAAGGGTGTATGGATTGTACAAACCATATGGAATTCCCTTTATATTATGAGACTCTAGGTAGATAGTATTTTTATAATGGGCACATGGTTTGTAAAATGATGCAGTCAAACAGTGTGGTTTTTCCAAAAGTCTAGAAATTTGTTAATGGTTTGTGAAGGGTTTGGAAAACCATATGACACATTTTTAATTAATCATAATTTTATTTTTAGAACATAAGTACTTTTGATTTCTCCCATTATTCTCTTATTTAAATAGGCTCTCAATGAATGTGACTTCACTTGGAGATTTTGGGGATTCCATTCCTCTTACTAATCAATCTCAATATATCATTGAGTATTGAATGTATATTTTTAACGGTATTTTATTGTTTCTTTCCATTAATTATTGTTATTCAAGATCCATCATTCTCCTCTATAAAAAATATAATACTAGGTAATTTTATACTATATTCATGGTTTGTGACTTGATCTATTTCTATATCATATAGATCTATCATGGTATGGTGAGTTTTCCCCTAATAATAATTGTTTTTTGTTATTTCTTTCATAATTATTGAGAAAATATCTTATCTCTCTCTAATTATTCTAGAGATAATTAATTGATGATTATTATTTGATAATTTTGTATCTAGGATAACATACATTTTTTATTCATTATTGGTTTATAATAATCCAAAATTGAGATAGGTGGTTTTATAAGGTATTCATATCAATTGAAAACATTACTTCTTTCTTGATTTGAAAGGATATATATTTTATTTCCAAATCATGTATTGAGATTTTTTATACCTCTTTTTATAACAATATGGTGTGGGTTGATCCTCTTTGAATGTGGATTTTAAAATAAGATATTGTTTTCCAGAAGATGGATTTGAAATGAATGTACAATTTGATGAAACAATTTTATGATGATTCTTGAGAAATGATGGTTTGAAATGTTTTATGATTCTAAAATGAAGTTTTTTTTTGAAAGGCATGTGTTTTAATGAAAACCATATAATTTTGGTTCTAGTAATGAAATCCCACGATTGAAAACATTATTTAGGGATTATTTTATGGTGATTTATGAATCTATTTTGAGATGAATGGTTTTCCCTTCGTTGATTTATTTGATGCATATAGTATTTAGGGAATTTATGTGGTTGGACATGGACATTCACACTATTCATGTATTATCTCTACTTCCCAACAAATTGATGATTAAAATGATGGATAAACACATTAGGGTCAAGGTGTTCATATTATGGGGATGAATTTTTATTCCCTATAGGATTATGATATATGGATGAGTACACACTGGGATCCATATTTAACTGAGATTGTATTGATACATGAGCCATGAAATAAATGACCTTGAGATTCATAACCATGGGTATATGATGGAAAAAGTTTTAAAAATACCATTTTTTATGAAATGATTTATTAATTTCTATTTGATATAAATTATTATTCATGTGTTCATTATACATTCCATTAGAATGATAAAAAGTACTGATTTTTTATTAGTTATGTAAATATTATCATTCCATCGAAGAAAGAACCATGGTTAAGAAGCTCAATGCCCTACATTTTCCTTCAGATGTTTGTAGAAATTTTTATACAAGGTCAAGGAAATGGAAAAGTAGTACATGGATGAAATATGTGTTCTTGATAATAGGAAATTGGGAGTTGTTTCAAGTATTTGGGGTGTGTTTTCCACTTAATGAAGGAATGTATTTTGATTAAGTTGTAAATGGTTATATGGTGTTTTTTTTAACTTGTTTACTTTTTTGAGTCTTGAATCATGATGAATATATTAGCATGATAATTTTAGTGGTTTGTTTCATCTTTTTTGGTTATTAATATGGATAAATTATTCCCCTTGTTTTATTTTGATTCCCAGGAACTAACTTCTAGCTTGTGGGTATTTGTAATGACCTTCAGACCATGTTAGGATTCATTCAAGTACTATTTAGGCGGGACACCAAAGTTAGTTCATGAAATATTGGTTTCAATGTATGTTATTTATATTCATTAGTGTCATCATGATGTTTGGGATACCATTTTAGATGGAAGATATGAATATCAGGTCATAAGAGGTAGCTTACAAAAAAGTGATTAACTAGATATCATAGTAGCAAGACTTACTTTTCTATTGTCTTTTAGGAAACTATGTATTTGAGGGATTGTTTGATCTAATTCATGATTTTTCCCATGTTTTGGTCTATGATTTGTGTTACCCTATTGGATTCTGATTGATAAAGTAGATTCTCTTATTCCTATTGACTGATTTATCTTTATTTTCTTATGATATTTTATAGTATCATGCCTCCAAGAATAATTTTGATCATGATCCTCGAGGGATATATAAATGAACCATATAAAAAACTACCTAGTTTATTTTATCCTTGTAGATGTTGTGGTGCACATGGTCCAAGATATGGGATAATGAGTGCCAACTATTCTCGTTCAATCTTCATAGGTGGAACCATAGGGGAATTAAAACAAAGAACATGCTTAAGAGTTTCTTAGTTAGAAACCACTATATTTCAAGGGAATTAACAATCCAAATGAGGTGGGGATTGTTTAAGGAATATTGAGTGACTCTTTGGGCTCTTTTTTATGTCATATTCAGTTAAGGTGAAATGAATCCTCTTAAAACATAAGGGTACTTGTAGGATATGTCGGGATACTATAGTTTTGGAAAAGAACAATGAGATTAAGGAATAGAAATTCATCACGAATATATTCATAGATTGTTTATATATAGTGTGGATGGTGTTGGTTATGTCCATATAATTTCATGAACTTCACTAGGTGATTGGTTATTAACTCAATATGCCAATCATTTTACTGAACCTTCTCAGTTTTCACCTGAGGTTATGTCGAATGTAAAGTATAAGGCCAAAAGGTTATATATGGGTCTTCTATTAGTTATCTGGTCTCAATTATTTATGATGAATCTAACATATTATTTAAATATTCTTGATACAAAATTGATAAAATAAATATATTTTTTGGTATGATAGTATGAATGGTATTTCCTCCTGTATCCAGTGATTTTTTGAGTTTCCCTTTATGGGGAATGGGAAGAGGGGTTTATCTCATAGTGGAAACCACAATGTAGGATCTCAGTAGAAGGAATTATAAAAATATTTGGTAGTGTCTGAAAAAGGATTACTAAATTTCATCCAATGTGGCTATCTTTTTAACTGAAAGAGTGCATGCATAGAGTCACTAAGGATATATAGTGAATGTGAATGATCATGTAATTCAGATAGATTTTTCCATGATTATACCAATCCTCATAGTTGTTCAGGATTTTTAGTAACGAGGGAGTATAATGTGATGTCAGATACTTTTATAAAAATGGGGTTATATACATAGGCATCATAAACAAAGGTTCTTCATGTAGTAAATGAGTCTCCAGGGGGAACTTATTTGTTTAAGCAACAATAAGAGTTATCCTTACTATTACTATATCTATAGTGTCTACTTTATTTTATACAAGTGCCTCCAATTATTTATTATCAGCACATAATATGTATATGTTGAATCTTAAAACATATCTATGGTCTTATGTGATGGAAATTTAAATCCCCCTTAGGATAAATATAGAGTATTATCTTTGATGTACCTATAATGATTTCACTTTTTTGAAGGTCAAGATCATCTAGGTATTTTTGGTTCTTAAAATGAAACCCCATGATTTCATTCTCAGGATAGAATGATAGGTTTCTCAAAGATCTTATATTGACTATTATCTTTAGTGAATCTCTTTTACTAGACCAAATGGGAATTTTCACATTTTATATATAGAATAGGAATTGAGAGGAAGTAGATTTGAGCCTCCTATTCTAGATCATGGAAGGTTGTTATCTTTGTGTGTTATTGAATGGGAACATGAATTCTATTTTAGTGAAAATCCTCTAGTAATGGATACATTTCAAAAAGTGTTCCATTTTAATGTTTCTCTTTTTCCATAGGTGAGAGAGTTAGAGTTTTCTATCGAATTGGTGCTTGGTACACATCTTATAAAAATTACCTCTTACCACATAAATCATGATTAATTCAATAAACTGAAGTACGTTTTAGATGACTTAATTTTCAATTAATTTATTCAACCTAGTATGTCTCCATGGGCATCACCTATCCTCTTATCTAAAAAGTTTGATGGAAACCTTCATCGGTGTGTTGATTATCAAAATATAAGTTAGGTTATGGTATATAACAAAGATTTATTCCCCAAAATTAATGATATTTTGATCATATAAATGGGAAAAGTTGTTTTTTATGATTGATCTTAGTTCTATATACCACCATATTAGGACCAAGGAATTTTATATCCAAAAGATATCTTTCAGGAGTAGGTATGACCATGGACAATTCTTTTCATGGGGCCTGTAATTTTTTATAATTACCTAGATTCATTATATTTGGTTCACCATTTGTAGTCTACCAAAGGGGAGTTCACTCAAAATAATTTTCACTTTTTATTGATTGATATAAAATTTATTTTATATTACCTTGAGAAACTAAAAATTGAGATCCATTTAAATTGGTTGATTCTAAATTAGACAATGGAAGTAGTGATCAAATATGGTTTGGTAAAATCCTATGCGATTCAACCATTGATTCCGATTTTTACCAATTCTAATTCTACTGGATGGTAAGAGAGTGATTCTACTATTGATTCATCTCTCCCCTTGGAAAGATAATGATGATAAGGGAATTCATAATCATTTCTCAATCAAGTAACTTCCTTCCAATGTGTGTGGTGTTTGAACATTCCCTTTGACAAATTAAGGCAATTCCAAATTAGTAATTTTTTCCCGTAATTAACAACTATCCCCATTGTAAAGACCCGTAAATTTCAAGGAAATTTTTTTCTTAATTTTCTTTGGAATTTTACAAGAACGTAGCTTCTAACGACACCTGATTCTGAGGCCTGGTGTGCCCGGAATCATTTTCCGAAGTTTGGCTCGGGTACGTTCAGTGAACGAATGAGCGGGTTTTTCTAACTTTTGAACCGGTGCTCGGAATCGAATTCTGAGGGCACCGATGGAATCGCAGATCTGGTATTTACTTAGAAACACCTCTTCTGGAGTTTCATTTTCTCGGTTGTGGTTTTTAATTTTTGGGTTTTAAGTTAAGAAATAAAATAAAGTTGTGCGCCAATTTTATTTTTATTTCACTTAAAGCCGCTTAAAGAACACTTCAAGCTGTTTAAGCTGGGTTGATGCGGATAGGGTGCTATCCAAAAATATCCTACCCTCTTGGTAGGATATTTGTGAGGTGGGGCCCGTACAAGCCCCACCGTTTCTTTTCCCCTAAGTAACGCACCCGTGAAAACCCATTTTTATGAAGGTCAACTGACGCGTTTTCTTAAATTCTTAACAAACCATTTAATTGGGCGGTTTTATTCATTGAATTAATTCTATGAATTAATGGGTCATTACTTATCTCTTTTTCATTTTTTGGCATGTTAATAAAATAAGACCAATTATTTTTCTCCTTAAGTGTTGTTCGTTGAGAGGATTTGACAAACCTCAAGTTCTTCATCCTTCTTCGCGAAGAATGCGAAGAACGCAAAGAACGCCGGCCTTCGACGAAGAGCAATGAAGAACACCGAGCCCTCGGAGATCGATGACGTGATTCCAAGTACCGCGACGCCGACGGTTCTTCTTCCGCGACGTTCTTCCGCGACAATCCAACCCCGCGACAACCTTCGATCGACAACGACAAGGTAGGGCATTGCGCTTCTTTTAAATCTCTTTGTGGGTTATAACAACATCACGGATTTAATTATTATTAATTAAATCTGTTGTTTCTTAATCCTCGGAGATCGTCGACACGACGCCCTTCCCCGAAGACGTGACGCTCCACTTGTTCCGCGACGGTCAATTCCGCGAAGAACACGCGTGCGATGACTTAACGAGGGAGGGGTTTTGTTGGTAATGTTTTTACTCCGTGGATGTTTCCATTCAAAACAAAGAACCCGGTTTCGTAAGAACAATTTTAATTTATTTAAATTGTTTTTGATATGTTTTCTATGTTTTTAATATTCCTCCCGACTATTATCATCTAACGTGGAGGGTGCGGGCCAAACAAACACGGACCGAAAACCCTCTGCGGTTCTTCGTTGATGTGAAGATTTGGAAGGAGACGATGGAATGTACCGCAGATGCGATTTGATGTTTCCGTAGTGAAGAACGGGACCCGAGAGGAGCGTCGGCGCAGACAGGAAGGAAATCGGACCACCGGAGCAACTCCGGTGGCCTGCGGAAGCCACCGGCAGCGCAGGTCGCCGGCGCGGTGGCGGCGGTGCCAGCGGACCCGCGGCCACGCGGGTCCGGCGCACACAGGGCGCGGCTTCGCCGCGTCCGTTGACCAGGGCGGCCACCCGCGGGGGCCGCAGTGTTGTCACGCGGGGGCAGCGCGCCCCCCCGCGTTGCTCGGCCGCTCGGCCGAGCCGAGCCGGGCCGGGCCGGACCTGGTCCAGCCGGGTCGGACCGGGTCGGGTCGACCCGGTTCGGCCGACCCCGGGGGGGTGGTTGGGTCGGGTCGGCCTGGGCCCAGACCCCCGTTTCCGGACCTTTTCGGTCTTTTTCTCGTAAATTGAGCTACGTGCCTCCGATTGATGCTCCGTCAGCGGCAACGCGATCCTTAGATCGAGACGGTCGTTTCGGTATATTTCACTCAAGGTTTCGGAATACTTTGGGTCCGGCCAGGTTGGTTCGTACACAAAACCAACCGGGCCCTCGGAGCGGAAACGCTCATATCTTGAGCTTCGGATGTCCGATTGATGTGCCGTCAACTTCGTTGAGTTCCTCTAAGTGAGACGGATCTTTTGGCATACTCTGCCCGAGGTTTGGACGCAGGTGGAGTACGTTCGGGTTGGTTTTTCCTTAGAAACCAACCAGGCCCCTGGGACGGAAAAGCCAATAACTCTCAGACCGGGCGTCCGATTGACGTGCCGTCTGCGACGTTGAGTTCCTGTTGAAGATACAGAACTTTTGGATACATCAACTCTAGACCTTGTGTCAGTTGATGTATCAGACTCTCGGCTCGTGGAGCGGACCCTCCCGAACGAGCTTGCTGTGTGCGGGAACCCTAATGTTGGTTGCGACTTCGACGACGACGACTGTGCAGAGATCCTCAGTGGACTACCACGATGAAGAGTGTTGTTCTTGTATCCTATGTGGGTCCCAGCTGTGTTGTTCTTGTATCCTATGTGGGTCCCAGCTTAGATGATTCATTGCTGGTCTTGTATCCTATGTGGGTCCCAGCATAGATGAATCAATGAAGACTGCTGGTGTTGTATCCTATGTGGGTCCCAATCGTGCTGGTCTTGTATCCTATGTGGGTCCCAGTATAGATGAATCAATGAAGAGTGATGGTCTTGTATCCTATGTGGGTCCCAGCTTAGATGATTTCATGCTTGTCTTGTATCCTATGTGGGTCCCAGCATAGATGAATCAATGAAGAGTGTTGGTCTTGTATCCTATGTGGGTCCTAGCTGTACTGGTCTTGTATCCTATGTGGGTCCCAGCTTAGATGATGCAGTGATGGTCTTGTATCCTATGTGGGTCCCATCATAGATGAATCAATGAAGAGTGCTAGTCTTGTATCCTATGTGGGTCCCATCTGTGCTGGTCATGTATCCTATGTGGGTCCCAGATAAATGATTCAGTGCTAGTCTTGTATCCTATGTGGGTCCCAGCATAGATGAATCAATGAAGACAGTTGGTCTTGTATCCTCAGTGGGTCCCAGCTTAGATGATTCCGTATCTATATCTGATCATCCCTTTCACCTTTTCGACGAAGTATACCTGTGTGAGCTGAATCCTGTGTTACTCTCCTTTGTGGATTGTGTTGAACTATCCTGTGTGGATTTACTGTTTACTCTCCTTTGTGGATTGTTTTTAACTATCCTGTGTGGATTTACTGTTTACTCTCCTTTGTGGATTGTTTTGAACTATCCTGTGTGGATTTACTGTTTACTCTCCTTTGTGGATTGTGTTGAACTATCCTATGTGGATTTACTGTTTACTCTCCTTTGTGTATTGTGTTTAACTATCCTGTGTGGATTTACTATTTACCTTCCTATGAGGATTACTTTTTCTCTCCTTCGTGGATTGTGTTGTGCTTTTCTGTGTGAGTATACGTTTTGCTTTCCTGTGTGGACTAGGTTGTGCTTGGGCTCGGATGTTGGAGCCGAACGGGAATTGATGACTTAGGTATATGTATGGGCATATACCTAAGTAGTGTCGGTCATTACTTCGTGATTGTATCTTTCCTTGTGGTTTATCCTTTGTGGATTTCGGGGGACCTTCGGGGGTCTCGGGGTCCATACTGAGTAGCTTATACTCACCCCTGCACGAGCTATGCCCGCACTTCGTTGTGTTGGTTGTAGACGATGGACAACGCAGCGGAATCGTGGTGGAGGCTTGCAGAGCAGGATGGTACCTGGAGGTGGACCACTGGGCGGGACGTACTCGGATCAGACGGCTGGACCGAGGAGCTATGGAGGCTATCTGTGCTCACCCTTCAGGTGGGACTTCCAGTGGACGGCTCGATGCTATGGATTTTCATTTCAGTTGTTTTTTCCCCTTTCAGTTGTACTTTACAGTTGGGCTTGTATTTCCGGCCCCTTTTACTTTCAGCACAGCTTGTTACAGTTTTTACTTAGTGTTTACTCTTTCCACTTGCGTACTCTGTGGTGGTTGTTTACTTTACAAAGGCAATGCCTTCCCTGTTTATCGGGATTTACGTCTTGGTGCTAGTCGCCAGCCCCTGGCCAATGGAAGGCGGGCTTGGGGTAGTCACGGCACGGGCCCCAAGGACGGGTCGTGACAAATTGGTATCAGAGGAGTTCGGTTCTACCGCATACTCTAATCTTTCTTCTATATGAAGCAATAGTGTTCAGCATATTGGGTGTGGTTATCAGTCCAGGGAGTCCAGTGTTGGTGTGGTGGCCGAAGTATCCATACACCAGGACCCTGACTTCTGATTTCCGACATAATGCATGAAAACATTGATTGCATGTGTGTTAAAGTTTTCTTTGTGATTACTTGTGTCAGCTCACCAGGTATACAGTTCTGACCGTGGCGCACCTGTTTCTTTTCAGGATGTCCCCACGATAGCAGCCAGCTAGGGTTTCGAGAGTCGAGTGTGACGACAGCCCACCGAGCAACGAGGCCTCGGTGCAGGGCCCTTTGTCAGCAGTGGCACCGGTGGTAGCTCTACCCGCCGAGCCACCGATACTTCCAGCACCAGCCACTGACAATGCACGTCGCCTCAGTGCACTGCATGAGTTCCAGCGCCAGCGATCGCCCAGGTTCCGTGGGGAGATGGACCCCCAGGCAGCCGAGGACTGGCTGGAGGAAGTAGTGAGAGTTTTTCAGTTAGTGAGGACACAAGAAGACCTCATGGTGATCCACGCAACGAGCCTAATGCACGCGGCAGCGGGCCGATGGTGGAGCTTGATGCTCCAGGTGCACGACGAGACATCTCTTCTCTGGACGGACTTTGAGAGCATCTTCTGCTCGGAGTTCGTCCTAGCCACCCTTCGTGCGGTGCGCATTCAGGAGCTTCTTCAGCTGCAGCAGGGCAGCTTGATAGTGGCCCAGTACTCGGTGAGATTTACTGATCTCGTGCGCTACTCCACAGATATGTTACGGGACCCGTTCTTCCGGGCCTGGAACTTCGAGCAGGGACTGAGGCATGAGATCAGGGCTTCGATGATCTCCCTCAACATTCCGACGCAGGCAGAGGTGTTGGAGAGATCCCTTTTAGTAGAGAGTTTCCTCGCCGAGCAGGCACCAGCGGCAGGACCCTCCACAGGACGGCCCGTAGCAGGGTCTTCTGCAGCTGCCAGTCGACAGGTGACGCAGAGGTCCAAATGGGACAGACCATCAGATGGGCAGTCTCAGGATGAAGATTCGGTTGTGCGGCGCACCCAAAGTAGAGCCAGCTACACGAGGGGCATGCATTTCTACGCATGCAGCGGGTGAGGTCACATGGCTCGAGACTGCCTGACTCGTCTTACAGATGAGCAGTAGGTGGTAGAGGGACCTCCCAGACAGAGGTTCGGCCACGGTGATCCGCAGGGTGCAGGCGGATGGGGCAGAGGAGCTGGCCGAGTAGCAGATGGTGGGCGACACTTCGAGGTGTTGCCACCACCCCCACCAGGAGGTCCACCCCGACCGCAGGGAGTTGGTGGACATGCGAGAGCTCAGCATCATGCAGCTGAGGCCTTCGATCATGGAGCTCTGGGAGCAGATGGACAGGAGCGGAACTAGTGGATATGTCCTTTGTACTTCTAGTTCCTTGTTGTTGTTGTGTAGTGTCTTTGTATTATGAGCTGCAATAGTAAAAGACGCTTACCTTTGTGATGGTTTCATTCCTGTCCTCTTTTGTGTCGTTACTAAGAGGTTCCAGTGAGACTGTTGACTTGACCCTCACTTGTGAGACATCTACTGGAGGAGACCCAGTTACCACACACTGATGCCGACAGTGTGACTCAACCCTTGTAGGCGAGATTAATGGTTGGATCTCTTGGTAGTAGCGTCGAGGCCTTACGACGTCATCTTTGGTATGTATTAGTAACATCCATGTCGGGATTGACTGTATTAGGTAAAGGAAGTGGTTCATCCATGGGATGAGACCAGATTTCTCTTATCGGCAAAGAAGAAATCTTAGCAGTTCTTGTGGGATCAGAGATGGTCCAGGTCATCCAGGAGAAGATGAGTATAGCTCAGAGCCGACAGAAGTCCTAGGCTGACAGGAGGTGGAGGCCACTTGAGTTCGAGGATGGAGACCACGTATTCATGCGGGTCTCACCTCGACGTGGATTACGGAGGTTTGGCCGAAGCGGCGAGTTGTCTCCACGCTTCATTGGACCCTTTCAGGTCCTCAGGAGGATTGGAAAGGTGGATTATCGCATGGATCTACCACCACCGTTGCGTCGGGTGCACGATGTCTTCCACGTATCTCAGCAGAGGAGATACGTGCACGACCCGACGCAAATCTTTGACCATGGAGAGTTGGTCTTTGATGATGGGTTGACTTTTGTGGAGGTCCCAGTGGAGATCGAGAATCGACAGGAGCGGGTCCTACGTGGATGATTGATTCCTCTAGTGCGCTTCAGATGGCAGCTCGGGAACCTCTAGGAGAGCACTTGGGAGCGGGAGGCTCAGATGCGTGCTCAGTACCGCCTTTGTATCCCTAAGTTTGTAGTGAATCTTTACGGGGACGTAAAGCCCTGTGGTGGGAGTAATGTAAAGACCCATAAATTTCAAGGAAATTTTTTTCTTAATTTTATTTGGAATTTTACAAGAATGTAGCTTCTGACGGCACCTGATTCTGAGGCCCGGTGTGCCCGGAATCATTTTCCGAAGTTTGGCTCGGGTACGTTCAGTGAATGAACGAGCGGGTTTTTCTAACTTTTGAACCAGTGCTCGGAATCGAATTCTGAGGGCACCGATAGAATCCAAGCGCCGGTATTTGCTTAGAAACTCCTCTTCTGGAGTTGCGTTTGCTCGGTTGTGGTTTTTAATTTTTGGGTTTTAAGTTAAGAAATAAAATAATGTTGTGCGACAATTTTATTTTTATTTCACTTAAAGCCGCTTAAAGACCACTTCAAACTGTTCAAGTTGAGTTGATGCGGATAGGGTGCTATCCAAAAATATCCTACCCTCTTGGTAGGATATTTGTGAGGTGGGGCCCACACGATCCCCACCGTTTCTTTTCCCCTAAGTAACGCACCCGCGAAAACCCATTTTTATGAAGGTCAACTGACGCGTTTTCTTAAATTCTTAACGCACCATTTAATTGGGCGGTTTTATTCGTTGAATTAATTCTATGAATTAATTGGTCGTTACTTATCTCTTTTTTGTTTGTTGGCATGTTAATAAAATAAGACCAACGCTTTTTCTCTTTAAGTGTTGTTCGTTGAGAGGATTTGAAAAACCTCAAGTTCTTCATCCTTCTTCACGAAGAACGCGAAGAACTCCGGCCTTCGACGAAGAGTGAAGAAGAACGATGTGCCCTCTGAGATCGACGACATGACTCCAAGTACCGTGATGCCGATGGTTCTTCTTCCGCGACATTCTTCCACGACAATCCAACCCCACGACAACCTTCGATCGACAATGACAAGGTAGGGGTTGTGCTTCTTTTAAATGTTTTTGTGGGTTATAACAACATCACGGATTTAATTATTATTAATTAAATCTGTTGTTTCTTGATCCTCGGAGATCGTCGATGTGACGCCCTTCTGCGTCGACGCGACGCCCTTCCGCAACGCGACGCTCCACTTGTTCCGCGACGGTCAATTCCGTGAAGAATGCGCGTGCGACGACTTGATGAGGTAGGGTTTTGTTGGCAATGTTTTTACTCCGTGGATGTTTCCGTTAAAAACAAAGAACCCGGTTTCATAAGAATTATTTTAATTTATTAAAATTGTTTTTGATATGTTTTCTATGTTTTGAATATTCCTCCCGACTTTTATCATCTAACGCGGAGGGTGAGGGCCAAACAAACACGGCCCGACAACCCTCCACAGTTCTTCGTTGATGTGCGGATTTGGCGGGCGACGATGGAACGTGCCACAGATGCGATTTAATGTTTCCGCAGTGAAGAATGGGACTCGGGAGGAGCTTCGGCACAGTCGGGAAGGAAATCGGACCACCGGAGCAACTCCGGTGGCCCGCGGAAGCCACCGGCGGCGCGGGTCGTCGGCGGCGCCCCGGCGCGCCGCCCAACAGGGCCACGGCGGCGGCGGCGGCACCAGCGGACCCGCAGCCACGCGGGTCCGGCGCACACAGGACGCGGCTTCGCCGCGTTCGTTGACCAGGGCGGCCCCCCGCGAGGGCCACGGTGTTGTCACGCGGGGGCAGCGCGCCCCCCCCGCGTTGCTCGGCCGCTCGGCCGAGCCGAGTCGGGTCGGGCCGCGCTCCGACTGGGCCGGACCTGGTCCAGCCGGGTCGGACCGGGTCGGTCGTCCCAGTTCGGGCCGACCCCGGGGGGGGGGGGGGGGGGGGGGGGGGGGGTTGGGCCAGGTCAGCCCGGGCCCAGACCCCCGTTTCCGGATCTTTTCGGTCTTTTTCCCGTAACTTGAGCTACGGGCCTCTGATTGATGTGCCGTCAGCGGAAACACGATCCTTAGACCGAGATGGTCGTTTCAGTATATCGCACTCAAGGTTTCGGAATACTTTGGGTTGGGCCGGGTTGGTTCGTACACGAAACCAACCGGGGCCTCAGAGCGGAAACTCTCATATCTTGATCTTCGGACGTCCGATTGACGTGTCGTCGACTTCGTTGAGTTCCTCTAAGTGATATGGATCTTTTGGAATACTCCGCCTGAGGTTTGGACACAGGTGGAGTACGGTCAGGTTGGTTTTGCCTTAGAAACCAACTGGGCCCCTAGGACGGAAAAACCAATAACTCTCAGACTGGGCATCTGATTGACGCGTCGTCTGCGACGCTGAGTTCCTGTTGACGATACAGAACTTTTGGATACATAAACTCTGGTCCTTGTATAAGTTGATGTATCAGCCTCTCATCTTGTGGAGTGGACCCTCCCGAACGAGCTTGCTGTGTGCGGGAACCCTAGTGTTGGCTGCGACTTCGACGACGACGACTGTGCAGAGATCCTCGGTGGATTGCGATGATGAAGAGTGATGGTCTTGTATCCTATGTGGGTCCCAGCTGTGCTCGTCTTGTATCCTATGTGGGTCCCAGCTTAGATGATTTGGTGCTGGTCTTGTATCCTATGTGGGTCCCAGCATAGATGAATCAATGAAGAGTGTTGGTCTTGTATCCTATGTGGGTCCCAACCGTGCTGGTCTTGTATCCTATGTGGGTCCCAGCATAGATTAATCAATGAAGAGTGCTGGTCTTGTATCCTATGTGGGTCCCAGCTTAGATGATTTCGTTCTGGTCTTGTATCCTATGTGAGTCCCAGCATAGATGAATCAATGAAGAGTGCTGGTCTTGTATCCTATGTGGGTCCAACTGTGCTAGTCTTGTATCCTATGTGGGTCCCAGCATAGATGATTCAGTGTTGGTCTTGTATCCTATGTGGGTCCCAGCATAGAGAATCAATGAAGAGTGCTGGTCTTGTATCCTATGTGGGTTCCAGCTGTGCTGGTCTTGTATCCTATGTGGGTCCCAGCTAGATGATTCAGTGCTGGTCTTGTATCCTATGTGGGTCCCAGCATAGATGAATCAATTAAGACAACTGGTCTTGTATCCTCAGTGGGTCCCAGCTTAGATGATTCAGTATCTATATCTGATCATCCCTTTCACCTTTTCGACGAAGTATACCTGTGTGAGCTGAATCCTGTGTTACTCTCCTTTGTGGATTGTGTTGAACTATCCTGTGTGGATTTACTGTTTACTCTCCTTTGTGGATTGTGTTTAACTATCCTGTGTGGATTTACTGTTTACTCTCCTTTGTGGATTGTTTTGAACTATCCTGTGTGGATTTACTGTTTACTCTCCTTTGTGGATTGTGTTGAACTATCCTGTGTGGGTTTACTGTTTACTTTACTTTGTGGATTGTGTTGAACTATCCTGTGTGGATTTACTTTTTGCCTTCCTATGTGGATTATTTTTTCTCTCCTTCATGGATTGTGTTGTGCTTTTCTGTGTGAGTATACGTTTTGCTTTCCTGTGTGGACTGGGTTGTGCTTGGGCTCGAATGTTGGAGCCGAACGGGAATTGATGACTTAGGTATATGTATGGGCATATACCTAAGCAGTGTCGGTCGTTACTTCGTTATTGTATCTTTACTTGTGGTTTATCTTTTGTGGATTTCGGGAGACCTTCGGGGGTCTAGGGGTCCCTACTGAGTAGCTTATACTCACCCCTGCACGGGCTATGCCCGCACTTCATTGTGTTGGTTGCAGACGACGGACAGCACAGCAGAATCGTGTTGGAGGCTTGCAGAGCAGGACGGTGCCTGGAGGTGGACCACTAGGCGGGAGGTACTCAGAGCGGACGGCTGGACCGAGGAGCTGTGGAGGCTATCTGTGCTCACCCTTCAGGTGGGACTTCCAGAGGAAGGCTCTACGCTGCGGCTTTTCATTTCAGTTGTTGATTTCCCCTTTCAGTTGTACTTTACAGTTGGTCTTGTATTTCCATCCCCTTTTACTTTCAGCACAGCTTGTTACAGTTTTTACTTAGTGTTTACTCTTTCCGCTTGCTTACTCTATGGTGGTTGTTTACTTTACAAAGGCAATGCCTTACCTATTTATCGGGATTTACGCCTTTGTGCTAGTCGCCAGCCCCTGGCCTATGGAAGGCGGGCTTGGGGTAGTCACGGCACGGGCCCCGAGGACGGGTCGTGACACCCATCACAATTCCACACACATAATGGTGATTAAAAAACACTCACCATCCAACAATAATATATTAAATTGAAAATATATAGGAATTAGGTGGATTGAGAGATGGATCATATAACAAGGAAACTGAAATAAAAAAAATATAACCCTTGATTATATGCATTCAGAATAAAAACATAATTAATAATTGAAACCAGTTGGTAGAAGAGAAGGAAAGGGTTTATTCCATTAAATATAGAAACTCAAACATAGAATTTGGTAAATTATCCCCCAATCCAAATAACTCATAGGAACTACCCATCCATGGAAGGTAAATTCATGTTGATTTGGGATATATGAGACATTGTAGAATGAATAAAAGGAAAGGAAAGGAAATAAGAGAAATAAATATGGTGTAGGCCATTATCCAAAGATTCCATCACTGATTGATCCTCTTGAATTCTCCCATGTCCACTTGTTTTTGGGAATAGATAAAACCAAGGGTAATATAAATTGCCCATTAATTCTTTATTGGTCATCATAGTTCATAAAATAGGGGATATTTCATAAATTCTCATCATAACTACCATTTTTGAGTTTGTCTAAGTGTTTTTCATCATGAAAATGATTTTCACAATGTTTAATGTGTGGGACATACCCCCTTATTCCCAAAATATTAAACATTGTAAATATTGGATTAAATACATGTAATGTTTGGGAAGATAAATTTCTATTGATTTTTTTCATACGGTGTAATTCTTTATGTTACACATATTGAATGACTTTTATGATGTGTAAAGTTTATTTCCAAGCAATTTCTCTCTAAATTGGAAAATTTCATCATTTTAAAGCTTTATACTTGGTCTTTCACTTTTACCTTCATCACATACCGTCATATAAATAATCAAATTATCATCTTTTAGCTCCAAAAAAATTGGTTTCATGGCTCCTCATGAAGAGATACAACCTAAAGTGTTTTTAAATCACTATATTTGTCTATTTTAGTTTATTTTTTAATCAACCTCTACATCCTACAACAAAACATAAAAAATTAAATTTTACCAACATTAATGATTAAATTTGTGAAAAAGAACCATTTTTATCCAAAAATACATGTGTAAAATGGTTCTTTCATACCAAATTGAGTTTCTTATTATGAAATATGGTCTAACGATTTATTTTTACATGTTTATGAAATTTATGAATAGGATTATACAGCAATATATCGACCCTTTTATAGTGAAATTCATGGATGAAATCATATTTTATTTTTATAAAAATTAGGATCATGTTTTTTATATGAGAGTCGTTCTAAACATCTTTAGAATAACCAAATTTATACCAAGAAACCTAAGATCCAATTCTAGATTTAGAATGTTATGTTTTAAGGGAATGTGGTATTAAAAAAAGATATATTGGCTTATCCTGAAAAGGTAAAATATTTCATGTATTATGAAGATTAGTGGAATTCCCTTGAGATCCATATATTCTCAGGATCATTATTTATTACAAAACTTTCATGAAATATTTCCCTATTTTGGCTTCTCTACTGACCACTCCTACTCAGAAGGGATTGAAGTTTGTTTGGGACTCGAAATTCATGATTTCCATTGATGATTTGAAGTATAGAACCCCCCCTAGTTTGAGGTATTTGACTATTTATTTATGTAATATATATATATAGGGATAATTTTCAAGAGGTTTGGAGGTATTTTTCATTACATTGGAGGATTTTGTGGTGGTGCACATTTGGAGCTTGGTCGGTATAAACCATGCACCCAATCCAAGAAACTATAAAACTTGTGGAATAAAGGATAGTTCATATGAATAGTTAGTCCATGTTTTGGTCAAACAATATAGATTTACATATGAATCCATTCATTTTTGGATAGAGGGTAAATACACAATTGGTTCACAGTCTATATAACCATGTGATCCAACCATGTGAGGGGGTGTATTAAGGAAGTAGTACCTCATAGTTGGCATACAATTATCCAAATTGTGTGACCTTACCATGAAGTGTATAAGTGGTATTCCATGAAAATGATTTAATTCATATTTTATTCTGAATCACTCAATTTAACACGAATCCTCCCATAACTTGAATTACTTTTTATCCTAATGCATGAGAGGTAATCCCCTTCAATCTAAGAATGATCCATAAGAAAATTAAAGTGCATTGGAGGCCTAGATTCATTAGTAAGTGCCAGTTGTTTTCATTATTATTATATAAAAGGTTCATACCTATCTTTTAGAACCATATATCTAGTCTATTATGGATATATATATATGTTCTATGAATAGTTTAATGATGGTATCATGTTGTATCTATTTATGGGAATGTGAGTTTTGATCAGATCATGATGTTTTGTTGTGTTGTTCTTCATTTTTTCAAATGTCAGTGTGTTGGGTGGCTTCTATATCAACTCTAAATTATTTATATTTTCAATTATTAGTTTTAATTTAATTATTTTCTTGAAATGGTTATGAAATTATTATGTTACTCTTAATGAAAATCCAATTTTGGTATTGTATTGGAAATTTGGTAAAGTGTGTTGGTTTTTGAAAAAATCCTTATTTAAACATTTAAAATGATGTTATAATATTATGGGTTACTTTTATTCATGTAAATAATTTTTTGAAATTATTTAAATAAGTAACTGATTTGATTGAAATTACAGGGAATTATTTTAGAAAAAATGGTTGGGTGTGAGTTGAATGGGATGGATAATTATTGTGAAGTACTATCATCCATTGGAAGAATTATGCACATGAAGCTCCACCTTCAATGGTAGCACCATGATTGAGTGTGTTTTTGGAAAAGGAAATAAATCTTCTAAATTAAATGTGATATATTTTGAATTATTTATTGATGATTTCTTTGGATTTTTGTGGGGATTTAATATGAATTGTTTTTATTTAATAAAAATATATTATAAAATGTGAAAAAAAGTTTTTTCTCAATGTTGTGAGTTGGGAAGTCATTGGTGGAAATACTACCATGTTTAGACACACCCATGTCTTGGGTAATGTTGTGTATTTTTAGATTGTATCAATTGAGACATTGGTAAATTCAAGGTACCTCAATTTTTTAGTGATGGTTCATGATACCATGGCTTGGTATGTGGAGTTGGAGCATGGAGTGAGTGGGGTGTTCCTGGTTGTTATCAAATTGGAATTTTTAGTTTTATATCCCTTGAGGCTCTCTTGTGTATGTCTTTTTTGTTTTTTCTTGTACAATGATGTAGTTTGTTTGTTTGGTTATGTTTTGAGTTTTATTTTTTACTCATGAACCATATAGAGGGTTTTTGGTTATTTTTTTGAGTTTAAGATTTTTTATATTTTAATGGTAAAATTATCCCCAAAATTTTCTGGAGGAGCTTGGAATTTATTGTGAGACTTTGGTGTATTTGGTATGTCACCTAAGTTCTAGTAACACCACCATCTCTTCCCAGTAAAATGGGTTACAAGAAATATGTTACAAATGTTATCAGTCATGGTCATTCCAAATATATTTTTGAGAAAAAATTTATCAATATGTTTGATCATGGATATAAAAATGGTATCATATCCATTCAGTATATCTATCTTTTTGGAAAAAATGTATCACCATTTTTCTATACATGACATTGGAAATGGTGTTAGTGTTGTTTCTTCCTATAGTTTTAAATAGTATCATATTTTCTATTTGGATAATGGTAAGGAGTAGGATTTTTAGAACATGAAATGTATATTATAAAAAGGTGCAAGTAACCTCTTTATTTTTAACATCAAGTTACCAATGAGTTTTGATACATGAGTGTTTTTAAACACTTATAAGAGAGTTTTCCCCTCATCTAAACATTTTTTATCCAATGAGAGTTTCATGAAATGCATTTATAATAATACTTACCAGTAGGAATGAATTGTTCATTTAGAGTAAATTAGTTTCCAAAATGGACAAAAGTGATGATTTTTTAAAATATTAAATCTGGTTGTTCATAAAATCATGGTATAAGTATTTTAAAAAAAGGTTAAGATGTTGATAATAGTTGAATTGTGGAAGGATATGTCAAAATATTTTTTAATTTGGTAAATTTTAATTACTAAGCCTTTAGTCTCTAATGAGTAATATTAAATGGACTTTTATTATTGTTATAGTGAATGACACTGGGTAGGCATTGTAGAAACTAACGAGAGGAGGCTTCTGATAATGTGGTTTTACCCAAGCCATAGGTGAACCAAAACTTACTTCAAAGCATTGTCAAAGATTTCTAAGTTAGGGATAAGGGTAACATGAATGATAAACTAGGTCTAGTGAAACATTTTGTTTACATTAAAGATAATAATCCACCAATAATTTGAAGGAATTCAAAAAAAATGAAAATAATAGTTAAATGGGATGAATCAAATGTTTGATTTCCTTGGGACACCAACGTAGCTAAAAGAGATGTTGTAAACATATATGATGGAGGATTTGGCACACTAATGTTTTGAATTGATAGTTCAAGATAAATTGGACCAAGGCATGGCATGTTATAATTTTAAAAATTTATTTAACAAGAAATTAAATCATTAATATTTTTATATTGCTTAAACAATATACATCATTATTTTGAATAAATAAATTCTCTTAGTGATAGAGTATGTATCTAAATTTATGAGTTTAGTCTTCTTTTCCCTAGATGTTATTGCACGTGCATCATTGAAGGTTCACATTTTGCATCTGTATTATGAAAAAATATTTTCCCAATCATTTTCATTCTTTTTATATTACATTATACAGAGATGGTCAATAGAGTGAATATAAGAGAATAATACATATCATAAAAAATAGATTGATAGAGCATGATTACTCCTATGAGAATATGTAGGTACTATAATTATTGGAGAAATGGGTAGAGGTACACCTAATTTTAGAGTGGTGGTACACCTCATAATCCCACCATGGGATCCATATATCTTCCCTATTAATCTGAATGTAAACTAGAATGTTTTCAATGTGGTTCATTGGATCACATCAAATATGATTGTACGGCACCTCCTAGATCATGTCACAATTGTAATAAGATAGGGAATCTTCAATACTATTGTCAAATTGCTCCAATTTTGTGTTCTATATAATCATATCATGCTTATTTGGTATAAAATGCTTCAATGGGATGAGTAAAAAAGAATAATTCTCATCATCATAATAGGGTGAGACAATGTAATTCTAATAACACCATGAATCCTCAACTAGTGAAATCTCAATATGGTAAAAAAGAAAAATGTGAAGTGAGTGAGAAATTATATGGAGATACTAAAATTATCCTAGATGATAATTTTTGTCCTTAAATGGTGAGAGGTATTATTATTTGAATTATACAATTACATAGTCTTTCTTGATATGGGTTAATCCCACCAATTTTCTTCGCATGTCACTGATAATACAGATTCTCAAGTTGAGATGATTCATTCTATTCTAAAACTATAAACTCCTATTTTACAAATAGATTTTTGATCCTTTATGTGTAAGGATTGTTCTATAACAATATTTGGGGAAGATGTACTTTGTAATTTATCAATTTTAGAGATGGATGTCTATAACTTGATTTTGGGTTTGGATTGGTTGACACCATCTAAGACCCACATTGATTTTTATTCTTGAAAGGTTAGATTCACATATTAACATAGAGTCATGTATATCATTAGGAGAGAATGGAGTGTAATGGATAATAAAGTAGGAATTTTTCATTGGTATTTGGAACCATATTTTATTAGTTGAAAGCTCTTACCTTGACTTATGTGGATGATATTGGACTTGGATATTTTTGAACTATTATTGATCGGTTTCCTAAAATCATTTCCAAGATTTTCTCATGGGATCCATCCAATAAAGAAGTGGAGTTTACAATTGATATCTTACCAGGGACTAGTCCTATATCACTTCCATATTATCAGATATAATCCAAATAAATTAGGTAATTCAATGATTAATTGGAGTAATTGGAATGTAAATGATTCATTTGAACAAATGGGTCTCTCTGGGAAAAACAGGTTCTATTTGTGAAGAAGGTGGATAATGTTCATAGACTTTTTATGGATTATGATAAGTTTAACCACGTGATTATAATGAATTGGTATCCTCTTAAACACATTTATGATTTGTTTGATAAATTGAGGGGATCCTAGTGTTCTCAAAAATCGACTTACGTTCTGGATATCACCAATTTTGAGTTTGGGTTGAGGATATTCAAAAATAACTTTCAGATGTTGATAAGGCCATTACAAATATATCATTATTGTTTATGGTTTTATGGATTCCCTAGATGTATTTATGGAATTAGTGAATTGAATATTTTAAAGATATATGGATAGCTTTTTGGTGGTGTTTTGTATGATATTTTGGTGTTTTCTATGACAGAAATGGATAATTAAAAATGAATGAATACAATGTTGGGTATATTTTGGGAACATATTCTATATGTGAAGTTCATAAAATGTTATTTATGGATACAAGTGGTATGTTTTCTTATCCATGTAATTTATGAAACAGTCCTTTCTATAGATCTAGAAATGATAGAATCTATTATATCTTGAAAACCGCTGAATAATGGATTTAAGATATGCAGTTTACATTTATTAGGGGTACTGATGACATTTTTTATGTCATTTATCACATTTGAAACCATTTATTAAAACATTAAAAAGGAAAGGGATCCCTTTCTAGGGGAATAATCAATGTCATACATCCTTTAAATAAATTATGGTAAGAATTAAATTATCAAAAATCCTCATGTTTCCAGAGTCTAGATGGGCATATGAATTCTAATATGATTCATCAGGATCATGGTTGGGATACATTATCATATAAGAATATCATATTGTTTCTTATGGTTCTTTAATGTTACAATTTCATAAGAAAAAACACCAAAAAATCTTTTGGATTTAACTGTTATGGTTTGTTCTTTTAATACATGGTGTAATTATCACTTTGGTGAGAAATCAATTGTGTTTATAGATAATATTTGTTTGAGAAATATTTTCTCACAATGTGATTTTAATTTTATATACTGTAGATGTATGATGTGTTTAGAAATATTTGACTTTGGCATTATGTATACACTAGGTAGAGGGAACATTATAGGACACGAATTGAGCAAGAATTCATATGATCAGTTGAATAAAGAGGTATTGGACTAGTAAAAACTAATGTAATTTATAGAATTTATACATATACATTTCTCAGATCAAGGTGACATTGTAGTTTTCTTTATAGTTTTTTTGTTCATAATTTGGTTGATCAAGATATAAAGGCTCATAAATCTGATCCAAAATGTGTTTCTATGATTTCAAAACTAAATGGTGGAGGCCATTGAGGATATAAATCTAGATGGGAATTTAGTGTTCTGTTTTGGAGATTGGATGGTTTTACCTTTTTCTTGTTAAAAAAACTTCTTAATTCCTACCACAATTTGAGATTGTATGTTCACCATGGTATTCAAAAAATGTATAAATTATTGAAAAAATGGTTTTTGTGGGTCATCATGAAAATATATGTGGTGAATTATTTCATTAAATTCCTCACCTATCAATGGGTAAAGTAAGAGCACCAATGACCAGTAGATATGTTGTAATCCTTACCAAATCCAATGTGTAAAGGAGAGTAGATAACCATTGATTTTTCAAACATATACCGAGGATGGTTAGGAAACATGATTCAATATGAGTGTTTGTTGATGAGATCATAGAGATATCTCATTTAATTATTATTCATGAAAATAATTCGGTGGAGGAGTTATGAAAATTATAAATTCAATTAATTGAAAATATGCACGGTGTTCCAGTCATGATTGTATTAGACATAGACCATAGTTTCATGTCTTGCTTTTGTAGATCCTTGCAGAAATCCCTTGGAATATAATTGACTATGAGTGTGACTTATCATCTCCAAATGGATGTAATGTTTGAATGGACAATCCAAATATTGGAGAACAAGATAATGGATTGTGTAATATATTTTGTTGGATGATGGGATTATAATTTACCATTAGTGGGTTTCTCGTATAAAAACAGTTTTCATGACTTAATACATTAGATCCTTTTGTAAAATTGTGTGGATGTATTTGTCATTGTCCACTTTTTGGGGTGTAAATTTACAATAATTCAATAATTT
The DNA here is from genome assembly GCA_963277665.1 of Viscum album. NCBI lineage: Eukaryota > Viridiplantae > Streptophyta > Magnoliopsida > Santalales > Viscaceae > Viscum > Viscum album. Next base: position 602,970,489 of record OY728153.1, on the reverse strand, counting down.
GGACCAAACCTTGTGTAAGAGACAAAAAAGAATATATTTATGATCAATAATAGAATAGATATTCCTTATATACATTAAAAATAATTTGTAAATAATTATCAATGAGCGTTTATATTTGAAGTGGGTGATCACATTTTTTGAGAATCTCTCAAAATTTTGGGTATCTTCATTTTGGTAGGTACAAAAAGATATTGCCTCTTTAAGTAATTTTTGAAATACATGAATGAGTTAGATAGTTCAAATATCAGTTTTATTTTACTCTATGTTTTATTTTAGTTTAAATTATATCTCATTTTTATCAATTAAAAAATTATAAACCGGATCCTAACCATGTTATGTAACATCCCAAGTAAGTAATGAATAATATATATTTTTATCTATGTCTATTAATGAATTAGATAGTGTTTTAGAGGCTTAAAATGAGAATAAATCCAATCTTAAGCATGGAATACACTAATATTTTTAAAAGATTGTTTTGCTACCTTTTGATGGAAAACCATTTTTAAATCAAACATTTGAAAATTTTATAAGCTCTATTTGTCAAAATAAACTTATTATTTATGATTGGGACATTGAAATTTACTTTGGGTAAATTTTTGGTATTTTTCCGATAAAGTTCATTTTTTAATGAATAGTGAAAATTGTTGTATTTTAATTCAAAACCTCTTTTTAATCTAATTTATTTATATTATTATATTATCTTTTGAATTGATTTTAAAGTAAAATTATAATATATTTTTACCATTTTATTCAATAGTTGTCGTTGGAATTAATTTCACTTTGAAATCGGACTTAAACTAGTGTCAATCTTTTGATACTTATTGTTTCATAAAAACACGCTATTTGCTCTGACAGCGGGAATTAATTATTAAATTAATTCATGTTACTTATATGTTTTTAATTTTGTAAAATAGACATCATTTTTGAATTCAGAATATCAAATATAGCTTAGGGTGAAGTTTTGGTATTTTTCTGAAAAACTTCAATTTTTGATGAATAGTGAAACCACTAAGTGGTACTTAAAAAACTGATTTTTCATTTAAATGAAAATTTACCACCTCTGTGTTTTGAATTTCAAAAATCTGACATACATGGTTTTCATTAATAAGTAAAATTTGGTTCAATGGGATTAAAATATTTCTTGGTGAATAGTAACTTTTAAGTTTTTAATCGCGATTAGAGGTAATTAGTGTAATTTAAGGTAAAATTAATGTTTTAATAATATGAAATGAACTTGACACACGTCCTACCCTTATTGTATGTGTCATGGTCGACCAAGAAAATCCATGGGTCGACTTGGGAACCCCATGGAGCCATTTTGGTAGGAAACTGACATTAATAACTTTTTATTTAAAGTTAAAATAAAAATGTCACAAACATGAGTTGTTTTACTAAAACTATTTTTAAATGGGGTTATACAAGTCATATTTTTTACTATAAATATTAATTATAAATCTAAAAATATTTCCTACATCAAGATAGTTTTTTTATAATTTTTATACATTAAATAAATTAAATTATTTATGACATAATGATGATGTAGCGATTACCTCATTATTTAATGATTTAAATAAAATGAAAATATAATGTAAAATATAAGACCTAAACTTGTAAAAAACCTATTGGATTGGTGGATTTATAACTCTTCTAACCTTATCCTCGAATTATATAATTTTGGGACCTTTTTATCCCAAAGTCATTTTATAACAAAGTATCTTTTCTTAACTTTCCAAGAGTTCCCCTCCTCTCCTCTTATTCAAGGCCCCCACCTCTACCTCCTTACCCACACCTCTCAAGCCTTTTTCTCGACCAACCCCTACCCATTTAGTCTCTCCAAATCCCTATCTTACTCCTAGAAGCCTCACATTGGGCAGAAGTCTTCCCAAGGAATCCTTTGAGCTCAAATCAAAAAGAGTTACCCGTTTTTAAGGTAATGTCTTCACTTGTGTTCTTTTGTTTTATTTTGCTTCTCCAACCCCCGAAACTCTTTTTATTCATTTATTTTGTAACAAAACCAGTATCTTACATATACTATTATGTTTTTATAATATTTATTTGAGCTACACTTACACACACCTACATCTAATGGTTAAAGAACATACTGTTTCCCTGGATGGCGAATTTCTACCTCACGAAACGATGGTTGTTCAATATTTTTTTTAACACCTTCAAAGGTGGACATTAAAGTTAACACTATATTTATATATGATATATAATATTTTTATTTTTTACCTAAGCTTCTGTATTTTTCATTTATGGCATACTTTTATGGTTTTCATTATGGGTAAACGCGATATCTTCATTTTAGGAAGTGGACTACCGCCCCCTCAATGTGATTTGATTTGTTAATGCCATATGTGGGACGCATAATGGATGTAATTAATGATATTATATATGATATTATACTGGAATTATAATATACTTTTATATCATTATGATTCCATTCTATAAAATACAAAATATAAATGAAAGTAGCGTTCATGCGTACGTACGGCTTACCGTCTCCATGAACGGTGCATTTCATTTCTTACCTCTAAACGTTATGTAATATTATAAATGCATGTATATAATGGATATATAGGATATATATGATATCTACATCATGATTATAACTCTGGATATAATGGATACATGAACAACGTGTAATTAGAAAGAGTTTATTTTTGACTCAAGTACCAATGATCCTTAAAACGAACGTTATTAACTTAAATAATTACATAGTGTTCATGACATGGTAATAAGTGATATAAAAGGAATAATTAACATGAAAAAATTTCTTAAGAAAGTAGAAATTAACTCAAGTTTATTATTCAAGAGGTTAAAGAACGATCGAGTCAAGTCGGACCCGAGGTATGGGACTTCGTCTCAATCTCCTTTCATTGAGGAATATTTTGTTTTATACACAACCTTCTTTTATATAAGGTATAAAACCCTTTGACTTTAAAGTTTATCCAAAAGGAATCTTTTTTATATGAATCGCTTTACTAAATGACAAAAGAGAATGTTTTTGTTGTACGTATGCGGCGACAACAACTTCTCCGCCTTCGTGACCATTATTTGAGTTTCGGCTTCCTTTACAAGACATAACCTAACTTTTTTTTAAAATGAAAAATAAATACCATTTATTACTTTTCTTTTATTTTGGTATTGAAAATGGTTTTCATAATGTTTTTATTATATCAATGTGTTGTATTGATATCTTTTGATTGAAATGTGGAAATGTTATGTTTCCTTTATGCATGTTTTACGTGATATGATTATGTTATAGTTCTTGGGAATTGTTATGAAGATAGATGGTTCTGTGATAAACTAAGGTCAGGTGAGCCCAATATAGCTCTCCAATTCTTCGGGTAACACGAAGGAGTTAAACATTAAGGTTTCTCCGAAGAGATTTAGGGAATATACTGTGATGGGTATTCCAAACGTAACCAAGAGGGTTACTCCCTACGTAAGAATGTTATGAATGCCTCAAGTTACCTTTATGTCTTATGATTTCTATGATTTATTCATGATTTTATGAGGTATGTTAAAGTGCTTATGTTTTATGAGTAGAGTATGATTTCATTGATTCTTATGTATACATGCACTCATGTTTCCTTTCCATATTTTTATATCCCTTACTGAGCTTTTTATGCTCATCCCAAGTTTTTGAAATGTTTTTCACAGGTCAAGGGAATGGTACATGATATGATGATAGTGTCAAAAAAGTGTCAATAAAGAATACATGTTTTATTTAAAATATGTTTCCGTTGATGGGAAAAATGAATACTATCTTTTATGTAACCACTTTGTTTAAATGTGGAATGTAATGCAAGTTTTATGATCTAATTCTCTAAAACTCTAAACCTGAAAAGATCCTCAATGTGTAATCTTATAATAACTCAAGATTAAGTAAGGTTTAAGGTCGGGGCCTTATAGTTGGTATCAGAGGTCGTTTTAGATAACTTTAGGAGTTAGAATTCTATTAAATTATTATCCAAAAATATTTTTTATGGTCAAATTGAAATGATATACCATTTAAAGATTACCATGTTGCTTCGCCTAGGATATTTCTGTGTTAAGAATGGTTTTTCATAGAGGAAATAGATATGATTTTCTGGGAAGGCATACAAAGGGAAATGACCTTTCAAATCAGTATCTTGAGATGGTCAGAATCAGAACTAAACAGTTTGTTGCAGTGATGGCTCAGTTGACGCAGGTGAAAAATATTGGTTGTTTTCATTGATGATATTTTGGTGTTTTCTAAAAGTAAAGAGGAGCATGAAATACATTTAAGGGTTATTTTTAAAACCTTAAAAGAAAAGAAATTTTATGGGAAATTCATCAAGTGTGAGTTTTGGTTACAAAAAATTTCTTTCGTTAGTAACATTGTTTCTAAAGATGGGATAACTGTTGATCCTACAAAAACAAAGGTTGTTGAAGAATGGACAAGACCCACAAATGTAACTGAGATTTGTAGCTTCCTTGGTTTGTCAGGATGTTACTGAAGGTTTGTTAGAAATTTTTCATGATTATCTAGTCCAATGACTAAGCTAACTCAGAAGGGTGTTAAGTTTATCTGGACAAAGGAATGTGATGATTGTTTTCAGGAATTGAAAAGAAGATTGGTGAATGCTCCAGTTTTTGCACTACCTTCCAGGAATGGGGAGTTTGTTATCTACAGTGATGCTTCATTGAAAGGACTTGGTTGTGTCCTAATGCAAAATGATCTGGTAATTTCTTATGCTTCACGACAGTTGAAAACTCATGAGGTAAATTACCCTACACATGATTTGGAATTAGCAGCTGTAGTTTTCACTTTAAAAATTTGGAGGCATCATTAGTATAGAGTAAAGTGTAAAATATATACCGATAAAAAAAAGTTTAAAGTATATATTCACTCAGAAGAATTGAACATGAGACAGAGGAGATGTCTAGAATTAATCAAGGATCATGATTGTACAATTCATTACCATCCGAGAAAAGCAAATAAAGTGGTTGATGCTTTCAGTCAAAAAAGTAATGCTTCATTAACAATGTTGCATTTGGAACATGATACTTTGGTTAAGGATTTGATGAACATTGGCATAGAAGTTTTTGGTGCAGGATGTTCTTCTATTTTGTTTCAAGTATCAGTGAAATCTTCTCTATCAGACATAATCAAGCAAGCACAGAAGCAAGATAGTGAGTTGCAGAAAAAGGTAGAGCTGGTTCATAAGGGTAAGTTTCCTGAATTCAACATTGATAATGATTGTGTTTTGAAATTTGGGAAGAGATTATGTGTTCCTTGTGATTCACAGTTGAAGTGAGAGTTGTTATGTGAAGCTAATAGTTCTCCGTTTTCAGTTCATCCTGGAAGTACTAAGATGTACAGAGATCTGTGGGAGTATTACTGGTGGGATGGAATGAAAAGATATATTGCTGATTTTACTATGAAGTGTTTGACTTGTCAGCAGGTTAAAGCAGAGCGGTAGTTACTGAAAGGGATGATTCAGCCTTTACCAGTGCCAGAGTGGAAATGGGAAAATATATCCATGGACTTTGTTGTGGAATTTCCAAAGACACCTCGAGGTAATAATGAAATCTGGGTTATTGTTGATCGCTTGACTAAATCTGCTCATTTCCTTGCTATATGAGATACTTTTTCCCTAGATCAACTTTCTCGTTTGTATCTTAAAGAGATAGTCAAGTTACATGGAGTTCCTCTCTCCATTGTATCTGATCGTGATCCCAGGTTTACTTCTAACTTTTGGAAAGGCCTTCAGAAGCCGTTGGGTACTGAATTAAATTTTAGTACATCTTTTCATCCTCAATCAGATGGGCAGTCAGAACGAACAATTCAAACTTTGGAAGATATGCTATGTTCTTGTTCGATGGATTATCAGGGAAGTTGGGACCAACATCTTTATTTGGTTGAATTTTCATATAATAACAGTTTTCATTCTAGTATACAGATGGCACCGTTTGAGGCGTTATATGGGAAGCAGTGTCGAACTCTAGCTTTCTGGGATGAAGTGGGTGAAAGGAAGCTGATGGGACCAGAATTGGTAGAAGAGATGGCAGAAAAACTTCAGTTGATTCAGAAATACATGATAACAGCTCAGAGAAGGCAGAAGAGTTATGCGGATAACCGGAGGAAGGATCTATCTTTCGAGGTAGGTGATCATGTTTTTCTCAAAGTACCATCGTGGAAAAGTGTGATGCAATTTGGTAAGAAGGAAAGATGAGTACAAGGTTCATTGGACCGTATGAAATTTTGGAAAAAGTTGGATCAGTTGCTTACCGAGTGGCTTTACCTATGATTTTATCTCGGGTACACAATGTTTTTCATGTTCCGATGTTGAGAAAGTATATGTCAGATCCATCTCATGTTTTGCATCCAGAGGTAGTTTAGCTGGAAGAGAACTTATCTTATGAGGAACAATCAGTACAGATTCTTGACCACAGGGAGCAAGTGTTATGGAATAAGGTGATTTATCAGGTAAAGGTTTTGTGAAAAAACCACATGATTGAAGAGGCAACATGGGAATCTGAAAATGAAGTGAGGGATAAATACCCCCACTTATTTGATAAGTAAATAAATTGCGGGGACAAAATTTTCTAAAGGGGGAAGGATGTAACATACCAAGTAAGTAATGAATAATAGATATTTTTATCTATGTCTATTAATGAATAGATTGTTTTTTTAGAGGCTTAAAATGAGAATAAATCCAATCTTAAGCATGGAATACACTAATATTTTTAAAAGATTGTTTTGCTGCCTTTTGATGGAAAACCATTTTTAAATCAAACATTTGACAATATTATAAGATCTATTTGTCAAAATAAACTTATTCTTTATTATTGGGGCATTGAAATTTAATTTGGGTAAATTTTTGGTATTTTTCCGATAAAGTTCATTTTTTAATGAATAGTGAAAAATGTTGTATTTTAATTCAAAACCTCTTTTTAATATAATTTATTTATATTATTAGATTATCTTTTGAATTGGTTTTAAAGTGAAATTATTATATATTTTTACCATTTAATCCAATAGTGGTCTTTGAAATTAATTTCACTTTGAAATTGGACTTAAACTAGTGTCAATCTTTTGATACTTATTATTTCATAAAAACACGCTATTTGCTCTGACAGCGGGAATTAATTATTAAATTAATTAATGTTACTTATATGTTTTGAATTTTTTAAAATAGACATCATTTTTGAATTCAGAATATCAAATATATCTTAGGGTGAAGTTTTGGTATTTTTCTGAAAAACTTCAATTTTTGATGAATAGTGAAACCACTAAGTGGTACTTAAAAACTGATTTTTCTTTTAAATGAAATTTTACCACCTCTGTCTTTTTAATTTCAAAAATCCAACATACATGGTTTTCTTTAATAAGTAAAATTTGGTTCAATGGGATTATAATATTTTTTTGGTGAATAGTAACTTTAAGGTTTTTAATCGCGATTAGAGGTAATTAGTGTAATTTAAGGTAAGAATAATGTTTTAATAATATGAAATTAACTTGACACATGTACTTCCCTTATTGGATGTGTCATGTCCGACCAATACAATCCATGGGTCGACTTGGGGACCCAATGAAAAGATTTTGGTACGAAAATGACATTAATAACTTTTTATTTAAAGTTAAAATGAAAATGTCACAAACATGAGTTGTTTTACTAAAATAATTTTTAAATGGGGTTATACAAGTCATATTTTTGACTATAAATATTCATTATAAATATATAAAGCTTTCCTACATCATGATATTTTTTATAATTTTTAGACATGAAATAAATTAAATTATTTATGACATAATGATGATGCAGCGATTACCTCATTATTTAATGATTTAAATAAAATGAAAATAAAATGTAAAATATAATACCTACACTTGTCAAAAACCTATTAGATGGGTCTATTTCAAACTCTTATAACCTTATCCTCGAAATATATAATTTTGTGACCTTTTATCCGAAAATAATTTTATAACAAAGTATCTTTTCTTAACTTTCCAAGAGTGCCCCTCCTCTCCTCTTATAAAAGGCCCCCACCTATACCTCCTTACCCACACCTCTCAAGCCTTTATCTCGGCCAACCCCTGCCCATTTAGTCTCTACACATCCCTCTCTTACTCCTAGAAGCCTCACATTGGGCAGAAGTCTTCCCAAGGAAGCCTTTGAGCTCAAATCAAAAAGAGTTACTTGTTTTTAAGGTAATGTCTTCACTTGTGTTCTTTAGTTTTATTTTGCTTCTCTAACCCCCTAAACTCTTTTTATTTATGTATTTTCTAACAAAACCAGTATCTTCAATATACTAGGATGTTTTTATAAGAAGTATTAGAGCTACACTTACACACACCTACATCTAATGGTTAAAGAACATACTGTTTCTGTGGATGGTGAATTTCTGCCTCACGAAACGATGATTATTCAATATTCTTTTAACACCTTCAAAGGTGGCCATTAAGATGACACTATATTTATATATGATATATAATATGTTTATGTTTTACTTAATATTCTGAATTTTTCATTTATGTCATACCCTTATGGTTTCCATTATGGGTAAACGCGATATCTTCATTTTAGGAAGTGCGGACTACCGCCGCCTCAAAGTGATTTGATTCGTTAATGCCATATGTGGGACGTATAAAGGATGTAATTAATGATATTATATATGATATTATACTGGAATTATAATATACCTTTATATAATTATTATTCCATTCCATAAAATACGAAATAGAAACGAAAGTAGTGTTCATGCGTACGTACGGCTTACCGTCTCCATGAACGGTGCATTTCATTTTTTACCTCTAAACGTTATGTAATATTATAAATGAATGTATATACTAGATATATATGATATATATGATATCTACATCATTATTATAACTCTGTATATAATGGATACATAAACAACGTGTAATTATAAAGAGTTTATTTTTTACTCCAGTGCCAATGATCCTTAAAAAGACCGTTATTAACTTAAATAATTACATAGTGTTCATGACATGGTAATAAGTGATATAAAAGGAATAATTAACATGAAAAATGTTTTTAAGCAAGTATAAATTAACTCAAGTTTATTATTTATGCGGTTAAAGAACGATCGAGTCAATTCGGACACGAGGTATGGGACTTCGTCTCAATCTCCTTTCATTGAGGCATATTTTGTTTTATACACAACCCTCTTTTATATGGGGTATAAACCCCTTTGACTTTAAAGTTTATCCAAAAGGAATATTTTTTATAAGAAGCGTTTTACTAAATGACAAAAGGGAATGTTTTTGTCGTACGTATGTGGCGACAACGACTTCTCTGCCGTCGTGACCATTATTTGAGTTTTGGCTTCCTCTACAAGTCATAACCTAACTTTTTTTTAAAATGAAAAATAAATACCATGTATTACTTTTCATTTTTTTGGTGTTGAAAATGGTTTCCATAATGTTTTTATTATATCAATGTGTTGTATTTATATCTTGTGATTTAAATGTAGAAATGTTATGTTTCCTTTATGCATGTTTTACGTGATACGATTATGTTATGGTTCTTAGGCATTGTTATGAAGACGGGTGGTTCCATGATAAACTAAGGACGGGTGAGCCCGATATAGCTCTCCAATGCATTGGGTAACACGAAGGAGTTAAACATTAATGTTTCTCCGAAGAGATTTAGGGAATATATTGTGATGGGTATACCAAACGTAACAAAGAGGGTTACTCCCTACGTAAGAATGTTATGAATGCCCCAAGTTACCTTTATGTATTATGATTTCTATGATTTATTCATGATTTGATTAGGTATGTTAAAGTGCTTATGTTTTATGAGTAGACTATGATTTCATTGATTCTTATGTATACATGTACTCATGTTTCCTTTCCATATTTTTATATCCCTTACTGATCTTTTTATGCTCATCCCACGTTTTTGAAATTTTTTCATAGGTCAAGGGAATGGTACATGATATGATGATAGTGTCAAGGAAGTTTCAATAAAAAATCCATGTTTTATTTTAAATATGTTTCTGTTGATGGGAAAAATGAATATTATCTTTTATGTAACCACTATTTTTTAAATGTGGAATGTAATGCAAGTTTTATGATCTTATTCTCAAAAACTCTAAACCTGAAAAGATCCTCAATGTGTAATCTTGTAATAACTCAAGATTAAGTAAGGTTTAAGGCTAGTGCCTTATATGTGACTTTATGGGATCTCATTGAAATTGAATCGGATGCTACTATGATTTTTGTACCGAAAAGGATTATGGATTAGAAAGATAATATCATTCATGTGAAAAAAATGGTCAATTTCATTTATTATGGAAACATGGTAAAATTTTGGAAGAAACATTGAAGCATGAAAATGAAAAGATATAGAACTGTCCCAACCTTTTCCTAGACAACAATAGTTTTTTACTTTACAAGGCTAGAAATACCAATAGTGGGGATAATGAAGCACCCCCATTTTTAGGTACATGACCCTATATTTATCTATTTAAAGTATCTATAATGATTTGGTTACGTTTCGAGGGGTTTTATGGTGTATTGACATTCATTGGTTCCTTTTCTAAAAGTTCATGATTTTAGCACAGTTAGTATAATTAGTGGGCCCCATCTGGAAAATAGTGGGATTTTTGGTAGGAGGGACAATAACTCTTCACAATTGGAACATGGTTTAATGAAACTGTGCATATTTCCATGGGAAACCAAGCATGTTTGGATAAAGGGGAATGAATATTTTGCACGTAGTTTGTCTAACCATGTGAGTGATTGGCTTAAGGATTTATCACCACATGGTTAGCTTACAGTTTTCTGGACCATACTAAGTAACCGTGCAACTAAGAGGTGGACCTCCTTAAAAAGTTTATTTAATCCATATTATCTTTTTAATAAATCTATTTCCCACATTTATCCCAAAACTGGAATTAATTTTTCTCCCTAGGTGTGCGATATGATCCCCTTCAATTCATGAGTGATCCTTAGGAAAGTTAACATGCGTTGGAGGCCTTAATTCATTGGCATGTTCCCATTTTTCTCTATTATTATTAAATCCAAGGTTCTTCTAACTCTCTAAACCATATATTTATTTTGTTTATGGATAGATATATGTTGCATTAATGGTTTGGTGATGGTATATGGGTGGATATTGTTAAGGTAGTGTGATTTTTTATCAAATATTGAAGTTTTGGTGTGCCATTATTCATTTTCACCATCATTTGTGTTGTAGGTGTCATATCTCCCGACTCCACTTCTTTTACAACTTGAATGAAATGTTTTAATTAATTTTTTGTCTTGAAATTCACGTGAAATAATTGAGTGAATCTTTATGGAAATCTTGTTTTGGTATTTTCTGTAAAATTTTTGTAAGTTAATTGGATTCTGGAAACCCCCTTATTTATAATTTTATAATGATCTTTAGAAAGTATGGTTCGGTTTGAATCATGTAATGAATTTTTTGAAATTATTTAAATAATTTAATGTTTTCATTGAAATGACTTGGAATTATGTTGACATAAAAGGTTGGGTGTGAGTTAAATGGGATGGATAATGGTCACAAACTACCACAATCAATGGGGAGGAGTATGGACATTATGTTCCACCATTAATGGTAACAAATATTTTAACTGTGTTTATGGTTGTGTGTGTGGACATGGAAATAATACTAATTTTATACACTACCTTTGGTTGGGCACTATTGTGCATCTGAAATTTTCATGTATTGAGACACATGTAATTGAAACGTAACATAGTTATTTAGTTAAGATTTTTTATACTATTTTTTTGGTATTTTTAGTGAGATATTGGACCCAGGAATGGAATGTTATAATTTTATAGAATTATTTAACAAGAAATTCAATCCTTAATATTTTTATATTGCTTGAACAATAGACATATTTATTTTGAATAAATAAAATATCTTAATGATAGAGTATGTATCTAAATTTATGAATTTAGTCTTCTTTTACCCAGATGCTGTTGCGCGTGCATCATTGAAGGTTCACATTTTCAGTCTGTCTTATGAATAAATATTTTCTCAATTATTTTCATTCTTTTTATACTATATTATTTTGATATGGTCAATAAAGTGACTATAGAAGAATAGGACATCTCAGAAAAAAATATTTTGATAGAGCATGATTATTCCTATGGGAATATGTGGGTACTGTAATGATTGGAGTAATAGGAAGAGGTACACCTAATTTCAGAGTGGTGGTACACCTCATAATCCCACCATGGGATCCATATATCTTCCCATTTAATCTGAATGTGAATCAGAATGTTTTCAATGTGGTTCATTTGATCACATCAAGTATGATTGTACGATACCTCCTAGATCATGTCACAATTGTAATAAGATAGAGAATCTTCAATGCTATTGTCAAATTACTCCAAGTTTGGGTAATACAGAATCATATCATGCTTCTTAGGTATAAAATACTTCAATGGGATGAGTAAAAAAGAATAATTATCATCATCAAAATATGGTGATCCAAGGTTATTATAAGAACACCATGAATCCTCAACTAATGAAATATCAATATGGTAAAAAAGAAAAATGTGAAGTGAGTGAGAAATTATATGGAGCTACTAAAATTATCCTAGATGATAAATGTTGTACTTAAATGGTGAGAGTTATGATTATTTTAATTATACAATTACATAGTCTTTTTTGATATGGGTTAATCCCACCGATTTTCTTCTCATGTTACTGATAATACAGATTCTCAAGTTGAGATGATTCATTCTATTCTAAAACTATAAACTCCTATTTTACAAAGAGATTTTTGATCCTTTATGTGTAAGGATTGTTCTATAACAATAGTTGGGTCAGATGTACTTTGGTATTTCTCAATTCTTGATATGGATATCTATAACTTGATTTTTTGTTTGGATTGGTTGACACCATCTAAGACCCACATTTATTTTTATTCTTGAAAGGTTAGTTTCAAAAATCTATATAGAGCCATGTATATCATTATATGAGAATGGGGTGTAATGTCTAGTAATGTAGGAATTTTTCACTGGTACTTGTAACCGTCTTTTATCAGTTGAAATCTCTTACCTTGACTTTTGTAGATGATATTGGGCTTGGATATTTTTCAACTATTGTTGATCGGTATCATAAAATTGTTTCCAATATTTTCTCATGGGTTCCAACCAATAATGAAATGGAGTTTACAGTTGATCTATTACCAGGGACTAGTCCTATATCACTCCTATATTATCAGATGGTAGCCATATAAATCAGGTAATTGAATAATAATTGGAAGAGATGGAATGTAAATGGTTCATTTGAACAAATGGGTCTATCTAGGAAAAACTGGTTCTATTTGTGAAGAAGGTGGATGATTTTATTATTCTTTTTAAGGATTATCATAAGCCTAAACAATTGATTATAATGAATTGGTATCCTTTTACACACATTGATGATTCGTTTGATCAATTTAGGGGATCCTAGTGTTCTCAAAAATTGACTTACATTCAGGATATCACTAATTTTGAGTTTGTCAGGAGGATATTCCAAAAAACTTTTAGAGTTTGATAAGGCCATTATGAATATATTTTTATTGTTTATGGTCTTATGGATTCACTATATGTATTTATAGAATTGTTGAATTGAATGATTCATAGATATATGGATATCTTTTTGGTGCGGTTTTTTATGATATTTTGGTGTTTTCTACGATAGAAATGGATAATTAGAATTGAATGAATACAATGTTGGGTATCTTTTGGGAAGATCTTCTATATGTGAAGTTCATAAATTTGGATTTATGGATACAAGTGGTATATTTCCTTGGCCATGTAATTTATTAAAAAGTCATTTCTATAGATCTAGAAATGATAGAAGTTGTTATATGTAGAAAACTTCTGAATAATGGATTTAAGATATGCAGTTTACATTTCTTGGGGGGTATTGATGAAATTATTTATGTCATTTATCACATTTGAAACCACTGATGAAAACATTTACAAGAAAAGGGATCCCTTTCTAGTGGGACAATCAATGTCATACATCCTTTAAATAACTTATGGTAAGAATTACATTAGCACGAATCCTCAGGTTTCTCGAGTCTAGATAAGGATATGAATTATACTATGATGCATCAGGATCATGGTTGGGATATTTTCTCATATAGGAAGATCATATTGTTTATTACGGTTCTTTAATGTTAAAATTTCATGAGAAAAACCATCAAACAAATCATTTGGATTTAGCTTATATGGTATTTTATTTTAATACTTGGTGTAATTACCACTTTGGTGAGAAATCAATAGTGTTTATTGATCACAAGTGTTTGAGAAAAATTTTCTCACAATGTGATTTGAATTTTATATATTGTAGATGGATGATGTATTTGGAAATTTTTAACTTTGACATTATGTATACACTGGGTAAAGGGAACTTTATGGAATATGCATTGAGTAGGAATTCATATGATCAGTTGGATAAAGAGGTATTAGACTAGTGTAAACTAATGTAATTTAAAGAATTTATACATCTAGATTTCTTGGATCAAGGTGACATTGTAGTTTTCTTTCTATTTTTTTTGTTCATAATTTGGTTGATCAAGATATAAAGGCTCATAAATCTGATCCAAAATGTGTTTCTATGATTTCAAAACTAAATGGTGTGGAGACCATTGGGGGAATAAATCTATATGGGAATTTAGTGTTTCATTTTTGAGATTGGATGGTTGTACCTTTTTACTTTTAAAAAAAATTGTTAATTCATATCACAATTTGAGATTGTTTGTTCACCATGGTATTCAAAAAATGTATAAATTATTGAGAAAATAGTTTTTGTGGGTCATCATGAAAATATATGTGGTGAATTATTTCATTAAATTCCTCACCTATCAATGGGTAAAGACAGAGAACCAATGACCAGTAGATATGTTGTAGTCCTTACCAAATCCAATGTGTAAACGAGAGTAGATAACCATGGATTTTTCAAACATGTACCAAAGATGGTTAGGAAACATGATTCAATATGAGTGTTTGTGGATGATATCATTAAGATAGCTCATTTAATTATTATTCATGAAAATAATTTAGTGGAGGAGTTATGAAAATTATAAATTCAATTAATTGAAAAGATGCACGGTGTTCTAGTCATGATTGTATTAGACATAGACCCCAACTTCATGCCTTGATTTTTTATATCCTTGCATAAATCCCTTGGAACATAATTGACTATGAGTTTAACTTTCATCTCCAAATGGATGTAATGTTTTAATGGACAATCTAAATGTTGGAGAACAAGATAATAGATTGTTTAATAGATTTTGGTGGATGATGGGAGTAGAATTTAACATTAGTGGGTTTCTCATATAAAAACATTTTCAATGACTCAATACATATATATCCTTTTGTAAAATTGTGTGGGTGTATTTGTTTTTGTCCACTTTTTGGGGTGGAAATTGACAAGACTTCAATAATTTGGACCAAGAATTGTGTAAGAGACAAAAAAGAAGATATTTTTTTATCAATAAACGAATAGATATTCCTTAGATACATTAAAAATAATTTGTAAATAATTATCAATGAGGGTTTTTATTTAAAGTGGGTGATCACATTTTAAAGCATCTCTAAAGGTCTTGGGTATCTTCATTTTGGTAGGTACGAAAAGATATTGCCTTGTTACATATTACCTTTTGAAATACATGAATGAGTTAGAGAGTTAAAATATTAGTTTTATTTTACTCTATGTTTTATTTTAGTTCAAAATATATTTCATTTTTTTCAATTAAATAATTATAAACTGGATCCTAACCATGTGATTTTATGGGATCTCATTGAACTTGAATTAGATGCTACAATGATTCCTATACCGAAATGGATTGTGGATTAGAAATAGAAGATCATTCATGAGAAAAGAACTATTTTATTTAATTTATTATGGAAACATGGTAAGATTTTGGAAGAAACATGGAAGTAGGAAAAGGAAAAGATAGAGCAATGTCCCAACCTCTTCCTGGACAACAAGGGTTTTTTACTTTACAAGGCGGAAAATACCAATGGTAGGGATAATGCAGCACCCCCATTTTTAGGTACATGACCCAATATTTATGTATTTAAAGTATATATAATGATTTGGTTATGTTTATAGGGGTTTTATGGTTTATTGACATTCATTGGTTCCTTTTCTAGAAGTTCACGATTTGATCACAGTTAGTACAATTAGTGTACCCCATCTAGGAAACAGTGTGAGTTTTAGTAGGAGGGACAATAAATCTTCACAACTGGAACATGGTTTAATGAAACTATGTGTATTACTATGGGAAACTAAGAAAATATATATAAAGAGAATATAAATGGTTAGCACTTATTTTGTATAACCATATGAGCGACTGGCTTAAGGATTTATCACCACATGGTTAGCGTATGGTTTTCTGAACCATACTAAGTAACCGTGAAACTAAGAGGTGGACCTCCTTAAAAAATTTATTTAAACTATATTATCTTATTAATAAATCTATTTCCCATATTTATCCCATAACTTGAATTCATTTTTCTCCCAAGGTGTGAGAGATGACCCCCTTCAATTCGGGAGTGATCCTTAGGAAATTTAATGTGTGTTGGAGGCCCGAATTCATTGGCATGTTCCCATTTTTCTCTATTATTATTAAATACAATGTTCTTATATATATCTAAATCATATATTTAGTTTTTTACGGATAGATATATGTTTCATTAACAGTTTTATGATGGTATCTGGGTGGATATTTTTAAGGTAGTTTGATTTTTATCATATATTGATGTTTTGATGTGCCATTATTCATTTTCACCATCATTTGTGTTGTAGGTGTCCTATCTCTTGATTCCACTTCATTTAAAACATTAAGTAAATGTTTTAATTAAATTTTTTGCTTGAAATTCTTGTGAAATTATTGATTTAATCTTGATGGAAATATTATTTTGGCATTTTCTATAAAATTGTTGAAAGTTAATTGGATTCTGGAAATCCCCTTATTTATAATTTTAGAATGATATTTAAAAATCATGGTTCAGTTTGAATCATGTAATGAATTTTTTGAAATTATTTAAATAATTTAATGTTTTAATTGAAATAACATGGGATTATGTTGACATAAAAGGTTGGTTGTGAGCTAAATTGGTTGGATAATGGTCATGAAGTACCACAATAAATGGGGAGGATTATGGACATTATTTTCCACCATTAATGGTAACACAAATCTTAAATGTGTCTGTGGTTGTGTATGTGGACATGGAAATAATACTGAGTTTATACACAACCCTTGGTTGGGCACTATTTTGTATTTGAAATTTTCATATATTGAGACACATGTAATGGAAAGGTATCATAGTTCTTTAGGTATGCTTCTTGATACTATTTTTTTGTTATTTGTAGTTGGATATTGGAGTGAGTGAGGTGTTTCTAGTTGTTTTTACTTAGGTTTTATGAGTTTTTTGGACGTTTGGTTCTCTTTTGTATGTATTTTTTATTTGATCTTATATTCTTATATAGTTTATTTTGTTTTGTTTGGAGTTTTATTGTTTAGTCATGCATCATATTGAGGTTTATTTGGTTATTATTTTATCACTAAAAGGGGAAATCATACCCCAATTGTTCTGGAGGTCATTGGAATTGATTTTCATCATTGGGTGTCTTAAGAATGTCACCTAAGGACTAGTAACACCACCACATCTTACCAATCCAATGGGTGATGGGTGGTATGTTACATGACGTTTTTTGTTGGCTTTATCTGCAGTATTAACTCTTCCAAGGGCTGTAAATGGCTATGTGAACTTTTTTGATGCTTCATGTATGAGTTTAGGATGTGTTATCATATTGGGTGATCATAAGGTGGAATAAGGTCATCATATGTTTTGACCTAATACGAAAAAATATACCAAAATGATCTTGAAATCATATCCATGATTCATACTCCTAAGAGTTGGTGGAACCTCCTTTTCAGAGAAAGGATTACAATTTATTCTGATCATAATAGTTTGAGTTATATCTTCAAAAAAATAATATTTATCAAATATGATGGTTGGAGTACCTATAATATTTTTATTTTTATTTTTTCTATACCACTATAAAGGATAACATTGTTGTTATTTTTTTATCATGATGATTCCATCCCATACCATGAAATAATTTTTAGAAGTGTTCCATTTTATGGATCTATTTGATCCTATGAATTTGGGAGTCCGAGAGGATGAGACCAATGATGTTTTTGGGAGTGTCAGTTTGAAATCCACTCTTCATGGGAACAACCTCAGGGAATAATTTATTTAGGATATGTATTGAAGAATTGTTAATTCATTAAATATTAGGGAATCCATCAGTGAATGGTAACTATACTATGAGGGAATACATATTTAAAAACCATTCTACTATTTCATTTCTATGAGATAGGATGTGAGGTAGGATTTTCATAATTCCTAGTGGATGGTTCAACTTGGAACAATTAATATTTTTTTTTATATAATAATTTTATTTTGGTGGCTAGGTATGAAATTAGACATCATTGATTTTTTTTCATAATGTTATACTTATTAGTAGATTATAACCAAGCATCAGAAACATTAAGGTTTTCTACAAAACCTTATTATACCAACTTGGAAGGGGTATGAGATATCAATGTAATCTAGGGTTGGTATTCAATATAATTCATTATGAAACAATTGAGTTTATATAGTTATTGACCAATTGACCAAATCATCTCACTTTATCCCAATTTTTGATGCCACCACAATTAAGGATATAAAAAATATATAAGTTGAATGGATTATAATATTGAATGGAGTTCATTATTCCATTTTTTCTCCTAGGGATATTCATTTCATATATCATTTTTTTGAAGCCTATATAAGGTTATTTAATCCCATGAAAAGTTGAGAATGACGTACCATCTTCTATAGATGGTCAAAAAATAAGCCTACATAGATTCTAGATAACATTCTTAATTTTTTTGTCCTTAACTTTGGAGGATCATTGTATTTACATTAGGATATGGTAGATATTTAGTAAAATAATAGTAACTATTATTCCATTAAAATAACACCCATTGAGGCCTATTATGGAAAACCTTGTATATTTTTGAATTATTGCTCGATGTTTGCTAAATTATCCCTCGTGGGATTTATCTTTCTCAAATATATAATATCTATGATCCCAGTGATTTTTTATATAATTTTAACAATAAATAGATGATAAATATTATATGGATCATCATCAATGTCATTTGATGTTATTTATTGTTGAGGAGGTTTTCTTGAAATTCTTGCCTCAGTAGGGTCTTTGGTGAATTAGAAAATAGGGGAAGTCAACACTGATATATGTGTTACTGTTTTGAGGTTTTTGAGTAGATTTGAAAGGTGTATTTCCATCTAGATATTCTACATAGATGAATTCAATAAATGAAAAATTTCATGTTTCATAACATATGAAATATTTTTCAAACCTGTCACATGTTGTGAATTGGAAGGACCATGATGTAGATCTGGATATGACCAGGACTAAGAAGTCAATTCAGGATTTGGATTCTCATATAATGGTTCCCCATTGAAATTATATCCCTTTTTAATGTTTTATGGTTGTATTTTTATAAATACAATGATATTTGGGAGCATTATATGATGATTGGGGAGTAGTGGCCACATATTTTGTGGATCAGACTTCTTGATGTGGATTTCATGGGGGAAAAGTGTCTATAGTTGGGAGAATTATATAATATTGACACAAAATTTTATCAAAATACTTTCCATTGTTTTTGAAATATTTTATAAAGATATTTTCTTAGGAAGACATGGGTGACATTTGAAAAAATTTATAGGTTCTTAGACTTGGTCACTATTGTTACGTGATTAGTGAAATTTTTGTGGGTCTTCATAGGAAATTATGCATCATGAGTTAGAGTCCAAAAAGAGGGAACATGGTTAAGAACATGGTCATTAAAAAATATCCATCCTTCCATTAAAACCATGAGACTTTGGATATAAGGGGTTTTCACATTTGACACATAGTTTTTCAAACCATGCATTGAATCTTTGGGGCTCCATCAGACACCTTAATAGGGTCACATAGTTAGAATTCTATTTAGAAAACTATGTGTCCAAACTATATGATGAATTTTTAATTATTTTTATTTTTATTTTTAAACCTAAATAACCTTTTAATTTTATCATTATTATCACACTGGATTTCGATTTAAAAGGTATATAATATATTCTTATCATCCTTCATCATTCTCCTAGATCTTCCCTTCTCCACTTGAATAGAACCATTGATCGTTGTTGTTAACATAGATTCAATGATTATTACATGATATATTTGTATTTATTATAGATCTATAATGGAATTTAGATTTTTTTTCTAGATATTCATTGGATAATGTCCATTAGTTGGGAATCATTGAGGTATTTTTATTCTCTCTATTATTTAGATATAGATAATGTTTTGGGGATTATTATTCAATAATTTTTATTTCTAGGATTCCCTTAACTTGTGGATCCCTTGTTGGGTGTTTCTGATCTTAAATTGAGGTAGGTGGTTTCATATGGAATTCACATGAATTAAAAAAATTATTTCACTTTTATATTTTGAAGGATTTTAATTGACTTATAATCACTATATTATGTGACATCTATCAATGAATCAACATGGAAGGAAAGATATTCCATTATAAAAATAAAATCTATTTCATTTGAGGTGTTTATGAAGTAGAAGACCAAGGTGGAGAGTAAGTTGGGATCAAAGAAAAATTTTCTTGACGTATGAAAATGATGGAGAGTGTTACAACTACAAGTTCAATGAATTCTATGAAAAAAATGGAATTTTATTGGAGGAGACTCTTCCAAAACACCACAAAAAATGGTGTAGCTGAAATGATGAATATGACATTTAATGAATGTTACAAGAGTATGAAACTTCACTTGGGGTGACCCTAGTCATTATGGGTTGTGGGTGTGAACATAGAAGCATATCTCATTAATATTATTCTATCAGGATTAATGGGATAATGTCTACCAGAGGTGATCTAGTCTAAAAAATAGGTAATATTATCACATTTATAAGTCCTTTGTTTTTTTTCATATGTATATATAGATGCTGATGTAATGTAAAATCTTGATTATCATTCCAAAACATGTTTTTTATGGGCTATGATTATGATGAGTGTGGCTATCTCTATTGGGATGATAATAACAAGACAATAACCAGAATATGAACATGATATTTATTGAAGGTTTCATATTCAAGGACCATCATACATATGAAGATTAAAGTTGGAATACAAAATAAGAGTTTCATGAGAAAGTCGGTCTTGTAGGTGTGCCCGAACATTAGACACCTAAACATATGGAACCTAAACCTCATGTGGAGTTGAGGAGATTAATTAGGATGATATGGACTATACATAAGTATTCATAATAATTAAATGATTTTTAATTGATTAATGGTGGAGAAAAAGAATTATTTGAAGAGGAAATATAATTAAAGGAGACAATAAAGTGGTATTTTGATATGACGGTGGATATTTTTTCATTACATGATAATCATAATTTGGTGTTGACACATATTCCAAAAAAGAAAGAATGAATTGTAGAAAAAATGGGTATACTGGGTCATGTAAGAACATGATGTTAAGATGTGGTATAAGGCATAGATGGTGGTGAAAGGATTTTAATAGAAGGCAAGTGTGGAGTTCACTGATGTTTGTTCACCTATATTAAATCCTACCACTATTCTGGTGGTTCTTATTATTCTTACATTATAGTACTTTAATCTGGAGAAGATTAAAGTGAATAAAAAAGTCCTTCATGTGGATCTATAGGATGATATTTATATAAATAATCCCAAGTGATATGTTGAATCAAGAAAGAAATTCATAGTGTGAAAACTCTAAAAGATCTTCTATGGGTTAAATAAAGTCCTAGGTAGTGGAATAAAAATTTATATGAATCCATGACTAAAAATTCATAAAAATGTATTTTCAAAGATTCATGATTCTACTTAACATATTTTGGTGATGTATATATTATATTTCTCATATTTTTGGATGATATGATCATTATAAGATCATGTGAGAAGTGGATTGATGAGATGAAAGGGAAGTTGATCGAGGAGTAGAATATGAATGGTCTTGGAAAAGTTGGTAGGATTTTTGGGATTTGGATCAGGAGAGACCATGTAGTACGAACCATAATGTTATCACATGATAATTATGTTGGAACGGTTCAAAAAATATTTTTTTATACTAGAAGAAAATCCATTTTCTATTCCCCTAGAGTATAATTTCAAATTATCAAAGGATAAATAATATAATACAAAATATGAATTTGTGTACAAGGAAAAGTCTCCATATGGATTATGTATTGGAAGCTTTATGTTTTCAATGGTCTATTACTAACTTGATTTTGCTCATGTGGTGGGAGATTTGAGCAGGTACATGGATAACCATGAAAATAAACACTATGAAGTAGTGAAGAGTATACTAAGATAAATAAATGAAATCAAATAAGTATCTATATACTATTGGAATGGGAATTCATTATAGGGGAATGTTGATACTAACCTTGGAGGTCTCAATAGCATGATTAGTACCATAGGTTATGTATTTAATTATGGGGGAACTGTAGTAAGCTAGATATCCTAGTTATAAATGGTAGTTGTATTATCCACCAGAGAGGCATAATAAATAATTGTAAGAGAAGATAGAAAAAAATATGGTTTGGATGAATAACTTTTTTGATGAGATAGGTAGAAAGTAAGATAAAGATGTATTACCTTGTAATTTTCATAGTTCTATATATCATTAAAAGAACCCACTGTTTCATGCCTATAAAAATCACATTTAGTTGAAATACAATTGTATTAGAGGATTCATATAGGATTGGATTCTGACATTGTAGATTATTTATGGAACCAATAATCCATAAGACATATTTAAAATGACAATGGTAATAAAGATATTGGGGAACTTTTGTTTCTCTTTTCATCTCCATTGATTAATAGAGGATAATATATAGAATATGAGATAACATAAAACAAAATAGATCTTACATCATGAATATTAATAATGACATTAATGTTGTGAATTGAAACATACAATGGTGAGTTGAGAAGAGGTGGAGCATAGATTAAGTCTCTTTTCTAAGAAAGTAGCATCATACCAGGTTTTCATAGCGGTGTGGACATAATATAGCTCTAAATATTTCTTTCAAACGGTCACTACAACTTCATGGATATATTTCCATCAATACTATATGGGTTTGACCTTTTTTGGTGGAGATACTATATCTGTTCATACATTTTAAGCTATTGGTGGCACAACTCCCTCATCTTCCTTTATAAGCTCCTTCCAACTATGGTTTCTTTGTGCTTGAAACTCTAATTGTATCATGTAATTCTACTCCTGATTATAATGTATTTTATACATATCCTTGGATATATGGATCATTTACTAAACCACATTAATATATAGGACATATGTTCATATTATTATTTTTTTTATTTTTTTTATTTTTTTATCTGTAAACCTTTCTATCACTGCAACTCTCAGTGTTCCTACAACATAAGGGATTTCGAATTAATAATTTTTATAAACAAATGTAAAATGTTTTCATTTAATCAATTTCATATTCAAGGATCATTGACTATGAAATTTGGTAGTAAATTGTGGAGCTTGAATACATTGGAATTGAAAATGTGTTTCATGTTAATGTTCTCATTCACTTAATTATTAAACAATTAATATTCATTGAATGAGGCTTGAACACAAGATGAAATTAAATATTACTATATATCATTGTTGAGAGACTTAAATTTTTCACAAGTAATAATAAATCATGGATGTGTGAAAAATGAATATTTTTCATATATTTTGGTAGTTAATATCACAGAAAAAAATTAATTTATATTTATCATTAAAACTATATGTGGTTTATCATTATACATATATATTTTGAGTTAAAATTGAAATAGAAAAAAATTTTATTTTTTAAATGTTGAAATATTATTATTAGTGTAACAATTAAAGGACAATAATTCATCATCATAGCATGAGGTTGCAGCCCCTCCGCCCAGGGGTTGTCTTCTCCAGTATGTTATTCTAATATCATGCTTGATTAGTTCTAGATATGAAAACTACAAGTATTTCTAGATCCATCTTAGACTCTCATCTTGATGATTCTTGTCTTGTTTTTCCCTAATACTCAGCCTCATTTACCTCCTTTAATTCAAAAGCACTACTTTCAACTCTCCTATTTTTGAAATTTATCAGTTATGAATGAGAAAGATGGTATGACTAAAAAATATTTTTATTTGTTTATTTTAATATCATTTAAAGTGGTGTGGAGTGTGGAATATAAAAAATTGAGAGAAATAAACAATGAAAAAGAAAATGGTTTATCAAATTTAAGGGAAAATTAAGGGAATTTTTTATAAAAGGAATGGGATGGCCTAAATGGTTTTTTACACCTTTTCTGAATACTTTTTCATAATTTTTTTAAAAAATAGTGGGGGTTATAAGAAAAAATAAATAATTTTCTAGTTAAAAATAGTGGCACTAATATGTGTAGGGGAAAAATACTCTATGGAAGAAAAATTCCATATTTATTTGTATCATAATTTATGTTATCAAGTACTCATTTACAATATTTTTTTCTATTCTGGATCCATTTTCACTTACTATAATTTGAAATTATTAATAATTTTTGATTTTATAGAGAATCCATAAAACAAAAGTAGTACGGTGTCACCCATTCCACTTTAGGAAACAATTCCAGTACAAAATACTAAGACTACAAACACTTTTTTTCATAGAATTATAATGTCCAACACCAAAATTGAAGAAGGTAAATTTAATGATATGAATAAATTCACAATTTGGAAATGTGATATATTTGATGTGATAAATCAACATAAGTTAGATATTACTTCAGAGGAAAAACCAACCAAAATCATTGATGGTGATTATTGGAGAATCAATTGCCAATCCTATGAAACAATTCAAATTTTTTTAGAAATATATCAAAAATAAAGTGTGAAATGAGCGATCTCAATAAATAGATTCTAGATAATTTTTGAAAATAATGACATTGAAAAAATAAAAAAAAATATACCTAAAAATTAAATTATCTTCATTTAATATGAAGAAATGTATGACCATTTCTAAGCACGTAGAGAGTTTTAAAAAAAATAATGATATATTTACCAAGAATATATGTCATGATCACAATTGATGATAATACCCCCTTATTTATCAACACCCCACCAATTTTTGTGATCATCCAACCACTAAAATATTGTTTTTTAAGGGTGTGGAAATATTTATTTATGTATAAAATTCCAATTTTAACAATGAGTTCATGTGGACATACATGTATGACCATTGAGAATCAATACAAGTGTAATTGATTGAAACTAGAGAAATATCATCTATTTAGAAGTCTAGAGGTTTCAAAAATGGTAAGTCATGATATATTTTAAAATTAAAGCCCAACTATATACATCCAAAAAAATATGAGTGCACCTATATTAATCATAAAGGATTCTCCTAGAATGATTTTTCTAGTAGTGGGATACCAAAGGTGAATACTATACAAAAGACTAGTGATGTTGAATATTTGAATTTACTTTTTTGTAAATTAAAAACAATTTAAAAGGTTTTATTATTTATTATGTTTGTTCTTTCCACATTTTTATTAATCAAGATTCATTTTTAAATCCTTAATTATTTTTATGATTATGTGGTGCTTATGGAAAATTATTATCCTAGTAATATGAGTGTAATTGTAATAGTATGATTGTGGATGAATGATGGTATGATTTCAAACTTTATTCATGTGAGATATGTAAATGAAATGAATAATGGACTCACATATTTAGATGTTTTTTATATAATTTGCTACATGATAACCAATTAAGAATGGGACAAGAAAATAATCCACAATACATTCTCTACAATGAAAGGTACTCATAGTGGTGTTTTGTATAATTTAAATGATATGACTAATGTAGGTAGACTAGATAAATTATAGGGGAGTGCTATGAAAATTTCTAGAGTATTTAACATGTGACTCTTATATATATGAGATAATGATTTATATATCTCAGTGAATAAATGTGTTTTGAATGGTTCCAAGATAGAACAAACATGGATTCTGTGACCACTATGTAATGGGTAATCCAACAAGAGTTAGTTTTATTACTAAAACACATTAAATGAAGCGAACCCTTGACATCATCCATAGAAATGTATGGGGACCATTGAACAATGGATTATTGGAAGGTAATATGTTTTCACATTTATTGTTGATTTCTCATAATATAATTGGTTTTATACAATGAATCATAAGGATAAGGTGATATAATTATTATTTTAATATTAGAAAAGGATTGAAAACTGGATGAGAATAAATATAAAGAGACTCATATTAGATAACAGTGGAGAATACACATTGGATCCATTCAAGAAGGTTTTATATATAAATGTATTGTGAGTCCCTTTATAGTTCCTGTAACACCAAAACCAAATATAGTAGTATAACAGATGAATTTTATGCATGTTGAAAAAGTAAAATGTATAATATCTCAACTATATTTTTTAAAAAAATACATTTTGAACATTCATTGATTTATGAAACCCAAATTGTGAACCAATAACCTACATTCATGATGGATGTTAAAATTATGAAATAGGATTGGTATGTCGAAAATGATTCTAACTATGATAGACTTCATATATTTGTGTTTACTAGTTATTTAATTATTGTAGACTCAATTTCATATCCTAGATAAATGAAATATATATTTCTATGGTTTCATTTATGGAATTAAATCATTCTCAATATGTGATCCATAAGAAAATATGGCCATTCAGATTCATCGAATCATATTTTATGAATCATTAATGGTAAATTATAATGATTCTGCAAAAGATATGGATGAATTAGTTCGATTTCTGATTGATGTGCAAAAAAATCTACCACTGACTATTCAAGAGTTGTAGGGTATTAAATGTATAGATTATACTGATATCCAAACTAATGAATAAGTTTAATTACATCATTATAATAAACATCAAAAGTGTATCACAATTGGGTGATCATGATGAACCATGTGGAGACCGTATAGGTATTTTGATATGATTTTTATGATATTTTAGTAACAAAATAGGATGATAAAAAACTATCAACATGTTTTGGATAATAATTAGATGGAATAGAGTAAGTGTACTATATACGAAGAAATGAGTTTTTTTATCTGGATCAGACATGGGATCAGATATAACCAATAGATATAAAGATAATTGGGTGTAGATGGGTGACTTAAAAAAAGGAAGAAAATACTACTAGGAATAGTATTAGGTATAATAATAGACTAGTTTTTAAGGTATACACACAATAGTAATGGATATACTATAATGAAATATTATCCTATATTGTTAAGAATATTTTTATCTGAATTTTATTGGACTTGGCTATATAGATGACTTTATATAATTTTCTTAACATCACACAAAAATAACATTTCTTCATGGATAATTAGAGGAAGAGACATATTTGAAACAACCCAATGGGTTTTATGTATAGATATGTGAGAATTAGGTTTTAATTTTGAAAAGGTAATTATATGGTATAAATAAGTCACTAAGAAAATCATTAAAAAGGTTTGAAACATTTACACTAATTCATAAGGATTTTCGTAGTCAGATTCATCATTATGATTACTTTTGAGAACTTCATGATGGTGCATTTATCTAAATAATTTTATAAATTGATAAATTGTTTATTGCATGTAAAATTGAGGAGGTGATTGATTGGTCAATATTTTATCTCAACATAGAATTTGAAATGAAGGGACTCAGAGAGGCCAATATGATTCATGGGATAAAGATCAAATGAGACAAAACATAGTGTGTTGTTTCCCTCATCCATATGGAATATTTGAAGAATTTGTTTCAAATGTTTGGAATTATTGATAAGTATAAACTATTTAAAACCACCATAAAAACTCATTTCAAACATAATCCATCATTATCTCTAAAGAAAGAAGAAAAATAAAGGAAACTGATTGACCATATTCAATATGAATGTTCTGTTGGACCATTGATGTTTTCAATAGTGTATAAAAGATATAAAATATTCACATAGAGTGATCATAGTGAGGTATTACATTCACAACCCCATTAGTGGACATTATAAGGCATTTATATGGACTCTATGGAATATAAAATTTTATAAATATGTTGGATTGAAAATTATGAGAGATATTAATGTTTGAAAATTTCTTGTTAGATATGTTAATTATAATTATACTGGATACCTGAAGAATAATGGATCTATTACTAGTTATTTTTACTATGTAAATAGGACTATTGAGTTGGAGATATACTCTACAATCAACAATGTATTTATCTACTAAATAGGAAATGTATATGGATGTGATAAAAGCTTTGAAGGATGCTATCTAGTTACATGGACTAGTTAAAGACTAAAAGACCGTATATGTGATCGCCAATTTTACTTTTGATATCCAAATTTTTAGTTGTCTTTCAAAGAATAATTTTTATGATATTAAAAGAAATAATATAATTTTTTTCTTCCATTTCAGCTGATATACTATCAAGTAGAATTTTATCTCACTCCATAAGAATATGAAAACTTAGAAACCATTAGATATATTTATGAAATATTTTATAGGGTTCATATTCCACTATTTTTTATAAACGATCAGCATATATCTTACTTGAGATAACTACATATATTTGGAATGTATCAAGAATAATTGTTTCAGAAATATTAATTATGATATTTACATTAAAGGGGAACATTATTGAATATTAACAACATATTATAACCACCCAAATGGCAGGTAAACTACAAATATGATCTATAATTGGAGGTATTAGTGTTACCCATAGAAGACCATAAAAGGATGTTAGTGACCCCCTCTATAATTCTTAAAACAGTGTTTTTGTCCTATCATCACCTATTTTGTTTCTTTTCCTGATTTTTAGTTTGATAGAATCTATAATATATCTCTCACAAAAAAAAATTATTATATCTAGAAAGTCTTCATCACACCATATTGGTAGCAGTCCAATCATCATAACAAAGGGGAAATATAGATAGATCTTGTTGTTCGATACACCTCACAAAATTCATCCAACAGAAGAATATCAAGGTGGATTGGAATGAATAAAAAAATATGTTTCCATCAGTTTAAATATCATATCCAGATAAATCAATTCTCCTCATTATAGTTTTAGTTTTGAGTTATCTTTTGTGAGGATTGTTTTCCAATGATTCAAGATAGAATATATTTTACAGTTTTCTCCTTGTAAAAGTGTGAGAGTATCTACATGAATTTTACCAATGTGAGATAATTCTTTTTCTCTATGGGGTTTTACACCACTTTATTTTGGGGGTCAACATTATATCAGCTGTGAATTTATTTCTATATTTTTCACTTTATTTTTATCTCTTAATTATCACTACACTAAAGAAACCTTATTTTTTAGTCCCCACATGTGGTATCAATTCAAGTTTCTAGATCATTTTGGTTCACTTTTTTACTTATTAATATTTCTCATTGTGATAAAGAACATACTTACATATATAAATTGACTCAATGAACGCACATCATGTATCTCTAGGATTTCAAACATTCCCAAATATTTCTTCATTCTCTCCCACCCTCAAGTAATCATAAGTGCATCCTTTTCTGATAGCTAGTATTTCTTCAACCTCACTAAATCATTCATCATTGTTGGATTTGGCTCCACTCAATATATCTCTCTCATTTTAGGATCCATAGTTTGAGTTCTTCAATCCCTCTCTTAAGGATATTCTTATTTGTTAGAATTTATCCCTATCCAGTTTCCTTTATAATTTCATGGAGATATCACTAGTGAAGATATTCTTGGGATCACTAAATGGTTCCATAGTGATTACCTTTCTAGTAAAATCCTTCAAATTAGTAGTTCTTCTTTATTCATATACATTGGTGTCATGTTTCATTAAGGAGTTACTCCAATCCATTAATTTTAAGTTTTTATCACATCTTGGGTTTGGAAGTTCTCTCAAAGGTCTTAGTTCTTAATCATAAATCCTTCTATGTGGCTCTCTCTTACAAGGGGTATTTTCTGAAAGAATGTCAAAATCGTTCCTAGAAAGAGGATAATAGAGTTTCAATTGGTTCAATTGGTATGTTAGTATTTATTTCAGGAATGAATCTCCTCAATCTATTGTTTTTCTCGATCTTCCAAGCCTCACTCCTCCCTTCCACAACTTCTCCTTTCATCGGTACATAGGAGATGTTGTGGGATCTTTCCTATGTGGGGATCATAAAAATTATTAGTTGGTTGATGCATTAATATCACAGATCTATGTTGAAGTGGATCTTTCCCCTCCCATCCCAAATCATATTCTTCTCAGAGCATGAGACTCCTTCTCTTAGTGGTAAAATATTTTCCCAACTTTCCCTATGTACTTTTTCTTGAGATGTTAGATTTAAGGTCACTCTCAATCAACATGTAGGATGTTTAAATTTTATCCCTATGCTTATTATCATGGTTATTCCCTAATATATGTTCATTCTTATTTTACCCCATGGAATGACTCTATGAAAATATTGACCTCTCCTCCTACCCCCTCCCATCATCTTCAACACTAAATAGTCCATAAAAATCATAGTTCGATCCTCTACCCTTGATTTACATTGTTGTAACACTTATTATTACTCTATACCCACATCCATCTTCTCCATCTCCCCATATTTCTTGGGAGTATTATATCATGAAACTAGTTATATACACTTTACCAGACTTCCCCATGGTTGCCTCATCCTCTCTTAGTTGCATTTCCAATCAAAATAAATTAAAGGTACTGAAGATTCATTTTTCTCCATTTTCTCCCTCAGTGGATGCATCTCCTCCCCCATCCTTCGCTACAATAGCTTCTCCATTCTTTCCAACAACTCTAGTTCATCCTGGAGATGAAACCACCATCATATCTCAACTTCACTCCACCCTCCCTATAACGACCCATACTTTACATACATTGTTAATACTTCAAAATTGAAGCACACTTATTACAACATATGACAAAACCACAAAGGACCGTATAGGTATAGTGTCTTTAGAAACTGGGAAACATAAACAACTGGTTCATAAATCTTCTACAGTGTCTCCCATTTATTTCATCATATCTAGGGTCCCTTTTAGCATATTCTACTTAATATCCATCTTCCTGACCTGGGGAAAAGAAAACATAAAAGGGTGAGATCAAATGCTCAGCAAGGGCAAATAAAGGAAATAAAAATCATATCATATCTTTATGAAAATCAAAACCTGCAAAAGAGATCATAATATCTTAACATGGAATAAATCATAGAAGTGAAAATGAGATCCCCATAATCATAACATAAAACTTGAAACTTTGTGGCATGCACACATAATCATGGAAAATCATTTCTTGTTAGTCATGACTCATTGCCAAGACTATCTTAGTGGACAAAGTCTCTTTCTGAACCGAGTTCACTCCTCGTTTCAGTCCTGTATCACTGAACCGAAATAACCTTTCTTTCCAGCCATGTCTATCTCATGAGATATAAATCTTTACCCAATGCATTGGAGGGAGATATAGGTCCCACCCATCTTATAATGAATCCTTTCTTATGTGTGCCACATAATCATAAACCATACATCATAGCGTAACCCATGTAATAAAAATGGAATTCTTAAACAACAAGACATCATAAAACAATTCATATAAGATAAAGGAATTCATAAAAATATTTCCATCACAACATAATCAAATCCATGTTATAATAGGGATAAAAATAGAACCCTTTTATTATCTTAGATGGAAAATAATTTTGATAAAATACTTGAACTCCATTCTTGAGGAAAATATCCTTTCTACTTCAAAAACATTTTTCCTTTCATAACATGTCATACGACTTTAAAACAAAAGAAGATGATTAAAAAAAAACTTGAAAACTTGTAAAGGAATCTTATTGGAAATAATGTTTTAAAAATCCATTCATGCCGTATAAGTTAAAAAAAACATTCTTCGTACTTTTGTCGGAAAAGTCAAAAAAGTACCTCGTACAAAAAAAACGACAAAAGATTCCTTTCATATCTTTTACTAAAAACTCAATGAAGGGTAAAATTGGATATAAACTATTGTAGAAGGATGGAAATAATATTACATATTGAGGGAACATGTATGTGGATGATAAAATACACCCCAGTAATTACCAAAGTAAAAACAATCTCGGATAAAAGTGAGATTGTGATATTTTCCCTTACCTTAGGTCCGATTTGCTTTGTTCGTGTCCGAAGCTCCTGTATAATGGTTTAAATAATGTTATTGACTTATTCCAGAATCATACATATTGATATGATATCATATATGGTCATATTATTAGCTTCTTGTTAGTAATATTTCATTGTTACTTGTTACTCGGGTCTTTATAACTTTTTGTTCTTATGCGTGTTTTGTTGAATAAATTCTTATTCTTATCTTTAGGTTATGGATAATTCATTTCCAGAATGGTATTAGTGTAGTATATACCATATTCATTCATTCAATTCATTTATATAATCATTATGAAATGAAGATCATGTAGAACGAGTCGCATCACATCGTGAAGACGGTATTCCGTACGTACGCACGAGTGATGATATCGTTCCTATGATCGTGGAATTGTATTGGAGTATATATATATATTATTTCAGTATCAATATTACTTAATAATAATCATATATAGTTACTCATTACACCATTATACCCATCCTTGTAAGGTGATGGTGGAAAATAGATTACACCACGGCGTGGAGACGGTATTCCGTACGTACGCACGCGCGGTGATTTCATTTTTCCGTAGGATGGATAGAAGGTGAATTAGGGTTGTTTCATATTTATAATAACATATCAGTATGTAAGTAATACTGATGTTATTACTTTATCATGAAACAACTAAAGAAGAATAAGTTTAAGAAGAAAGAAATTGAAAAGATCGGTAATGGATATTACCTCTTCTTTGGAACGCCTCTTTGAATCCTCCACTTAAGGAACTAAGATTGGTCTTTGGAGAAGACCGGGACCTCTAGGATTATTCTAGGTAAGTGGAGAGGAGAAAATGGCAGGGTTTGGCCGAGATTGAGTGCTCAAATTGGTGTGAGGAGGAGGGGGAGGAGGTGCCCTTTTATAAGGGAGGAGAAGGGCACCTTAGGAATATCTCAAAATATTATTTTATATTAAAGTCAAAATCGGTTTATAATGGTTCCAAAGGGTCTTATTTCGAATATAAAGTGGGGATGGGTCAAAAGCCTATCAACCAATAGGATTTAAACAAGTTTAGGGTATTTTTTTAACCTTATCAATTAGATTTAACTCTAAGTTAATTAATTTAACTTTTACCGTGTCTTTTTGTTTTCTTTCACTATATGGTTAATAAACTTACTATAACATGACAAACGAACCCCAAATTGTTTAGTATTAATATATATATCCTTATCTAAGTCATTTGGCCGAACCTTAGATTTTTAGGAATAAAATAACAATTAATAATATAATATTTGATTTAAAAACTATTTTGTGTCAATTTTGACACTATTTGATATATGATTTTTTTGAAAGTCATAACAGAATTATATGTTCGAACCAAGTTGATTAAATCAACAATAATATATCATAGTAACCTAGAAAATTAGTGGAATTCATAAAAAGTCTTAAATTACATTTATTTTGGTATTTGTATTATCAATTATGTCAATATTTCATTAATAAGATAATTACTGCATCATCTTTGTGTCATATATAAATTAAATTATTTGATGTCTAAAAATTACAAATAAAATACCATCATGTAGGAAATATTTTTAGCTTTCTAATGAATATTTACAATCGAATTTATCTTATGTATAACCCCATATTAAAAATGATTTACTTATTAAACTTTGATTTTAACTATTTTAACCCTTCTTTAAATAAATTAATAATAAATGTCCTAATCTAATCCAAGTGGGCCTAAATGGTCATATTTTATTCCTAAGTTTGTTTTTGGTCGAATTACACTTGTCCAATAGAATTAGGACATGTGTTAGGGTAATATTAATATCATATTTACCCTTAGTTACCCTATTTACTATTAACCGCGGTAAAAATCGTAAAAAGTTACTATTCACCAAAAAATTATTTTTATCTCATTGAACCACATTTTACTTACTGATATCAACCGTGTCTGTCGGATTTTTGAAATTCCATTCACAGAAGCGGTAAAATTAAGTTTTATGCAAAATTCAGTTTTTAACCTACCACTTAGTGGTTTCACTATTCATCAAAAATTGAAAGTTTTCAGAAAAATACCAAAATTTCACCCTAGGCTAATTTCGATATTCTGAGTCCAAAAATGAAGTCCATTTTGAAAAATAAAATTTATAAAATTTTAAAAAGTGGTTATTACTATTCATAACGGCTAGTTTTAATAGCATATTGTTGTTTAGTGAAACTCGGTATTGCGTACGACGCAAGCTATCGAGGAAGGTCGCGATTGCGTGTAAAGCAAGTCAAGCAAGTGTTGTGTAGAAAAAGATCCCTTTGATGATTTATATAACATAAAAGTCTCGGGTGTTACATTCTACCCCCCCTTAAAAAGAATTTCGCCCTCGAAATTCGTCACTTTGCAACAAACAGATGAGGATACTTCTCCCTCATCATATCCTCAAGCTCCCATGTAGCTTCTTCAAGTTGGTGGTTTCTCCATAAAACTTTCACCAAGCGAGTGGTCTTGTTTCGTAGGACTTTTTCGCTACGATCCAGAATCTCTATCGGCTGTTCTTCATAAGAAAGATCTTGCTCCAGCGGTACAACTTCTGAGCTGAGTACATGTGAAGGATCTAGTATGTACTTTCTCAGGAGAGATACGTGGAACACATCGTGAACTTGAGAGAGATTCGGTGGAAGCGCCAATCGGTAAGCTACCTTCCCAACACGATCCAGTATTTCGAAAGGACCGATATATCTAGGGCTCAACTTCCCCTTCTTTCCAAATCTCATAACCCTCTTCCAGGGAGATATTCGTAAGAACACTTTATCACCCACTTCAAACTCTAGGTCTTTTCTTCGGTTGTCGGCATAACTTTTCTGTCGACTCTGAGCTGATCTTATGTGTTGTTGAATAGATCTAACCTTTTCTGCCATTTCATCAACAAGATCAGGTCCTAATAGCTTTCTTTCCCCAACTTCATCCCAGCAAGTTGGAGTCCTGCATTTCTTTCCATAGAGAGCTTCATAAGGATCCATCTGAA
Source organism: Viscum album (assembly GCA_963277665.1). Lineage (NCBI taxonomy): Eukaryota > Viridiplantae > Streptophyta > Magnoliopsida > Santalales > Viscaceae > Viscum > Viscum album. Next base: position 602,935,218 of record OY728153.1, on the reverse strand, counting down.
TAATGGAGTGAAAGCTATTATTATAAGAAAATTCCACCAAAGGTAGGTGTTGATCCCAACCTCCTTTGAAATCCATTGAGCAAGCTCTCAACATATCTTCTAGGGTTTGAATTGTTCTCTCAGACTGACCGTCTGTCTGGGGATGATAAGCAGTGCTGAAACTCAACTCTATATCCAGAGTATGCTGAAGACTTCGCCAGAACTTCGAGGTAAATCTCGGATCTCGATCAGATATAATAGAAAGTGGTACTCCATGCAATCTTACCACTTCCTTTACATATATCCTGGAAAGCTGATCTAGAGAGAAATCCTCTCTAATAGCAATGAAGTGTGCAGACTTTGTAAGACGATCAACTATGACCCAGATAGCATTATTGCCTTTCGATGTTTTAGGAAGTCCTGTGACAAAGTCCATAGTGATGTTTTCCCATTTCCATTCGGGTATGGGTAATGGTTGTAACATCCCCTTAGACTTCTGTCTCTCAGCTTTAACTTGTTGACAAACCAAGCATCGAGAGACATATTCAGCAACATCTCTTTTCATGCCATCCCACCAGAAGTACTCTTTTAGGTCCCTATACATCTTTGTGCTTCCAGGATGAATAGAGAATGATGAACTATGAGCCTCATCCAGCAGCTCATTCTTTAATTCGGGGATGGGAGGAACACAAACCCGATTCCTGAACTTTATTATCCCATCACAATCAAGGTTGAATTCAGGAACATTTCTCACCTTCTTTTGTAACTCGACATCTTCTTTCTGTGCCTCTTTAATCTTCACATGTATAGATGGTTGAACATTCATTTGAGAAAGATAAGATTTTTCCCCTTCCATTATAATTCCAAGATCCATCCTTTGTAAATCCATAAATATTGGATCTTTTGTGATCCTCATCATGGATAAACTAGCATGGTCTTGTCGACTTAATGCATCTGCCACCTTGTTTGCTTTCCCAGGGTGGTAATGGATTGAGCAGTCATAATCCTTAATCAGCTCCAACCATCTTCTTTGGTGCATATTCAGCTCCTTTTGTGTGAAAATATACTTTAAACGTTTATGATCAGTATAAATATCACACCTTTCACCATAAAGGTAATGCCTCCAAATCTTTAATGCAAAGATTACCGCAGCCAACTCCAAATCATGTGTTGGGTAATTTTGCTCATGGATTTTCAACTGTCGTGAGGCATAAGCTATCACCATATCATTTTGCATAAGAACACACCCCAATCCCTTCTTGGATGCATCACTGTAGATCACAAACCTTTCTCCACTACAAGGCAGTGTGAGCACAGGTGCACTGGATAACCTTCTTTTCAACTCCTTGAAATTCTCTTCACATTCCTCTGTCCAGACAAACTTAACTCCTTTCCGAGTCAACTTGGTGAGTGGATTAGATAATCGTGAAAAATATTTTACAAAACGTCGATAATATCCAGCCAAACCAAGAAAACTTCGGATCTCAGTTACTGTTGTTGGTCTTGACCATCTTTCGATAACCTCTGTTTTTGCTGGATCCACAGATATCCCCTCTTTTGAGATTATATGACCCAAAAATGCAACTTTTTGAAGCCAAAATTCACACTTGGTAAATTTGGCATAAAGCTTCTCCTTTCTCAGGGTCTTCAATATAATTCTCAAGTGATCTTCATGATCTTCCTTTCTCTTTGAATAGACAAGAATATCGTCTATAAAGACTACCACAAATTGATCAAGATAGTCTCTAAAGACTCTATTCATTAGATCCATGAAGATAGCAGGGGCATTAGTAAGACCAAATGGCATCACTATAAATTCATAGTGTCCATACCTTGTACGGAAAGCCGTCTTTGGTATATCCTCCATTTTGACCCTTAATTGTTGATACCCTAAACGAAGATCAATCTTGGAAAAGTATTGAGCTCTGCGTAGTTGGTCAAATAAGTCATCAATGCGTGGGAGAGGATATTTTTTCTTGATAGTGATCTTGTTAAGTTCTCGATAATCAATGCAGAGTCTCATTGATCCATCTTTCTTCTTAACAAATAGAACAAGTGCTCCCCAAGGTGACGCACTAGGGTGTATGAATCCCTTATCAAGATTCTCTTGGAGTTGCTTCTTCAATTCCTGCAACTCAATTGGGGCCATTCTATAAGGTGTCTTTGAAATAGGCAAAGCACCCGGTACGAGTTCTATTGAAAACTCAACTTCACGATTTGGTGGAAGACCCAGCAATTCCTCCGGAAAGACATCATAAAACTCCCGTACAATGGGCATATTCTTAATCGTGAGTTTCTCACCAACCATTTGAGATAAATAACCTTCATTTAGTGGAATCAATACCCATAAGATGGAAGAAATTTCCACTGGAAGGTTATGTTCATCCTTGCATTGATAGACGATCGTAGATTGATCTGGAATATGAAATGTGACTTCCCTTCTTTGACAATTGATATGAGCTCTATGTAGAGAAATCCAATCCATGCCAAGAATCACATCAAATTCCACTAAAGGAAGGATCACAAGATTTATAGGAAGCACTTTCCCACAAACTTCGATCGGAGAAGAATTATAAACTTTTGATGCGATTGATGTGCCATTAGGTGTTGTCACAACTAACTCAACATCTAATTGTTGAGGTAATACGGTGATACCCTTAGAAAAGTCTTCAGAAATAAAAGAGTGGGTGGATCCAGAATCAAATAAAACATTTGCTACTTTAGAGTGGATGGTAAGTGTACCTTTCACCACATCGTTATCGTACTCCACATCGCTGATAGAAATTGCATGTGACTTTCCTTTGTCTTTAGCCTTAAGATTTTGTTGACGTCGACCATCATCATCAACCCTTGGATTTGGGCATTGATTGGAATAATTCCCCATCTCCTTGCACTTGAAACATTGAAGTGTAGTAGGTTCATTCTGTGTATCCCTTCCTTTGTTTTCATCATTAGACATCTTCTTCCCATTATCGCTGCATTCAAATGCCTGATGACCTTCCTTTCCACATTTAAAACATTTACTTGTCCCTTTAAGACAACTCCCTCCATGTTTCTTTCCACACTTTGAGCATAAGGAAAAGCTCATCTTCTTTTCCGTGTGCTCTTTAGATTTTTCTTTGAATTCCATCTTCCTCTTCTTATCAAACCCATGTGACTGATGGGTTACTCCAATCTACATTTCGACTTTGAGAGCACATCGAACGATTTCCTTGTAGCTATTGAAGTCCCTTATGGCTAACGCCCTTCGAAGACTTGGTTTTAAGCCACTAAAGAATCGATCGATCTTACTCTCAGGTTGGATAATAATACCAGAAGCGTACCTTGAAAGTCTTGTAAAATTTGCTTCATAGGTACTAACAGATTCATCATCCCTTTTCTTCAGTTCAAGGAACTCTTTCTCCATCTTTGTTCGGAGAATACGAGGGAAGTACTTATTGAAAAATAAGTTCTTGAACTCGTCCCATTCCATAGACTCAATTTCATCCCTTTGCCTCGTATCCTTAACAAGATTCCACCATTGATCCGCATCTCCTTCCAAACGATACACTGCTAGGATGACTTTATCATGCTCAGAACATTGAAGAACTGAAAATATCTTTTCAGTAGTACTAATCCATTGTTCAGCAACTAATGGATCAGTAGACCCGCTAAAAGAAGGTGGACGCTGCCTCATGAAGGATTCAACAGAATGTTGCTCCCTCCTTTGTTCGTTTGGAAATCCTGCATGATTCATAGCTTGAGAAAGTTGTGTGAGCATGGCTACAAGATTTTTCATTCCAGCTCCCATATCGTTTGGTTGCTCAGGGGGACAATCATTGCATTGCCCATCGCATTCCGCATTAACACGGTTCCTTCGGGTTCCAGCCATTGACTAAAACCAAGAAGAATAGTGTGAGCAACACTAATTATAATAGGAAACCACATAATTCAAAAAAAAAATTCATGCTTATGGTCTTATCCTAGGTTATTCATGGCCATTTCTAAGATTGTGTTCTATGCTTAGACTTATCCTTAGGGTTCTTACTAAGGCTTTCACATCCTAGTTTCCAAAGGTTGACTATACCTTTCCTCTGATACCAACTATAACGACCCATACTTTACATACATTGTTAATACTTCAAAATTGAAGCACACTTATTACAACATATGACAAAACCACAAAGGACCGTATAGGTATAGTGTCTTTAGAAACTGGGAAACATAAACAACTAGTTCATAAATCTTCTACAGTGTCTCCCATTTATTTCATCATATCTAGGGTCCCTTTTAGCATATTCTACTTAATATCCATCTTCCTGACCTGGGGAAAAGAAAACATAAAAGGGTGAGCTCAAATGCTCAGCAAGGGCAAATAAAGGAAATAAAAATCATATCATATCTTTATGAAAATCAAAACCTGCAAAAGAGATCATAATATCTTAACATGGAATAAATCATAGAAGTGAAAATGAGATCCCCATAATCATAACATAAAACTTGAAACTTTGTGGCATGCACACATAATCATGGAAAATCATTTCTTGTTAGTCATGACTCATTGCCAAGACTATCTTAGTGGACAAAGTCTCTTTCTGAACCGAGTTCACTCCTCGTTTCAGTCCTGTATCACTGAACCGAAATAACCTTCCGTTCCAGCCATGTCTATCTCATGAGATATAAATCTTTACCCAATGCATTGGAGGGAGATATAGGTCCCACCCATCTTATAATGAATCCTTTCTTATGTGTGCCACATAATCATAAACCATACATCATAGCGTAACCCATGTAATAAAAATGGAATTCTTAAACAACATGACATCATAAAACAATTCATATAAGATAAAGGAATTCATAAAAATATTTCCATCACAACATAATCAAATCCATGTTATAATAGGGATAAAAACAGAACCCTTTTATTATCTTAGATGGAAAATAATTTTGATAAAATACTTGAACTCCATTCTTGAGGAAAATATCCTTTCTACTTCAAAAACGTTTTTCCTTTCATAACATGTCATACGACTTTAAAACAAAAGAAGATGATTAAAAATAAACTTGAAAAATTGTAAAGGAATCTTCTTGGAAATAATGTTTTAAAAATCCATCCATGCCGTATAAGTTAAAAAAACATTCTTCGTACTTTTGTCGGAAAAGTCAAAAAGTACCTCGTACAAAAAAAAGCGACAAAAGATTCCTTTCATATCTTTTACTAAAAACTCAATGAAGGGTAAAATTGGATATAAACTATTGTAGAAGGATGGAAATAATATTACATATTGAGGGAACATGGATGTGGATGATAAAATACACCCCAGTAATTACCAAAGTAAATACAATCTCGGATAAAAGTGAGATTGTGATATTTTCCCTTACCTTAGGTCCGATTTGCTTTGTTCGTGTCCGAAGCTCCTGTATAATGGTTTAAATAATGTTATTGACTTATTCCAGAATCATACATATTGATATGATATCATATATGGTCATATTATTAGCTTCTTGTTAGTAATATTTCATTGTTACTTGTTACTCGGGTCTTTATAACTTTTTGTTCTTATGCGTGTTTTGTTGAATAAATTCTTATTCTTATCTTTAGGTTATGTATAATTCATTTCCAGAATGGTATTAGTGTAGTATATACCATATTCATTCATTCAATTCATTTATATAATCATTATGAAATGAAGATCATGTAGAACGAGTCGCATCACATCGTGGAGACGGTATTCCGTACGTACGCACGAGTGATGATATCATTCCTATGATCGTGGAATTGTATTGGAGTATATATATATATTATTTCAGTATCAATATTACTTAATAATAATCACATATAGTTACTCATTACACCATTATACCCATCCTTGTAAGGTGATGGTGGAAAATAGATTACACCACGGCGTGGAGACGGTATTCCGTACGTACGCACGCGCGGTGATTTCATTTTTCCGTAGGATGGATAGAAGGTGAATTAGGGTTGTTTCATATTTATAATAACATATCAGTATGTAAGTAATACTGATGTTATTACTTTATCATGAAACAACTAAAGAAGAAGAAGTTGAAGAAGAAAGAAATTGAAAAGATCGGTAATGGATATTACCTCTTCTTTGGAACGCCTCTTTAAATCCTCCACTTAAGGAACTAAGATTGGTCTTTAGAGAAGACCAGGACCTCTAGGATTATTCTAGGGAAGTGGAGAGGAGAAAATGGCAGGGGTTGGCCGAGATTGAGTGCTCAAATTGGTGTGAGGAGGAGGGGGAGGAGGTGCCCTTTTATAAGGGAGGAGAGGGGCACCTTAAGAATATCTCAAAATATTATTTTATATTAAAGTCAAAATCGGTTTATAATGGTTCCAAAGGGTCTTATTTCGAAGCTAAAGTGGGGATGGGTCGAAATCCTATCAACCAATAGGATTTAAACAAGTTTAGGGTATTATTTTAACCTTATCAATTATATTTAACTCTAAGTTAATTAATTTAACTTTTACCGTGTCTTTTTGTTTTCTTTCACTATATGGTTAATACACTTACTATAACATGCCAAACGAACCCCAAATTGTTTATTATTAATATATATATCCTTATCTAAGTCATTTGGCCGAACCTTAGATTTTTAGGAATAAAATAACAATTAATAATATAATATTTGATTTAAAAACTATTTTGTGTCAATTTTGACACTATTTGATATATGATTTTTTTGAAAGTCATAACAGAATTATATGTTCGAACCAAGTTGATTAAATCAACACTAATATATCATAGTAACCTAGAAAATTAGTGTAATTCATAAAAAAATTAAATTACATTTATTGTTGTATTTGTTTATCAATTATGTCAATATTTCATTAATAAGATAATTACTGCATCATCTTTGTGTCATATATAAATTAAATTATTTGATGTCTAAAAATTACAAATAAAATACCATCATGTATTAACTCTTTTTAGCTTTCTAATGAATATTTACAATCGAATTTATCTTATGTATAACCCCATATTAAAAATGATTTACTTATTAAACTTTGATTTTAACTATTTTAACCCTTCTTTAAATAAATTAATAATAAATGTCCTAATCTAATCCAAGTGGGCCTAAATGGTCATATTTTATTCCTAAGTTTGTTTTTGGTCGAATTACACTTTTCCAATAGAATTAGGACATGTGTTAGGGTAATATTAATATCATATTTACCCTTAGTTACCCTATTTACTATTAACCGCGGTAAAAATCGTAAAAAGTTACTATTCACCAAAAAATTATTTTTATCTCATTGAACCACATTTTACTTACTGATATCAACCGTGTCTGTCGGATTTTTGAAATTCCATTCACAGAAGCGGTAAAATTAAGTTTTATGCAAAATTCAGTTTTTAACCTACCACTTAGTGGTTTCACTATTCATCAAAAATTGAAAGTTTTTAGAAAAATACCAAAATTTCACCCTAGGCTAATTTCGATATTCTGAGTCCAAAAATGAAGTCCATTTTGAAAAATAAAATTTATAAAATTTTAAAAAGTGGTTATTACTATTCATAATGGCTAGTTTTAATAGCATACTGTTGTTTAGTGAAACTCGGTATTGCGTACGACGCAAGCTATCGAGGAAGGTCGTGATTGCGTGTAAAGCAAGCCAAGCAAGTGTTGTGTAGAAAAAGATCCCTTTGATGATTTATATAACATAAAAGTCTCGGGTGTTACACTCCCCTCAATGTGGTTTCAAAACTGGGTCCTGATTGAAATTTCAAGTCTCTTTGACCATCAACCCCAATTCATTTAAATTGGTAGTCACTATATCCAATTATATAGACCATTAAAAATATCCGTTCATATATGGAATGGTTAAGATCTAATATCCCAGGATAAAATGGATTTTTAATATCATAAGATTCCTAATTCCAACACCTCTATTGTGGTAGTGATGGAACCTAAGAAAAATACCATTAAGATAGAAGACTGCATGTAGAGAATAAAATATCTTGAAATCATGATTGATGAACCACAAAGCCCACACATGAGGATGTATTGTAAATATAGTGTTATAGTGGATTTTTTGGGTGCTTATGATAGGTATGTTACAAAAAATTTAGTATAATAAACCACTACTTCATTATTATGTTCGTCTAATCCAATTGTGATTTGAAAGATAGAGTTTCCTTATAGAATTATCTCCTGTTCTTTGATCATATGGTATTGTCATGGATTGTCGGAGCTGATTTAAACATTATCCGGGATTCATTAGAAAATAAGTGAGGAGGTACTTTACCATATAAGGATATCCATGAGTTTTAAATGTTCATATCAGATAATGTTCTTCTAGATTTGGGATTCATGGGGGAATAATTTACTTTTTTGAAAACCCATAAAGTATGACGTTACATCTAGTGCAAGATTTATTGATTCCTTGTCATCCTCCAATCTCTCTCATCCCTCCATAATAAAAAAAAATTCCCACATTTTTTGTGATATATCTAATCAATCTCTAAAACATTTGTAATTATTATCAAGATAATAAAGACATGGATGATTTATCTTCTCCTCTATATGGTCCTGTAACCCTGGTTATCCCCAAGCTACGTAATCACTGTTGAGAAAAATACATAGGTATCTCTACGGATAGGTATTCCCAAAAAGTTGAGGCATCTCAAAGGGGGTATAAAACCAAGATAAAGAGCCAATATCATCATATACAAGACTTATAATCATTAAAAATATAGATTAAAATATTATATTCCACCCTTGAGAATAGATGGGATGTAGTTCTCATCAATGATATTAAAAAAAATTAATACCCTATTGAAATGGTTCTTAGACATAAAACTCTTAGATCCAAAGTAATATCGATTTAAATGGATAAGATAAGGAGATAAAAACAGAGCATATTTTCAAAATTTAATTAAATGAAGTTGTTCTATTATCAAGGATAAAATTCATCAGGATGATGGTACATTAAATAATCAACATAATGAGGTGCGAGTTATGTTCATTTAACATTTAACATATTTTATTTCATGGATGAACCCTCACTTGTAAGGTGGATAGGTGAGTGGCCACGATGATCTCTTTGACACCATCCCTCAGGTGGTGTTTTCCATAGGTAATGACAACATGGAATCAGTCCCATAAGAACATGATATTTAAGAGGTAGTGATCACACTTGACCCTGCTAGCTCAACATGTCCAAATGGACTTCTAGGTTATTTTCATGTCACCAACTTGTAGATGGTTAAGGTTAATTTTATGGAAGTGGCATGTGATTTCCTTCATGGTGGAAGCATCCCTTTTTTGGAAAAAACTACCATCATGGTTCTTATTTCTAAATAGAAATACCCTTATTCTTTGAAAATTTACAATCTTATAAGCTGGTGTAATTTCCCATATAATATTTTTACTAGCTGATGAATACTATTTTTTCCTAGAACCTTCCCAGATAGGTCTCATATGAACTACAATATTTTTTGAAAGGTATAAAAATTTAGGGCTCCATTGTTTTGGATTAAGATATGATTAAAAAATTATTGCAAGGGTTTATTAGATCAAATATTAAAATCCTACGAGACTTGAAAAAAATTCTATGAACATATTTATTGGTCCTTTATTCTAAATGTACTCTCATGTATGGGTTTCTTTGGTGGGATCACTGATATTTTGGTCAGATTTTTTCTCTCTCTATGTCTATCCTTTTTGTTCTTGGTAATGAATTCTGTCATCTTTAAATATTTTTGGGGTTTAAGGAAAGGAAACACCATATATCTAATCTTATTGGTCCTGATTTTGGAAACCTTGATTAGGGATAAAAACAAGATCCTTCATCGTGGCATCATCATCCCATTTTGACGTAGGTCTCATTTTCATGGAATATACCACCTTATGTTTGTGGATGAAATTATTTTTTTCAGTGGATGAAATATCTCATTCTGTGACATAAATAATTTCATAAATGATTACTTCGACTGGATTAGACATCATATGAATTATGATAAGAGAAGCATCTTTAATTCCAACCAGTGGTCAGATATGAGGGAGAGAGCTATGGAATCCAACCTGGGTACTGACAAGATGAGCATTCCCATGGAATAACTTCATGAACCTATCTCCTCAACTAGGATTTTTATTAACCACTTCAACAATGTTGTTGATAAGATTATAAATCACATCATAAATCAGAAGATCCACATCTTCTCATTTAAAGGAATAATTACACTACCTAGAAATGTACTAACAACTATTCCCATGTACGTGTTGTGAATTCTCTATGTTCTGAAGTATTTCATCTCAGATATTAAAAATACAATGTCTTATTTTAATTGGGATGCACACTATTATGGTATAAATTACTAGGAATCATTGTCAAGGTGTTATAGGATGGGGAGGGAGGGTGCCATCAATGTTAGAAGTATCTCTGAAACTATGCATGCACTACATGAAAAATTATCTTTGGAGTTTTTCGAGGGTTTGAACTTATGAGGAAGCTTCATCAAGAAGATGTATGGGAATAATCATGGGTCATAAAAGGAAATAATGTATTCATTATGTAGTATGATCCAATATCATATTCCTTTTCTTGAGATCCATGTGTGATGGATCATGGTCTGGGGTGATATCAACTTTTGGGATCATAATTAGGCTAGAAAAATTCCTAGCTTCCTAGGGTGTCCAACCTCAGATATATCTTTCAGGTAAACTAGAAGGTACCCATACATCATCCAATCCATCATAAGCAGGGAAAATAATGTTATATTTTATCTCATTGAGATGCCATCTAATCCTAATAAATGAGTTTTACTAATTCTTCATGATGATTTTTCTATATTAAAGATAATCACATGGTGTCACAAATGTAGGTCAATCTAGATAGCTTGGGTGATCATCTTTGGTGTAAGGATATTCTCACTAAGTTCAATTTCTTGTTATTCTTCTAAAAAACCATGCAACTCCCACAAATTATATCATAAGACACAAGTGTATTCATCTTGTGTCTAGGTGTAATTGCAACGACAATCCAAAGTTTGAAACCTAATGACATGTGTTCCTTGATGGCCACTGGGAGAGAAGTGTAAGGAAATAATTTGGAAGCTTCATTGGTATCTCTTCATAGAATCCTACAAGTAGAAACCTCCTTGATCATTGGTTTCAAGGGGTTGGAACCAACATCATTGAGAAAAAGATGATAATACACAACTTTGTAGGAAGATGTTGTAGTATACAGAGGTGACAAATAGATCTTGGACTGAGGGGATTTGTAACTCAATAATGGCCAATTATTTCAAAACCAAGATCCTAATGATATATTTTAATAATGTAAAAAATGATCAATATAATGAATTCTTCAAGGCCATTGTGGTCCCCATCCCTATTACCTATAACCCTACACTTGAATGTTTAATGCATTAGTATCTGTACAACACTGGGATCCATCATAAAACTGATGGTTTGATTAGTATGGGATTTATGCAGGGAGTTGTTTTAATTTATGAAAATAGAGGGACTATAATAATTTCTTTCATGATATTCTTTGATATCAGTGATTCTCTCCAGGATGAATCCAACCTGATTTTAACCTGTGTTGATCTATGTAGTTTTAATAACATTAGACTTGATTTGATTGAAATAGACTCAAAAATTTCCATAATTCCCTTCATGGTGTCAGTTCAATCAATTGGATCATATCACAACAAATTCAATGTTCTAGGAACCTCATTAACGACAACATGTACATCAATAACGTGTGGTGCAATAGGAACAGAGAGGCTGATTTTCTTGCTTCCAAGGAACCCCGGGATGAACCAATTACTTACGTTTCTATTTTTGGATACCCTCCTAAGGAAAGTGATAATGTTTTTAGAGTTATTATATTAGTATTCACCACATTATACCACTATAATATTTTTTTATAATTTTAGGTTTAGGGGGATTCCCCCCCCCCCTCATTTAATTAAAATTTTTCTTTATGTGGTCAACAGTTCTCATAAATTTTATTATTATATATTATTGGGATTTTAATTGATATTTCATAGTAAAAAAACTCTATCTATATTGATAAATATAGTTTTTTTAAACAATGGTGGTTCTAGATTGTTGATTTTTCTATATTGGGAAAAAATTAAAGGTCTAAAAATTCATTGAGAATAATTTTCCATTATGTAAAATAATGATGTGAGTGGTGTTGTAGAAGTATAATCACCTACTGGTGATTTTATAAAGACCAATGGATATGATGGAGAACAAATGGAATGATACATAAGAGTTTTTTATTTCCAACAACCATTTTGATTTAGTTTATGGTTTACCCTCAAGAATTATCAAGAAAAATATATCGATGTAAATATTGGATACTCTGAAGATTCTTTATGAGGCTATGTCAGAACACAAAAAAAAAATTGAATGGAAAAGTATATACTCATTGAATGGTGGAGTTCTCATCAATGATTTACCACATCAACACCCTCATTACATTTCTCAATCAACTCGAAATGTTAGTCTGCAAAATATGGGATATTGAATGTGTTATGATGTGGGTACAATTTTTTTGGATTTACAAGACCTTCCCATCATCAACCTCACTAAAAATATCATGATATATATTTCTCTATTAAATAATGTTTTTCTTTATTTTCACAATGAATAAATTCATTGTAATAAAAATATGTGTATACAAACAACTTTCCACTAAGCATTGGCTCATCAATAAAAATAGGAAAAATGATGGAGTGTGGTTCCAGTAGGATTTAAAATCATGAAAGGATCAAATCATGGAGTAATAAGAATAATTAAACATGTTGGAATTTTCGGAATAAGTTTCATGTTAGGAAGGAGTATTGGAAAAAGGAGAGTAGTGGAATGATCCTTGAAGGAAATGAGGTAAGTAATTTTGGAAATGGAGACATAATAGTCAGTAATGTGGTGATAACAGTTGATGGTAAAAAACAAATAAAAAACACATGGATAATAAACAAGGGTAAAACATAGAACATGATGTCTAGTTGAAACCATTTTATTAGTTTGTACCTATAAATAAAGACCTTATTACAATGTGAATGATAAATCCATGAAGATCACTAGAGTTGATACCATCAAACCAAAGATGCATGATGGTATAATTCAATCCATACAAGGGGTATGGAATTTTAATGTTCTTAATAATAACATATTGTCCTTGGGAAACAATTAAGACATTTGATAGAATACATGCATCAAGAAAAGTGCGATTAGAATTGTAAAGGGTTCACTTTTGGGGATTGAATAGAATTTTTTAAATTATCATGTATGGGTTTATAGGTGATACACATAAAGAGGTAGATATATTTGGTTGTATCAACTACCATAACAAAAATATTGATGACATTAGGGAATCTAAAGAATGGACATATCTCTGAATGATGCTGAAACATTCTCTACATTTATAAATGGATTCCTAGTATTATAAAGGAATATTTGTTATTTTTTATGATTTTTTTATTGATTCGGAAACAAAAGCTAATGTTTGGGATATCAATGATGAGGGAAAATGATATCATAGAGTTAATCCATTTCAACATTTAGAAAGAACTGGTTATATCCCAATGAGGATCATGGAACATTGTATGTAAATACTCGGACTTCCATGTAATTTTTTATAATTATATGGGAATTTTATGAGTCTGTGAAAATTGATGGCTGCAAAATTCTGAGGCCCGGAGTGCCCGGAATGAATTTATGAACTTTTTTTAAGTACGTTTAGTAAATGTGTGGGAGGGATTTTATAACTGTTTAACCGGTTCTCAAAATTCAAATATGAGGACACCGTTGAACTTGTAGCGCTGATATTCACTTAACGAGACCTTCACCTCAATCACAGTAGGTCAAGGGTGGAAGATAGTTTTTCACTTTTTCATGGAAAAAGAAAAATAAAATAATTACCATTTTATTTTTCTTTTGAAACCTCTCTTTTGAAATTATAGATGTGGGGACCACCCGAGCTAGAAAAACCTCCCAATTTAAATTCATGGTGGTGGGGACCACTTGAACCCCTCTTAATGGGGGAGAACCTCTCAACTCTCTAATTAATTAATTGTGCCATTTATTTGTGCCAACTTTAATTGTGCCAACGTAAATTAATTTGATACCCCTATTTTAATTTGTCGGCTCCTCATTTCCTTGGGGAAATCATTGGAAAATGGGAGAACTTTGGAGAAACTCTTCCTCCAATGAAGAACACCCTCTCCAATGAAGAATGAGGAACCAACCCTAACCCAGATCGGAAGTTCTTTGTGGAAGAAACAAATGCCGACGTTCTTCAATGACTTCATCTTCTACCTCTTGACTCCTCCAACGAACGACAAGGTATGGGTGTGATTTGATAGATATTCATTAATTTTTTTACGTTGAATCTCTCTCCATGAGCCGCTTGCTACCACTCTAACGTGGAGGGTGCGGTCCAAACGAACATGGCCCGACCACTCCGCAACCTTTGTGGTTTTTGATGCGTTCTTCACGATGGAGGAGGATGGTGACTGGTACCAGTGACTGGTGTCGATAGGACTCAGAAGTGGCTGTCGGCACACCGTTCGGCCGTGATGGTGGCAGCAGGGCAACCGCGCCGCTGAAGGAGGGTCGCGGCCCTTCGACCATGGTAGAGGAGAGGTGGCGGCCGGTCGTGAGAAGGGGAGGTGGCGACGTGTTTCTGCGCCACCGGCGTGCAGGAGTTATGGTAGCGAAAGAGGGTGGTCAGCTCACTGTCGGCCGCCAGTGGTGTTGTGGTGTTCGACCGCGCCGCGGGCCACCCATCATGGGCTGGGCCACACCGGCGGGCCGGGCCGGACTCAGTGAGCCGGGTCAAGTCAGACTCGAACCAGCTTCGACCCCTTTTCTATCTTTCTACCATAACATGAGATACAGGCATTCATTTGACAAACCATATGCAGTGTCGAAAACCTTAGATCTATAAAATCCTTTTGGTATACCCTACTTGAGTTTTAGATAAAGTTGGGATATGATCGGGTTGGATTGAAAACGAATCCAATTGGGCCTCAGGACTAAAAGGCCAATAACTTACAGACCGGGCATCTGATTGACGCACTATATGTTGCATTGAGACCCCTATCATGCAGCAGTCTTTTGGGATACTTGTTCATAGTACTTCATGGTAGTTGGAGTATCTACCTATGTCTTGAGGAGCGGACCCTCCCAGAATCAAGTGAGCTTAGTGAGGGAGCCATGTGGCTGGCTATAACATAATAAAGGGATCATATGTGGGTCTGTGCTTTGGGATCCTATGTGGGTCTATGTTCGAGAGTCCCAATTAGACCACTCTAGGAAATCCATGTGGGACTACTATAGGATCCTATGTGGGTCTTATGTACTAGGATCCTATGCGGGTATGGTGATTTAGGATCCTACATGGGTCTGCCTCATAACAGAGTAAGATGATTCAGTAGTTACATCTAATCATCTTTACTACCATACCTATGTTATACCAGGTGTGATCTAAGTCTTTACATTTGTGGTAATCTTCTGTGTGGTGTACCTTTTTTGTACTTACCTTCGTGGTGATATCTTTGTGATATTCTTCTATGTGGCATACCTTTCTTGTACTTACCTTTGTCATGGTTACCTTCGTGGTATTCTTTCCTTTGTGGAATAGTTGTACTTTGGCTAAGGATTGAGGCCTTATGTTTCCTCATGAATGAGATGGGTATACTTGATAACTTAGGTATATGTATGAGCATATACCTATGTAGGGTTGTTAGTTGTTTTCATACTTATTGGTTTAACCGTTGTGGTTTTTGTGATACCTTTGAAGGTCTTGGGGTCTCTATTGATTATCGTTATACTCACCCCTGCACGGGCTACACCTGCACCTTGTTGTGTTTGGTGCAGACAACAGACAGCGCTGACTGAGGATGAAGGTACCAATACTAGAGGCAGCTCGGAGGTGGAACTTAGACGAAGTGTACCATAGAGATGACCATTCAAGATTTGTACCTACCCTTCAGGTAGGATTATTGGTGGGTTTTCATAGGAGTTGATTTAGTTTTCTTGTACTTTTCAGATTTCTTGTACTTTCCAGTAGGGCTTGTACTATGGCCCCTTTTTTTATTACTGTACACACCATGTTTACTATACAGTTTACTTGTGTTTGTATCTTGATGTGTGCTTGGTTGTGTGTGTTTTCAAATTATAAAGGCATTGCCTTCCCAATTTTAGGGAATATGCCTTTCGGTGCTAGTCGTCATCCCCTAGCCTATGGAAGGTGGGCTTTGGGAAGTCACAACACAAGCCCGAGGGATGGGTCATGATAAATTGGTATCAGAGGAGTCAGTTCAACCATATAACATTGGAATCTGAACTTTTTAATGGAAATAGTGTTAAGTGTAATGAGTGTGGTTATCAGTTTAGGGAATCAAGTGTTGGAGCAATGACCGACGTATCTATAAACCAGGACCCTGACTTCTGATTTCTGACTTGGTGCACAAAAACACTGATTGCGTGTGTGTTTTGAAAAGTTTTCTTTCTGATCTTTTTGAGTCAGCTCACAAGGTATATCTTATTAACTGTGTCTCACATGTTTCTTTTCAGGATTTCTCCATCTAGACAGCCAACTAGGGTTCCAGGTGTAGTATGCGATGATATCCCACCAAGCGACGAGGCCTCGGTGTAGGGACCTTTATCAGTAGGGGAACCAGTGGAGGCACCATCGGTACCATTACCCATTGGCCCACTGATTACACCAGCCCCAATAGTAGAGGGTGAATGCCTCTTGAGCACGTTTCATGAGTTACGGCACCAAAGGACACCTAGGTTCAGGGGTGAGACGGACCCACAGGCGGCTGAGGATTGGCTGGAGGTCGTGGTCAGAGTCTTCAAACTGGTAGGGACACCAGCTGATCTCATGGTGATCCTTACTATCAGTATTCATTAGGTAGCAGTAAGAAGATGGTGGATCTTAATGCTCCAAGTTCATGATGAGGTGGCACTTCTCTGGGAAAACTTTGAGAGCCTATTTCGGGTAGAGTTTTTCCCAGCGACCCTTCGCGCAATGTGCATACAGGAGCTTCTCCATCTGTAGCAGGGAAGCATGATTGTAGCTTAGTACTCAGTGAGGTTCACTGCACTCTTACACTACTCCACTGATATCATGCAAGACCCATTATTCAGGTCTCAAATCTTCGAGCAGGGACTCAGGCAGGAGATCAGGGCTTCGATGATTTCTCTCAGCATCCCGATGCAGGCAGGAGTGTTAAAACGATCCCTCTGGGTGGATATTTTTCTTGCTAAAAGGCACAAATAGTGAGACCCACCACCGGGCATCAGGTGGTGGAGTCTTCTACATCTAGTAGTAGAAAGATGTCACAAAGGTCCAAGAGTACCAGACCTATAGGTGGATGACCATAGGATTCGGGGTCAGTTGTGTGGGGCACCGGAGGTCGAGCCAGTCATGCGAGGAGCAGGCGGTGTTACGAATGTGGTGGGTAGGGTTACATGTCTTGAGACTTCCCAACCCTTCATACAGATGATTAGCAGACATTCGACAGACCACCTAGGTAGAGACAGAGGTTCGACTGAGGAGGTCCGTAGGGAGTAGGTAGACGTGGTAGAGGAGTTGGTTGTGCAGCTGGCGGTGAATGACAATTCGAGATGTTACCACCACCACCACCACTAGGTGGTCCACCCCGACCACAGGGAGCAGGTGTACATGGGCGAGCTCAGCTCCAGGCAGCTGAGGCCTATGATCATGATGATTTAGAGATGATTCGAGGTACGATATGTGTCTACTTCACCTTAGTTGCAGTACTTATAGATACATGTGTTAGTCATTATTTTATTACCACTGCCCTCATTCAGAGGTTGGAGATTCTGACGGAGTATTTGGCTTGATCCTTACGGCTAGAGACTCCTATAGGAGAGTATTTGATGATTACACACTGGTGTTGGTAGTGTGATCTTACTCTAGGAGGTGAGAGCTTCGGCTGGGATCTCCTAGTAGCAGCGTCGAGGTCGTACGATGTCATCTTGGGTATGTGCTAGTTATCTATAGTTCATGCTCAGATTGACCTTATTAGGAAAAAATTGCAGTGTATCCGTGAGGATGGAAATAAGTTTACCTTCATCGGCGAGAAGGGATCATTTTTAGTATATAATGGACTTACCCGGAGGAGAGTGCAGTCGATCACTCATTAGTTGGCTAGCATTACCCTCAGAGCGGTTGATGTGGAGAGTCCGAGTTAACCTGTAGTGGTTGACCAGTATGTGAATGTCTTCCCTGATGATGTTCTGGGTCTACCTCCATGCAGAGAAGTTGACTTTTAAATTGACTTGTACCTCAGGACAACACTGATATCTACACCAGTGTATCGGATGGCTCCTGCAGAGCTTCTTGAGTTGCGGGGTATAGTTAGAGGACTTGTAGGGGAAGGGATTCATCTGGCCCAGTGTTTCTTCTTGGGTATCCCTGATTTTGTTCACCAAGAAGACAGATGGGAGCTTGAGACATTGTGTTGACTATCGGCACCTAAACTAGGTGACCGTGAAGAACAAGTACCCACTACCGAGGATTGACGACCTCTTTGATCACCTGAAGGGAGCATGGTGGTTCTAGAAGATAGAAATCAGATCATGCTATCACCATCTCAGAGTACGAGATGAGGATGTTAAGAAGATGTCTTTAAAATGTCGATATGGCCACTACAAGTTATTGTTCATGTCATTATGTGTAACCAACACTCCAGTAGTTTTCATGGGACTCATGAACAAGATCTTCCCACCATACCTTGATCACTTTGTAGTATTCTTCATCGACGACATTCTGATCTAATCAGCTACCGAGGAAGAGCATTCCTATCATTTTCATATAGTTATGGGCACACTATAAGGTCACAAACTATATAGTAAGCTCTCAAAGTGCTAGTTCTGGATCCGAGAGGTTCACGTCCTGGGACATGTCATCTTGGAGGATGGAGTTGTAGTGGATCCAGCAAAGATTGAGGTGGTACTTTCTTGGGAGCCACCCAGGTGTGTGATAGAGGTACAAAGTTTCTTGGGTTTGGCCGGATACTATTGGAGGTTTGTGCCAGATTTCTCCAGAGTTGCAGCACCTTTATCAGCATTGACAAAGGGTCAACCCTTCGAGTGGTTGGAGAGATGCCAACAGAGATTTCAGGAACTGAGGTAAAGGCTGACTAGTGCCCCCATCTTGAGGCTTCTGGAAGAGGGCGTTGGGTACGTAGTCTACTACGACGCATCAGGGACCGGGCTCGGATGTTTCCTGATGCAAAAGGGAGCAGTTATCGCATATGGTTCTTGACAGTTGAGATGACATAAGAAGAACTACACTACCCATGACATGGAGTTAGCAGTAATGGTCTTCACCTTGACGATGTGGAGACATTAATTGATTGGAGAATATTTTATAGTCTACTCGAACCACAATAGTCTCAGGTATATCTTCTCTCAGAAGGACCTAATCCTGAGACAGCGACGTCGGCTTCAGTTCCTCCAGGACTAGGACTTCGAGATAGTCTATACTTATGGGAAGGGAAACACAGCAGTAGATGCACTCATCAAAAGATTTGGTATACAGCTACTAGGTGAGGCGATGGGGCAGCTGTCCGCTTTATGGATATCCTTTGTAGAATGGGATGGAGCAGTTTTTCTTCAGTCTATTACAATCACTCCCCCACTTCTTCAGTGAGTCAGGGAGGCACAGTGTGGGGACACTGACTGCAAGGCTCGACTTGTTCAGATATCCTCAAGGTAGGCACCTGATAGATTTTTTTATGGTAGGGAGCACATCATCCTTTTCGGAGTACATACCATGGTACCAGTGTCTCTTCAAGAGGATGTGTTGTCAGAGTTCCACACATCCCCTCTAACGGTACATCCACGAGTGGCGAAGATGTACCATGATCTACGATGATAGTACCGGTGGCCGAGAATGAAGAAAGCAGTAGTAGAGTTTGTCTCTCAGTGTCTCACTTGTCAGCAAGTGAAGATGGGGCATCGAGTACCAGTATGCTTAGTTCATCCTTTAGAGGTAAAAAAGTAGAAGTGGGATAGGATATCCATGGAATTTGTAACCGGACTTCCACATTCATCCAAGGGTCATGATTCTATTTGGGTGATCGTCGACCGACTCACCAAGTTGGCTCACTTCCTACTGATCAGAAAGTAGGGTTTGGTAGAGATCTTAGGACGCCTCTATGTGAAGGATATTGTGCGGCTACATGGAGTACCCTCAACGATTGTCTCAGATCGTGATGCACGTTTCACTTCACATTTATGGAAGGTTTTGTAGGAGGATTTTGGGATGCAGCTTCATTTGAGCACCACCTTCCATCCTCAGATGGATGGTCAGACTGAGCGGACCATTAAGACCCTCGAGGACATGATGGGTGCTTGTGTCCTCGACTTTAGTCACAGTTGGGAGGATCACTTGACCTTTGTGGAGTTTTCATACTAAAAAAACTATCACTCCACTATTGGGATGACACCTTTCGAGGCTCTGTACGGCCGACATTACAGATCGCCTTTATGCTGGACTGACCTAGGGGAGTCAGAACTTATGGGACTAGAGATGGTACAAGATACCATGGAGAAGGTGTAGATCATCCAAGATCAGATAAAGACTACTTAGAGAAGGCATAAGTCTTATGCTGATAGGAGATGAAGAGCTCTGGAGTTCGAGGATGGCGACCACGTCTTTCTACGGGTCTCACCTCGATGAGGTTTTCAAAGATTTGTCTGGGGAGGAAAGTTATCTCTGAGAATCATCTTATTTTTCAGGTCCTCAGTAGAGTTGGTGAGGTGGATTACTACTTATCTCTTCTACATCAGCTGCACCGGGTGCATGACGTCTTCCACATATCCCAGCTAAGGAGATATGTGCACGACCCTTCACACATCATTGACTAGGGAAAGCTAGACATAGATGATGGGGCGATGTTTATGGAGGTTCCAGTGGAGATTGATGATTGACCGGAGAGAGTCCTTCATGGGCAATCGATACCTTTAGTGCGTGTACATTGGCAGCACGGGAACCTCCAGGAGAGCACGTGGGAGCAGGAGGCTCAAATTCGTGCTCAGTACCCCCACTTGTTTTTTTAGTTTTTGTAATGTGGCTTTCATGGACACAAAGACTTGAGGTGGGGAGAATGTAAAGACCCATATTTTCCATGTAATTTTGTTTTAATTATATAGTAATTTTACGAGTCTGCAGAAATTAACAGCGCATGATTCCGAGGCCCAGATTGCCCATAATGAATTTTTGGACTTTTTTTAAGTACATTAAGTAAACGTGAGAGCGGGTTTTTATAACTTTTAAAATGGTGCTCTGAATTGAAATCTAAGGACACTGTTGAACTCGTTGCACCGATATTCACTTAAATAGACCTTCGCCTTGACCGTAGTAGGTCGAGGGTGAAAGATAGTTTTTCACTTTTTCATGGAAGAAGAAAAATAAAATAATTAACATTTTATTTTTCTTTTGAAACCTCTCTTTTGAAATTATAGAGGTGGGGACCACCCGATCTAGAAAAACCTCCCAATTTGAATTCATGGTGGTGGGGACCACCCAAACCCCTCATAATGGGAGAAAACTTCTCAACTCTCCAATTAATTAATCGTTCCATTTATGTGTGCCAACTTTAATTGTGCCAATGTAAATTAATTTGGTAAACCTATTTTAATTTGTTGGATCCTCATTTCCTAGGGGAAATCATTGGAAAATGGGAGAAATTTTGAGAAAATCTTCCTCCAACAAAGAACGCCCTCTCAAACGAAGAACGAGGAACCGACCCCGAGCCCGGATCGGAAGTGCTTTGCAGAAGCGACAAACACCAATGTTCTTAAAGACTTCATCTTCTACCTCTCGACTCCTCTAACAAACGACAAGGTAGGGGTATGATTTGATTGATCTTCATTAATTTCTATAATGTTGAATCTCTCCCCATAAGCCGCTTACTAACACTCTAATGCAGAGGGTGCGGGCCAAATGAACATGGCCTGACCACTCCGTAACCTTTGTGGTTTTTGATGTGTTCTTCATGATGGAGGAGGATGGAGATTGGTATCATGGACTTGTGTCGGTAGGACTTGGGAGAGGTAGTCATCACACTGGTCGGCCGTGAAGATGGTGGCGGCATAACCATGTCTTCGGTGGAGGGATACGGCCCGTATTCCACGCGAAGGGGAGGTGGCAGCGTGCTTCCACACTGCCAGTGTGCAGGAGCTGCGATACGGGGTCGTAGTGGCGAAGGAGGGTGGTCGACCCGCTGTCGGTTGTCGGTGGTGGCGCGGCGCACGACCGTGCTGCCAAGGAGGGTTGGCCGCACTGCGGGCCACCCATAGCAGGCCACCTTGCGGGCTGGGCCATGCCAGACCGAGTGGCCCAGGCCAGACCCTGGTCCGGACCCAGGTCAGACCGGGTCGGTTCGACCGGGTTGGACCAGACCCTGACCAGCTTCGACCCCTTTTCGCTCTTTTTTCCATAACATGAGCTACAAGTGTCCATTTGAAAAACCATCTATGGAGCCAGAAACCTTGGATAGAGATGGTCCTTTTGGTATACTCCAATTGATTTTTGGATAAAGTTGGTGTATGGTTGGGTTGGATCAAACCCAAATCCAACAGGGTCCTCGTAACTAAAAGGCCAATAACTTACAGATCGGGCGTCCAATTGATGCACCGTCTATTGTATTGAGACACCTATCACATGGCAGTACTTTGGGATACTTCTTAGTGGGAATTCATGGTAGTTGGAGTGTCAACCTATGGCTTGAGTATTAGACCCTCCCGGAATCAAGCAAGCTTTGTGCGGGAACCCTGTGGCTGGTTGTAACATGATAAAGGGATCCCATGTGGGTCTGTGCTTTGGGATCCTATGTGGGTCTATGTTCTAGAATCCCAATTGGACCACACTAGAAAATACATGTGGGACTACTCTAGGATCTTACATGGGTCTATTGTACTAGGATCCTATGTGGGTCTGATTATTTAGGATCCTACGTGGGTCTGCCTCTTAATAGAGAAAGATGATTCAATAGTTACATCTAATCATCTTTACTATTGTACCTATGTTATACATGTTGTGAGCTAAGTCTTTACCTTTGTAGTAATATTCTATTTGGTGTACCTTTGGGGTACTTACCTTCATGGTGATATCTTTGTGATATTCTTCTGTGTGGCATACCTTTGCGGTACTTACCTTCGTGGTGGTTACCTTTCTAGTATTCTTTCTGTCATGGAACAATTTTACATTGGCTAATGATTGTGGCCTGATGTTTCCTCATGAATGAGATGGGTATACTTGATAACTTAGGTATATGTATGGGAATATACCTAAGTAGGGTTTCAGTTGTTTTTATTCTTTGTGCTTTATCCTTTATGGATTTTGTGAGACCTTTGAGGGTCTCAGGGTCCCTACTGAGTATCATTATACTCACCCCTGCATGGGCTAAGCCCACACCTTGTTGTGTTTGGTGAAAACGAGGGACAACTATGACTGAGGATGGGGGTACCATGACTGGAGAAAGCTCGTAGGTGGTCCTTAGACGAGGTGTACAACAGAGACGACCGTTCGAGAGTTGTACCTACCCTTATGGTAGAATCCTTGGTGGGTGTTCACAGGAGTTGTTTCAGTTTACTTGTACTTTTCAGTTTTCTTATAATTTCTAGTTGGGATTGTATTATGGCCCCTTTTTTTACTATATACACCATATTTACTATACAGTTTACTTATGTTCGTATCTTGATGTATGCTTGGTTGTGTGTGTTTTCAGGTTATAAAGGCAATGTCTTCCCGGTTTTAGGGAATACGTCTTTCGATGCTAGTTGCTATCCCCTAGCCTATGGAAGGCGGGGTTGGGGTAGTGAAGACACGGGCCTGGGGTATGGGTCATGACATTGTATCATTTATTAATTATTCTTTTGGAAGATGATTTTTTGTAAAGAATCAAGATTAAGGTAGATGTTTTTGAAGTCCTGAATAATGTAAACTGTGAAAGTATCTTCAAATGTTAATAAATATGAAGAGTTTGAGGACTAAAAATGTTGGAGAATATAACAAAGATAAGTTTGGTACTTTTCATCAACATGATTGCATCAAGGTCCAATTATTGGTGTTATACACTCATAAGAATAATGGATTTGTGGAGTGGATAAATTGAGCACTGTTGGAAAGAAAAAAAGAAAATGTTAAAATCTAAAGGAGTTTATAAGAGATTCCAGAATGTATTAATAATGAATACTTATTATATGATCAAATTATCATCTTTTGTGGTGATTGATATGAAAACAATGAGGCAGATGTTGATTGGTAATCCCACTAACTATTCTCAGTAACATACTTTTTAATGTCCCATATTTTTATTTTTTAAAAACCAAGAAATGTCAAAATTTGATTTGATATACCATAAATGCATCTTCATTGGATATTCCATTGGTGTAAAGGGGAATAATTTTTGGTACCTAACTGAACAAAAAAATTTCATCAAGACCAATGTAATTTATGTAGAATAAAAGGTGAATATGATGATTCATGGAGACATAGAGAAATAAAATTCAAAAACAACAATAGTTAAGTTGGAGGAAAAATTCTAGAAAGAATATGTTTCCACTGAGGAATTACAAGATATTTATGATTATTTATCAGTTGAGTATAGAACATAACTATAAAATAAAGTGAAAAAAACCAATATGGGACTCATACTCTTTCATTCATAGAAATACATCACACCTCTTATTGGTAGAGGATATAGAGTCATCTTGTTTTTTAGAGGTGACTCGAATTACATACTTATCCTCATTGATGGTAGTGATGTGGGATAAACATAAATACCTAAATTTTAAAAAGGCTTGGAATATTATTCCATTTCATTATTTAAAGAATATTATCTACTATAAATGGTTCTTCCAAATTAATCTACATGGAAATGGAAATTTGGAAACATATCATGTGAAACTGGTGTTCAAAGGATATACTCAAAAGGATGATTTGTATCCTAACAAAATATTTTATACTATTATAATATTGATGATTGTTTTTTTAGTTCTAGTGATTTGTGCTATATATAATTTACATATAGAGAATGAATATGAGAAGTCATATTTTAACCATGGTGATCTTGATGAGTAAATTTATATACCCCAAGAGAATGGTTTTGTAGAATAAATAAAAAGGGAACTTGTTTTCCCAGTAGAAAGAATAGTATATGATATCAATCATCCATTGAGGTTTCTTTATCTGCAATTGGATTCCAATATCATGATACATGGATATAATAGTCTTTATTCAGATCCTTGTACATATTTCAGGGGTTTGGATGGTAATGATCTTATCATTCTTCTATTGTATGTGGATGAAATATTGGTTAGATGCCCCAATAATGATCGAATCTCAGTGATGATAGTATAATTGGATATGGAGTTTTACATCAATATATTTGAACAAAAAATAGTATTGTAAATATGGAGATTTAACGAGATATAAATAATGTGTATATTTGGATATTATATAAGAAATACACGAGGAAAGTCTTGAAAACCATAATCATGCAATACTATAATCCAATATCAACCCCTCTTCCTATTAATTTCAATTTATCCACTATGATGAGTGCTATTTTTGATGAAGCGAGGATAAATATTTCTCGGGGACCATATACATCGGTTGTAGAGAGTTTAATGATTTCTGTGGTTTATACTAGACCATACATTTCACATGGAATGTGAGTAGTTAGTTAGTGCATGGAGAACCTTGGGAGGAAGCATTGAAAAAAAAGTGAAGAGGATCTTAAGATATATCAAGATGATATCAGGTGTTAAATTATGTTATATAGGATCAAATTTTACTATCATAGGCTATGATGAATTTTATTTTAGCATATAAATTAACTAGTGGAGATCCACATTTGGTTATGTACTTTCTCTTACAAGAGGAACTATGGGATATATATCAAAGTTAAATTTTGTTGTGGATTACCCCTGATTGTTGAAGAGTACATGGAAGATACACATGATTAGAATGAGGTAATTATGATGTGAATGAAGTTTTAGGTGCTTAGGAACAAACTAGAGAGGATTCTACAAGTGTGTGATAGTAATGGTACTTTTCTGATAGTAAGAAATGCATATTTTTATTCCACAATGAATCAAATTATGGTAAAATGTAATTTTTTTGAGATATGGTGGATGAAATAAGTATGTATATGTGAAAGATTTACAATAAATAAAATCTTGAAGATTTCTTGATGAAGGTGATTATCATTGACAAGTTCAGAATGTGCAGATATTTAAGTAGTCTTATAGAGATAAAAGAATCATGTTTTACTAATAGAAAGCACGCATAGAGATGTGATTTGTTCTCAATCAATTCTCCATGTGGGATACATGTTGGCATAATCCCCCTATTAATATACAATGGGTTATGCCTGGCATATTTTTTTGGTGTCTAAACCCCATCAAAACCAACCAATGGGAGAATATCAGTTGTGTCTTGAAATACCTAAAAAAGGAAAATTGATCATTCTGTTCCAATATCATCACCTTATGTATCAATTATCCTAGTTATATATTTATTTTTGAGAGTTATTTTATAAGGTGTATTTTCCTCTTATTCATGAGAGAATATTCACAATGTTATTCTCCATATAATAGTGAAAGTCTGTGTACCTATGTTTTACAAAAATTAGATTCTTCTATTTTACAATCATTTTAACCCCTTTTATTTTGGGGGTGTTTCCATGATACCTTAAATTTCCACTTATTTCCTAAATTTTCACATTATTTTTATCTATTTATTATCACCACACTGAAGGGATAATCATTTTTAGTCTCAATGCACCACACACACAACTCTAACTGATAGTACTATGGAAATATATTTATGTTACTCTACTATATAATTTACTTAATACATGAATCAACATTTACTATAGTACAACAATGCCAGAATTATCTTCTTCCCATGTGAGCTAATTCTACCAGAAACACCACACCACATAGGAAACTTCCACACAAACAAGTTCTTCATATCATTCCACCACAACATTGTTGAAATAGTGTGTGCGCTATATATTATGCAGTGCTTTAGATTACCATATCATGTATAAAAATTAGATATACAGGATGATTACTTACCATTGTAGGGTATAATTTTCTGCATCTATAATTACAAATGTAATTTCCATAGATTAATTGTTGTATCAAAATGCTATAACAGATCCTAGGCAATAATGGGAACCTTGAGATATGATTACATTAAAAATAAATGAAGGTCATACAGTCTAGATGTATCGTACTGATTGGAAATAGTAGATGATTGACAATCAGGTGATGGGGGATCATAATAATTGAGACTTCTTCTCGTGAATTTCTCACTTGGTGATCTCGAGTAGGGAGATCATGAGGACAGACCCACCAAAAGGAACACCACATGTTTTGGGTTTTATTGGATGTTCCGATCTATGATCAAGTGTAATGGTCTCTTGACTTGAGATCATTACCAATGTATTCCATTTTATTGTGTGCTTTGATGGAAGATGAAAACTGTGATATTAAAATTGTGGTGGGGTAGTTTGTGTTGGATGAGTCATTCGTGGCCTGACCTTGGTTAAATGATTAAGAAAGTATTATTCACATCCATGTTATGGAAGTTATATATCTCGGTTCATGTTGATCAAGATGGTATTACCTTGATAAATCCATGGCCATGGTCATCTTAGGTAAATCCGTCAAGTAAGATCAACAAATAATAAAGGAAGAAAATGGAGATGACATAGGTGTGCATCCTTCTTTATGAGAAATTAAATACAACGAGATTATATTACACACTACATGTTCGTATGTTGGTTGTTGCTGTTATGACAATCCATACCTCTTTAGTGGCGCTGATGGGTTACTAGATCATGCTCTTGGTCTATATATAATATTTACTACTATTGAGATAATGGCTTAGAGGGTCACACACAATAGCGTATTCGATAATCTTTCATATTAAGTCGAATATGAGTTTTGGACCAGGTGCGCCTCACCACTGGGGTCTGGGAAATGTCTAAGGATAAATGATCACCAATTTAATAAATAAATTCTTATTATTCAAGTTAAAAATAATGGGTATTGAATTTATTTATTTAATGTATTTAAATGTTTTTGAGTAGATACATAAACATATTAAATGAACAAATAATAGTTTAAAATATTCAATGTCCGTTTATTATTAATTGGAGGATAAGATGAGTTAATGGATCAGGTATTATAACATAATATATTTATAATATTACAACAAAATTGATAATAATACTAAATTATATTTTTGACTCAGTTTAGTAGTAAAAAAATATTTGTATAGCGTGCTTATTATTCATGGGTTGTGCTTGCATATACGGGTAATTTTATTACACTCTATATATAGAGGAGAAGAAGGATTTACTAGGAATTATTCATGGCTCTCTCTCTCTATACTTCTCTCTCTCACTCTCTAGAGTTATATGCTCTAGATCGTGGAGATTAGATCGAGCTATCGCTCAGGCATCGCAAGCAAGACGATGCAGTGATCATCAGAGCGTCGTAGACATTGTTGGATCTCCACTCTAGCACTCAAAATTTGATGTATGGTGCTCCCACAATTTATCAAAATATGTTTGGATTACCTAGAGGTATTTTGATTCGTATTTTTCGAGCAACGATCTCCAATGATGAGTAGACATCGAGCGCGACTTTGGATCTAAATCGGGTTTTTATGGTTTTATTTTTTGTGGTTAATCATCATCATGCGAGATCCTCAGCATTAACTAGGCAGCAATTCACCGATAATGATGATTTTATGTCGTTCATCGGTGAAAATCTTTAAAATCCCATTTTTCAGGCTTCCACTGCATTCTCGGTTCCTACAAGTGGTATCCGAGGGACGCATGAATGTTTTTAAGTGAAAATAAATTAAATTTTTATTAAACCTTATAGAGGATGTCGTTACGGTCCCAACACCGCATACATATATTAAATCTGACATCGGATGGCCAAGATACGACCATCCAAAGATTAAATATGGATTGAAATTGTTGTTAATGGTTTTCATTCATTTAGGTTTTCTTGTGTATCCAACTAAACAGACCGGTTTTCATATCACTAGAATAGTATTTTCCGATGTGGTTTAAAAATAATAGTAATTATGATAATTTTATTGTAATAATAATAGTTTGATTATAATATTAATTTTATCATAATAATAATTTTTTTATTATAATTTTTTTTTCTAGTCTAAAATTGACTTAGAAATATTTTACAAAAAAAAAGGGTGGTTGTGGATTATACACCCAAGTGCGTGATGCTTTAAAAAAATGGTTTTTTTCTATTTTAATTGGGTTCATGGGAGAAAGATACACAAAAAAAAAAACTAGGTCCAAAGTGTGGGGTGGCCAAGCAGCCCCCTGTCCACCCACGATGGCCCCCTCGGGCTGCCTCCTCCTTACAGTGACCCGACAACAACTGTCGGCCACCCCTCCAACTAAGAGCAACGCCACCCCTGGCGGTCCCTCTCCCAGCTGGTGATCCGAGCCACCCCGATCCTGTGTGCTACCTCTAGCCTCGACCTGCTTCTATGTGTCCTCTCGTCCTACTGCTGAGCTCCGACACCTACGTAGCCACCTAGAACAGGCGGTCCGGCACAGCTTCCCAACTGGAATGACGGTCCGATCTCCTATCATATCTCATTCGTGGTGCGTTCCTCCACCATGGTTCCCAGATCCGGCCCTCCCATGTGGCGCCTTGTCGGAACATGCCGCGAACCTCAACCCGTAGACACCTCAGGCCATCGGACCACCCCTTGCCAGACCACGCACACACCAGCTAGCTCCCGGACAACCTGTTCGCCATGGATCCTCTCCACTGGTAGGGTGCGACTTCATCTGTCGGATCGACCCAGTCCGGCCAGTGATTAAAATAATTAATCAGGGCAAAATGATGTAAATGTCAAATTAAAAATTTGTGTAAATTTTTAATTCAATTATAATTCCATCAAGTATTATTTTAACACAATTTTAATTTGATTCTATATTTTTCTTAAATACAAAAGTCTAAGGCGTATGACACTGGTCGTGAGCCAAGGACCGACCAATGCATGTTTGTTGTGTTTTCATTGAATGAATTTATTGCATTGGTTTTGTAATAATAAATGTAATTAAGAGGGGATCTTTGAATCATCTCAGTTTCAGTGTATGTATAAGGACTTGCACGTACATTATAGAGTTGTATTTTATACTCCCCAGTGCCACTCACCTGCAGGTGAGAATTTTTTTATAATAATACGATGACAAAGGATGATTTTCGAGGTGAGATATGGTGATGCACCAGATAAGAGTTAGATGCATTAGATGGAAAGAGGCTTTATTTCAAGTCGCAGGTGATACAACTCAAGCAATATCCACTAGGGTCTAGGTTGATCTGTTATTCACTCAACATATCAACCATTAATACCGAATCATGATCAGGTTGAAATTTTATTTTTCATGGTTTATTATTTTTGTGCTTGTCTAGTTTATGCGCAATCACAATGAAATAATAAACAAGCTTTCATGATAAAATAAACATGTTATGTGATATATATTTCTATTTCTTACATAGTATGTTATGAGTGCAATTACATAGTACATTCTAAGAACATAGAAAATGATTTATTTTGTTATATAAATATAACGCAAAAACCATCAAGTAAATAATAAGTCATAAACCACCTTCTATCATTCGAATTTGGACAAAAACTATGTGTTTGTGGTGCTGGTCATGCCATACCTGAGGGGGGCTATTACTACCTTGGAGTTCTTATGAGAGTGGTGGATCGATTTAACAAAAATGGTTGTGAGGATTATCCATAGATAAATTTTTATCATTTTAGTGGAAAGAATTTATTAAATCATGTAATGATATATAATGTTGGGACTTCACTCAACAGTTTAAGGAAATGTGAGTTCATGAGGTTTTCCAGCCAAACGCCTACCTTGAAACCTCTAAGTAGTGTCATAGCCATAGCTTGTAGACTATGAGGTGAGGTTCAAGTATCATTGACACTAGAATAATCAGGAGACAAATTATTCAAATTCTTGCACAGAGGATTCCTAGAATTCGATAAAATAGTGAGAGACATTTGATGATATACTTAATTGATCAAAATTTCTAAAATGGTAATCAAATAAAAAGTATAAATCAGGTAAAATTTATTTTTTGTAGAAAAATGTAATTTATACCATTATAAAGACAATGATAAATAATGGACAACGTAAATTTCCACATCCTCACAAGTATCCCTGATTAGTATGGAAACTTGTGCATATTAATTTGATATAGAAAACTCATGGTTCCAATATCCCTAATACTTATTAAACTACCTTAAGAAGTGAGGGTAAAATTTCTTATAAGAGACTAATGTACATATAATAGGATGGTTGTGTCATTACTATTTCATCAACGTCTGATGTTAGTTGCGGTCGATACATCATGACATGGATGATATAACATGAAGTCTCATCTCCAAGTGGTTTGCAAGGAGAAAGGGAAGAAACGACATGAAAAGGTAATGGTTACACTAGATCTATGTAAATTGAATGTAGGGTTATTATCTTTTAATAAATCCTATTCTAATATCATTTCACCCATTTATCCATGTTTCTTTCTAAGTTACAAAACTAACAAGTATTGAGTAAACTCTTTATTACCAATTTAGGTAAGGTTCACCAAGTTAATAAGAATATAAATGATGGATTCACCATTAATTCTTTCGGTGCACAAATTAAATGACAAGGAAAAAAGGCCATTGTAATTTTATGAAAAAGGAATATTTGAAACATATATCAATGAAAGAGGTATTAACAGAGGTTATTTGATTTTCATATCATAAAATTAAACAATGTAATTTTTAATGTAATTAACTGAATTAAAGAAGCAATTTACCGCTTCTTCTTTAGTTTTATTCATCAAAGTAAAATGTAATGTTTCAATTTTAATTATTGGGTAATTAATACTATATTCCTATCACATATGTGTATTGGAATATAATAACCAAGTAAGTATAGAGACATTACAAGAGGTCAGGAGTATTCTCCAAGTGGCTATGAGAGAGTGATACCTAGGATAGTGGGGATAAGTACAAGACTTTTTTATTGCCTTGTGAAAGATTCATGTAGAACTGTTATTAAGTATAAACAAAAACATTCATCTCAAGTGTCCTTTTGGACATAAGTAGACATTATTCCAGGTCCCAAAATGAATGCTGTTTTTTGTGTATCATACTCAAAAACTAGTTCAGGGATACTTGAATCATAGGCAATAAGTGATGAATATAAATAATGTAAGACTTATTCCAAGTTGTGGAAAGATAAACATTTTTTCCAGAAATACTAAAAGGTGATGAAAATAATGTACCTAGTATAGTATTTTGGCTCATAATAGCTAAACACCTTTGGTATTATCAACATATTTTGTTTGGACAAAGTGACATTTAGAAATAAACGTTTGTCACAAAGATTTTTAAATTAGTTCAGTAACTGAGCATGAACTATTTAAAGAGAAAGATAGTGGTAAAGATATTTCATATGATAACTGTAAGTTATTAAGTAATAAGAAAGTAAAAAATGATATATGCATGGTCATAATATATGAGTTTCTTCAGGTCAGTATCCCAAAGAATATCATGACCAAGAATTCTTCAATCATCATAATGTAGGGGGGATTAATTCTTAAACACACATATGATACATCAATGTTTTGATCTAAGGAATATAAATGTTGAAACTTGTAGTGACAACCATTTTATCTTATTACATGGTTCAAAAATAATGGAATTATCCAATAACCAAATGCAAACTATGATAGAAACTGGATATCATACAATTCCTATTATGATGAAAATCCATTATGTCATATTGACATGTGTTTAGAATCAAAGATTTAGGAAAAAAATGAATTAAGAATAAACACATTCTGCATCTAATGTAATCATCCTAAAAATTAATTAGGATGATATTCAAATCCCTAAGATAGAAAAAATATAGTGAAGACATAAACAATATTTCTATAAAAGGGTGCACATCTCTATTTGAGATAGTGGGAGCCATATTGACTTGGGTTTAGTCCATAATAGAGATTCACAAATAGTTGTCATCAGAACTACTTCCACAATAACATGTGAAACAGAATATGTTCTAAATACACATATTATGTTGGAAGAATAAAACCACGATGATGGTTCTAAATTCACTACGGTCGGTGATACATTATTCAGTAATAATAAGAACTTTTATAAGTAATCATTATATGGAAAATAAATAATATTGAAAAGGATAATTAAAATTAAATAAATGGATTCCATGTATCATAATGGAATATGGGATAATTATAATTAATACTTCGGATGGTATTTAAGTGAAATGACACATGGATGGTACAAGAATAGTAACAATAAGGCTCAGTTGGTTATAACAAGTCATTATTCCAAAATCCATTATAACTTTACTTTTCATTTCTAATTTATATGATCATTATATTAAGAATTATATGTAATGACCACCAATCATGGAATGTGTCGATACAACACAACCATTAAGGGATGGTCATGTCACAGAATGCTAATAATGGTTTCAAGTTACTGATATCAAGTTTAAGATTGAAGTAAGAAACATGATCATATACTATACATATGTAATAAATATTTTCCAGGTTTCTATGAGAGATAGTTGGAGTGACATGATTTTCTTTGTACAATATGTTCAAAAACATATGAAAAAAAGAATGGCCTTTGAGTTAGTTTATACTAAGATGAAATTAATTATCCAATGATTGACTTGATGTAGCAACATGAGTTCTGGGGAACAAGATAAAATGAGGTGTATATAAAGGTTTCATGGACCTAGTCAATCATATATATTATTACATTCTATTGAAAAATACAAGATAAAAAAATTCATGAGATGAATTTTTACTAATGTCACATAACATTATCTCTCTAGGTAAACATGTCCGGGACATGGTAGGAAACAAATGTGGTGACTTAAATCCCATACTCTTATGTGATGAATTAATTTTGAAATCCATGATACGTAAAAAAATTGATATTTCCAACACATACATTATAGTCAGAAAATATTAGTTATATCTTGGAGCACTATAATGGCTTTAGTCATAACTATCCACCTATACTTCAGCATGTACAAAAGATATGTACCTAGTAAGTGGAGAAGAAAGGATACTTATTTTCAGGGGACACAAACTAGTCCTCCTAAGAACAATGTGATCAATTATCATGGGTAGGCTATGGTGGTAAGAAATAAAAGCTCATATAATCTAGTGGTAGTCATATATATAAAGACCATGTACATTACATCTTCTAAGGTAACTAAAAAGAATTTATATTCAATGATTTGTTCCAGTTCTTGGAATCACCCCTAGTAATTAAAGCATTATAATTTTTTAAATTATGATATTCTTATTATTCATGATGTCAAAATTTGAAATTGAAAAAATGATATACTTGGGGATACCATCTCTTGATATGTTTTACTCATGGTGATGTGGTCCCATATTGCATAATTACACTACGATGGAACCATGACAGGCCCAGCAGCTGAAGCCATGACTCAGGAAAAACATTATCTTTATCATGGGAGTAACTAACATGTTTGGTTAGAATGTTGGCTCTCGTGAAAGTGGGATTATAGAAGTAGTGGGTGCCATAGACCCAACTATGCAGTGCTTCAGATTTCCATATCGTGTATAAAAGATAGATATACATTACAATTACTTAGCATTATATAGTATAGTTTTTTGTGTCCACTATTACAATGTTAATTTCAATAGATTAAGTTTTCTATCAAAAGGTTATAGCGTATCCCATGCTATAATGAGAACCTTGAGATACAATGACATTAATATTAAACTAAGGTCCTATAGTCTTGATGCATCATACTGATTGGACACAGTATATGTTTAAATATCAGTTGATGGAGGCTCATATGCATTGAGACATCTTCTCATGAAGTTCACACTTCGTGATCTCATGTAGTGAGATCCTGAGGAAAGACCCACCAATAAGAACATAACATGTATTGGGTGTCATTGGATGTTCCTATCTACGATCATGTGTAATAGTCTCTTGACTTGAGATCATTATGAATGTATTCTATTTCCTAGCGTACATTGATTCAATATGAAAACCATGATATTGAAATCAGGGCGATGTAGTTTTTATTGGGTGTTTCATTGGTGGAATGACATTGGTTAAATTATCATGAAAGGATTTGTCACATCCATGTTAAGGAAGTTATATATCTCATTCCATATTGATCCTGATGGTAGTACCTTGATAAATCAGTGGCTATTGTCATCCAAGGTAAATTCGTCTAGTTAGATTAACAAATAATAAAGCAAGAAATGGGTGAAGACACATGCGAGAATCCTACTTTATGATATATTAAAGACAAAGAGATTATATTACACAGTACATGTTCATATGTTGGTTATTTCTGCTATGATAATCCTTATATCATTAAGGGCCATGAAGGGTTGCTAGACCATTCTCTTGGTCTATGAATAATATTCACTCTTATCGAGATAAGGTCCTAGAGGGTCACACACAATATAATATTCACTACTCTTCCATATTTAGTTGAATAATAGTTTTGGAAATTGCAGCCCCCACTGGGGTTTGGGAATTTTCCAATGATAAATGATAACCAATTAAATAAAAAATTCTTATTATTCAAGTTACAAATAATGGGTATTGAATTTATTTATTAAATGTATTTACATGTTTTTGAGTAAATACATAAACATATTAAAGGGAAGAATAATTTTTAAAAACATTCAAGGTTCATTTATTATTTATAAGAGGATGAGCTGAGTTAATGGCTTAGGTATTACCATGTAATATATATATTATATTACAAGAAAAGTGATAATAAAAATATATGATATTTTTTACTCATCTTAGTGGTGAAAATATTATTTATCTTGTGTGTTTTTTATTCGGGGGTCGAGAGGGAATTTTCAGGTAATTTCATTACACTCTACAAATAGTGTAGAAAAGGGATTTTATATAATCAATTCATGGATCTATCCCTCTACTTATCTATGCCACTCTCTAGAGAAAGGTACTCTAAATCCAGAAGCTCTGATCGAGCTCTCTCTCCGGCATTGTAATAAAGACGATGGGGTGATCATCAGAGCATCGAAGGCATCATTAGATCTCCATGCTAGAACCTTGAATTCTATGTAAGGTTCCCATGCAGTTTATTAAAGAATTTTCATAAGATCTATAGAGATTTGAATATGGATTCTTCATGAAGCAGTTGCTAAAGATTAGCATATGTCGAGCGTAGCTTCAGATCTAAACCATATTTTTAGGGATTCTAATTTTTGTGATTAATCATCTTCATGAGAGATCCTCAGTATAAAATAGGAATTTATTTTCTGATGAAGTTGAGTTTATGTCATTCATCGGTGAAATGTTTTAAAATCCAATTTTTTTAGGATTCCGCTGCATGCCCAGTTCCTAAAAACACGAATCTCTAACCTAAAAACATGTATGCTAACCTCCCGCAAGTGGATGACCAACCAAGATCAATGTTATCACAGTTTATCTCTACAAAACACACAAATACTATTTTTTAAATTAATGACTGCATGCAAGAAAAGAATGAAATATTCCTTGGTGTTTTTATTTTCACACACTTGAATTCTATATTTATTTTTATTTTTAAAAAAAACCTAGAACAATAACAGACCGTTGTATAATTTCTAAGAAGGTATGAGAAGTAGTTTAATGATTGTTTGATCAACCATGTTTTGAAACCGAGCCCATGAATATTAATGAAGGATAATTCAATATATTATATATGGATTGTTTATACAATTTCTAAGTGGAATAAAAATAATAGAGAAAAATGAAAACCGAGCCCATGAATATTAATGAAGGATAATTCAATATATTACATATGGATTGTTTATAAAATTTCTAAGTGGAATAAAAATAATAGAGAAAAATAAATACACCATAGGAGGACTAATTTCAATGAGTTTGAAGCAAGATTGAGGATGGATCCATGAATATTCCTATTATATGTCATTATCACCATAGATTACTAATTTACATGTGAAATGATCTTATTTATCTTGATGTAGAAGTGAATCTATTATGATGAATTTATAAGGGATACAACTTATTATGCTTAGTGTTATTTTTTTTTGATTTGTTAGGGTATGGTAACCATTCCAATTGGTATAATTTTATGGTTTTTTAGTAAAAAAAATCAAATTAGGTGTAGTTTTTTTAAGAAAAATGGGCTGTAAAAGAATTTGATCTCTTGAAGGACTTTTGGAAGTTCTAAAATGAATTCTTAAAATCATGTATATTACATTTGTTAAGACCAAAAGGGTCCTAGATACCCTGAGAGGGGGGGGGGGGTGAATCAGGGTATTGATATTCTATTTCAAATTATTTTTTCCCCACTGAATCTTGACCTCTATATTATAAGGGTCACTATGTTTGTTATTGTGTTGATAATGTTTACCTTGTTCTTTCCTCTTTTATCTGATAATGATGATTTGGATGCAATGCAGGGAAGCAAACAGGCAGACACAAATATTTTTACTTTGTTCACCCTCACTGGGCTACGTCCAAGGAGCATACAACGACGATGTTCCGCTGTATCAAATCCCCTAAAGCTCACTGCCAATTTACAATGTTTGGGCTAGATTAATTATATGCCCATACTCACTGCCTTTACAATATTTAGGGTTAGATCACTACTTCCCCATAGGTCACTCCCTGTTTCTCTCTCTCGGGCTCACTGCCAGTGGAAAGGATCACCTTCATCCTCTTCCTTTGCTTACTGCTTTGAAAAGGATCCACTCACAGTTTATAGGCCTGTAGGTCTCTTCATTATCACTAATTAAATCTGAATATTTAACTGGTGATAGATGTTCTATTGATTTACAACTTTCACCCGCATATGAATCTCACTTTGCACCGGGTGTACCGTGAAACCCCAATTTTTACGCGCAACCCTTACTGCACCTTGCGTGTAATTCTCTTGCCTTGCGCGAAATCCACTTTTCGTGCAAACCCATTTTTTACGCGCATCCCTTTCTGCACCTTGCGCGTAAATCACTAGCCTTGCACAAAATCCACTTTTCATGCAAACCCAATTTTTATGCACAACCCTTACTACATTGCGCAGAATTTCATGTTTTTGTGGAAATCCACTTTTTTCGCAACTCCACTTTTATGTGAAACTTCTTTTTTACGTGAAAACTTTGCTTTATGCACAACCCATCTTTTACGTACAGCCTTAGCTTTTCACACAATGCCAGAATTTACGCACAAACTTGATGTTTACCCACAACTCCCTTGCAAACTTCAATTCTGCGCGCCACTGCTCGGGTATTCTCTAAGTCTTGAGCTCCACCTAATTAAGGGGGGTCACTTCATATTTATAGGCAAAATCGACCCCATGCGAAAAACCCTCCTTGAGCACATAATTCTCTTTGAGCACGAAAAACACATCTTTCGTGCAACTCCATTTTTAGCGCACTACTCCAATATTTTACACACCTCATGCCTTTGCCAATTTTCGAGCTTTGGACCTCAGAACATCTCTTGCAAAAAAAAATCATCCCACTATTTCAAACATCACTTTCCTTTTTCACGCACTGAGCAAATATTTCGCAGAACACTATTTTTCTGCGCAACGCGTTGATATTTCGTGCACCATACAGATTTTTCACGTGCCACTATATTTTTCGCACACCATGCTGATTTTCACGCAACACATTATTGTTTCGTGCACCACTATGATTTTGCATGCTCCCCCATTTTCCAAAAACACATCTATCTATTTTCTAATTTTCAGGTCCAAAAATTTGGCAAACACTGGAAAACGGCGCCACCTTGTATCTGCTCTTTTTGTACCACCTCCAGATCGTCCATTCATTTTTCTAGGTTCTTCAATCAATCATGGATTGTTGAAAACATCCCTTGAACCTAAAAAATCACCATTTAATCCCCCTTTTTCAACACACTCATACACTATGGTCTGCTTTGTCAACAAACAAACATGGAGGCCCACTTTGTCAACAAACACAATCACCTCAAAAATACTTCAATGATGCCTTGATGGATTTTTTCCCAACAATATCCCCCTTTGGGTTTGTTGACAACTCTTCTCATAAAAATTCTCTGCACTTGATATCTCATTAAGGCTCCTTCCAGCCGCTACCACCATTCGCCTCTTGTGATTCTGATAGCGTTCAAGAATTTACTTAACACGTACTCTAATCCCACATGAGCAATGCTCAGCATGAGAAAAAAGATTAAATGAGAAGTTCATCAATGAAACACTTCATTTCTGACACCAACTGTTGATACCAAATAGATACCAATTACTAAACTGATACCAATTTTGGATATCTAGAAACCTTTGTTCACTATCACTCGTCTGTTTTTATCACGATCTGTAGCTATCGTCTCATGATATCTATTATTTGATTGATCACTTATAGCATCACTAGATTTAAAACTTCCACTTTCTGCTTACAACTTCAACTCCACTTCAACTTTCAACTCCCCCTATTTGATTTCTCTCTCCCTATCGTGTTTATCTACCTGTCAGCGTCTCCTTGTGTCTTTGATTAAGACATTTTCTCCCTTCCTTAGCCATAATTTCTACCCCTTGAGGAGTCACTATTTCTCCCCCTTTGTCAACAAAACCAATAGTCACTCTTTTGTGATCTGCAACACTGTAGTTCTACAGGCACATACTCCAAATTCACAATTCCGTGCTCAACCTTTTCCTTGATAAAATGATATTTTATCTCAATGTGCTTTTTCCTGGAGTGATAGAAGATATTTTTTGCTGAGATTTATAACACTTGAGTTGTCGCACTGGATTTCGATCAGAGACTTCACTTCACCCCCCATATCATTAAGCTTCTTCTTCATCCACAATAACTGTGTGTAATATTGAGTGGCATAAATATACTCAGCTTCTGCGGTGATCAATGAAATTAAATATTTCTTCTTGCTTAGCCAAAAAATACACAAAACACCAAGATAGAAATCACCTCCTGACGTTGATTTCCTATCATCCACTGAACCATCCCAATCTGTATCAATATATCGGAGTAATTCTGACTGAGATTTGTCATTATATATCAAGCTGAAATCCACTGTGCCCTTGATATACCGAAGTATTCGTTTCACTGCAAGCATGTGGCTTTCCTTGGTATTACTCTGATATCTCGCTACATAGCATGTGGCCAATACAATGTCAGGACATGTCACTATTAGGTACAATAAACTCCCAATAATATGTCTGTATACTGTGATATTAACTACCTATCCGTTATCATCTTTTGATAATTTCATCTGGGTTGCAACTGAAGTTTTCATCTCCTTGTAATTTTCCATTCCAAATCATCTTAGAAACTCCTTGGAATATTTGGATTGATAAATGAATGTTCCGGGCTCTCGGTACTTGTTTCAGTCCATATAACTCCTTATTCAGTTGACAAACCTTGTTCGCATATTCAACCACTTCACTAAAACAATTATTCTCTAACTGTGGTAATTACTATTCTTGCTATAGAGTCCTCATCCTCTATGTCCACACTAGAACTTTCTGATTACCAATTATATATTTCAAGTCGATTTCAGCCGATCTCTTCAACTTTCATGCTGATAAGGATTTTCCTTCCTCATGGTCATTATCAATGTCTACTTCTGAATTATCGTTTCCCACTTCTACTCCCCCTGAGTCTCTTAACACTTCCTCACTTTCAACAGAAAACTTGTCACTATGTCATTGTTGAGTGACATCATTTCTTTAAACTAATTTTTTGATCTTCTTGTTGAAACATTATTGATACTCTCTCATAGCTTCTTGGTATCCTAAAAATAGTTAGCTGATACCACATTGTTAGAACAAAACAGAAATGCATGAGATGCATGATTACTGCTGCTTCTCCCATAATATGCCTTCTATCTATAGACATCAGCTGATCTGGGTCATCCAATTATTTCTTTGATGGATCTTGCATCTGATTATGATATTTAATTCTTCCCTTATGCTATGCAACACATACTGTGGTTAGGCCCACTGTTTCGACCCATAACCATTCTTCTCCAACTGCATCATTTATACCAATCTAGCACTAAACATTGAGAATTAATAAAATATCTAAGCCTACAGAGTTGGTACTCAGTGTAAGAAACAAGAGATAAAGTTAATAACACAATCACTTCCTATTATGCTTTGTTGCTCCCTTTCCTCTTTAACTTTGGTACCTACTTTGAGTCAATTGAAACTATGAAGTGTATCACTTATCCACTTAACATCTTTAGATGCAACTTCCCCTTGGATCATATCTCCCTAAAACCTGAAACATTTCAATCCTTATTTAACAACATTTATATACATAGGGAGAGGGGATTCCTTTCTGGAATCCTCAAGATAAGGATTGTGGTTGATCCTGATGGGTCAGCCCTTTAATTCCTTGTTTCAAATCATGACACTCTTTAATTTCTTCTTCTAGCTACCGAGAAAACTTTAACTGCTCTGGCCATATGACTAAGAATTCGTTACCCACATGCTGAGTCTTTCTCTGATATGTAGATTCTGCAGGCCTGGCCTTTTCACAATTTGGGGTTTAAGCCTACTAGTACACACTTCCATCTTTGATGTACCACTAATATGCCACGTCACTTGATTCTGTATCTAGGTAGGATTTTCTCTATTTGACATCTTCCCTTTCTTCTTCCACTATTGTAGTGATCTTCCCCTTTCGTCCACTTCTCTTCGTGGCACACGAAAAGTGAAATTTTCAACATATTCTTTGTTCATATTTATTTTATCAGATATCTGAGTCACCACACTATTTTGCATTGGTGGTAGGTCCTCCACTGAACGTACATTCTTCTTACTCACAGTTGTGGAATTTATTCCTTTTTTCCTCCAGATTTGTTCATGTTCTTTCTTAGAGAGCGGTTGTGAGTGTGACAAAAGAGGTGACTGATACAAATTTTGTTTAGATCCATGTGATTCCCCTGAGGATATAATCCTATCCTTCAACATAAAAAATTTTCTCCGAGTGTATAATTTCTCATTATGCATCACTAGAGTCAAGAATCTACTTTCGAGTACCTTTTCCTTTCCTGATTTCTTCTTACTGCAATGTCTTTCCAAATTCCCATAATGAGAACATACAAAACATTTTCCATCAAAGGCACACCACATTTCATCATTTTTCAGCCGAGATGTTGATGCATCTTGAGTTCTTCTTCTAACATTGATCTCTTGGGCATCCTGACACATAATCATAATGTGTCCCACTCTTCCACAGTAATAGAATCTGATGAATGCTTCCTTATAAAAGACTCTTCTCTCTGATTTCTCATGACACATATTCTTATTCTCAGATTTAGTAATGTTTCTATTTTCATAGCCTGAAATGAGTCATGATACTCTGAACAAATGCTTGATGTGTGTCCATGAATCCCGCAGTAATATCACATGTCATCACTACCTCTTGTAACTGTCCTCTTATGCCTTTATCTAGCACCTACAGGATTTCCTCCACTTATAGAACTATTCACGGCTCTCTTTCTGTCATGAAAGGGAGGGAATTAATCAAATCCAATACCAGTTTTTTCCAAACGGTATGGTCTTTGAGCTGATAAAATTTGTTCTTGCCTCTTTTCAAAAATATAAAATTTTCTTTTCATTTCATCATCACCTACCAAAGGATAACCAAATAATAAGTGCAAGGAATCCTTCAACTTGGTCTTGTCTTGGGAATTAGATTTCTCTATTTCTTTCTTGACTGATTCTATCTCTTCTTCCAACATTTGAATCTTCATATCCCTTGCTTCAATTTGAGCATTGAGTTCTTTTCTGAGATTCTTCCCGCTACTCATCTCATCTTCCAGTTCTCGTGTGAGCTTTTCTACCTTGTCACTTTTCTCCTTCACTTTCAATTTTTCTTCTTCAATAGAATCAGAACAACATGCATTCTTTTGTTTTAGCCTTTGATTCTTCTGAACTAGTTTAGATAGCTGTGTAGTAAGATCATCATTTTTGGATTTCAAATTTTGAATTTCATCTGAGTTCAGATTCTTTCCCTTAACACCAACTTTTGATTTTTCTACCTTTGCAGATCTATTTCATAGTTCTTCATCTTGAGAATCATTCTTGTCCCTCAGATCAGTAGCTACTTCAATAAGCCTTTAATTCAAACCTCTTATCTTGTTGATCTCATTTTTTAGTGCTTGGATCTGAATATCATTAGATTTAATTTCATCAATGAATTTCTGATCCAATTCCTTCTCTTTGTGGACAACTTCCATTTTTTGACTTCTGGAAGATTCTACATCATCAGTAGTTCCAAAATCACTTAGTATGTCAGGTTCTTCACTGATTCCTTAAGTATCATTGAATGAGTAAGTATTTTCACTATATGATTCATCAAAATAATTCTTCTATTCACTACATGATTCCTTTAACTGAATCACACTCTTTCCATTGACACTTCCACATTGGGTAATTTCAAAAGACTTTTTCTTCTTCTTTGAAGCTATTCCCTTTATCATGGTGCATCAAGATATGAACAGATTGAATCCTTAACCACAAAAATTGACTAACCCAAGTCAGAGAAAAAAGGTATGATAAAATAAACCTTCCCTCTGATATCAATTGTTAAGACCAAAAGAGGCCTAGATACCCTGAGAGGGAGGGGGTGAATCAGGGTATTGATATTCTATTTCAAATTCTTCCTGCCCCACTGAATGTTGACCTCTATATTATAAGGGTCACTATGTTTGATCTTATGTTGATAATATTTATCTTTTTCTTTCTGCTTTTATCTGATAATGATGCTTTGGATGCAATATAGGGAAGAAAACAGGCAGACACATAGATTTTTACTGGGTTCACCCTCACTGGGCTACATCCAAGGAGCATACAATGACGATGTTCTGTTGTACCAAATCCACTAAAGCTCACTGCCAATTTACAATGTTTGGTCTAGATCACTTCTATGCCCAGGATCAATGTCTTTACAATATTTAGGGTTATATCACTACTTCCCCAAGGGTCACTTCCTGTTTCTCTCTCTCTGGATCACTGCCAATGGAGAGGATCATCTTATTCTTCTTCCTTTGCTCACTGCTCTGAAAAGGATCCACTCACAGTTTCTAGACCTGTAGGTCTCATAATTATCACTAATGAAATATTCATCTTTAACCGTTGATAGATGCTCTATTGATGTCTAACTTTCACCCACAGATGAAAGTCACTTTGCACCAGGTGTACCGGGCAACCCCAATTTTTACGCACAACCCTTACTGCACCTTGCACGTAATTCGCTTACCTTGCACGAAATCCACTTTTCATGAAAACCCAATTTTTACGTGCATCCCTTACCGCACCTTGCGCGTAAATCGCTTTCCTTGCGCAAAATCCACTTTTCACACAAACCAAATTTTTATGCGCAACCCTTACTACCTTGCGTGGAATTTTCTGTTTTTACAGAAATCCACTTTTCGCACAACACCACTTTTATGCGCAACTATTTCTTTTATGCGCAACATTTGATTTTCGCGCAACCCCTCTTTTACGCAAATCCTTAGATTTTCACGCAATGCCAGA
Organism: Viscum album; assembly: GCA_963277665.1. Classification (NCBI taxonomy): domain Eukaryota; kingdom Viridiplantae; phylum Streptophyta; class Magnoliopsida; order Santalales; family Viscaceae; genus Viscum; species Viscum album. Next base: position 602,890,594 of record OY728153.1, on the reverse strand, counting down.
CTTTACGCACAAACTTGATGTTTACACACAACTCCCTTGCGAAATTCAATTTCGCTCGCCATTGCTTGGGTATTCTCTAAGTCTTGAGCTCTGCCAAATAGAGGGGAGTCACTTCATATTTATAGGCAAAATCAACCACGCATGAAAAACCCTCCTTGAGCGCGTAATTCTCTTCAAGTACAAAAAACACATCTTTTGTGCAACGCCATTTTTTGTGCACTACTCCAATATTTCACGAACCTCATGCCTTTACCAATTTTTGAGCTTCGTACATCAAAACACCTCTTGTGAAAAAAACATCATCCCACTATTTCACACATCACTTTCTTTTTTTGTGCCCCGGGAAAATATTTCATGCAACACTTTATTTTCCCACACACCGCGCTAATATTTCGCGCACCACACTGATTTTTCGTGCGCCACTATATTTTTCTCACACCATATTGATTTTTCGTGAAACACATTATTGTTTCATGCTCCACTCTGATTTTGCGCGCTCCTACCTTTACCAGAAACGCATCTCTCCATTTTCCAATTTTCATGCCCAAAATTTTGGCAAACACTAGAAAACAGAGACACCATGTATCTGCTCTTTTTGTACCACCTCCAGATCATCCATTCACTTGTCGAGGTTCTTCAATCAATCATGGATTGTTGAAAGCATCCCTTGAACCCGAAAAATCACTATTTAATCCCCCTTTGTCAACACACTCATACACTATGGTCTGCTTTGTCAACAAACAAAACATGGAGGCCCACTTTGTCAACAAACACAATCACCTCAAAAATGTTTCAATGATGTCTTGAGGGATTTTTGTCCAAAAAAATTAGATCAGTGATGTGGATAATCCATTGAATCCATTAATTCCTTCCTTTTTTTATTTAGCGAAATGTACTTATGCACCCATGCCTTCAGAAAAATATATTATGTAAATAATTTAGGGCATCTTGGCCTTTGGCATCACCCCTATAAAACCAAACCCTCCCTCTCTTTTCATAACTTTTATTCTCTTTCTATCATGTATTTAATTGTAGTGTGTGGTTGATCTCTTCGAATAGTTTTCAAGTGGTTAAAATTTTCCCAAGCTTCATTTAAAATTATTTTTCCAGTTTATTTTAAATAATTATTTATTTAATAAATTAAATTAAATTTAATGATTATTAATAAAACATTTCAATTAGTTAGTAATAATATTTTTAATATCAGTAATAATAATATTTATCTAGTTAGTAATAAGATTTTAAATATTATTAATAATAAAGATTAATAATCACAATATTTAGTAACAAATAATAATGTAATTTATAATTGATTTAATTCATTAATAATCCAATGTTTAATAATATAAATAATAGTGGTTCATAATAATGATGATTAATAACCAATAAAATGTAAATTTTTATTAATTTAATTAGTTATTAACCTAATTAATGACATGAACTATTCATTTGTATGATAGATTCGCTCTATTTATTCAATGTGATTTTTTTTATTAAAGTGATAAAAATACAAGATACTATGATAAATAAACTTATAAAATAGTGGTAGTAACACTTTGATAAAACTGTCAATGATATCTATTTAATTAGTAGTCATTGTAGATCAATTCATGCGGCACATTAACTATGAGATCTTTCCAACAATGATTTTTTTGTGAGTATTATCTGGTCTAATTAACTGAATTTGAAGGGAATTCACCAGATGTTGGCACTCTGTGTTGTATGTTTTTCCTTAAATTTATGTTATAGTCAGTTAATCTTATGTTTATGTAATATCAATTCACCATGCGTAAAAACATAATACCACTTTTAATATTTAACATTTTTTTGGAAGTGTAAAAAATAGATAAAATTTAATAATTAGTAATAATATTTTTTAATTATTTAGTAATAATATATCTAATATTTTTAATTACATTGGTTTATAATTGTTAAATCTTAATAACTAATAATAATGGAATTTCTTATTTTTTAATTAGTTAAAATTTAAATTATTAGTAATAGTAATAATAATGGTTAGTACTAATGGTTTGTAATATTATAATTATTAGAAACCAATAATAATATAATATATTAAAAATTTTATTATTTGGAAACTTATGTAAAAATATATATTATTTCTTTAAATTATGAATTCTCTTTCATTGTATCATTCTTAGAAGGGGTTATTATGTTGATGTTAGGATTTTTTAATACATTATTATACATTATTATGTGATTCCTTCCAATTTATTTTCATTTCATTATGAAATGTTTTTATCCTCAAATTTTATATTTTTATTATTATACTATAAATGGGAAACCACAATTCCCTCTGATTAGACTACCCTAATAATCTGTTATAATGCTCAAAAATTACTGCAGTAATAAAATATTGATAAAGTAATGAACATGTGGTTCTACTTGAAATGAAATACCTAGTTGGATACAGGAAAGTGGATAAAGGATATGTGGTAGAGGCATCCTGGGGTAATAACCCAGAACAAGAATTATTGGGTATCTACCCAATCATCACTTGATGTGAGATAAATAGGCATAACCACACACCTAGTATGACACTTATGATGGTTTTGGTTGTGAATATCTGACAGTTTCTATGTTTATTGATGGATATTAACCTAGATATCCACATTATCACATTGTGAACCCTACACTCTTATATCCCATAATGAATCTTTTTTTGAATCATGATCATAAGAAATTATTTCTCATATACAATCATTTTTACATGTTCCTACTTCTATGGTGATATTTTTCAAACAATTAAGCTGCTTCATATTGTAGACAACCAATATGAGTGGTTATCATTGAATATTGTGTTTCTCTAGTATAAATTCATACAAGATTTCATGGTAGATTAAATCAAACACATATTTAAAAGATCCATTCTGTTAGCTATAGATATTTACAGTACAAGGATAAGTTGTGTAATATATCTTATTAACTACTTGATGATCAGGATCAGATACAAAAAAAATTAATTTAACCACTAGTACAGTAATGATTTGATGGAATTATATGTAGAGGGTTTTAGTGTCCACCATCAGCTAAAAATTGCATGAAAATTGATCCATATAAAATCCATGAAAGACAGTCTGTACCAAGATCATGCGATTCTTCTATATTATGGGGAATATGGAAACCATGTTGATGAAAGAGATATTAGGTAGGAGAATTTTTTTATGATGATGGAAAAAATAGAGGAAAATAGTGATGATGATGAGAGGAAAAATGGATAAGCTAATAGAATACAATGTTTATACACGAGTCTCAATGCATGAAAAATCACCCACCCGTGTCTATATCTTGGTTGGATACTATTTCACATTTTCTAAAATTTAATAGGAATGCAATCACACATCCAACTGAGTTTCCTAGAGTTACAGTGGATGGATTTTGTTCAGTAGAGAGACCTAATACATTGGAAGAGATTTACTAAGAAAATTTTCCTTGAAAAGTTTACTAATGACATTTCATTTTGAGAGAAACTATAGATATTTAGTAGAGGTGTCAAAGTGGATTAAATATGTTATATAGTTGAAAAAATATGATAAGATTTCAGTTGAGATAGATTTTCCACATTTCTCTTAGAGGGTAGTTGATTTATAAAACTGAGGAATCTCGTACCAATATGTATCCCAACCTTATAGAGTATCATACAACATTGGATGCAAAATTTGTGTCATATGTTCTTATCAAGGTTATCTGAACCTACCATGATTAACCTATAACCTTTTTAAAGATAGTATAAAACTTTATTTTGGACACTAGATTTCATATAGAAATTCATGGAGAATAAAACATAAAGACCCTATTAATGTTTATGGATATTGGGATGACTCTTATCAAGTGTCCATGTAGTTTCTGTCCATACCATGTCAAAAGAACCAACTTGTCTTCCACCTCAACATAGATGAATATGTGTTACAAGATAACCATTTTGATCAATATCATTTTCAATCTCATTGGGTTTTTAGAATTCTATTGATGTATTTCTACATTCCTTTTATTTAAAATAATTTTATAAACATTGAATGAATGTTTCCATATGGCACAACAACTGGAATACTAGTGATTTCAGATACCATAAATAATTATAAATTATTTATAAATATGTTAATAAATAATAAATTATTAAATCTACTAATTTATTAATTATCATTACTTATTTATAAATTATTATTAACTATTTTTTATAACATATAATTTTTTAATGTATATATATATATATAACAAAATTTATAACTGAAAATAATTTTTTTATAGAATGCATACAGGGGTGTTTGTCCATATTTCAAAAGTTATACAAGAATGTGTAAAAGAAGAAAATGATGTTTTCAAAATTCAAATTCATCTGAGGCTTGAATGCCTTTAGAGACCACTTTAAAAAATACTTTTAACCAAGACCTATTAATAATTTTTTAAAATAAACTATAAAAACTCTATCTTTACCGTCAAGCATGTGGAATATATATTTAATCTTATTATTTTTTATTAATGTTTTTATATTATTAATTAAAATTTATTTAATTTTCATTTAGAATGAACTACTCTCATATTCCTATGATTTAGTCGCTATCCAAAGGATTTTACCTCAAGGGAGATTGTGTAGTGGTCTTGAGGTCCCATGAATCAATTAAAAATGTGTTATTTTTTTATTGAGAAAGAGAAATTTTGGTTCCCTATGTTTATATAAAGGATTCTAATTAATAAATAATTTTATGGACCCATTACACACTCTTCTTAAATTCTATCTACCTCCATGTCTCATTGTTGTAAATATATGAAATATTTGGGTAAATAGAGGCATGATTCATTGTTTGTGTTCTTAGTATGATTATGAAGGCTGCTGAGGTACGTTTTCACACTCATTTAATGTATAGAGTGATGATTCTCCAATTTTATATGTGGATTATCAAATCAATTTTCTAAAAATAGAATATATAATAAAGATCCATGTAGCCAACCCCAGGATCACTTTTTTCATGTTATCATGGGAGTTTTTGTTTGCATTTCACATTTATATTCTTGTTTTTTTTTCATTTAATTTTCAAAATAATTAAATTCTAATGTCCTAATTGTTTATGAATATTAAAAAATAAAAAATAAATATTATAAAGTGTAACCCATTCGAGGTTATTGTTGAGTCTATTTGAGAGATAACCTATAGTTTTTCATGGAAATATGTTTCCTCATGTTATTAGAAGTATTTAATTACTGGGACCATGACAGTTCTTCATCAACCTTCGTGATAGTGTTCCCAAAATGTAATTTTCAATCTAATACAACGATCATTTCTTGAACAAATGAAATTTCTAAATGAATAAATATACTCTTAACAAATATTTGTCACAATATTAATTTGGATTTGGGTAGAACATAGAAAAATATATCATTAATGATTTTAAAATCAACATTATAAGAAAAATTACATATTCTTATTGTTATAATTTTTTAAAGTGAAATTATTTGTATTATTTTTAAAATGAGAGTCAACTTGGATGTTCAAGTGGATCTAGGCATTACTGGAAGTTTTAAAATCCACTCAATTCATTATTGATTATTGAGAGAAATTTGATTTAAAGTGACTCACCACATATTAAAGTGGATATTTTGGGTAGGTGCTATTAAGGTGAAAAAATAAAAGGTGGTTTTAATAGCTATTAAATATTTTTGAAAAAAAATGTTAAAACAACACTATATTTAATTATATATTTTTATAGAATTTAAAAATATTCATGGTTTGAAAATGACTTTTTTATTGTAGTTTTTATTTAAAAATATGTTATATTTTAGCATCATTTTGGAAAATACCACCACTAATTCATATAAAAAATTAATTTATTAGAGATTATACATAATCCCCTGAAAATAAAAACCACAAATATATTATTTTATTGGATTTAATATGATCTACTATAATAAGACTCCATGTTTCTATGAAAAGACTACTAGAAAAGCCACCTATAACTAGATAACAATCATTGTCTAACCCCATCACTTCTATATTTAATTCATGCTCATTTGGTATAATTTTATGAAACTAATTGTCGAATAAATTTATTTGGAAACAAATTTTACTTATGGAACTCTTAATATGATATCTTAGATATTCATTGTTGTCACATGGTCTACATATAAAACCATTATAAAGATAATAAAAGATATCCACTATTAATTTCCCAAAAATATCCATATGTTTAGTATAAACTCTCTCCTTTAATTATTGATTTATATTTCCAAGAAACCTTATTTCCCTAAAAAAATCATATAAGTGGGTAGTTTTTTTGATAATATATATATTATTTGATTATTAAAGCCTTTAAATATTGAATGTTCTTTGAAATAAAATTTTTAAAAATATAATCATCTTAACTATTTTAAATGGATCCATAAATATCTTATATCAGCATTGAAATATCTTTATTTGAGTAACTAAAATTATTTTTTTGTATACCCATTTAGAATTTTTTTTCATGTTAAGTTCATTTTTTTAATCCCATGATTTTCCTTACATGGACCTTTCCCAAAAATTGTGAGTTAACTATAATGAGATAAAATCATTGATCCATTGATTAAAGAATCCAAAACATATAACTGGTTATGGTTCAAAAAATTAAAATTAATAGGTGGATGCTCTAAAATAATGTGATCTATATGGGAAACATACAAATTTTAAAATGATAATATAATATGGAGATTTAAAAAACATTTATTAAATCTTATCTAAGATTGTTTGATTCCATTGTGATTATTTCACTAGGTTATCTCAACACCTGTGAATCCTATATCCAATAATTGATTATTAACCACAATATTATTTGAATAAATCAAAACCTAAATTGATAAAAATTCAATGACCATTATTGTCAGGTACAACTAGAATGGTATTAAAATCTCCACCAACTTGTCATGCTATATTATCTGGAATTATATTTGAGGTATCTTTCTAATGAACGTATATTTTTATGATAAAAAAATTTATATAAAAAATAGAAAATTATAACAGAAAATATTTATGAGTAACCTTAAAGGGTTAATATTTATATGAGTAATTGATCAACACCAACTATCAATTTATGTGGAAAAAAATTCAGATATTCCTGTGGAATAGGTATATATATATAATGTCTCATAAGAATTTTTCTTATAATCCCTATGATATTAATGGCTTGATTTTTGGGTTCAATAATGGATATGATTTAAATATTAAATATTTTATTTACTTAAATATATAATCACATTTATATGATGAAAAAATTACTTCATAATTCAATGTAAATAAAAATATTATTTGGCATAAATGTTATCTCCAAGATGGCCTTCTTATCTCTTTCTGTCTAAGAAGGAAGGATACTCCATGAATAGATTCAGATGATAAAACATCCTTCCAAGTAGAAAGGTATGTTAATATTGGTAGTACCATGATGGTGATTCTTCTAGATACAACACCTAGATAGTGGAGGAGATATTGTTATTTAATGTTGTTATTTAGAACTAAGATATCTGGATCAATGTGTGGAACGTGAAGAGTCATATCACCCCTTCAACATTTTTTTGAAGTAGGAGCCATAGTATAGAGAACAAAAATTTTGAAATATGATTTTTTACATAATTTAATATCAAAATATTACATTTATAAATTCCATTAGGTCTTATGGGGTTTAGTGTATTGGAATATAGGTTTAAAATACATTAATTTCATAGACCACATAGAATATATAAAATTTATTAAATCATTTTGAAAGAATATTTTTTAATTCAATCACCAGCCACCTCATATAATATGATTTACATGGGGTGTAAATACAAAAGAAATTGGAAGAAGGTGGTATTTTTTAGTAGGGGTATATAATTTTTGGATTCAACTCCTACTATGGTCTGTGTAGCGCTATTGGTGTGAAATAAAGGGAGATGGAGAATGGTATCTATTTTCACATATTTCCAAACATTGGTACTACAAAAGTGGTTGTTGATTCAAAATTATTTTTCCATTGTATTCAGTGAAATGAGTGTCCCCCATCGGATCTGATTTACATTGTCAAGACCTCTATGAGGATCATCAATTATATGATTAATATTGGGAACTATTGTCGGAAGGTAATTTTCAGCTGATGATTTTTCTAGAAAAGGGGATTCTAGAGAACCTATCATTGTATATTCTTGCATTGGTTCTCTCCCAGATTTATGAAATCTCATTGTGAAAGAAGATTTAAAAGGCCTTCACCACTTATTACCCCCCTTAAATGGATCTTGTGTAATTCTATTATTTTTAAATAAAAAGAAAATTTTTAATCTAGAGATTATTTCTTAACCCAATGCATTGGGGCTCTATCAGGGAACACCTTGTATATGCCTAAATCTATGTGTTCCTCATATATGTTATATCATAATAAAACATTGAATCTATACTCTATAAATAGTAAATAATGAGTTTTATATAAAATCATTGAGTTCATAAGAGTTTTAATTCATGATATTTTCATCATTTTAAACCACTAGTATGGATTGTGGGTTTTATAAATGGAAATACCATATAAATTAAGTATAATGATATCTATATGATTAGGCATGAATGAAAATAGGGTTAGGTATTAAAAACATAAATGTAAGGAATGGAAATTCTGATTATTATTTGAATAGTATAACTGGTGTGCAAATCTATTATATAATAGGATTGTCGATAGATAATTGTAGTCTTTCATTAATAAAACAACATTAGGAAAATAATAGAATGATTATAAATACATGAAATCATAATAAGTCAAAAATAAAGAAAACATACATTAATGGAGATACAATAATGAAAATAAGGAAAGAGGAAGAGAAACCCTTCATTGATGTACAACATCTTATGCTTAGAGGGGTGGTTCTCTAACACCCTGACTCTAATAACCTAGTGTTGGTGGTTATTTTAAAAAACTATTATTATATACAAGAGATCACATCCTAAAGGATTTAATTGTTTATTATTTTTGGCATACTATATAAATACATTATAATCTCATTACATTTATGAACATTGAATACAACATAATATTCTAGTGATAACTATAAGAAACACTTCTGAATATGTTCAATATAAGGGGGGATCAATGTCAAGGAATTTTTCCACTGACTAATAATTTTTACCACATTACCACATAGACCTATAAGGATATTGGTTACATATTTATCTTTTTTTATATACATGTATATGAATGATAGTAAAGTAAAACACATGATATTTTTATAATGTTAACTACTTAATAAGAGTAACTTTTATATGTGATGTATTGTGGTTATTGATAAATGGATTCACTACCATAGTGAGGTACCTATTTTCATGTAGTCTTTTCAATAATTAATCTCATGCCTTTTTTTGTTTCACTACACATTACGATAGGGGATATAAAATGTAACGCCCCGACCCTAGTTACCCAGAGTCGGTGCATTATTACATAACATTGGCATGATCACAAGAAAGATCAAATCTCGAAAGACCGATTGGTTTAGTAGCCTTGGAAACACTAGATATATACATAAGTTTTACATTACATCATAAATTGAAAAACTACTACAACAACATAATGTCTCTACAGTCCACACTATTATCCCCTCATAATATCCCTGCAGGTCATTCATAACTTACTTCTTCACATCCTGGGAAAAATAAAACATAGAAAAGGGGTGAGCTCAAATGCCCAGTAAGGATAACAATATAGCGGAACATTCAAAATAAGCATAAACATTTAAGGCAATGCATTACTAAAACAAAAGCCTTTTAAACTTGAACTTCAACATAGTATGGCAAAAGTAAAATGAAATAATTCCATTTACTTAATCACATGGATATTCTACTAATCGAATAATCACATGAAAAAATCAATAACCACTTTCATAATGTTGGAATGCATAATGCCAGGCTATCATAACCACATAGTCAAGGCCTCGTGCCAAGACTATAAATAAGATTTTGTCAAGGCCTTGTGCCAAGACACTAGTTTGTCTCATGAGACCTACCGATGCATCGAGAAGCTATAGAGGGCTCCACCCGTCACATATTAAGTCCAATGCATTCCCATATGAAAAGGTTTAAACATAACATAAACATTCGTATTAAAAGTAGCATACGAAATGTCAATAATTTCACCATAAACTATGAATGGTATAAAAATAGCACATCCATAGTCAAACATATCACAAAACCTTCAATACAATATAGAAGTTTTGTATCATAATAAATCAACTTCAAATAATCTTAAAATCCATCAAAGGATGTTGATATAGATGAAATCAATATTTTTTTAAAGAAATATCTCCTTTTATTTTGAAATCATTTAAGATCCGTATAAAATAAAACATTTTATTTGAAAATATTCTTATAATCTTTTAAGGAAATCTTTTAAGATTTTATAACGGCGGAAAATAACCGCACCCGCCGTATAAGTTAAAAAAAACATTCTTACCTCAATTCTGTCGAAAAGGTTAAAAAGGACCTTGTTTTGAAAACGATGGAAAGATTCCTCTTATAAAAAGTCAAAAAGGGTATAAATGACTTTAACCCATATTCTTGTAAATAATAAAAATGTTTTGAAATACATTTTGAAGAAACATGGATGTGGATGATAACGAGGTCCCAGTAGATAATTATGTATAAACAACCTTGGATAATGAAGAGGTTGTGAAGTAAACCCTTACCTTGTACTTTTCCTTGGTTGGGGTAGGTTAACCTCCTGTATAACGGTGAAATAATTGTTATTAAATTATAAAATAATCATATACATTATTATGATATCATATATGATCTTTTAATATTGATTTGATAATAATATCTTAGTATTATCGTTGTTTCGGGTGTGAACTTACTTGTTTTCTTTTGTATGTTTTGTTACGTAAGACATGTTTGTAAAGGATAGGTTGTATATTATTCATATCCAAAATGATATCAAGTCTTTAAACATCATTTTTAAATCATCAAATGATAATTATACTTGAATGGATATGATAGAGAATGAATCTCATCGCATTCGTGGAGACGGTAGTCCGTACGTACGCACGAGCGACAATATCATTCTTCTGATATTAAAATAATATATAAATGGATGTTATATCATATATACAGAATAATTAACATGTTATATTTATTATTTACATGAGTTTCACATCATTATTATACCCATCCAAATAATAATATATTGAATAACAATTACACCACGACGTGGAGACGGTAAGCCGTACGTACGCACGTATGGTGACATGTTATTAAAAGGGTGGATAAAATACTGAATATGGTTGTACCATATTTATAATAACATCACAGTATATGTGAGATACTGGAGTTATTATTTTATAATGGTAAGAACAAAGAAAGAAGAAGTGGAAGAAGAAAGGAACTTGAAAAGGGGTGGTGAAAACATTACCTCTTCTTCGGGTTCTTCCTTTTGATTTGATCAAAAGGGATCCTTAGGTTGGATTTCTGATCAAACTAAGGCCTCTATGTTGTAGTGAGGGAAGTTGGGAGAGTATTTGGGCAGGGTTTGGATGAACCAAGTGGCTTGAGAGGTGTGAGGAATGAGTAGAAAAGGTCTCCTTTTATAAGGGAGAGGAGGGGCTCTTTAGGAAAGAGTGAAAGTATTACTTTATAATATAATTATATTCGGTTTATAATGGTCCAAAAATCATTGAGGGTGAAGATACGATGACGGATTTTCTAAATAACATCAACCAATAAGAATTGGACAGGTTTTAGATAATATTTTAATCATTATAATCTTATTTATTTAAATGATTTATTAATGAGGTAAACATTGCATCATTATTGTGTCATTAATAATTTAAATTATTTATGTCTAAAAATTATAAATAAAATATCATTATGTAGGAAATCTTTTTAGCTTTCTAATGAATATTTATAATCGAAAATCCAACATGTATAACCCTATGTAAGAATTGTTCTTCTAAAAGATGTAAGCTTATGCCATTTTTATTTTTATTTTAACTTTATTAATATAATGTGTCCCTACCACATACAAGTGGCTCTAAGGGGTGCCCAAATCGACCCAAGGATGCCCATGGTCGGGTATGTGTCCACCAATAAGGTTAGGACACGTTTTAGGGATATTTTGTATTATTATAATATTATTTTTTAACCCTTATTTACCGGATTTACCCTTTAACCATGGTGAATAAAATATTTACCGCAGTAATTATTCAAAATGTCTAAAAATAAAAGTTACCTATTTACACAATTTGAACATCCTGATTCCAAATATGGAATCCATTTTCCTAAATTCAAAACACAGAAGTGGCAGAAATTAATTTAAAATTAATTCCCGTTGTTAAAATAAAAAGCGTGTTTTTAAGAGATAATAACTATCAAAAGATTGACATTTGTTTATGTTCGGTTTAATTGTAAAATTATGTCCAATGACCAACATTATATTAAATGGTAAAAATATATTCTAAATATACTTTAAAACCAATCAAATTCATAATTTATCAATATTAATTATTTTGATTAAAAAAGTTGATTTTAATTAAAATTTAGTAATTTTCACTATTCATCAAAATATAAAAGTTATCCGAAAAGTACCAAAATTTCACCCTAGGATAATTTCAATATTCCAAATCCAAAAATGAAGTCCATTTTGAAATATAAAATATATATGATTTCAAAAAGTAGGTATTACTATTCACAACGGCTAGTTTAATTAGTTGTGGTGTGTGTTAGAACTCGAGGTTGCGTACAACACACGCTATCGCATTATTCGAAGGGAAACGTACCGTGGAAGCATGGGGTGTTACATTCTCACCTCCTTCAAATAATTGTGTCATCGCAATTTCTAGGGTATTACTGCATAAAAAGACTCGGGTGGTTCTTCATCATAAGTTCCTCGGGTTCCCACGTTGCCTCTTCCATCTTATGATTTCTCCACAAAACTTTTACCAGACGCGTCGTCCGGTTTCTCAGTACTTGTTCTCTTGTATCAAGAATCCTGACAGGCTCTTCACAATAAGACAGATCGGGTTCCAGTTCTAATTCCTCATAGGTGAGTACATGCGTTGGGTCAGGCATGTATTTTCTCAACAGAGATACGTGGAACACATCGTGAACTTTGGAGAGACTTGGAGGCATTGCCAATCGGTAAGCTACAACCCCAATTCGTTCTAGAATTTCGAAAGGTCCGATGTACCTGGTACTCAATTTACCATTCATACCAAAACGTATGACTCCCTTCCATGGAGATACCTTCAGGAAAACATGATCACCGACCTGAAATTCCAAATCCTTCCTTCGATTATCGGCATAGCTTTTCTGCCTACTTTGAGCTGCTTTGATGTGATTTTGGATTACCTTCACCTTTTCCACCGTTTCCTCCACCAGTTCTAGGCCTACAAGTTTTCTTTCACCAACCTCATCCCAACAGGTTGGCGTACGACATCTCTTTCCATATAACGCTTCATATGGTTCCATCTGAATACTCGAATGAAAGCTATTGTTATAGGAAAATTCTACTAGTGGTAAATATTGATCCCACATACCCTGAAAGTCAAGTGAGCAAGATCTCAACATGTCTTCTAGGGTTTGAATAGTCCGTTCTGATTGTCCATCTGTCTGAGGGTGGTAAGCAGTGCTCAAATGAAGTTCAGTATCCAGAGATTTATGAAGACTTTTCCAAAATCTTGAAGTAAAACGGGGATCACGATCAGAAACAGTCGATAGGGGTACTCCATGAAGTCTCACAACTTCATTAATGTATAGTCTTGCTAGACGTTCCAGAGGTAGATCTTCTCTTATAGCAAGAAAATGTGCTGACTTGGTAAGACGATCAACAATAACCCATATTGCATCGTTCCTTCTAGGAGTCTTTGGTAGCCCCATGACAATGTCCATCGTAATATTGTCCCATTTCCACTCCGGTATGGGAAGAGGTTGCATGACTCCTCCAAGCTGTTGCCTTCCAGCTTTCACTTGTTGACAAACCATACATCTTGACACAAAATCAGCAATCTCCCTCTTCATGTTGTCCCACCAAAAATGTTCCTTCAAATCTCTATACATTTTGGTGCTCCCAGGGTGTATAGAGAAATTGGAACTATGAGCATCATCCAGCAATTCCCTTTTCAGATCAGGTAAATCGGGAACACAAAGTCTCTTCCCGAATTTCAAAATTCTATCTTCATACACAATGTCTCTCAATCTCCCATCATTCACAGCTTTAATCTTCTTCTGAAATTCTTCATCATCGGTCTGAGAACTCTTAATCCTTTCTAGTAAAGATGGTTTGGCAACCATTTGAAAAAGCATTGATGTTTCACCTTCCCTGGTTATTCCCATGTCCATCTTCACTAGATCCATGATAATTGGATCCCTTTCAATTCTCATCATGTTCAAAACTCCATGGTCTTTTCTGCTCAAAGCATCTGCCACCTTGTTTGCTTTCCCCGGGTGGTAGTGTATCGTGCAATCATAATCCTTGAGTAATTCAAGCCATCTCCTTTGCCTCATGTTGAGTTCTTTTTGTGAGAAAATATACTTCAAACTCTTGTGATCAGTATAAATCTCACATTTTTCACCATAGAGGTAGTGTCTCCATATCTTCAAAGAAAATATCACAGCTGCTAACTCAAGATCATGAGTAGGATAGTTTTGTTCATGAATTTTCAACTGTCGTGATGCATAGGCAATAACTCTATCATTCTGCATAAGGACACAACCAAGTCCTTTCTTTGATGCATCACTATAAATAACGAACCCATCATTCCCCGATGGTAGAGTCAATATAGGATCATTGACTAATCTTCTCTTCAGTTCTTCAAAACATTCTTCACACTCTTTTGTCCAAAAAAATTTAACCCCTTTACGTGTGAGCTTCGTTAATGGGTTATCCAATCGGGCAAAATTCTGGACGAAACGTCGATAATAACCTGCCAAACCAATAAAACTACGTACCTCAGTTATACTCGTAGGTGCTGGCCATTCTTGGATTGCCTTGGTCTTAGAAGGATCAACAGAGATTCCATCTTTAGAGACAATATGGCCAAGAAAAGAAATATCCTGAAGCCAGAATTCACACTTGCTAAACTTCCCATATAATTCATGCCTCCTCAGAGTCTTTAAGATAATGCGCAAGTGATTTTCATGATCTTCGTAGGTTTTGGAGTATACCAAGATATCATCAATAAATACCCCCAAAAATTCATCTATATACTCCTTGAAAACTCTATTCATCAGATCCATGAATACAGATGGTGCATTAGTCAATCCAAACGGCATTACAGTAAACTCGTAATGCCCGTACCTGGTTCGAAATGCTATCTTCGGAATGTCTTCCTTCTTCACACACAACTGATGGTATCCAGATCGAAGTTCAATCTTTGAAAAGTATTGAGCTCCATGCAGTTGGTCAAATAAATCATCAATACGAGGTAGGGGATACTTGTTCTTTATCGTTATAGCATTGATCTCCCTGTAGTCGATACAAAACCTCATAGATCCATCTTTCTTTTTAACAAAAAGAATAGGGGCTCCCCATGTAGAAACACTAGGGCGAATAAATCCTTTATTACTCAATTCCTCTAGTTGTTTCTTTAGTTCGACTAATTCTACAGTGGCCATTCTATAAGGGGTCTTCGATATAGGCCTTGATCCAGGAATCAAATCAATGGAAAACTCAACTTCTCGTTCTGGAGGATGTCCAGGTAAATCTTCCGGAAATACATCTACAAATTCTTTCACAACATGTACATCCTCTATTTGAACATTCCTTTCCTCACCGATAGTTATTTCATTCTCTTCCTCCCCAATAATTGAATTAAGTTGAGCTACTGGGGGTGGATCTAAATAAGAATTAGGTGGTGACGATTCTGCTCTAAAAATAAGGTGTTCCTTATCATTATCATCAAGAATCGTAACCTCTTTCTTCTTACAATAAATCTTCGCATCATAGTCCGAAAGCCAGTCCATACCGAGGATTATATCAAACTCAATCATAGGTATGACGATGAGATCAGTAGATAAAGAAAATTTATGTGCTCTAATGGGGACAGATTCACAAAACTTTGTTGCAATGATACTTCCCTTAGGAGTTTTAACTGACAACTCCCTTATTACATCAAATTGGAAATATCTAATTTTCTTAGAAAACTGGGAAGATATGAAACAATGCGACGATCCAGAGTCAAATAATGCATTTTCTAAACTTGAGGAAACCATTAAATTACCTGCCACCACATCTTTCGGAGCTTCTACCTCAGCAGTAGTGATAGCATAAGCCTGGCCTTGATCCCTTGGCCTTTTCTGAGGTAAGTTCTCCTGACGCTTAGGAAATTCATTTGCATAATTCCCCATCTCCCTGCAATTGTAGCACTGAACGTTGGTATCTTCCTTCTTCCCCTTGCAATCACGAGCTTGGTGGCCTTTTTCACCACACTTGTAACAGACTCCCATTCCCTTCAAGTAAGTACCAGGGTGTTTCTTCCCGCATTTACCACAGGATGGATATTCAACCTTTCCCTTCTTCCCCTTATTTCCATTCCCAGATTGATCAGTAGGTCTCTTCTTCTCTTGCTTTGCTTTAAAGTCATAAGACTTAGAGAATTCCTTTTCGGTCATGATATCACATGAGACAGTGTCTTCGTACGATGAAAAGGATTGTGAGACTAATGCTCGACGGAGAAATGGTTTTAACCCATAAAAGAAACGATCAATCTTACTTCTTGGGTTGCGAATATAATCTCCAGCATACCTCACTAACCTTGTAAAGTTTGCCTCATACTTTGTGACATTCTCATCCTCCTTCTGTCTCAGACTTAGAAATTGCCTTTCCATATCTTCTCGATGGTCGCGAGGAAAGTATTTTTCTAAAAAAAGATCTTTGAACTCCCTCCATTACATATTTGATACTTCATCATCTTCCTTCATGTTTTGAATCAATGACCACCATTGATCAGCATCTCCAGTGAGGCGGTAAACTTCCATGATAACTTTTTCCCTTTCACTGCTTCCCAAAGCCTGAAATATTTTCTCTAGGGAATTTATCCATTGCTCAGCTACTAAGGGATTTGTAATCCCATTGAACGTTGGTGGTTGTTGCCTCATGAATCGATCTAACATTGATCCTCCACGCTGTGGATCAGGGTGCTCCATACGAGTAAGGTTATTATTCATAACCTGAGTAAGTTGTCCCAGTATGGTGATTAGCTGATCGGCTCCAGTTGCATCACCAGCTCCACTATAATTATATTGAGAAGGAGGGAAATCCCTACATGGAGTGCGTGCATTGATACGGTTTCCATTTCTTCCACTAGGCGCCATTTCTAAACAATGGAATAAACTAGATCAGTTTATGAATCAAAATACATAATCCCATACTTATAAAACACTCAACATAAATTGAACTATTTATGGATATAATCCATAATCATAAAAATGTTTTCTTTGAGGAAGTATATACTCATAAACCCTTCATAATGATTTGTAAAGAAAATGAGAGTTATCCTAAGCATATCCCTCGAGAGTGTCGTAACCAAGAGTGCAGCAATGCCCGTTGTCGTGCACCAGTTCCCGTTCGAGTCTAGATCAAAGCAGTGTTTTCGGGTTTTACCCCTAGGTACATCTGTGCCAGAGCCGCCTCTACCTGCTCATATCCAGACATGGATGTATTGCTCGGAAAACTCACAAAATCTCTACAATACCAAAATTCTAGGAAGTTCTTCTATACTAATCCTCAAAGTTCATCTTAGGTCTACGTGCTCTAATCAGAGTTTATCTAAATCTAGCTTCCAAGGTTTGTACTAAACTTCCTCTGATACCAACTGTAATGCCCCAACCCTAGTTACCCAGAGTCAGTGCATTATTACATAACATTGGCATGATCACAAGAAAGATCAAATCTCGAAAGACCGATTGGTTTAGTAGCCTTGGAAACACTAGATATATACATAAGTTTTACATTACATCATAAATTGAAAAACTACAACAACAACATAATGTCTCTACAGTCCACACTATTATCCCCTCATAATATCCCTGCAGGTCATTCATAACTTACTTCTTCACATCCTGGGAAAAATAAAACATAGAAAAGGGGTGAGCTCAATTGCCCAGTAAGGATAACAATATAGCGGAACATTCAAAATAAGCATAAACATTTAAGGCAATGCATTACTAAAACAAAAGCCTTTTAAACTTGAACTTCAACATAGTATGGAAAAAGTAAAATGAAATAATTCCATTTACTTAATCACATAGATATTATACTAATCGAATAATCACATGAAAAAATCAATAACCACTTTCATAATGTTGGAATGCATAATGCCAGACTATCATAACCACATAGTCAAGGCCTCGGGCCAAGACTACAAATAAGATTTTTCCAAGGCCTTGTGACAAGACACTAGTTTGTCTCATGAGACCTACCGATGCATCGAGAAGCTATAGCAGGCTCCACCCGTCACATATTAAGTCCAATGCATTCCCATATGAAAAGGTTTAAACATAACATAAACATTCGTATTAAAACTAGCATACGAAATGTCAATAATTTCACCATAAACTATGAATGGTATAAAAATAGCACATCCATAGTCAAACATATCCCAAAACCTTCAATACAATATAGAAGTTTTGTATCATAATAAATCAACTTCAAAAAATCTTAAAATCCATCAAAGGATGTTGACATAGATGAAATCAATATTCTTTTTAAAGAAATATCTCCTTTTATTTTGAAATCATTTAAGATCCGTATAAAATAAAACATTTTCTTTGAAAATATTCTTATAAGCTTGTAAGGAAAGATTTGAAGATTTTACAACGGTGGAAAATAACTGCACCCGCCGTATAAGTTAAAAAAACATTCTTACCTCAATTCTGTCGAAAAGGTTAAAAAGGACCTTGTTTTGAAAACGATGGAAAGATTCATCTTATAAAAAGTCAAAAAGGGTATAAATGACTTTAACCCATATTCTTGTAAATAATAAAAATGTTTTGAAATACATTTTAAATAAACATGGATGTGGATGATAACGAGGTCCCAGTAGATAATTATGTATAAACAACCTTGGATAATGAAGAGGTTGTGAAGTAAAGCCTTACCTTGTACTTTTCCTTGGTTGGGGTAGGTTAACATCCTGTATAATGGTGAAATAATTTTTATTAAATTATAAAATAATCATATACATTATTATGATATCATATATGATCTTTTAATATTGATTTGATAATAATATCTTAGTATTATCGTTGTTTCGGGTGTGAACTTACTTGTTTTATTTTGTATGTTTTGTTACGTAAGACATGTTTGTAAAGATTAGGTTGTATATTATTCATATCCAAAATGATATGAAGTCTTTAAACTTCATTTTTAAATCATCAAATGATAATTATACTTGAATGGATATGATGGAGAATGAATCTCATCGCATTCGTGGAGACGGTAGTCCGTACGTACGCACGAGCGACAATATCATTCTTTTGATATTAAAATAATATATAAATGGATGTTATATCATATATACAGAATAATTAACATGTTATATTTATTATTTACATGAGTTTCACATCATTATTATACCCATCCAAATAATAATATATTGAATAACAATTACACCACGACGTGGAGACGGTAAGCCGTACGTACGGACGTATGGTGACATGTTATTAAAAGGGTGGATAGAATACTGAATATGGTTGTACCATATTTATAATAACATCACAGTATATGTGAGATACTGGAGTTATTATTTTATAATGGTAAGAACAAAGAAAGAAGAAGTGGAAGAAGAAAGGAACTTGAAAAGGGGTGGTGAAAACATTACCTCTTCTTCGGGTTCTTCCTTTTGATTTGATCAAAATAGATCCTTAGGTTGGCTTTCTGATCAAACTAAGGCCTCTAGGTTGTATTTAGGGAAGTTGGGAGAGTATTTGGGCAGGGTTTGGACGAGCCAAGTGGCTTGAGAGGTGTGAGGAATGAGTAGAAGTGGTCTCCTTTTATAAGGGAGAGGAGGGGCTCTTTAGGAAAGAGTGAAAGTATTACTTTATAATATAATTATATTCGGTTTATAATGGTCCAAAAATAATTTAGGTCGAAGATAAGATGACTCATTTTCTAAATAACATCAACCAATAAGAATTGGACAGGTTTTAGATAATATTTTAATAATTATAATCTTATTTATTTAAATGATTTCTTAATGAGGTAAACATTGCATCATTATTGTGTCATTAGTAATTTAAATTATTTATGTCTAACAATTATAAATAAAATATCATTATGTAGGAAATCTTTTTAGATTTCTAATGAATATTTATAATTGAAAATCCAACATGTATAACCCTATGTAAAAATTGTTTTTCTAAACGATGTAAGCTTATGCCATTTTTATTTTTATTTTAACTTTATTAATATAATGTGTCCCTACCACATACAAGTGGCTCTAAGGGGTCCCCAAATCGACCCATGGATGCCCATGGTCGGGTATGTGTCCACCAATAAGGTTAGGACACGTTTTAGGGTAATTTTGTATTATTATAATATTATTTTTTAACCCTTATTTACCGAATTTACCCTTTAACCATGGTAAATAAAATATTTACCGCAGTAATTATTCAAAATGTCTAAAAATAAAAGTTACCTATTTACACAATTTGAACATCCTGATTCCAAATATGGAATCCATTTTCCTAAATTAAAAACACAGAAGTGGCAGAAATTAATTTAAAATTAATTCCCGTTGTTAAAATAAAAAGCGTGTTTTTAAGAGATAATAACTATCAAAAGATTGACATTTGTTTATGTTCGGTTCAATTGTAAAATTATGTCCAATGACCAACATTATATTAAATGGTAAAAATATATTCTAAATATACTTTAAAACCACTCAAATTTATAATTTATCAATATTAATTATTTTGATTAAAAAAGTTGATTTTAATTAAAATTTAGTAATTTTCACTATTCATCAAAATATAAAAGTTATCCGAAAAGTACCAAAATTTCACCCTAGGCTAATTTCAATATTCCGAATCCAAAAATGAAGTCCATTTTGAAATATAATATATATATGATTTCAAAAAGTAGGTATTACTATTCACAATGGCTAGTTTAATTAGTTGTGGTGTGTGTTAGAACTTGAGGTTGCGTACAACACACGCTATCGCATTATTCGAAGGGAAACATACCGTGGAAGATTGGGGTGTTACATAAAATAATTATGACTCTCTAGAGTGGTGATTCCCTTGTCCAAATGTAAATACATTGTTGATATTCATACTTAATGCATTGATAGTATCAAACATATTCATATTCTAAAATATTACCAGAAATGATTACAGAAATGTGACTATTATTTAATGTCCAAGTTATCCATTATTCTTATTCTACTTTTCTACCGTATGCACCAATGTGAAAGTCTTCTTCTTCTTCTTCAATTGTATGAATATTAATGCACAAAACCTTTATCTTCTACACAATAGAAAAATGTAGTGTTATTTTTTCAGGAAAATTTATGAATTCTTCTTATATTTTTTATTCTTCATGGATGAAAAAACGACCCTTCTTCCATCTCTTCTTCTTCAGGAAAAAACATCAGGAATTTTTCTTCTTTTCTCAATATTATAAGTTATATAGAATTATATTAATCATATTTCTATCTAAAATTCCTATACATGATACTAGTTTTTATGATTCCCATCCTTATAATACCATTTCATATGAAACCTTCATATATTATTCTTATAGTATATTCTTTATTGAAAACATTTTCTACCAAAACTACTCTGTTAAATACATGTCTTTCAAAAACTTATACATCAGATAATTAAACATTAAAGAGAATGAATATAAATATTAATGAAAAACACCTAAATTCAGAAACAATTTATTCAAAAAATAACTATTCAAATAAATCAAAAAAACTTTTTACAGTGAACCATCTCTATATTACATAGGTATTGTTTTTTGGAATATATTTGGAGTGACATGAACATAAAATTAAATGTTCCCAATCAAACATTAAATAACCCAATCAACTATTTATTTAGTTTAACACCCCCAGAACTCATCATAAATACGAGTCAATAATCTTCATATGAAAATTTATTTATATCAGTATCGATAATATCATCAAACATCTAAAAATTTCATCTGGGATCATTATATTTCGTTCATTATTATGATGTTATTGATCTTACATATCATCATAATCATCATAATTGATTATATAGATAATATTTTCATTATATTTAAGGTATATTTGAATTATTTAAGCATTTTTAAATTTGACAATTTGAGCTAATTTTCATCATTTTATGATTTTTGGTCAATTTTGGGTAAAATGTGAAAAGTGATTAAATATTTAATTTTAATATTTTTTAACATATATATTTTGAGAATAAATTATAAATATTTATAAAAATTAAGTTATTATTTTATAGGATTCCTTTTTAGTGTCCATTAACTTCTAATTCAAGAACTAGAGCTCATTAAAGATTCTATTGGCTCAAAAAACAATCATTTTGAAAAATAATTCTAAAGACAGAATGGACCCCTCTTACTTAATGTAGGAATATCTTAGCTTAAAGAACTAATTTTTTTTGATTCTATATGTAAATTAAAAAAATATAGAATAGTGATTTAAATATTAAATTTCATTGATAAATTATTTCATTATGGACTCATTTGAATAATCATTATGGATTAAGTTAAAGAGTTTCTTCAGCAAGAAAAAGTTAAATTCATTAATTCATTCATGAATTCAATTAAATGTGTCCAAAATAATAGAAATTTATTCGGTCCATACAAAACACAATTAAGAACAATTTTTAATAAGAAAATTTTAAAATATTTTTTCCATCCTTTGGGAACAACTAGTGGAAACTTCTAGTACACATATTCTGAAGAAGATAATTTATGTTTTCCCTTTTATCCATTTTTTTCTTATTAATTTTGTAATTCCACCACATTACCCATTAATCTTGGTTACACTTCATTTGGAGGTATAGAAATATGAGGGATTAGGGAGGGACAAGTTTACTTTTTGTAATTATTGAGTTCCTGAAGTCGTGGTATAAAATATTTTGAACTTTATTTGAATTTGATTTAAAAAATTTTAATACAATTTTTTGACCAAGTAAAATCCTATTTGGATTTATATTTATTTATTCTTTTTAATTTGGTTAATATCAATTTTTTAAGTCTATTAGGTTTTTCATTATATATGATGGAATAATATAGGTCTTAGTGGTGAAGTACTCAATGATCGTCAATTCATGTGGAAGGGGTAGTCATAATTATTGATTTTTTGGGATAAAAAATGCCAAATTGGTAATTTATTATGTCAATTGTAGGTATTCACTATAACCCCCATTCACATTGTAAAGAGGATAGAACAAGAGGATATTTATTTTAACGTTTATTCTCACAGTCACTATTTTCTTAAGGGAGTATAATGAAGCAACTGTGGCATCTCACATTAAACATCTTTTAAAAATAGGATAAGATAAATTAAAACTAGGATAAAATTTAATTTAGAAGATTGAACCCAACCTGACTAGCCTTCTGTATCCTAGTTTTATATTTATTTATTAATATATTTCTCTTACTTAGTATCATTTTTTGTTTTCAAAGCCATAAAATTTCAAAAACACCCCACCTTTTCCCTCTAATTTAATGTTACAAACATGATTGTTGTGAAATCCCATCTGGAGAAAAACTAGATTGAAAAATATACTACATTTGAATTAGGAAATTATTTTTTCTACAAACACAAGGATATGACTGTGTAAAAGAACGCAACATTTGTTGGGAGGTAATCACAATAATAAAATATTAAAACTGAATTAATATATCCAATAACACTATGCATTACACCCTAGATCATAAAATTTAGTGAAGTTTTTTCCATAGATATAGAAACTTTAATTTTCAATATAATTATTTGGAATTGTTTTAGGCATGAGTGTAACTTCTCGTGTTCACATTGAATCTGTCATCAATGATAGAAATCCCAACCAAACCCATAGAGAACATTTTCACCACAATTTTGTATTCAAAAAAATTATCATTCTATTCCAGATTTACAAAATTATTATTAGATAAAACATAAAATGATCCCATTTATTCCAAAATTTCATTCCTTAGTAGGAGAAGAACCAAAAAAATTATTAATGAGTTCAACTATTTTTTCTCTACTTTAAGACCATGTATAGTAGAATAGGATTAGGATAAGTGGAAGGAATCCCCATTTTCAAAAGAAGAAGATACCAAATAATTGTCATATGGCATACAACCAGAAAACAATAATGATTGAAATTTCATACTAAGATGATTCATGGAATGATTCTTCCCCACCTCCAGAAGTAGAACCATCGTAAATGTGATCTATGCCATTAGAATTTTTTTAGAGATACCCTATTTGAGTATTGGGAGTGGTTTAAGAAGTTATGTGCTAGCTTCCCACATCATGAAATTGAGGAGAATAACTTCCTTGATTAATTTATGAATGTTTTCTATAAAAATGAAAAAACCTTTTTGATGCATCACTTGAGAGATCATTAATTGACATGTCCCAAAAATAAGGAAATATCATGATTGAGAATATTTCACATAAACCAAAAAAGTTTGGTATATTAAGTACTTTCACATGAGGTATTAATGAGGTAATAAATTTTCATCCATAAACCTTATTAAATAATTGGATTTAGTTTCTAAATAGTTTAGTTAGATAAATGGACTTTAAACAAGTGAGTGAGAACAAGCACTATCAATGTTATGTGGTTTATGCTCATCACAAGATCCTTTACCCGACTAGTATGATAATGTGAATAGAATGGAATGTTATGTAGTATCATTTAATCTAAGGAAATGTCCAAAAAATCATATATAGAGAGATCCTAACAAAGTCCAATATGGATTTGGAAATACATTGATTCAATCTAGAGACCCTTACCAAAACTAGTTCCAAAACCAACCCCCATTCCAACAAAAATTCCAAAACCAAGAACTATTACAATAAAATAAATATTATAACCATACATATTACCAATAACCACCCATTTTAATGATACCTTTTGAGAAAAAAATACAATAGTACACAACATTCTATAAAATAACTAAAATCCATGGTTGAGGGCCTAAAAGATAAGTTTAATATGTTAGAAAACATGTTTAGAAGTGTTGTAGAAATCCTTTCAAAACTCAAAGGATAAATACCATAACATTTTTTTCCCAAACCCCAAAGATAATATTAGTATGATAAAAACAAGAAGTGGAAAATAACTCCCACCAACATAAATCCTTGAACATGAAACAAGACCACCATATCATAGGGAGATCAAAGTTGGGATTTCCGAAAATCCTATGAAAACGCATCGATAAAAAAAAAAAAAATTGGTCAAGGAGAATGATAAACAATATAGGATGAAATAATCACCATTAAAAGGGAAAAAATGTTTTAATAAATAATTACTCCATATTTTCCATCAAGGTTGACAGAATCAAACAAAATTCATGAGGAATGAACTTAAAATAAAAATTTGGACACCTTTATGAAAGTGAAAATTAACATCCCCAAACATGATGTGATCAATAAAATTCTATGGTTTGATAAATGTTTAAAGATATTTTCACTAATAACAGGATACATTAAGGTAATTTGATGATCATCTTGGGAAGAAGTGTCTCAACACTTATCACACCACAATTTATAACCAAATGTCAAGATATAGGTATGTTTTTTACTCAATACACCATATAATATCTAAATTTATATAAGTATTTATGTGATCTAAGTGCATAAATTAATGTATTTTTGCACTCAGTATATATTTCTTTTCTTATGGCAGACATGAATCCCACTAGAGTGGTGTTCTAGCTTAAATGCATATCAACAATTGTCCTAGTTGGAGTTCAAGAATATCACCTTGTGAAAGTAAATATCTATTATTCTAAGATGACTTGAATATACTTAATATGGAAGAATATATAATCCCATCACACTCACCTGAAGTTAGTACTAACCCAATTAATGAATAAATGTTGTTCCATGAATTCTTCATCTTAGGAGAGATTTTCCCCATGAAAATATCACTCAACATGTGAGTTTCCAAAACACTAGAGATTTTTATTTGATGATAGAAGAAATGTAAACACCTAATTTCATTGATGATTTTTTAAATTATTATGAAAATGATATTAATATTTTTTATTCAATAGGTCCACCCTTTAGAAGTGGGAAACGTCAGTTTAATTTCATCCCTTCACCATCCCCTAGATCTTGAATTAAAACCGAACCTCTATGATTTGAAATATTTATACCTCATATAGGGATAGAAATTAGCAGTTAAAATTTATAACAACATATAAGAAACTAAAGAATAATCATTGATTGATATTTTGAGATATAATGTCCAATACATTGGGTGGATCTTAGGTGATATCCTTTGAATCAACCCAAAAATACGATTACATATTATTTTTATTAAGGGAGATTCGAAACCTATCAAACACCCCCAAAGGAGGCTAAATCCCACCTTAGTGGAGGTTGAAATGAATGAGATCAAGAAGATCTTGGAATCTAGGATTATCTACCCCATTTTATATTCAAATGTGTTTTCCCTATCCATATAGTTCTAAAATAAACTAGACTAACAACTATGAGGAATGAAAAGAATGGATTAATCCCTATGATAAATTAGTCTAGATGAATAGTATGCATAGAATTTAGGAAGTTGTATTATGTTACTGGGAATTATAATTTACCCGTCCTATTAACTGACTAAATGTTAGAGATATTAGATGAGATAACTTAGTATTGTTTTTTTGGATGGAATTTTAGGTTATTTTCTGTTACCCATTTCTTCTTAGGATCAATAGAAAACAAACATTACTTGTCCCTTCAAAAAATTTTCATATAAATGGAATCTATATATAATATTTAATTCTCCATGTATATTTAAGGGGTGCACAATAAGTATATTTTCTAATCTCATTAAATAACTCTTAGAGGTTATGTGGGATGATTGCATAGTTTATTGAAATTATTTTGATTGTTTTTTGGAAAACATGGAATTTTTTTTGAAAACACACATTTAAAAGAATAATGTTTTAAATTTTTTTAAAAAATAATTTTATGGATGATATATGAATTTTACATGGCCATGTAATTTCAGAAAAAAATAATTGAAGTGGATAAATCCAAAAATGAATTGATAAATTCATTATTTTAACTAACATGTGTGGAACATGATAGATAATTTTTTGGGAATGTGTGATTATAATGGTGGGTTATCAAATATTTTAATTTTATTTTTATCCCTACATACATGTTGTTTTTGAAATACAAAGATTTATATTTAAATGGTGAGTGTAGGGAATCCTTTGATGAGTTGAATAAGAGAATTATTATACCACAAATTATGTAGCCACCAAATTGGTAAGAAACACTCGAGTTAATTTATGATGCTTCCAACAAAGGTGTTAGAATAGTGCTTTCTTAATTGAATTTAGGACAGGAAAAAAAATCATTTTTATGACTAAATATACTTATATGTGGCCCAATTCAAATAAAAATCATCAAAAAATATTTTATAATTTTTCATTTATATAGAAAGATTTAGATTCTATCTTCTTGGAACAAATGTAGTTATATTTTCTAATAATAAAGCTCTCAGGTACTTCATGAAGAATTAAAAATCTAAATAAGGGATAGTGAGATGGAATTTACTACTGTATAAGTTCAACATATAAATCAAAGGTAACAAGGGAGATAAAAACAATGTGGGAGATCACTTAATATGACTTTAAAACACTTCTGAAATAGAAATTATAGTCAATGAACAACTTAATGATCTCATTTTATGAGATAGTTTGAACATGATTAAAATAGAACTGTCTTTGAATACTGACATAATAAATTATCTAGTTACATATTAGGTCCCATCTCATTTATATTCCCAATAAATTAAAAAACTGAAATCTGAAACATGATATTTTATTTGTAAATATCCATTTTATTACATGATTTTCAATTGTCAAATGAGAAGATATGTTTTATTGAAATATAAATTGATTATATGTTTTAATTTTTTCAAATATTATCTTTTATAGTCCTCTTTATACCACAAAGGACTATAAGTAAAACTATATAATATGGAATTTATTAGTCCATCCTTTTCATATATACACTTGAATTTTGAAAATGGTGTGAAAAATGTCTTTTTTTTAAAATAAATCAAATTGATAAAAAAATTCCCTAAAATCAACATAATTTATTTGATATTTTTGATTTTTTGGTGATATATATGATGGGACCGTTACTAATGTGATTTATAAAATCTTATATCTTACATTCAATGGAATATGTTTCAGAAAGTGTTAAAAATACACAAAGACCAAAGATGCTAAATTTTTCTATGATTTTGTCAGGGATAACATATTTCATAGGTTTGGATTACCTAGATCCATCATTCGTGATTAAGAAACACACACTTTTAATAAGAGAATGGATGATTTTATGAAAAATTAAATCAATGTAATTTCTAAAAAGGTAGTCAAACTGAACATGAAGGATTTGAACCAATGATTAGAAGACACATTACGGGCTTACAAGACATCCTATAAATCCCAAATAAAAATGAGTCTATTTAGGATGATTTATGTGAAAATTTATCTCCTACGAATGGAACTGAATAATAAGGAATATTGGGATATGTGAGAGATGAATTTAGATCCTGAAAGAGCTGAAAAGGAGATAATATTATAGTTATAGGAGATGGTGGAAATTATAAGGGATGATTTTAAAAATTAAAATATTTACAAAGAGAGAACAAGAGTGGCTCATTGAATTATGATCCAACTAAAATAATTCCTTCATGGATACATAGTGTCATTATACAACTCATAACCCAAGCTAATTCTAGGTAAAATTTATTATAGATGTTAATTTATATTTATTATTGGTAATGCACATCAATTGTGCCATGTATATATTATGAAAAAAGTAGATCATGATAAATTCACTACTAATGGTCATATCATGGTGAAATTCCATGGGACTATTCAATCAGATCTAGTAAAAGAGATAACTATCATCCAACCTATTTATCAAAAAAATTTAGGTCAAACCACTCCTTAACACTTTCTTACTTGATGTGATGAAATTAAAAATATTTTTACATATTAAATCTACTTGAATTCATTAATGAAACATAATCATTTACATGTATGGTAGGAAGCCTTTATAGTTTAGTAATTTCATTTTTTTGTTTCCATTTTTTGGTTTTTTTAATTTTGTGTGTGTGTTTTTTTGTTTCTGAAACTTTTAAGATCAAATGATTATCTTTTTCATTTTGGAAATCTATTTTAATGAGTGAATTTTTTTTATAATAAAGCTAATATTAAATGAATGTTGAAATGTCTTTTTTTCAAGATCAAATATTTATGAATTTCAGGAAAAGTATCATGATTTATGAACCCTTTTCCAAATATTATTATACTTAAAATATATTTTCCATGATGATTTTAATCCCTTTTTAAATATAATTAAAATTCAACTCACTTATTGAATAAACCAGACCATGATTTATTTAAATAAAATTTATTTTATTCCTTGCAAACCTGAAGTTATGTGGTACATGTGTTTTAAATTATTGAGCCATTTTGTTAGTTTTGAAGACCTATTTTGAAGAGAATATTTTTTATTCAAGATATCATTATACATTTAATCTATATATCCCTTAGAATATATGATCAAATTATTAGGATATCCATATTACAATCCAATTTTTACAATCCAAAGAACTATTAAAATGAAATTGAAGGATATAGTTGAACATAAGTGCAGGGGGAAGATATCTTATGTTTCACTTCATCATTTAGTGCCATTTAGGATGGAAAATAATATTCTTAAGAGTGAGTTCTGCTGATTAAAAAGTCATTTTATTGAAATTTGTTCCATTATGAAGTTTTCATGATAAAAATATATTCCTTTCTAGTGAGTTTAATGAATAACAATAATTTGTAATTTTAGAAATAATTCATTGTGACAAACATGAAGAATTGGATAATATGTGTATTATCTATGAAATATATCATGATATTAATTTGGATCTTTTTTTATTATAGGGTAGTCAGGAGGAAACCATACTTGATTGTAAATTAGAATCATAAAATATTTCATCAAAAAGATCCAAGACCTCTTTATTTGGCCCCAAAATTTTTTACACAAAAATACTACAAACCAAAATCCACAAAACAACCCTAAAAACTCATTATGATAAAAAAATTTCCTTAACTCATACTAAATTTTGATATAGTAATTTATCAATCCTATAGTAAATATTCGATGGGTTTAGTTGATAAAATAATTTTTCAAAACTAAAATTTGTGAGATGAGAGAAAATTCTTGTGAGATAGGTGTCTTGATTTCATGGGTGGATATATTTATTAGATATTAATTATATTACCTAAATATAGAACTTTAAATAATTTTATTTTCGGATTTATAATATCTTTTTTCTAATTTCCAAATTGATAGAACTCATGAGTACGTGTTTTGATTTTTTTATTTGATTTTGATTCATAATTTTCTTAGAATCTAAGGGGTAAGTGGGTTAGAATTTATAGAGATAATATATACATTATTTTTCATGTTTATTTGAATAATTTAGTCCCTTTCAATTTAACAATTTTTGATCATCTTCATCATTTTAGGATTTTGATGAATTTTGGGGAAAAATATGAAAATTCATTAATTCTATAATTTTAAATGTTTCTGTTAGTTTTATATTTCGTGAATAAATAATTAAATATTGATTCAAATAGAGTGATTATTATTATTTGGATCAATTTTTTCATCTCCTTCATCTTTTTCTTCTATAAATAGAGGTAATTCAAAATTTAACATGCCCAAAAAAATCAATCATGATGAAAAAACTATTTATCGATGAATGAATGTAAAAATCCTTATTAATTGTTGAATTCCTGATTATATAGACCTACAAATAATTCTATTATAGCTATAAATACAATAGGTCTCAAATAATCTTTTTAAAATTAAATTTGACAGATAAAGTTTCTCAATAAGTTATGATTTTAACATTAAAATGCGAAGGAAGTACAAGAGTTTTCTTCAGCAAAAAAAGTAAATTCGTTAAATCTATCATATAATCTATTAAAATATTATAAAAGGATTGAAATTTTAGGAGTTAATATAAAACATATTTATGAAAATATTTTACGAAGGAAACCTGGCAATGTTTGGCTTTCTATTGGGAAGAATTGGTACAAACCTATGGAAGAAATATTCTAGAGGAGAAGTTTTTTATTTTTCCATTTCTATTTTAATTCTTAGTTTGGTAATACATTACTCATCAACATTTCTCTTAGTCACCATTAACTTGTATGGGTAAACCTATGAGTAATTTCGTAAGGGAATTTTATTTTTTAAATTCTTTAGTTCCTAAATGTCATTTTATTCAATATTTTCTTTCTAATGTAAAGTAGAATTCAGTATTCTAATATCTGTTTTTATTATCAAGTATGTTAATATTTGGAATTATATTTTTCCATTATTATTAGAATGTTTGATGATCATTTTCTCCATCCTCCAGGTTTTGGATTATATTTTGTGGATTATACTATGTTTTAGTGGTGAAATACATTATGATCATTAGTATATATGGGTGAGGTAGTGGACATTATTTATTGATTGGGATAAACAATACCCAATAAGAAATTTCTTAATTCAATTGAATTTATTCAATAAATATATCTTTCAGATTAGAAGTAAGGTATACCAAGATAATATTTTATAATGGTTTATTCTCAAAATAAAAATTTTACTAATTGAGTGACATGAATCGTTTGTTGAATCTCATTTTAATCGGCATAGCAGAAGAAAATTGGATAACTTGGAACTGGGATAACATTTCATTATAAATACCAAACTATTACAGATCACCCTTCTTATGTCTTAGTCTTCAATATATTTCCCAAATTTAGTTTCATTTATATGTTTTTTTAAATCAATAATTTAAAAAAAACACCCCAATTTTTATTTAATTTAATGTTAAAAAAACAAGAATATTATGTGATCATATCTAGATACTTCATAGGTTGAATACTACACAAAATTTTTAATTAAAAGATATATTTTTCACACCCATGATAGGAACCTGTATATTTACTCTACCAAAATGTTGTGATGATCTTTAGTTTTTTATCAAGTACATCTTCATAAAAACTTATCCTTTTGATAATTATGCATCTGATATACTGTTGAAACACACTTCTTTATTGTATATCTTTATTGACTAATATTTTATCTGGTATAAAGTTCCTCAAACATATATCTATATATCTATCTAGAATCATATATTTAATGAACCTGTATGGTAGATTCAATTGAATCTCTTCATTATGAAACTTTGGCCCACTACCTTTGTTCAAGAAACTCCAATTTGATAAAACATTGTGTGGAATATTCTCTTTAATGAATCAAAATTCTATATTTGATCATAAAAAAATATTTATGAATTCATTAGAAAACCACTATCTAATAAATTCATATCCATTCATTATCTGGTGTGCTTTATATGGTGGACTCACAATTACTCCATATTCTAATGAACATATAAATGTCTATATTGCGTCCTATCTGATTTTTAAACTATTCTTAATCTAATAATTTTTATCTCCTCTTGTTTTTGTAATAATCTTCATATTCCACCACAATAATCTTCCTTCATACAATTATTATTCATATTAATTCTATATCTAATAATACTTTTTATGGTAAAACTTATTTTGTAACATCCACATCACTAATCCTTGTCTAGAAACAATAGTTTCACTTACTTTTTCCTTTGACTATCATTATATAGAATCATAAATATATTTGTATAATCGTGATTTTTTGGTGGTTTAATGATACACAAAAATTACTAGATTTACCTTCAATTCAAATAGAGTTTCCTTCTAAAAATCACAATTATTCAAAACTATAGGGAATTATTATGTTTATTGATGAGGAATAATTCACTAACCATAATGTTATTGGTTTTATCTATAAACACTCATACTATATCAAAATATAATTTGTTATTAAAAAAATGGGGCGAGGACATCACCTTGAATAACCAACATCCTGAGGAAAAAACTAATGCATTCTGGTGGCATCCCCTCTAATCAAATTAACACACTTTGGCCTTAAGATGAAAGGGTTGAGGATACAAGTGTGGATGAAGCTTTGATATGCCAATGAAGCAAGGTAATCTACAACCTAATTACCTTCACTACATGTATGGGTCACCTGGATGTTATTGTGTATGGGGGCTCTACATTTCCAGACAATGTAAGAAATTGACCATGGGGTGGAGCCTTTACCATGCAGGGAGTCCTGATAAATCAAAGAGTCAGTCTCCACCTAATAAATATCAATATTATTATGAATACAAAGTAATATCCCTATGATCATGAATTTGGAATTGGTCATGATAATGTTTTCATTTACATAGTATGAATATAATGAAAGGACCACATTCCCCCAACCCCACGAACCACCCCTCCTCTCATGAAGCCTCGCAAATATGACCCATCTGTGTTCAACTTGTAACCAACATCAGGAGGCTGCCAACACACCCATCTTCCCAGGGAACTGATATGTGGGGGTTGAGTTGAGGGAATACTGGTATTTAGAAAGCACAATGATGGAACATCCCACCATCCTTAGATAAGTCGAACCATGTCCACGAGAAGAAAATAGTTCCTCACAATGATCGAACTCACCATAGAAACACATTATCTAGTCTTCCATCTAATTTGAATAGTCTGTTAGACTTTTTGTGACCACATCCTTCAAATTGAATTTTGAATACAATTGGAATAGTATTTATCTCTACCCTATATCTATTTTTCCTAATCCATTTACATTAGTATATTAATTATTAGATAAACAATTTTCTATAGACATCATATTATACCCTTATTCTATTAGATTCCTAAATCACTATCAAGAAAATTTCATCTAGAAACTTGATAAAGATGATTATTAATGTTATTAAAAAATTTTATTCTCAAAATATAAAATTAAATGTTAAATACATTATGATAAAATAAAAAATTATTATAAATTACTCAAATTGTAATATGAATTTTTCTCCTTTAAGTAAAAAATATATTCCAAATAATATAAAGGATAAAACACCATTTACCTTTTTACAATATATAAATTATTTAGAAAATTTTATCCTCTTCCAAAAATATGAAATCTTTATAATTAGGACAATCACATAACTATCTGTATATTAAATCCATGCAACAACCTTTTCATTAATAGGTTTATATACTTCAACCAAACATTCATAAGACATCATATTCACTATTTCACTAACATATTATTATCAATCAAAAGATAAGAAACTTCAACTAATATATTTGAATGGATTTTATATTTTTTACAATATTCAATAAAAATATTATTCTCTAATGTGTGTACCATAGTGGAACAACCAAGGGTAGATCACAAGGAGGCCACCAATACGCATCGATTTCTCTATTATCATTGTTATTATATATCTAATATAAAGCTAAATTATATAATATATATGGGTGGGTTTTACTCTGAAAATATAGGAAATATAATATATAAATATATTATTAGATAACCAATCACAAGGAGAAGGGATAAAAGACACACAAAAAGTCAGAAGAAGAAAACCATCGTTCTCGATATTTCATTGTAATATTTTCATTATTATTAAAAATATCAATCAATGTATTATTCAATGTGGATATCAATAATTGTCACTCCACACCATATCATTCTATATTTTTACCAGACACTAAGACACCCTCTTTTATACTTAATCTATTCTATTACAATAAAAAAATCCTAACAAAACTATTTGAATGATTTAGATAATAATAAGACAAAAAATTATTGAATGATAAGGGAGAAGATAATAGTAGGGAAAGTGGGGATACCGCTCAACAAAATTAGTATAAACACTAATAAATTATTAGAATAACATATCATAAAAAATTAAATCACAATAAACTCAAATAGAAACACCCCCTTGAACAATAGTGATGGTCATCTCTCAGTAACCATGGATTCGAAAGAAGCGCGATGGGAGAAACACAAAAAATAAAAGGAATGAGAGAAGAATAGAAAAGAAAAGATGAATAAAAAAAGATAAAATAAAATATATTAATAATATTAAAAACTATTACAAATTTAAACTACACCTTATCATTGGAAAATGGATATTTCATTAAATGTGGGAAGGGATACATATTTATACGTAGAAGGGATGAAGAATTCACTCTCATATCATTTAATCCTAACATTTACTCATGGATGGTCCATATAATGGTCTTATTTGTTATAGTTGTATTGATGAATATTGTTCAACAATGTATCCTTCGTTCATCCTCAAAAGTTAAGCATCATTGGCCACATAAAGAAGGATTTGTGAAATAAATACGGATGTTGACTTTTTCAAAATGATAATTCTAGAATAATTATTCCAATTTATAACATTCAATGGCCCATTTAATTAGTGAAAACCTCTCACATATTCCATTAATAATACCATATATGTGTCTAAATTCTTATAAATTTTTAATCTCATTAATTGGAGTTTTTTAGACCAAATCATGCTTCTGTTATAGAGGTGGGGTCCACAATGTTTTCCCAAACAATTGTTCAAATTAATTCATTTTTAGGGCTTCTAGATTCTCTAATCGGCCCCTAGTCATGAATTTCTTTAAGAAAATAAATCAAGGATTTCAAAAACAATGAATCACTCAATTTGTTTTTAGATTTTTTATTAAATTACCAAAATACCCTTGTTATAAAATTAAGCTAAAAATCCCAGATTAAGACAATTTTTCATTTAACATCAAAATAAGACAAAAATAAAAAAATGAGAAAATTTCCCATTAAACGAAAATATGTTGTGTTTAAAAAAATCGAATTACATAATAAAATATAAGAAAATATTGGCTTTATCAATATCCCACACTTAACCATTGGACTCCTGAGAAATTATCATACATTCAATTAAAAATTCACACAAAAATAAAATATTAGAAAAAATCAATGTCCTTATATAAAAAATAATTACATCATGTCTCTTCTATGAGATACAATTTCATGTCATTTTCATTCCTCGCTTTTAAATTTATTCAAACCCAAAAATCCATCCATGGCCTGATCAAAACCTACATCACATTGAGTTTTATGTCACTCCACACTCAAGAGATGTTAAATATGGAGTTGTGATCATACATGGAAATTGAATGTATCATCATAGGCTTGTGAAAATTATCATTTCTCCACAATATGAAATATGAAAATGAATTTAATATTGAGGGTTTTAATTAATGTTTCAGATGACTCCGTGGCTTATGGTTGGTGGGAAAACGATTAAAAAATTTATGGATGGAAATAAGAGGATTAACTCTTAAGTACAATGAATAATTAATCACGGGAAAACAATGGATAAGAATTTATAAAATCAAATTGAGAAGATGAAATACAATAGCACCCCATTTTATTAACACGGGAAATGAGTCGTGAAATTATTACAATGAATGATATCATATATGTTCTCCAGGTTTTATTACTTTTTTCTTTTTTAAATCTCTTGAAAGGCTCAATTTTATTTTATTTTATTATTATTTTCATAGAGAATGAGATGAAAATTGAATAAATGAATGAATGAAAATTATGGACCTGATGCTAGATACTGACATGATCTATAAAAGAATGCACAATGATGAATTCATTCTTTTCTATATTTTTTTATTTTTTATTTTATTTTTTATTTTTAAGGAGAACCAGATGAGAAAAATGAAGTAAAATTAAATTATTACTCAATACAAATGAATAAACCACAATGATGACACACACATCACAACTCCCAAAAAATTAAACACACACCAATTAATGAACACGAAAGGCCCTTCCCCCACACTCAAACTTGAAATATCCATGAAAAATACTAATAGTGTGGATAGGTAAGGGAAAATCACCTTGTAATGTGGTTTAAAAATAATTGTATATTTATGGAATATAATGGATAATAAATTATAGTTGTAAATATAAGTATCAGGTTAATATGTATCTTCCCAGATATGTGTCTCAATCATATCAAAAAAATTCCATGAGATCGAATGCTTCAAAAGAGAAAAGTCACAAATTCTAGTTCCAAAAAAAAATCCATGTTTACCTCATAATGGTTTGGGTATTAGTAACAATATATCAAAGTGGTTAAAAAAACCTCAAAAGATGGGAAAAAATTGATTCAGTGTTTCGTGGTTATAGATTTCAAAAACATTTCAAACTCATAAATATTCATTAAAATAATATTCTAAGAAACATTATTCAAACTGAAAATCATTTAAAATCCATTCATTTTTCAAAAATCCAATCAATTCTCTAAATATAAATTCATGTGTGAATAGTGATATGAATATTCATTAAAGCATATGATTCCTAAAAAGATGAAAATCAATAATAAAAAATCACACATGAATAAGTTATTTGGTCAAAACTCCCCCACACTTAAATTTTACTACACTTCATTTCAGATCAACAAAATATATATAAGTGAAATAAACTAAAGAGAATAAAAGATACAAAATGAGTTTATTTTCTATTTTTGAACATGAGTAAAGATCTTAGAAACATCCACATGACCTAGAGAGAATGAAATAAATAAAAACATAATAATGTTAAGGAAAAAGATTGAAAATGGGAAAATAAAGGTGATAACACCTGGTTTGACCCCCAAGCAGCATGTTAGGTGTTTAATTCCCATAAATAGGTTGTTGGAGTGGTATATCCACCATACGAAGGTGTATGGGGTTTCTTCTTTCAAAACCAAAACAATTTATTTATCCCAACATCCATTAGTATATTAAAAGAGAAAGAACCCCCAAATAAAATCAAAAAAGTCCCAAAACCTAGAAATAATGAAAAATAAAAGTTTAGATCAAGTGGTGAATGGGAAAGAATTTAGGAGTGCTCTATATTCCGTGTTTCTAGAGGATTGGTGTCCACTGGTGGTTAATTTATAAGAATAGGAAGTTTTCTCTCTTCTGGTCTAGGTTTATAAAATGGATCTTTATGGATTTATTATTTAATGCCATCATCCTTAAATATACTAATACACAACTCAATTAGATCCTCTATTCCCTCCTCAATTGGATCACATTATTCTTCATCATTATCATCCAGATCCTGTAGTAGTGGTGATGAGTTTACAAATTCATAAGAAGATATATTATATTTCAATTCCGAATTAATGTAATTTAAATGAAATAAATGTTGAGAAATTAAATCTCCCATAGAAATTTCAGCTTAACTATTTTTTCTCAATCAAGAATGTTGGGAACTCATTTTTTGGAGAAGTAATTGGGTATTAATGTATGGATTTTACCTTAAAAATATCTTCTTTAATGGTGGGATGAAAAATAATTTCATTATCTTCATACTTCTTTTTTTATTGTTCCATCCGTAATATGTTAACTTCTTCAACTTCAATAGCCAGCGATGCAACCATCATGATTTAATTTTCAAGAAGCAAGGTGTTTTGTTCCACTTGAATAATCAATATATATACCCATATAGGATCACCATAAATTTTTTCAATATTCCAATAATTATATTATTCAATATAAAAATCCATACTTTCTATTATAATGAATGATATGAAAGGCAAATTTTAAGTTTTTTTAGAAATTACTGATTTTTTTAGTTTTTTATGAAAAAAATGTTTAATAGATATTGGACTCCCCAAAAAAATTTCTAGATTGATTATAGTAATTTTAGTTGTATTAAACAATTTAATAAAATTACCATTCACTTATGAGTGTTACATAGTTTAAAACCTTGGGCCAATCACAAGGATACCACCAACACACATCGATTCCACTGTTATCATTATTTTTATCTATCTAATATAAAACTAACATATATAATATATATGGGATGATTAAACTATGAAAATATATGAAATATAATATAATAATATATCATAAAAATACCAATAATACCAATAATACTGAAAAGTTATAAGAGACACAAAAAATTCCAGCAGAAGAAAACCATTGTTCTCGAGGTTTTATGGTCATATTATTATTGTTTTTCGAAATATATATCAATATATTATTCAATGTGGAGACCAAGACCTATCACTATACACCCAATATTTTTAATTATGTTACCCTACACTAAGACCTCCTAATTTATATTTAATATCTTTTACACGAATACACAATCTCAACTCCATCGTTTGAATGTATTAGATAATAAAAAGAAGGAAAATGAGTAAACAAGGAGGAATAAGATAATAGTAGAGAAAGTGGGGCTACCGCTCATCACAATCATTTTAACCACTAATTAATTCTTAGAATAAAACATTATAAAATATTAAATCCCAATAAACATAAATACAACCACTTCCCACCACAAACAATAATGAGAGTTAGCTCTCAGAAATCATGGATTTGAAAGAATCATGATTGGAGAAACACAAAATATAAAAAAATGAGAGAAGAATAGAAAATAAAAGAAGGATAAGAAAAGATTAAATAATATATATTGATAATATTACAAACTATTACTACATTTAAACTCCACCTTAGCCTTATAAAATGGCTATTTCATGAAATGGGATAAGGGGCACATATTTATAGGGAAAAGGGTTTGATAATTCATAATCAAAAAATTTAATCCAAAATTTTAAGAGTTTATGTTCCATTCAATGAAACATGTTTTTCAAAAACTCAAAAAATGGATTTATATCAATGAAATTGTTCTAATTCATTGAAAACACTAAAAATTATTGATAATAAATACAACATAGAAAATGTGGTATCATCAATATCTCTCTTTGTATTTGTTTGGAATTCCTTGCAAATGAATATGTCAATATATGAATCTTTATCTTCGTTATCTACCCCACTCATTTCCAACATTTTAATATTTCATTTCACTTTCTCTTTAAGTAATTGATAATAAATAAAATTTTCTTTGAAAAAAGATATTAATTAATTCCAAATAAATATTCCATCAATAAACCCACTCTATGTCATTGTGATCCATTCTATGTGTAAAAAACAATAGAATTTAATTTAGATAAATAAAATTCCACTGAAAATCTATTTTTCTACCACATGAAATCTAAAATGATAATATTTTATTCAATGTTTATGAACAAGTATTCCATGTTTAAGATACTGGCTAGGATCTGGAATATTTATAGCTTGAATAAACCTAAAAAACCTAAACTCAATTAAATAAAAATGTTAAATGCATTCAATTATAAATAATAGGATATGAAGCCTTAGTACATATTAATTCATACAGTTTTCGTAGTTCATTGATTAATTAAATTTCTCTACATTTATGTTATTTTGTTTTATTTTTATTAATCAAGGATGAGGGATTAATAAATACATATATTTTAAATGATTATACTTTAATAATATTATGTATTAGTATATTTTTTTTATGAAATAATAATTATGATAGCTTATAAATAATTCTTTACTTGTTTACCTTTTCTAAAGACCTTTCTCATGATATTTATGATGATGAATATATTCATTGGAAATACTTAAAAAACTCTATTTTGAGAACACACCAAAATATATCTTTTACATGTGGTGATATATATAAATGAAATTTCCCATAACATAACTAAAGATTATCTTCTTCAATATATTCCTTTAGATTTAGTAATATCTTATAAAACCAATATGATATTTTTCTAAGTTTTCTTTCATGTGTTGAAAATATCAATTTCCAATTTATCAAGGATGATCCTATCATTTTTATCCAGTGTACATACTTATGAATCATTCTAGAATAGAAAATGATTTATAGAATGTTATCCAATGATGAAAACTTGTCCATTTCTTCATTTTATCCCCTTGAGATCATGATTCACCTTAAATTACATATAAATATAGCACATAATGGTTGTATGTATATAGTGGATCTCATTTGCTTCTCAATTTAAAAAATTAATGCTTGAATGAGTTTATTAACTGAGTTTCTCTATTTTATCCACTATTCATAATTTCAAAACTAATATTCAATTCTAATTTAGGAATCATGAATCTTGTCATGTTTTGAATTTATTTGTTTGTTTATTTTATCTTCAAAAGATCTTTTTAGGAACTTGTATCACCTCATGAAAAATTTATCTTTTTTAGAAACATTTCTTGTGATAGAATTATTATAGTGAAATATTCAGGAGTATGTCTAGACTTGTTTCACTATAAACATAACACCACATTAAAAAAAGGAATAATTTTATTGTAATCATTTCATGAAATTAAGATTCTTCATATGATATATTTTAACATCCTTTTTCACTAACATTTTCTTAAACCTCTTCAATTTAACATTTTACCACCAAATATTCTATATAGATTACAAAAATATCCTTGGGTATATTGGAAAAAAGTTTGGGTTTTACATATGGATTCCTCTGTGATTTTTTATCATTAGTTATTTCATATGATACACTCTTAATAAACATATTAGATTTGGAATCCATGCAATTCTCACCAATCCTTCTTGATATGTTCATGGGAGAAATCTTTTTTTTAAATTCATTTTTTAATTCCCCATGTTTCTTGTTCATTCTTTATAGACTTGTTATGTCTTAAATTGTGATCTAATTTTGATACACATCATGTGATAATTGATAAATTTTGTGACCACTATTATTTAATAAATCACATATTTTTTTCATGCATTAAATATCTTTATGAAGTACAAAAATTCTTCATAATATGTGGGTGTTTATTATTCAACAATTGATTACTCCCTCTCAACATGGGATTTTATTCCACTTATAAATATATACTATTATAGAAGTAATCAAATGAACACTATTAAAAATTGTTTTATTAACAAAATTGAACCAGAAATTATGATCATATATCTACTAGATACATTTATGAATTTTTATTAAAATATACACTCTATTTTTGGGTTTTCTTCGAAACTATTTAAGATCTTGAAGGGGAATCAGATCGAATACTAATTATCATGTACACCCTAAATATTGTGGTAGGATCCTCCATATTTTTATTTATCCATACTTAATTTTTTTTCCAATATTCACTATTAATGAAAATAGAGACAGATTCTTTATTACAAGAACATATTGATGGCACTTTTTCTTAAATAGTTGTGTGAAATAGATTATCCAATGATGTTATGGTATTATTGTCACATTTCAAATGTAGTTTAGCATCATAATCCTATATTGGGTATTTTATGAAATGATTATCTTTTTACTTATCATGTGAAGACTCAATATGTTCCTTTTCTATATTTTCAAATTTGACCTCCTTTCCAAGACTCCACATATTGAGGGTTTTATTTTAATTATCAATCAATATTTCCTTCTATACATAATCCTTCTTCATTTTCTTAACTTTATCATCACGAATAATAACACTTCATTTTGAATATGGGTCATGTTATTATATCTCCTTGTATTTTACCACCCATTTTAAATATTTGATGTCAATTCTTTTTTCAAATTTTTATCAAGTGCATGGATTTAATCTTCAAGAGTTTACTTGACATCATATTTATCATTGATTTCATTAATCAATTTGTTTTCAAATTTTGAGGAATTTATTTCAAGATGTACATTTCTTATATCAAAGGATCCAATCATCTTGTAGAGATTTATGCATTCTAGAACCTTTTCTTTCAAATTAATCTCATTATTATTTGTTTAATATTCATAATGGGTGATTTCTTCCAATATACATTCAATTACTCTTCAAAAAATAGTGGTTGTTTATCTAGGATTTTAATGTAGAATATATTTTAATATAATAAATAATATATATTTTTTGTAGATAAATTAAAATAACTACTAATTATAGGTTCTTCTTCTTTATAATAGTTTTTGAAATAATTTTGCCATACACTAGGATAAGTTGACCATGATCCCCTTGATTTTGGAATTTTTTTGTTCTGATTGATGGTAATTTGAAAATATCTTTCTT
Organism: Viscum album; assembly: GCA_963277665.1. Lineage (NCBI taxonomy): Eukaryota > Viridiplantae > Streptophyta > Magnoliopsida > Santalales > Viscaceae > Viscum > Viscum album. Next base: position 602,847,557 of record OY728153.1, on the reverse strand, counting down.
CAACATTCAATATAGTTATTTCACTTTTGGTATCATGGAATGGAGATACTAAACTTCCTTCTTTCTCTTATTTTAACAAGGTCATCTTATTTAACTTTATTTTCTATATCATTCTCCTTTTCTTCATGGTCATAGTAGAAATATATTTCTTCTCTATGAGAATTTATTTTTCACCGATGATGCACATCATTGTAAACATAGGAGAGACTCTAAAATATTTAAAAGGGAATAATTTTCCATGGAGGTGATCCCACATTAATACAAATTTTTATTACCACTTCAAGACTCAATCAATACTGAGAGGGGGAATCAGTGTTGAAGAAATTTTCAACTATTAATTCATTTTATTCCCTTTCTTATTATACCAATTAGGATATTAGATGTATTTTTGTATCTTTTTTTGAATTCTAGTATATGAAATAAATTAAAGGATAGAACACAATTTTTTTATAGGGTTTAATACTTAGTACGAGTATCATGTCCCTGATCTGTATAATGGATTCCTATAAAATATTATTCAATATAAGGATGTAAAATTACAATGGTTTTCCTTTAAATAATATATCACCTGAGTGTGGTTCTATAAAATTATTGAGCTGTAGAAAAAATAATCATGATTCCCTTGATTGGTGATTACCTATTTCAAATACATATAATTTTATAATCATTATATATCATGCGTATATAGTATTTAAATTTTTTATATTCTATTCAACAACATGAGATTATGCATCCAATGAAACCTCAATTTAATTCAATAATTCCTATTTATTCTTATAATTATTATATTACGTTCATTGTAGTGTGCATGAATTTCTTTATTTTACTCTTGGATGAAAATTAATGCTCACAACCTTATAATTTTTCACAAATTCAAATTAGAGTGATTTTTTTCATATATAAGTAAAATAATTCTTATTACCTTGTTCTTCATCGCCCGTGGATAAAATAGGAACTCTACTCATTCCTTCACTACTTCTTTAGTGAAAAAATATTAACCATTACTTCATTATCTGATACAATTCATTTGGTAATTCCATAACTGGTACCGATCTTTCCAGAATTTATCTATCTGATACTATTCTACCTAATACCTATCTATACAATATATTTGTTTATGACACCAATTCCCATTATCCATTATTATCTTCTTTTCTAGACTCCTTAATCTAAAAAATTTTGTGTATAAAGGCTCTATCTGATAACTATATGTCCCACATTTCTCCATCTGATACATCAACCAAAAAACAGGGAATCTAAAGATTCATGGTTATAACCAAACTTCAACAATAATGTATTCAACAAAAAGCATAGCCTCAATAACACTAGAAACCTTTTCAGAGAACACCTTTTCCCCTTTATATAGGCATCATTTCTCTAAAAACATAGGGTGTATCGTGAACTTAAAATTCAATGTTCCTACTCAATCATTGAATTTCCCATTTGAAAATTTCTTTTGTTTACCACCTTAAAAATTATTAAAAATAGGGGTAAAAAAATTCATATGAACTTCCTTATATAATAGTTTCAATTATATCTTCTAAATTCCCAAAACATTGGATAGAATACTGATATTTCACTAGTGATTATTAATTCATTAATCATCTAGCTCAGTAATTTCACAATTACGGAGTCTACAAAAACATTATAAATATATTCAATACTTAATATTGTACTTATTATTATAATCATCAACATCCATCAATTCTATATCTAGTACAATACTTCAAGTTTATTCCTCATCATATTTCTTTCCCCAACAATACTATATCCAGTAAAAATATCCTCAACCATATACTGATGGATTTTAAAAAATCTTTTATATGTTGACTCTATTTAGAAGATTTTATTCAATAGATTCCTTCAAATAAATATGTTGATTCCATTGATTAGAAACCTATTTATGATTTAAATTTATTCAAAATATTCTATCCAAGGACTCAATAATACCAATCTAGTCATTCATATATTTTTCTCTGATGAAGTCATTTTGAAACCTCTGTATGATGAATTCATAATCATTATTAATCTAGTAAACTTTCTCTAATGGAATCATAATTACTTTATTGTATGATAAATATATAAATTTTTATATATATTTCAATATAATATTCATTAACTATTCTTCATCTAGTTTCTTCGATCTTTACTTCAATTGTTAACATTTTACATCTTACACCATCATAATATTACTATATCTTATTCATAGTACATCTCTATCTAGTGATACATTGTTCGATATGAATTAATTTGAAGATTCCACCACAATTATTCTTATTTTGATACCATAGTTCCACTAACTTCTTAATTTTTCAAAAACTAGCTAGAATCATGAAAATCATTATATAATCTGGATGTTTTGATATTTGAAGATCATAAAAGAATCACCAGATTATACTTTATTTCACAGAGTATTTCCCTTTAATAATAATATTATTGAATCATAGGTATAATTAATTTTCATCTCTAATCAATGTGGAATACATCACCATGCACCGTATGATATCATATTCCAATAAACACTCTATATAGTCTTACCTCAAACCAGAGAAGTTTTTGGACTATATTTGTTCACCTCGAACTAATAGAGCATTGAATACAATTAAGAAAAAAATTCCACCCTATTTATGTTTGTGACTTTTTATTAAAATCTGTCTATTAACCATTCGAGAAACACATTGTCCTATATACTTCTCCTAATCTCCTTGGTCTGTTAGATTCATGCATCTTAGTTTGAAACATTTAATCTAGACAATTCATAAAGAAACATTATAATGTTATTAAAAATTATTCCTTTCTAAACAAAAAATCACATGTTTAGAGAGAAATATCATATTACCAATCATCACAAGTAACTAAAATTATTCCAAAAATATTTCACCTAAAATTGAGATATATATTCAAATTATTCCAAAGGCAATAACACCATTTTTCCTTTTCCATGAAACCAAAACTTGATAACTTCAGCTTCTATTTAAAAATCATCGATTCGTCACAGTCTATACTTTATCATCATCATCTTTATTCAACATCCAATATATATATTCATCACATATAACCTTGTATACTTCAACCAAACTTCTAAGAAACTTCATATTCACTATTTATACAATATATTATTATCAATAACAAGCTAGGATACATCATCTATACCTTTAAGAAACTTATTCTTCACAACCACTTCATGATATTGAAATCAATGAAATCAATCTAATTTATTTACAAACCTTGATATATATTGAAAATAAATATAAAAATGACAATTTGGGATATTCATGATCATTATCATTTATTCTATTATATCCCCAAACCCATTTAAAAATCCCTTGTTCATAACATTCAGAATATTAAATATAGTAAAGGGTGAGCATAGATGCTTGGTATGAGAAATCATACAAAATATTCTATAATAGGAAAAAAATAATGAATATTATGAAAGATATAAATAATAATAAATTATTCTATATAACTAATATCATAAAAAGAGGACTAAATCTATTGATGATAAAACAACAAAAATAATCACGTGGTTAATAATATTTTTTCATAATGATAGAATACATAATTTTAGACATTATAATATTTATTTCATGAACTTATGCCAAGAAATAATATGTAAATAGGTAAATAATACACCAAATAACCTAAATAGTTTTACTCATTAGACCAATAGATGCATGAAGAGTCTTTAGAGGGCCCCTCACATTACTTAATAAGTCTAGTACAATAATCATATGTGTTAAATGGATAAAAATTCAATATATAATCCACAAAATAATTCATATTTTAAAAAATACTATATAGAATATAAACATTTACCTTATTACATCTCTAGATAATCATGATCAAAATTCATCAAAATACTTAATTCCATCAACATAGTAATAGTTTGGGATTGGATGGTTGTGGCACTATAGATGTAATGACTTTCTATACAGTTGGTTTCACAACTCCATAATCATTATTTATGAGATCAATCGATACAAGGTTTCTATTTTCTTAAAAAATGTATTGTATCCAATTAGTATACCCCCAATTATAGTGAATTTTATACCTTTCTATAGATTTAGGGATTATTTCACAAACCACGTAAATCTCTATGAACTTTTCACATTATATTATTTTTCTTTTTTTCTATCTTTAGTTCATATGTAATCCTTCCTATCATTATGCCTCCCAGTGTTTCCACAAAATTATGTGTGATAAACCTCCTTTATTATGTATTTACAAATAACGTTTTTTTCCATAAATGAATTTTAAATTAATTAATGATTTTATTAAATAATTTAATGATTATTCTAGAGAAATAATGGTATGAAATGTTTTATGATTTTTATATATAAATAATTGTTATTGAAATGATTGAGTTTTGAGGAAAATTATTTGATGTAGTTTTTTGAAAGAAAATATCATGTTTGTAAACATGATTTGGGTCAACTTTTTTATAATGATTTATGAAACTAATATGAGATGAATGATTTTCCCATGATTGATTTACCAAAAGCACATGGGAGTCTGTGCAGTTAGGTTGGTGTCCCTGGATATACACACTAGAAATGTTTTATCTATACTTAGAAATATATAAATGATTAAAATGATGAATAATCATATTGATCTCAATGAATAATTATTTTTGATATATTCATATCTCCCATAGGTTTGAGATATGGGTAAGAGTACACATATTAACTCACATTTCATTGAGATTGAGTGGAATCGTGATCCTTGAACTAACCAACCCCAGGAATCCTAACCATGGTGTTATGATGTAAAATAATTTGTATATAAAAAGAGTTTTTAAATGATCCATTAATTCATATTTGATAGAATTTATTATTAATTATTTTTTATAAATTACTTCGGAATGATTAAAATTGATTATTTATTTTGAATTCTGAAAATATTACCATGTAATGTTCTATTTAAAATAAATAAATATCAGTTTATTTGATATGGATTTCTTATGAGAGTATTTTTGAGATCCAACTATTATATTTTTTATAACATCATAGTTTTTCATTTGGTTGTTTGTTGAATTTTTTATGAAAATCAAGGAAAAGGGAAAGAACTACATAGAGGTGTTGGGTGTTGTTGATTGATAGACCCTAGGAGTTGTTAGTGATAAGATGAGTTTGTGTTCTCCCAGTTATGAGGATTATTTATGATTAATTTCACATTATTAATGTGGTGTTTAGTTGTATTAAATTTTCTATATTTTGGATTATTTACTCATGATGAATGTATTGGAATATAGAATGCTTATGTTTTGTTTCCATAGTTTTCATTTAGTTGGTTATTATTATGGTGAAATTGGTCCCACTTTTTTTCTTTTGATGCCCAAGAACAAGTAACTGACCTATTGGGATCAATAACACACATCAAAACATTTCAGGGTTGATTATATTTCTATTTTTTTTGGGTTATATAACATTGATCATGAAACATGAACCCTTCTGAAAAGTTTTTCTTTTTTAGTACATTTATTTAACATATACATACTTAGTTAGATGACATGGTCTTTAAATCAAATCATATGGGGAAAGGATAACCTATTCATAGTTGTTCCATCATGACATAATGTGTTCTATAATCATTTACAAGTGTACCTTAATATTTTTATGTCTTCCAATCCACTACATTTTCTACTACTTATGCTAAATTACATTGTTTCCCTACCAAACCCATAAAATAACAAGTTATTCTAAACTCCATAATTCATCCATCTTTGAAAAAAAATCTTGGATATCTCATTTTCATGACCCACCCCTTTTAAAACTGCACCCAGGTCAATAATTAAGATAAGTACAACCCCCAAATATGAACTCCAATATTCTATGGGTTATCTAAAAGATTTTAGGATACATACCGCATATATGGGAGGAATTACCTCACATATTTCAAGAAAAACATAATGAAACCTCCAATAAAATCTGTTTATTAATTAAAAGGAAAAAATTCCCTCACCTAAATCCACTATACATGGTAATTAATTCAAAAAAAAACAATGTAAATGTTTGAATGAACTCATAGAATCCACTACAACTTGCCTAATAAAATAATCTACCATCTCTATCAATAATTCCTATAAAACAACTCTAGAAAAAATAATATTAGTGATAATTTGGTAGCACTCAGTTGGATCATATTTCTAAAAAAATCAATATCCATATGAAATATATATTGTGGGATAGTTATGGGTGAAATCAACTAAGAGGGATTTGAATTAATAAAGTAAGAAAAGTATAAAGTGAATATATTATTAATGATTCACTTAATTGTCTCCTTTATGTACATCACCAGAAAAAGCCTTATTTGAAAAATATACAATAGTAATATTTATAATTATGGTATCATGTTTTTAGATTCATAAAATAATAATAATAAAAGTCTATAAACAAATCAATAATTTCTAATCCATCATTGTTTCCTTTGTACATCACAACTGATTAACATTGTTTTTATAATAATCACTTCAAAATCATCACCACTTAACCATAACCTTTACATCACCACCTCATCCACACCACCACAACAAAACCTTCACCTCATTAACTCATGAACTCATAATATATTTGAGATTCATCATAGCCCAAGAACATAACATAACGTTAATACATCACAACCTAAAGTTTTCATAACCTAAATACTTTATTTCTAATGAGTTTATGCACATTATACAACCATTAGCCTTTATAACCTCTATATATATACACACTACTCCCATTATAAAATTTATATATATATATATATATATAAATTCATAACACAATCATAATCCATTACAACCCATAAAGACTATATATGAAATAGATAAGAGACATGAAAACCCATGTATATATACAATATTCTTTATGACATTATTGGCCCTAAAGGTATAAACATATCAAAATTAAATTATATCATACATGTATGGTATCACATCAAAGAAAATTGATTAGTAACTTGAATGTCTCCCCAGATAAGCCACACATCATCTATACATACCATATTAGGGGGCCTCCATCAAATAGTTTAGGACATAATGATTTAGGATTGAGGAAGGGATGAAATGTTTTGAAAGGGTACATGTGATTACATGGTATGCCAGTTCGATTAAGCCTCCTATGTCAGTTTGAGTGAGGGGACCACTATATATCATGTTTGTTGGATTATGAAGAGGAAATCAGAAGGATCTTGGTTTGACTAACCTACTAGAGAAGGAGATAGAGAGATAAATAGGCTCTCTTGTTCACTACTGGCATGTAGATATGGGATGTTTCAATGGAGGATTCCTTTATTAGGAGGAGCTCTATGTTTTAAACCTTTGAATCCTGCTTTTTTCCATTCTGTATTTTGTTATAATGTACATTTTAAAAAATAGCCTATGTGTGAGAAGCGCCTTATAGTTTGGTGCATTCATTGAGAGAAATTGTTCTTATACAGAAATTAGGACGATCGGTAAAGAAAAATCATGATTGAGGGTGGAGTGTGGGACATTAACTTCTTTCATTGGAGCTGTTCAAACACATAAGAGGATACATTTTCAGACTAGTTAACTCATGAACATATTATGTACATTTGTTGATAATTAGAATTAGAGTATAAAAATTATTTTTCATGTGGATTAAGAAGATAATGGAGGGTAATGTTTCTTTGTAATATACAACACTAGATAAATACTAGTATAAATAATATTAGATGGTGTTGATTCATGATGCTATGTAGGTGAATCTTGAAAAAAGAACTAAGGGATAAGTAGAAATCCAACACGTGTTTCAAGAGTATATTATTATACTGGAATAAATGATCACACACAAACTACATGATATAGAGGAACACTCAGTTGAAATAATTTTGGAATAAGAAGTTGAAATTGATTGTGGATTTTGAGGTGTGGTGAAGGAAAAATTAATGATTATACTAGTAGAGAATTTATAATTATGTAGTTCATTACCAATACTATTGGTATATTGTTTTTAGAATTTTTGGAAATGGATGAACGAATCATAATATCTCAATGTTAGTGGAAATTCATATCTTATCTGAACAAGATCCATTTAGATGGATAAAAAAAGTAGGGACAAAATATTTTAATTAATTGACTGCCATAGGACATGAATTATACATTAATGGAGATTTTTATGGAGGATACATCATTAAATTGGAACTTATATTTTTAGAACAATGGTATGAGAATTTCATGGGAGACATAGAAACCAACTATAATGGAGTTTTATAAGAATGTGATAGAGGGTATATGATATTATAATTTAAATCCTTCAAATAGATAGGTATTGTTAACAAATACATTAATGGGTTCGAACAAGTATCCATATGAATATTTTAATTTTCTAAAATTTGGTTCATAAGTTTGTTCATAGGAGTCATGTTTTCTAAAATAGAAAACAATGTCTCTATGAATGAACATATAAATATGAATAATATTATTACACTATATAATAAGGTTAAAGGAAAAATAATTATAGAATTAGTGTTCATAGGAAAAAGAGGAAGTCCATATGTCTTCCAAGAACCATGAAGAACATGACTTGGTGTACCTATTATTTTACCTAGTCGAATGACAGTTGATAAAAACTAGAATGAAGAAGGAAACTCGAATGCTAAAGGATTAAAAAGGTGGAGTATAATTAATTATTTTATTAATAAGGATATAGAGGATTAGATGTTGAAGGGGTTATTTTCAAAGTGTGGTAATCCATTTTACCCCATAAAAAACTTTCATAATAAGAATTCTTAATTACTAACATTGTTAATTGAATAACCAGTCAACGTAGAGGTGGTGAAAGACATTGGGGTGGTGGATGATGTACTATAAATGATTGGGGATAAAGTAAAATTTAGAAACATGGGTAATAGAAAGTCAGATTCACATTATTTTATTTTCAATGTTTTCAGAATTCCGACAGATGTTTTAGTAGATAGTGATACTAACCCAAATTTCATTTCTAATGAATTGATGAAACACAAAAATTTATAGGCTAGTCTTACCCAGATATTTGAAAATAGGATTGTATATGGATTATGAGAACTATCACAAGGTGTATGAATAATAGTAGAAGTGGAATTGGGGACCATTATAATTAATATTGGAGACATCATGTTTGAAACAGGGTGACTAGACTTTGTTCTAGTGATGAGTAACTCATGAAGTATGGGTTTTTCTTGACTGATTGGAGTAAAAATGGAAGAATTATTATGGTATAAGAAGGAAGTGAAGCCACATGGGGTAACCTAAGATCCTACATCTATTACCTTATAAAAATGATATATTAGTCGATGGATGGGTCTAGAAAAATAAGTTACTTATTCCAATAAAATATTTTGAAAAAATGGATAAATTGTTATAATAATTGATGGTGGGGGGGGGGGGTACTTAAGGAATAAAATCTCCTCTTTGACAAATCCATTGATATAACACCAACACACATTACTGGTCATAAATTATTTTAATCGAGCGTGGTGCACCCATTAATATCTGTCCATATAAGTTTTCACATCACCTAAATGATGATCTATAAAGGCAGGTTACAGATATATTGTCCATTGGAATTATATGAAGCTGGATCAAACCATATTGTAGAACAAAAATTGTTGTTAAGAAGTGTTTAATAGAGGTTTTTTTTATCTATAGAACATTGAATAATATTCTTATAATTTATTGGTATCCAATTATAGTTATTGAGGAGTTAATGGGTGAGTTACATGGGGTAAAATATGTCAGCAATCTAGATATTATTCCATGATTTCATCACATAATAATATGAAATGATGTTTTTGAAAAAATAGAATTTAGGACTCATGAGGGATAATATGAGTACCTTGTAATTCCCTTTTGGGATTAAAAATTCCCTGAACAATTTTTTTCAATAATTAATGAGGTGATCATAATCATATTATGACGATTTTCCCTTTTTTCATTGATTACATACTGGTCTATAATAACCCATAGTTGAGAAACCTCCAACATTTGAATTCAATTTTTATTAATTGTTTACGAACTATTAAAATTGAAAATTGAAAATTATTTACTTTTCACATACTTTAATGGACTATCTTGGGAACCTAGTGTCGTGGTAAAGACTAACCATAGACCCTTGTAAGATCATCTTTTCATTTTTCTGGAAATGAAATTCCAATGTTAAGGGGATGAGAGGATATTTATGCTTAACCAAACTGAAATACCAATATTTATGTGTCCCTTTTGAACACATATTCTCCATTGATTAGTACCAAACCACTATGTCCTCTGGCATTAGATAGCGGTCTCCTCCCTGCCAAAGTTGTATGTAATTTTGGTTAAGACTCCAAATTTATTTATAGTGAAGGTCCAACTATATATATCATGTTATCTAAGAAACTATGTGAATATAAAATAGAACATAAATTTTATGATGGATTACTCACCATGTTGTTTTCTCAAATATATGTTTCCCCTTGATTTCATCTCTGAGAATACTATATTAAAACTGAATTTTGAATTCATTATATCTATATGGGACTTCCTCATTATCTAGTTGGGTATGTGAGGATAACATACTTTTAGTTTCATAGAAGAAATAACCTCTTTTACATTATCCATGAGAGTTGGGAGTGGCACTGCCTTACCAGGTTTCCCAAAACATCAACTCATAGTGAATAAAGAAGTGGAATATGTTATTTCATTAGTATTTTCTACTTGAAACATTGGGACAACAATATCCATAGTTTTCCTTGTTAATTTAGGCTGTGTAGATAAAATATTAGATCTGGTAATTGTAGAAACCAAAACCATTTTGTTATCTTCTTATATAATTACAATATACCCCCAAACCATCTCTATAGATCCAAATACACCATATTTAAATAGAAACTAGATCTATCCCCATTCTATAAAGAAGTTTCTGAAAAATAAGCATAGTCTGAGTATGTATTGGCCTTTCTAATAGTCGTTGGATGCACCACCTTGGGAGAGTTGGATTTAACATCCACCGGTTCAATGAAATCATCAAATTAATAAATATAATGCAAAAATGAGTGATGGTATGTTTTCTATATGAGTAAGATACATGCTCTTTTTTATTGACCTACTATCAACTAAAAGAACCACCACATCATACTAACCCACATGATGAATGAGAAAATCTTAAGACCCAAAGTTTTCTTTGGATTTCTTTTCTTCAATAAGGTCATATTATCTATTACCAGATTCATTGAGTTGGTATTGTATGTAAAAGATGATATAAGGTGAATACACATTCTAATTAGAACCATTTCTATAAATTGGTGCATCCTTATGTGAGTTTAAGAACATCACTGGGGTAGTTTACTCATAGAAAGTATTCATATTCGAGAAAATATCATCCTCTATAAAAACCATGATATATCCACATTTTTTTATTCAACACTAAAAAATATTATTAATTTATCAGTTCACCTATATCCCAATCATGAATTGATGGTATCACACTAGATATTATAGAAAATGTTTCCACTAGATCACAGAAAACTATTATAATAAGAGAAACCCTAAGGGGGGGGGATCAAGGTGTCGGTATATTACAAACATTTCTTTTTTGTTGATAAAATATTTTAGGACCTTTTTCCACATTGGAAATAATAGTTTTGATTATATTTATTGATTAATCTTTTCAATTTATCACATAAAGTGATAGAAAAATATATAGGTAAGTAAGAAATACATAGAATACATATATTTTTAGTTAGATCACCAAAAATGACTAATCTAATAAGAATATAATAATTTTTTTGGTGATAACAAAATCCAATAATCTTATCTAGATATCATGGAATGATATTTATCATTCATGATCACATTGTTCAAGGTGAACTATAAACAAAAATAATTCTAGGGTATTGAACTAAATTTATTCAATCAATTTCATCGACTCTTCCAAGAACACTCCACTAGATAAAGACTTTCAAATTTTGTCTTCCTAAATTCACCTTTATATCATAATTAATGTGTGCATTTATTTATATCATGAATTCCTATTTATATAATCTAATTTTCAATTTGGAATCACCAATTAAAAAATGCTACATTAGAAAACACATCACAACACTATGGTGTGCATGATAAATATGCAAAGAACTGTTCAATGAGTATTAACCTTGAATACCACTATCATTCACACACTAGTCGCACAATCTACAAATGCACCAAATATGAACCATGTGAACCCCATACATGAACATATCCTCTAAGAAATTACAATGTGTGACTTCCCCACACAATACCAGACCACATATTGACTATGTGAAAATGTCTTTCTGAACTTCTTTGGTTACATGTTAAACGCATACTCACTATAAAGTTCCCCTCAACAAACATTATTCTTATACTACACCTCAATGAAGTAATTATTAGACTTTTATCCTTGATAACTTCTCTTAGATGACATCCATAAGGACCTTTATACAAAATTTTTTGGTGTCTCCTTCATGTGTAATTTAAACTCTCTATATTTCATTTTAACTCTTTTTTTCACACCCTAATTTAGTGAAAAATGTGTTATTTATAGTTAAATACATCCAAAAAATTATCCAATCATAGAAATTACTATTTAACCTTTCATTGAATCCTATTCACTAACCATGAAACCACTTTAGAGAATATCTTCATTTTCATTCTTGTAATTGAAAAAAATATGGACCACACTTTACAACTCCATTAAAATAAACATATCATTTCCATGAATGTATATATCCCCCAATAATATATTTTGATGTATTTTCATTGTATATTAATTAGTCACATACATACCAGGTGGAGTGGCATCTATAGACGGGCATTCATGCATTTCATTTATAGGACACTAGTATCCCATATGATATGCATACTCCCCACGTATTCATGAGCCATAAACATGGGTTACCTTTCACACAATTACCACGAAGACTTTACACCTACCACATGACCACCATGTACCTATAATGTGATGCCCCTTCTTTTTCCTTGAAAATTTTAATTAAACTTTACTAAAACCTGAATAATCACCCTATAGTTCACAATAATAAATTTTAAAAACACTTCAACACATATCTATTAGAGAAACTCCTTCAATTCCACTTTTGAGATTCCATTATTTTTAAAACATCTTCCTTAGTAAATAAACACCTTCATGATGCTATAAATTTTTCCATAACATATGATGCACTCTATTAGAAGTATATGGTTCTTAAAAGCATGTCACATTCTCCTCACATCAACTGATCTCTTAAACTATAGTTCCTAATAGCTATATTAAAACACTAAACCTGATAATAATACATAATTTTTATTCAAATTATCCTTATATATTTATATAAATCCACCATCCATATTTCCATTAGACTTTACAGCATAAAATCCATACTAGATTACCAGTATTTGAAAATCCAGAACTCCTACTTTTTCATTCAACAACTTATGGATAATAAACTATCCTTTCAAGATATAATACAAGTCTTATATATATCAATGAGTATTTTTCAATTTCTCCACATTTTATTCCATATTCACCTTCATAATGTCTTCATCCTCCTCACCTAATTTCAAAATGACCAACAACTTTCTCAAAAAAATATAACATATAACCTCTCTGTTTACAAAATGAGCCATCCTGGAGCCTCCTATCCTCCATAATGATTCATACTTATCAATTCCATAAATGAACGGTTATAATATTCCTCAATATTATCTATGGAACATTTATAAACATTCTTTACCCTCATTGACAATTTAGAGCAATGAGGGGAATCTTTGGTATCCCTAATCGAGTTTTCAGGCCTTCCCATTGTATTCTTCAATTGAGATGGAGAGTTAAGTATCATTAAATCCATTTCACCCTTGCTATGTTGTTAATTAAATTTCTCAAATTTATGAAGGTTAGGTTATTATAACTCTGTATCACTATATGAAGACCATAGTTAAATATTTTTCAATATAGGGGACTAAAATTCACAATCGGTTCATCCCGAGAAAGGTAAGACAAATGTATTCATACTATTTATTCCCAAAACTGTGTTAGACAATTCCATTTAGTAACCTAAAACCATGATTATAATATACATAAGGGAAAGTGTACAATGAATTATCATTTCCATAAAAACCATTAATATTTGGATACACATCGCAAAAACCATAAAATCTTTAATAGAATGAGGTAAATTTAGTTTCTTTAATATTAAACTAATGTTATATTTGAATTTTCATTATGAAATCATGTGTCTAGGTTTCATAATGTTTTCACAATTAAAATCCCTTCTATATTTATCTAATTAATTTTCTATTCAATTTCATTTCTTAAAAAATATAGTAATCTTATCAAAATATGTGCTTTATTAAATCTGATTCTGAAAAACAAGAAGGGTGATTGTATAAACTAATGGAGGATAAATATAAATCCCAAAAATAACCCTAGGAAAGTGTTCACACATAATGAATGTAGTTTTTGAGTCAGTATTGACATGAATCCCTAAATTAGAGGTAATCACCAAAAAATTATAATTAAAAAACAACTATCTGAGACATTGGATGAAAATCCTTGTTTGAGTGATTGAGTTCCAAACTATTGTAAGATTATTGGAAGGGTCATGATCGTGAAACCTTGTAATAGAAGGTTTATGAGAAATAGGTTTCAATAAACATGCTTTGAATTTATGCTCATTTGAAGGAAAAATAAAATTTAAAAATACCTTACTAATCAATGTATTCTACCAACCATCAAATCACCAAAACGTGCAGTGTTGGTTATGCAGATCATTGACCTTAAATGAAAAAACCTTCTATTAATGAACTACTCAAGAAATGAAAAAATATCATCTTTATTCAAAAATCATGTAATAGTTAGTAATTAGTAATTTAACTTATAATAATAAGAATAATTAATTAAGATATTTAATACCTAATAATATAATTACAATAATTAATAACTGATATTATAATTTATATAATAAAAAAATAAAAATTAATTAATAACTAAAAATATGTTAATATTTGTTAATATTTAACAAAATAATTACTATAATTAGTAATTAATTAATATTATTAATTTAGTAAGGTCATATAGTTTACAATAAAAGGAAAAAACACACAGACCCATGGGCCTGCAAGGACAAGAAAGACCCCCTATAAGGGTTGAACCACACTATAATACACCTATTAAATTTATTGGCTTGAATTTTTAATGTACTAAATGATATTATATGGTTCTTCACCACAACTTCCTCCACTCTTCTATCAATATCTTAATTCACTTGATGCATCGTTGTCTGTTTGCGTAGACACTTGTTTCACCATATACATAAAAAATACACCTAAGGGGGTACCTAGATTCGATCTATTGTTTCTTATATGTGGAGGAAAATGGTTATTTACTCTCAATATCATCTTAGGAATCATTAATATAATTAATAATTAATAATAGTATTTAGTATTTAATAATAATAATTAACAATATAATTAATAGTTAATAGTTATAATTTATGAATAATTTATAATGTAACTATTAATTATAACCAATTATTATAAATAATAATATAAATAATAATATAATTAATGGAATTGAGTTTTATTTTGAGAGGTATCATGCTGGTAGTAATTAACATGAATTGTATAAGAAAGATAAAAATTTATTGGAATGAATTCTGGTTAGTGATTTTGGTTCAAACCTAAATTTAATGTTTTCTTGGATAACATATATTCTATTCATTTATGAATTCAATTATAGGAAGAATATCTGAAGAGGAAACTATGACTCATGTGAAAAAAACTCAGATATAATTTCATAGAGATTATCTATGGGTAAAATATTTATTACTTGTAGAATAGTTCATTTCAAGGGGAAAAAGGTGTGATATAGATATGGTGAGTCATGTTTTATAAATTTTGGGTTATATGGATTGTAAGTGTGTCTCTATTGGGTGATTATTTACCAATTCCATTTCCTTTAAGAGGAGTTTATGTTGATATCTAGAGGTTTTAGAAACTTGATCCTTAAACTATGATCATTTCTTGTCTATTAATGGAACTATTATTTCAATTATTCTATTTTCAATTTATATTCAATGGT
Organism: Viscum album; assembly: GCA_963277665.1. Lineage (NCBI taxonomy): Eukaryota > Viridiplantae > Streptophyta > Magnoliopsida > Santalales > Viscaceae > Viscum > Viscum album. The sequence continues at coordinate 602,831,505 of OY728153.1, read as the reverse complement.
TTGAATTATGTTTTATGGTTGTAACTGGATAATTTAGAATTTTAATATTCTCCATGAAATAATGACTTATAATGGTGTAATAATTTCTATGCACATATAGACTGAAATAGAAAGGATTTTTCATTATTCGAGGATAATGTTGAAGGTTGATCTCAATGGAAATCTTATATACACGGTAATAAACACCATGTATAATGATGAAAAAATTCATAGAATCAAGCATTATAAAAAACTATAATTTTATAAGTGTCTTGATATTAGTTATTTAATGGTTAACTGTTATAGAATTATCATAATTGGGATTTTTATACAAATATATCATCTTGATATGGAATTTCACCAAATGGGGATGAATTTTATGAATTAATATAATGAGGTATTTTTAGTGGTTGGTAGTGATGATTTTAGCCTAGGGTGAGTGAGAAGATAATTTCTGTAATTTCTGATGCTGAATATAAATTATATGAGTCACATTTAAATAAGAATATAAATGATATCTGAGTTTTTATTATCTATATTTATGATTAAAATTAGAGATAAGATGTAGGTAAGTTAGGAATTATTATTTCATCTCAATAGAATGGTCTGGGTTCGAATTCATTGGGTCGTAAGAGGATGCAAGAAATTTACAATGTTTTAAGGTTAGAAAAACATATAATTAATATTGGTGGGGATATAACTATTCCTGGAAAGAATATCCTCTCAGTTTTATGGGAATATTGGGGTCCTTTTATGGAGAAACATTATATAGTTAATGTTTTATAGGTGTAGAGTCTGCTTGTATGGGAGCAGTCAATGATTCCTATACAGTTTGGAATGCATAAATATCACTTGGATAAGTTACAAGGTAGGCATTAATTTAAATGGGATAAGGTTGAGGATGAGTTTTTTTACTCTCAATATGATATGATTGCTGAGGATTTCATTAAAATTTACATTGAGGCAGAATAAAGGGGAGATGATCATTGTACAGGTCAATTTGATTGTAAATTAGCAACTCAAAGGGATATTGTTTTCTATAGAAAGACCAAAAGTTGATAACCTCATGGGGATGTAAAGGGAGGAAATTAGATACTGTTTCTTTGATGGTATTATTGTCTAGGAGGTTTTCTCATCCCATTATTACTAACCTTAGTGTATGGATTATTTTCTGTTTTAGTGTAGGTGAAAGGTCATGTTGATGTTATTGGGGCCTTTTATTATATGAAATCTACTTAAGTCCATTCACTAAGTATGTGTCAAGATAAAAAGAAGTTTAATAATTGTACGGATAAGAAAATTGGATTCTCTTGATCCCCTGACACCTTCATGTATTGAAAATGTGGTGCAACCATGTATTCTTGATAGAAGGGATGTTAAAATTCATGAACAATATAATTACCCACACATTAAATACATTGATATTACTTCAATGTTTAATTACATTAATTAAAAAATATAACAAATCTATGATAAGACCATACAGGTATATTGTATTTAGAAATAGGGAAACATAAATAACTTGTTCATAAGGCATTTTAATTGTCTCCTACTAATTTCATCATAACGTGAACAATTTTTGGAATATCTTACTTAATACCTTTCTTCAAGACTTGGGGAAAATAAACATATCAAAGGGTGATATCAGATGATCATTAAGGGTAAAAAAGGGATGTATCAATAAAATCATAATCATAATACATAAGAAAATAACATTTTAAAATCATATCGGTCATAGAAAAGATCATGATATCATTCCATGGGATAAATCATAAAATTTCATAAGAATCAAGGAATATAATCCCAAATTGCATTACATATGACATGATGTTTTGTTGAATACACATAAGGATATACAATCAATTCACATTATTAAAATCTCATTTCCAAGACCATCATAGAGGACAAAGTCTTTTACTTAACTGAGTTCATTCCTCATTCCAGTCCAATATTACAAAACTGAGACCACTCCCCATTCCAACTGTGTCAATATCATGAGATATAAATCATTACCCAATTCATTGGAGGAAGATATATGTCCCACCCATCTCATAATGAAATCATTCTTACTTTTTCCACAATAACATAATGCATCAATCATATCCCAAGGAATAAAACGGGTTTCTTTAAACATCATTCCACCATAACATAATTCGTGTAAAAAAATTGACTTCATAAATACAATTCCAACATAAACACAATAAAATCATAGGAACAATAAGGATATTATAATTTAAACATAAACTTATTAAGGAATTCAATATTATATAGAAATTAATTTTGATATAAAACATGAAAATAGTTTTTTATGAAAATATCCTTTATTTTTTTTAGTTTTTTGAAATACCATGAAATTTTAAAATTAAAGAACATATTTTAAAATAATCTTGAAATCATGTAGATTAATATTAATGGAAATAATGCTTTATGAAAGAAGACAAATTTGTTCATGCTGTATAAGTTAAAAAAACTTTATTCTTGTACTTTTTCTGGAAAAGTCAAAAAGTATATCATATTGAATAATAGAAAAATATTCATTTAATACCATTTAATAAAAATTTACAAATGGTTAAAATTGAATTTAAATAGTTTCACAATAATATAAATCATATCACATATTTAAAAAACATGGACATTAATGATAAATATACCCTAGTAAATACTTATATAAAAACAATCTCGTATAATAATGAGATTGTAAAATTTTCCATGACCCGAGGTATGATATTATTCATATATATATGAGAATCTAGTATAATTATTTAAATAATGTCATCGACTTATTCTAGAATCATATTCATTTTTTATGATAACATATACGATCATATTATTAACTTTTTGTTAGTAGCATTGTTACTCCCATCCATCGGGTATTAACTTCTTTATTTTCTTACACATTTTTTGTCGAATAAGTTCTTATTCATCTTCTAAGGTTATAGGTAAATAATTTTAAAAATTATATTAGTATAATATATATCTTATTTATTCATTAAATTCATATATATAACATTTATTTAATGAAGACCATGTAGAATGAATCATATCGCATCGTGGAGATTGTAAGCCATATGTACACACAAGTGATGATATAATTACCATAATTGTTGAATGTTATTGAAGTAGATGGATCATAATATATTAGAGTCAATATAATTTAATAATAATTATATATAGTTATGACTTCCATAATTATACCCATCAAAGTACGGTGGTGGTGAAAAACAATATTACACCATGGTGTGGAGATGGTAAATCGTACATACACACATGTGGTGATTTCATTCTTCATAGGATAGATATAAGATAGTATATAATTGATTCATAATAAAAATAAAATATCAGTATATAATTTATAATGGAGTTATTAATTTATAATGAAACTAATCATGAAGTGGAAGTAGGAGAACAAATAAGTTTCAAATATTCAGTAGAGGAGATTACCTATTCTTCAGCGTGCTTCTTATAACTCACCTATTAGAGCACTAGATATATTCTTTAAAAAGAAAAGAACCTATAGAATGTAACTAGGTATACTGATATGGGAAATGGGCAGATGATTTTTGATCCTGAAGTCTTAATGTTAAGTGATGTTGTGAGGGAGAAGGTTCCCTTTTATAATTGAGGTGAGGTTCAATTTTTTAATCCTCAAAAATAATAATTAATAATAAAATAAAAACCACTAAAAAACCACCAAAATGTCCCAATTAATAATATTATATGATATAGGGTTGTAATTTTATAAACCACTAATTTTTTGAAAAGTGTTTATATCAATTTAAACATTATCAATTAAATTAATACCTAGTTATTAAATCTAATTTTAATTATGATAAGTAATATTACAATATTAAAACATTGAAATATTTGATTATTTTATTCAAATTAGTCCATATATAGAAACATTAGAAAATTTTAGACCATATAATAATTATTTTATATTTTTATAATGTTTTATGTTTTTTAAATAATTTAATAAATCATAATTTTGATAAACAAACAATAATGTCTATTTTATACTATTCAATTCATTGTTTTTTTTAAATTCAATAAGTTATATTCAAACCAAATATTTTATTTTATACCTTATAGGTCAAGGTAATATAGAAAATTCCTTTGATATATTAATTATACCAAATTATATTTATTTTAGCATTTATAATTACATTAATTTTTTATCTCTCTTAATAAGATAACTATTACATCAATTACGTGTAATTATTTAATATATAAAGTTATCAAATTAAAATTAAAAATAAAATAATATGATGAAGATAAATATACTATATTTTATAATAATATTTTCATTTGAATGTATCTTATAAAAAATCCAAAATTTAAAATTTTATACTTGTTACGTTATGAATGTGACAACTTTATCATCAGTTCAAATAAAATTATGTACATGTCACAATATAATATATAAGGCTCCAAATAGTTACTAACTCGACAAATGAATGGTTATGGTCGAGATATACTTGACTAATAATATTTTTTCATTTGTTTGGGTCCTTTTATTGTCATTATAATTTTAATAAAAATTGTTTTATTGATTTCTTATCAATTAATTAATTTTTACATCATCAAAGTACAATCTTTTAAGGTAATTATTATTTTCCTAAAAATTTAAAATAAATTAATATTACAAATAAAACCATATTAAATTAAAATGAATATTTATAATCAAATTTATCTTATATATAACCTTATATAAAAAATAATATAGTTATAAATATTTAAGTGAGACATATTTAATTTTTCATTAAATAAAAAAAAATTAAATGTCCTAATCCAATCCAAGTGGATTCCAATAGACACCAATTCTACCCAAAGATGATTTAGGAGGGTAAAAAATAATCCAATGATATTAAGACACGTTTTAGGGTAAAATTATAATAGTACTGTTACACTTAATCACCTAATTTACCCTTTTTCTATATTAATAATAATTACCAAAATGATGCCCAAAAATTAAATAAAGAAACTTACATAATTTTTACTAATAGACTCCAAATATGGAATCAATTTTTAAAAATTTAAAACACACATGTTGAACTAATTAATTTAAAATTATTCCTATTATCATAAAGAGAGAAGAAGTTTTAAACGTTAAAACATTACAAAAGATTGAAATATTTTTACATGTTAATTAAATGTAAAATTAATGATAATGACATAAATTATATTGAATGATTAAAATATATGATATTTATTCATTAAAATCACCCAATAATATAATTTTACCATATAAATTATTTTGATGAATTTATTTCCAGTTAAAATTTAGTATATTTTTACAATTCATCAAAATTTGAATGTTATCAAAAATATATTAAAATTTAATCCAAATTAAAATTTTTATATCCCTATTCCAAATAAAATTTATAATTTATCATATCAAAATTACTAATGTTTCAAAATATTAATTTAAAAATCTTTTACTATTAAAAGGTGAAAAATTACACTTTTGAGAAATATTGGTTTTAATACATCAAATATGGTTTATTCATAATATATAAAAAAATATCAATTGGATGAATATAAAAAATATTTTATTAAGTACATTACATATATATTTCATTAATATCATTCAATAATATTAATTAACTCAATTCATTAAAAAATATATATACATTAAATTGATTTATATTTTTCATAAATAATTGGTTTCTTATGTCGTCAGCATGAATTTTCTTATGTTAGTTATATTTATTCCAACTAACCTAATGAATAGGTTGAAATTGAAATTTTTTATTATGGGAAACTCACAGTTCGTTTAATCTCACAATTTTTTGCAATGAAAGCTACTGAAAAACTAAATTTATTTAGAGAACATATTTTATAAAAACATTTTTTTGTTACATTATAACCCCCTTAAACTGAATTTATCCCCTAAAATTATTCACTTGTGTAAAAATATATGATAATGTATCTCCCCCATCATATCATCAAGATCCCATGTACCTTCCTCAAATTTGTGCTTCTTCGAAAAATTATTAACCAAACAAGTTAGCTTATTTCAGAGATCTTTTTCCCTATGATCTAGGATCTCTATCATCTATAGTTCATAAGATATATATTTCTCTAGCAGTATGAATTCTATGTTTAGTATACACTATAGATCAATTATGTAATTTCTGAAGAGAGATATATAGAACACATCATCAACTTGAGAGAGATTCATTGGAAGTTCTAATCAGTAAGTTACCTTCCCAATACAATCTATAATTTCAAAAGGATTATAATACCTTGGTCTTAGTTTTCCATTTTTACCAAATATAATTATTATATTATAGGGAGATATCTATAGAAAAACATTATCACCTACTAAAAAACTAGTTATTTTATTTGGTGTTCAGCCTAACTTTTTTGTCAACTCTGAGCTGCACCTATGTGTTTTTAAATAGATATGACCTTGTCTGCCATGTCATCAACAAGATCAGGTCCGAATTGATTTTTTTCTCTAACATCATCACACCAAGTTAGAGTTATATACTTCTTTCTATTGAGGGATTCATAAGTTGTCATATTATTATTATAGTGAAGGATATTTTTGTAATAAAATTACACAAAAGGTAGGTGTTGATCCCAAAAACCATTGAAATCCATAGAGTATACCCTCAACATGACTTCTAGAGTATTAATTTTTCTCTATGAGTGACCATCAGTCTGAGGATGATAAGTTGTGCAAAAACATAACCTTATCTCTCGATCCTGCTAAATACTTTTCCAAAACTATGAGGTAAACTTCACATCCTAATTAGATATAATAAAAAATGGTACTCCAAGAAATATTTCAACTTCCTTTACATATATCATGGAAAGATGATGAAGAGCGAAGTCCTATATAATAGAAATGACATGTTCTGACTTCGTAAAAAGATCAAATATAACCTATATAGTATTATGGCCTTTAGATGTTTTGGAAAGTCTAAATACAAAGTACATAGTGATGTTTTACCATTTATATTTTGGCATAGGTAATGGTTGAAACATTCCCTTAGACGTCTCTCTCCCATACATAACTTGCTAAAAAATTAGGTACCAAGAGAAATTTTTAGTAACATATCTTTTCATTCCATCCAACTAGAAATACTCTTTCAGATCCCTATACATTTTTGTGATTCGAGGATGACTAATGAATGAAGAACTATGAGCGTAATCTAATAGATCTATCTTTAATTTTGTTTTGGGAGGAATACAAGCTCGATTCCTCAAACTTATTATTCCTTCACAATCAAGGATGAATTCAAGTACATTTCTCACCATCTTTTATAGCTATATATCTTTCTTCTGTGCCTCCTTAATATTCACTTGTATAGATGGTTGATCATTCATTTGATAAAGATATGATTTCTCCCCTTCCATCAATATTTCATGATCCATTCATTAGAAATCCATATATATGGGATCTTTTGTGATCCTCATCATGGATAAGATATCACGGTCCTTTAGAATCAATGCATCTTCCACGTTGTTCTTTTTCTTAAGGTGGAAATGTATTCAGAAGTTTTAATCTATAATCAAATCAAACCAACTTGTTTGATGCATTATCATATCCTTTTATGTGAAAATATACTCTAAACTTTTATGATCTGTATAAATATCACATCTTTTACAAAAAAGATAATGCCTCCATATCTTTATTGAAAATATTACCACAACTAACCCCAAATCACAAGTTTGGTAAAAATTTTCATGGATTTTCAATTCATGAGAGGCATAATCATTCAACATATAATATTTCATAACAACACAACCCATCCCCTTCTTGGATGCATTACTATTTATCAAAAACGTTTCACCACTACAAGGCAGTGTGAGAACAGGTGCACTGGTTAACCTTTTTTTTGAGATTATTGAAATTCCATTCACATTCCTCTATACACAAAAACCTAACATCTTTCCCAGTAAAAATTGATAGTATATTATATAATCATAAAAAATCTTTCATAAAACATTGATAGTATCCAGAAAAACCAAGAACACTTAAGATCCCTATTAATATTTTTTTCTCTTCCAACATTCAATTACATCAGCTTTTTTATGGATACATAGATACCCCCATTCTTGAGATTATGTAACCCAAAATGAAACTATATATAGGAAAAATTCACACTTGATTTTTTTTCATAATTATTATCCTTTCTCAACGGCTTTAGTATAATTCTCAAGTGATCTTCATTTTCTTCCTTTCAATTCAAATAGAAAAGAATATCATCTATAAAGAATAAAAAAAACTAATTAAGATATTCTCAATTGAATCTATTATTTATCCCCATGAAAAAAGAAAGGTAATTACTAAGAACAAAAGGCAACAATTTAAATTCATAGTTTCCATACCTTGTATGGAATTCCATCTTTGGTATACCCTCTTGATTGTACCTTAATTGATGATATCCGGAACGAAGATTAGAATTTTAAATGTATTGAGTTACATGTAGTTGTTTGAATAAGTAATCAATATATTGAAGAAGATATTTTTTCTCGATATTGAACTTTTTAGGTTCTAGATAATCAATGTAGGGTCTCATTGATCCATATTTCTTTTTAATAAACATAATTTGATCACCCTATGATGAAGCACTATTGAATATGAATCCATTAAAAATATTATATTGGGGTTTCTTCTTTAATTCATCCAACTCAATTGTGGACATTCTATAAGGTTTCTTTGAAATTGGAATACCATTCGGTATGAGTTCTATAGAAATCTAAAATTCATGATTTAGAAGAAGACCTAGTAATTATTCTAAAAAGACATCGTCAAACTCCCCTATAGTGGGTCTATTCTTAATTGTGAGTTTCACTGCAACCATTTGATATAGATAACCTTCATTTCTAGGGATCAGGACCCATAAAATGGATGAAATTTTTACTAGAAGATTATATTCATCATTGCATCGATAGATTATCATTGATGGATCTAGAATATGAAATGTGACTTACCTTATTTGTAAATTGGTATGATCCCTATATAAGGAAATCCAATGCATACTAAGAGTCAAATCAAATTACACTATTAGAATGATCACAATATTTACAGGGATAACTTTCCCACAAAATACAATCAGAGAATAATTATAACATTTTGATTTTACTATTGTGCCAGTAAGAATTGTCACAGCTAACTGAACATCTAATTTCTGGGGTAATTTGACAATATATTTATAACTATATTCAAATATAAATGTGTGGGTGGATATAGAAATAAATTAAAAAAAATTTATACTTTAGAGTAGATGGTAAGTGTACCATTCACCACTTCATTATCATACTCCACATCACTGATAGTGATTTCATGTGACTTGGCTTATCATTTTCCTTAAGAGTTTTTTGATGTCGATAATCATAAATAACCCTAGGAATGGGGCATTTATACCTATAATTACCCATTTACTTTCACTTGTAACATTGAAGTGTAGGAGGTTCATTCTGTTTAGAATTTTCCCTATTTGCGTAATTATAAATCATTTTCCAATCACTTCAACATTCAACTGCATGATAAACTTATTTTCCACACTTAAAACATTTAATAGTAAAATTAACACAATTTCTTCCATGATTATTTCCACACTTAGAGAATGAGGGAAAACACATATTCTTTTCAGTGTGGTCTATATATTTTCTATTGAATTCCATTTATTCTCTTCTTATCAAACCCATCAGTAATATGTGTTAATCCAACATGCATCTCATCCTTGAGAGCACGTCGAATGATTTACTCATAGCTATTGATGTACCTTATGGATAATTCCCTTCAAAGACATGTTTTTAATACAATAAATAATTGATTAATTTTACACTCAAGTTGGATAATAATTCCAGTAGCGTACCATTCAAGTCTTGTAAATTTTTTTCGTAGGTACCAATAGATTAATCATCCTTTTTCTTAAGTTTAAGTAATTTCTTCTCCATATTTGTTCAAATAATGCAAGGAAAGTAATTATTGGAAAACAAGTTCTTGAAATCATCCCATTCCAAGGTTTCAATCTATTTTCTATGCCTTGTGTTATTGATAAGGTTCCATCATTGATCAGCTTCACCTTCCAAATGATATACTACTAAGATGAGGTTATCATATTCTAAACATGACAAAATTGAAAATATCTTTTCAATGGTACTGATCCATTATTTATCAACTAATGGATTAGAGGACCCATTGAAATATGGTGGACTCTGCCTCATTAAGGAATTAACTAAATATTGTTCCCCCTTTTCTCATTTGGAAGTAATGCATGATTTATAGCTTGAGGAAATTGTGTGAGAATATCTACACAATTTTTATTTCTATATACAATAACATTTGGATGATTAAGGTGAAAATAATTACACTTCCCATTACATTCAGCATTAATTCAGTTCCTTCATGTCCATCCATTGATTAAAACCATGGGGAATAGTGTGCAAAATATTAATCATAACGATAAAACCAACTAATAAAAGATAAATTTTCTGTTTAGAATGATTTAAATTTTATCCTAGGTTATTAATAACTATTTCAAAAAGACTAGGATTATAATATATACATCAACATATCCTTTTGGATCTTTCTACAGTTTTCTCATCCTAGTTTCCAAAGGTTATCTATACCTTTCCACTAATACCAACTACAATGACCCAAACCTTACATTCCTTGATATTACATAATTTTTAAGAATATTAATTAAAAAATTTAGTAAATCTATGATAGTATTATATAGGTATAGTGTCTTTAGAAACTGGGAAACATAAAAAACTAGTTCAAAAGATTTTTTCTATGTCTGTCACTTTTTTCATCATAAGGAGACCCATTTTTGACATATATTATCTAATACCATTATTCATAACATGGGGAAAATAAACATGTTAAAGGTTGAGATATGATGCTCATTAAGTGTGAAAAGGGATATATCAATCTTATCATAATCATAATAAATAAGAACATAGCATTTTAAAATCTTATCTAGCATATGAAAGATCGTGATATTATTCCATGGGATAAATCATAAAATTCAATAAGAATAAATAAACTTAATACCAAAATTAATAACATAAAAAATAATGATTTTTGGCATAAAAATAATCATATAAATTCATTTCATATTATTCGAAGCTCATTTCTAAGACCATCATAGAATAAAAAGTCCATTACTGAACTGAGTTCACTGCTCGTTCTAGACCTGTATTACTGAACTGAGATAATTTCCCATTCCATTCATGTATATCTCAAGAGATATAAATAATTGACCAATTAATTAGAGGTAGATATGGGTCCTAACTATAACATAATTAAATCATTCTTACATTTGACAAAATAATATAAATCAGTCATCATAACACATGGAATAAAATGGGTTTCTTTAAACATAATTCAACCATAACATAATCTATATAAAAAAAATTAATTTCATAAATATAATTCCTCAATAAAAACTATAAAATAATATGAAAATAAGGATATTATACTTTAAATATTACCCAATTAATTAAATATTTATTAGATGGAAATTAATTTTCATATAACACTTGAAATTAATTCTTGAGGAAAAAAATCTGTTCCTCTTCAAAAATACTTTATTTTCTCAGAATGCCATGAAATTTTAAAAGAAAATAATTTATTTGAAAATAACCTTAAAATCATACAGTGTATGCTTCTTAGAAATAAGTTGTAATGAAAATGTGAAAATCCATTCATGCTATATATGATAAAAACACATTATCCTTGTACTTTTTCTTAATAAGTCAAAAATTACCTCTTATTAAATAACAAAAAAATGTTCCCTTCATACCATTTAATAAAAATTAACCAATGGGTAAAATTGAATTTAATTTTTTAAGAATATAAATAATATCACATATTAAGGAAACATGAACATGGATGATAAATACACCCTATTAAATACTTATGTGTATACAATCTCAAGTAATAATGAGATTGGAAAATTATACCCTACCTTAGGTCTCATATAATTTGTATATATCGAAACCTCATGTGTAATTTTTAAAATAATTTCATTGAATTAATCCTGAATCATATTATTTTTATGATATCATATATGATCATGTTAACACCTGTTGGTTAGTAACATTATTACTCTCGTCCATCAGGATTTAACTTCTTTATTTTCTTACACATATTGTGTCAGATAAATTTATGTTCTTCTTCTTAGGTTATATTTATACAATTTAAAGAATGAAATTAGTATAATATATATAATATTTATTCATTAAACTAATTTATTTAATATTTCTTTAATTAAGATCATGTAGAATGAATAACATCACATTGTGGAGGCAGTTAGTCCTATGTATGTAGGAGCGACAATATCATTCCCATAATTATTGAATGGTATTGATGTGAATAGTGTATAATATTTTAGAATCAATATAATTTAACAATAATCATATGTAGTTATTACTTCCATCATTATACCCATCCATGTTCTATGGTGGTGAAATAATGGATTACACAACGACGTGGAGATGGTAAGCCGTATGTACACATGTGTGGTGATTTAAATTTTAGTCTGATGGATAAAAGATGGAATATGGTTGTTTCAAAATCTTAATAACATAAAATTATATAATTTATACTATAGTAATTAATTTATATATAAAAAACTCATGAAGAGGATTTAGAAGATGAAATAATTTTGAATGAATCAGTAGAGGAGATTACCTCTTCTTCGATGCGTTTCCTTTAACTATCCTTTTAGAGCACTAGATATGGTATTTGAATAATACTAAAACCTATATAATAAAACTAGGGATGTTTATAGTAATTTTTTTTTGGGTATGGTTGATCTTTAAGGATTAATGTGAAGTGAAGTGGTGAGGGAGGAGGTTCCCTTTTATAATTGAGGTGAGGGACACTTTTGGAAACCACAAAAACATTAATTTATAATAAAATTAAAAGAAAACCCAAAAACACCAAAATTTCCCAATTTCAAATATTAGATGAGTTATGGTAGTAATATAATCAACCAATAAATTCTAGACAAGTTTTTATGTCAATTTAAATATTATATTTTAAATGACACATAATTATTCTATTTAACTTAAATTGAGATAATAAATATTTCAATATTTAAAGGGTGAAATATTTACTTATATGAAGTCAATTAGACCATAAATAAATACCATAGAATAGTTTCTACCATATAATAATTATTTTATATTTTTAAAATAGTTCTGTGATTTTTTAAATAATTTAATAACATTTTATTTTTATAAACAAACAATAATGTCAATTTTGACACAATTCAATTCATTGATTTTAAAACAAATATCAAGTTAAATTCAAACCAACTATTTTATAATATCCATAAGAGGTAAATATCATCTATAAAATTCATTTTTTATATTAATTATACCAAATTATATTTATTTTAACATTTTTAATAACATTAATTTATTATCTATATTAATAAGATAATTAAAACCTCAATTGTGTGTAATTATTTAATATACATATTTTTTAAATAGAAATAAAAAACGAAATACAATATAGAATATAAATCTACTATCTTTTAGAAGAATATTTTTAGTCAAATTTCTCTTCAATAAAATCCAACATTTAAAATTGTATACTTTTTAAATTATGAACGTGACAACATTATCTCCACTTTAAATACAATAAAATAAGTATCACGATATCTTATATAAGGCACATAATGATCACAAACTAGACCCTTGGATTGTTATGGTCAAGATATACTTGAACAATAATTTCTTTTTCATGTTTAGGAGTCGTTTGATGGTTATTATAATTGTATTAGTAATTGTATAATTAATTTCATATTAATTAATTTTTTTACATCATCCCAGTATAAGCCTTTAATGTAATTATTTATTTACTATATATTAAAAATAAATGACTGTGATATAGAAAAAAAATTTATACTTAAAATGAGTATTTATAATTGAATTTATATTCTGTATAAAATTTTATTAAAAATTATATATTTTATAAAATTTGAATACGACATATTTAATTTTTATTTTATTAAAAATAAAAAAGGAAAATGTCCGAATCTCATACAAGTGGATTTCAAAGGACAAAATTTCAACCTAAGGATGGTTTAGGTCAAAACACACCCATCCAATTATATTATGAAAACATTTAGGGACAAGTTTTTAACAGTATTCTAACCTTTAATTACCCAATTTACCCTTTAACATGTTTCATAAAAAATTACCAATGTTACTATTCATAATGTTAAAAAATAATATAAAATGACTTTCATAATTTGGACCTACTGATTCCAAATATGGAATAAAATTTTCAATATTCATAACATTGAAGTTTTAGTAATTAAGTTAAAATTATTCCCATTATCGGAAAAAGAGAAAGAATTTTCAAAGTTAAAACGTTGCAAAAAATTGAAATGTTCTAAATCCAAATTCAATGTAAAGTTAATGGTAACGATATAAATTATATTGAATGATAAAAATATAATCTATTTATACTTTAAAATAATTAAATATTATAATTTAACCATATAAATCATTTCAATGTAAAATGGTGTTATCAATTTAAATTTAGTGCATTTTTACTATTCATTAAAATTTGAAAGATATCCATAAAATATGAAGATTTCATCCAAAGTAAATATTGATTTCTTGGTTCCATATAAAATGTTTATTTTTCTCATATGAAATTATTTAATAAGAAAAAACATTAATTTAAAAGGGATTCTCAATTAATAGGTTGAAAATTAACCTTTTAAAAAATGAATGTTTTTATACATCAAATAGGGTTTATTCATACACTATGACAAAAATATCTATTGTATGAATATAAATAAATATTTTATTAAGTATATAAAATATATATTTCATTAATTTTCTTTTAATGATAGTAATTATCTCAATTTAATAATACAAAAATACAAATATAAAATTGATTTATATTTTTCATAAATAATTGGTAGTGAATGAATTCACCATACATTTTCATAAGTTAGTTATATTTATTCCCTCTAACCTAATGGCTATGTTAAAATTATCATTTTATATTAAGGGTATCTCACGATTCATTTAATCTCATGATTACAAGAAATGAATTATTTTTGAAGAATAAAAACTATTTAGAGAAAAATATTTCGTAAAAACATCTGGGTGTTACATACAAGATTTGGATGAGTCGCCAGCTCTTTTAAAAATTAAAGAGACCTAAAATTAAGATAATGTTAATAAATTATTATTTTTCCTTTTTTCACAATATTTATCCATTAATATCACATTTAATAATTTAGATCCGTTTACTTAGTATGCACTTAAGGTTGATTTTTATGGAAGCTTTGACAGATTCCAAATCAAATATGGGTTGATGTGAATCCTCATTACATGCTTAGTTTCCAAAGGTAGTATGTCATTGGGTTTTTAAGATATAAACTCATGGGAATGGAAATTGTTCATGTCAATGTTATTCCAAACTCACCACACTCTTTATAAGGAAATTATTTCTTACTACGGTACAATCTTATAGAGTTAATTCATTTTTTTGAATCCTTCACAAATCCTACTACAATAGTTGTTACCTTTGTGAAAATAATTTGATAAAATAAATATGTATATGTGAACACCTATGTGTGTTATAGGTTCTTCATATTTATATTATTATTTCATGATTGTTTTATTTAAATCCATATTTAGTAACTCTGTAATTTATTTCTATTGAATAAGGTGAAAGGTAATTGTGGAGTTAGAATTGAACCTCCAAGGGGTTCCCAAAAAATCATGTGATAATTGTAATAAAAAAACATATATTTTGGTGACACATATTGAGACCCATAATAAATTTTATGGATTCAAAACAGGGAACACTTATTATTAGTTCAAGGTTATGCATAATGTAACCCAAGGAAATTATTTGGTAGGGATTGTTGGTGTTGTACATACGCATGAGTGTCCCTTTTTGGTTTATCATATCTATTTGTAACCAGATTTGAAAATTTATGGTCAAGGAATACCCTATGTAGGAATATTATGAGTGGTTGTCCACTACACTAATTTATTTTTTTAATGAGTTGGGGAAATAAAAATATAAGGTATTTTGTGTTTCAATCTGAGTATCACAACTCTAGTAATTTTGGGGTACCAAGAGGAGTATCTCAAATCAAGGTAGATGGGGGAATCCAAAAGGATAATATTAAATTTAGGTATATAGTAATGTAATCATATTATCTTCACATAGGGTAAGGTTTTTTTAGGATTTTGGGGTTGAACCTTAGAAATGAATTCTACGTATCACAGTTCATAGAGATCAAATACCATGCGGTTCAAAATACATAATTTATGATAAAATTTCAAGATCTATATAGGTAGTTTTATTTCATGTGGTAAGGATTTAATTTTTTTTGTCTAAATAATAAAGAAAAAAAACAACTAATACATTTTATTCTATTTTATTCATGATCTATATGTGAAACAAGATATTATAAAAGGTTAGTAGTATTTTATGAGGGCACACAATAGCGGATTGTGTAGAGATTTCTCATTCAAATTCCCTTTTAGGAAGAGTAAGAAACTACACCTAGTAGGAGTCCTGAGTTCATGAATTTTAGAATCATTTGGTAAGGATGACGGTTCTATAAAAAGGTTAACAACAATTTATTAAGTGGGTATAATGCATTGATGCTTACATTTCAAGATTACATTTCTTTTGGAAAATATATGAGAAATGATATAGTTGGGTATAAAACCTAGTATGAATTCATGATGGATGTGTTTGGATATTGAACCTATATCAGATTACCATATATGTTTCACAAAATAAATTAGGACAATTTTAGGAATACAAGGTTTCCAAGTGTATTATCACTAATCTATGTATTTTATTCCACCAAGAGGTGTATCTCGATTCAATATATATGAGGAAAATCATGAGGACTATCACGACTTTATGATTATATGGAAACTAAGAAGAGTATATTAACATAAGGGTTATATAGAAACTAATATGATTATCTTGACACTATGTGTATATGTAAACCAATAGGAGTAACTCAACACTAGGTTTATATAGAAAGAAATAAAAGTACCTTATCTATAGGTGTATATAATAATCGAGAGGAGTATCTCAACTCAATATATGTATAGAAACCATTATAAAGACCTAAACCCAAGGTATATATGGTATGTATTGGGTCTTAAGTGTGAGAACTGGGTTAATTAGTGTCTGTGTGTGATCCCTGGGTGAATTGGTGCACAATTTGGATACATTACTGAATTCCTACCCAAGTATAAGATCAATATGTTTTGTGGCCCTAGTTAGGGATATCAAAACTAATTATCCTGAGTGAGGGCTAGGAAATGTCTTTTAGACCTATCAAGTTCTTAATAAATATTCTTAGGCCATGTGAGGTATAAAAAAGGTGCTTATACCTTTTTAGGGATAACATAGTCACTTATCCCTAGTAAGGGTTGTTGAAGGTTCTTTTCCCTAGTAAGGGTCTAGATAAGGTGTTACAAATTAGTGAAGGATATCAATTTTTTAATCTACAATTAGAGATTAGTAAATGTGGTTATCCCATGTAAGGGATAGGAAATTTTCCTAGACATATTAAGGGGTTAGTGAAGGTACAAATTTGTAATGAGGGCTTAAAAATGTGTTTATCCATAGTGAGGGATTATATAAGGTGATTATCCCTAGTAAGGGGTATGCAAGGTACGTATCCCTAGAGATGGATTAGCTATGTTTCTTATTTCTAGTGAGGTATATTGGAGTTATTTTTCCCTATCTAGGGATTAGCTATGGATATTATCCCTATTGAGGGATTAGATAAGTTGTTTAGCCCTAGTGAAGTCTAGTAGAGGTGTTTATCTGTGGTGAGTGATAGGTAAGGTTTCTAGAGTTAATGAGGGTGGTTGAAGGTGGTTAACCCTCATGGGGAATTAATTATCGTTATTATATATGGTGAGAGATTATCTATTGTGGTTAGTCCTAGTGAGGGATTTACTATGTTCGTAAGTCTTAGTAATGGATTAACAAAGTTTCTTAGTCCTAGGGATGACTAGTGAAGATGGTTTCCCTATTGTCGGCTTAGATAAATTTCTTATCCCTAATGGGGTATATAAAAGGTAATTATCTATAGTGGGAGATATGAAAGGTTCTTACCCATAATTATGTATGTTGACTATTATTATCCCTATTTATGGATTTGTGAAGGTATATAGTTTTATTTATTCCATAGATATGGTGATTAGCCATAGTGAGGGATTGCAATAAGTTCATAGCCCTATAAATGGGTTATTAGAGATGTTTAAAAATAGATAGGTATTAACTAAAGTGCTTAGTCATAGTGATGAAAAGAAGAAGTGCTCATCCCTAATGAGGTATATGAAACCTATATATACCTAGTGAGTGATGGAGAAGGTTTTTAAACCTAGTAAGGTATTAATTATGATTCTTAGCCGAATTGAGAACTTAACTATGGGTTTTTATCCCTGACGAGGGGTTGGATAAGGTGTTTATCACTAATAAGGGATTAACTAAGGTTATTTTATCTAATTATTGAGAGTTAAGGTGGTTCATACAAATGAGGGATTAGATATGGTTATTATCCGTAGAGAGGGTTAGTGGATCTAATTAGCCACAATGAGGGTTGGGTATGTTTATTATCCCTAGTGACAGATGAGAAAGTGGTGTATCCCTAATGTGTGATTAGACAAAGTAAATATACCATTTAAGGGATTATTTAAGGTTATTAACCCCTAGTGAAGGATTTGAAAGTTTCATAGTTAAATTAGTTTCCATGGGCAATCATACATGATGTCAGGTGTTTAAGGTATATAGGAGAAGCAATGTGTCTTAAAAGGTCATTCCCTAATGGGAAGTAATTAAGACAACCTATTAAATGTATGTGAAAATAAACTAAAAGAAAAACAATATTTAAAAGGATGGTGTTTTTAGAATTTATAAAACTAGAAAATTTTTGTTGGTGGAATATTGTGTTTATTGTTTTTCTAAACATAAAATTTGATTAATGAAATAAAATGATATTATTTTTAAAAAAATGGGGTTTAAATGTGTATTCATTATAAATATACCTATTAAATTAATTATTAATCGTTATTATTTAAATTTAAATGAAAATTATCTCGATTCCATGATTTTATAACCCTAGAACCCTATGAGAATTTACCTCATCCAAAAAAGAATAAATGATTTAAACCAAAGAACGCTTTAGAACATATAATCATAAAAACCAAAATTGATTGTAATTAAAAGTTTTATTTAGGTTCAGTGTTTAATTATGTCTCATAATTACCCTATAAGTGAGGATTAATGGAGTTTATGGATTATATTTTGATCCCTAAAAATATTTCCCATATTTTTTTGTTTTACTGATTATGATTGTGATCTTATAATTAACACATTACTCGACCTCACACACATTATGTTAATTGTTAATTTTATTGATTTGTTCCATTTTTGTTAAAAAATATATTCATATATCATATTAAGGGAATTAAATTATATCATTAATTCTAAAAAAATAATTTTATAATGTCATAATTATAATGATTTCTAATAAAAATTAGTCATTCATGCACAGAGTTATCATCATAAAAACAACTTGATTGTGAAAATTTCTAGAAAGGGTGTATCATCATAATGTTTGTTCTATTTATTTCATTACAATAAGTGTTTATTAATATAATAATTATATTTTAATAACATATATTAAATATAGTAGAATATATGTATATATTTTAAGGAGAACAATGATACAATAGAGAAGAGGAAAAAAGAGAATTTTGGATGATATCATGGTATGAGATATTACCTCGTCCAATGGTGTATAAAAATTGATTTTAAAAAACTAATCATTTGATTAAATCCTATAATTCATATCCAACACCAAATAAATGAGAAAAACACATATTTATATAGTGTTTAGGAGGCTTTGATTCTAAAAGGTTTGAAGTGTGGACATTAAGATTCAGAAAAATATTTTAATCTAAATTTAAACTGACATGTTTACCTCTAACATGAATGAACCAAATATTAATAAAAAATGAATATTTTTTAGATTTTTTAACTCTATTTATTTTACTAATTTGATCATAATAATATCCCAAATATTGAAGATATGACCCCAAAGTGAAGTGGTGTCCAATTTGATGAGTATTGTCATGCTTTGTCTTCATGGAAAATTTAATCCAATCAAATAAAATATCTATCTCAGATGGTATAAATTAATGTTTTATCCCATTGAGTCATGAATTATGTTATTAAATATTATGTTCAGATATTCCACAAAAAATATTTATGATAAAATTATTAAAGTGCACTTTAAATGGTCAAAACATTAATTTTTGTTAAATTTGATGATGAATGATCTAATCCCAAATATTCCATAAATAAACATATATAATATAATGTGAGAAAATTATTTCATTTATTATCAACAATTTATTCAATAAAAATGGGTTTAATCTACTCTCCCACATTTACCCATCAATAATCAAGGGAAAAGTCAGATGTCATGTATTCAAAAAAATAAAGATAAGATATACATGTTTATATTTCCCAATAGATTGTAGAAGTATAAGAAAATTACTTATATAATGAAGGTTATATGTCAATAATTTTTAAATTCATTATCTCATAAATTGTATACAAAAAATATAATGTAACAACCTCTTCTGGATTATCCTTTAATTGGTTTCCATTTATACCTTTATATAGATCCTTGAGATCTCATACAATTATAATCATATATCCCATTGCTTTTCATGTTATAGGTTCCTTTGAACACCATTTTGGGATAAATCCATGTCACGCTTCTTTATTTCCCACATTTCCTAATGTTAATCCTTTATGAGGATATAGAAACCATTCCAAGAAAAGATTTGAAATGGGGAAATGCTTATGGGAGTCTTTTATGTAGTCCTATAAGACCATATGACATCATCCAATCCCATGATCCAATAATTTTTATTTAGCTAAAGGGTTTTATACAATATTTACTTAGTCTCATAATTTTAAACATAATCTTGATCATATGTCTGTGGGTGGTATTGAGTATAATTTTTGTGTGTTTCCCCATATGTCACTGATGGAAAAACATTGAACCCTGGTCACTGATTTCATCCTTCTATATTCCAATCCTTAAAAAACAGTTCCCTAAAAACATTGACTCCAATATGAGAATATTCATTCATGGTGGCCCACACTACAGTATATTTGATAACATAATTAAATAAAATAAGGAATATTAGAAATAAAATGTGCTATGAAATTCCCAATAAAATAAATTACCCATATATAAAACATATCTTAGGAAAATATGGTCAATTGAGGCATCTCATATATCTTATAAATATTTCTAGTGTGTTGGAAACATGATCAAGAATTAAAATACACATGAGAATCCTGATATATGCTAGTCCAATAAAATCGATTATCTATGGATTAACTAGTTTTTATTTGATTCCCAATGTTTCCACCACACATAATTTTATAAATGAAATGTTGAAGAGACTCAAACTCCATATCAGGAACATATCTATTTATTAAATTATCACTAAACATGATCCATAGGTAGGGATCATCCCATACATAACACTTAGAATAACTTTTCAATGTTTTCACTTGGTGATTAATTATATTTTTAGGTATTTTAAAGGTGAAAATATATTTAACTAAATAAAAATTCTAAAGATTTTTACTTGAGTGTTAATACATATTATAATTGGGAAATGATTCCTAATGTTGTATATAGTCTAAGGTTTCATCCACTGGTGAATGAGTGATCCTACGAATATGTCATACCACCGAGTCCTCTAAACCCATCTCTTCCTTTATCTCAATATAAAAATCTAAAGTAATTATAATACAATAGATATGTATGATATTTTCATATGGGTTATTCAAGAGTTATCTCAAACATACGTGGTAAAAAAAATTTAGAGCCCAATGAATAAAAATATAATTTATCTAAAGAAAATATGACAGAAAAAACTAAATTTCTATGGTTGTGTAGTTTTCATTGGCTGAAATCAATGTCCTAGAAACATAGTAGATCATATGAAAAAATCCCACCACCCACAATGATAAAACTAAACAAACTAAAAATTTATATGTCTCAAATATAATCATGAAATGAGTCTCCCACCATGGGGGTTGAATGATTAGTGGTGAGATGATACTTTTCTTCAGCTCATCAAACGATTCCATAAAAGATTCACCGAACAAAAAATTGGAATCCATTTAATGTATTCTCAATAATGGAAGAGAAATTGTACTAAAATATCCAAGGTAGCATTAATATAAACCTATATTTCTAGATAAATATACAACATCTTACATACATATAGGCTGGGGATGTATGGAAATAATATGAACTATATATATATAAATATATACAAACATTTATTTTCTATATTGAGACTTTATTCCAAAATAAAATTCCTTTCTATTCCATAACTATTTTTAGACAAATTTAAAATAATATTTTCTTATTGAAATTATGTTTTTCATTATCCAAACCTCATATATAGTCCTTAAACGAAGAATCATACATAGTAAAATCAATCATAAATACAACCATGAGAGACTCAAGTAAATTAGAATGGATACCCACCATGAAGCAATGAAAGGTACATTGGGAATTACAAATTCTAAATGAAATCCTTTTTTAATAAAATATACTAAATGGATGGGGATTTTTATATCCTTTTAGTAATCTAATTTAATGGGAACATGAAAAATTTCATGAAAAACCATCCAATAAATAATTGTATGTCCTACCTTTATTTATCTCAAGCATCTGGTTAATGAATGGGGGGAGTGAAATGTATTCATGATTGTGTTGATTTAGTTTCCTATAATCTATGAACACTCACCATATTTTCTTCACCCTCATAGGAAATAACTCATTGTTTTAATTATTTATAATTGTGAACCCAATTTTCATTGGTACAACGAGGAAAAGATTTACCAATTGAGAGTTGAAAATGAGGTAAATGATACCAACATCCATATTTTTTCAACCACATTTATTATATAGTCTAATATTGTGGCTTTATGTCTCCATTTTTATCATCTAAACAAATTATCCATATCCTCCAAAAGAATCCTATACATGCATATAGAGGGGTTAATACTTTTGTTTTCTACTAAGGTCAACCCAATTTCCATAATATTTTCCATTAAAAGATTTAAATGTTGTGTTTTTTATTTAGGCAGGATATTATTTGTAACCATTATATACAATTTTTCAAAATTCAACAGGAATGAATATTTTGTGATTGGTGAAAATGGTCTAAGTTCATGTTTGGGTTGGTTATGTAATGATGGAAATGATGTGTTAATTGAAATATATGAACAACGAATGTTGATGTATTGATACACATCATTAACATTAATGAATAATGTCTGAAATTCATATGAAAAAACAACAACCAGGTCATAATAAGAAGTTATATGATCATAATTATAAAAACATAATCCACAAGGAAATATTAAGTGAGTGTGGTTTGGTCATATTAAATAGGGGTGAATGTATTCTAAAACATAAAACAAGAACCAATACCCAATATCTCTCCACGAATGGAATGTTCCCCATTATATATTATTGAAATGAATTATTTGGAGAATCATCATAAGATGGGTTATATTGGTAGATGAAGATAAGTTATTAGTCTTTTGAGGGGTTCTTTATCGATTTTAAAATGAAAAATCTTATGATATCATCTCCAAACTCCCAATAAAGTGTACCCTCAAGTACATTTATGATTATCATGGATGTTTTGAGGAAGGATATTCATGGAATGATGGAATAATGGACTCATAAGTGATCATAATATATATTGAGAACATATAAATCCATAAGAAATATCATATCCCTTACATGGACAAGTACATCATTAAGGATTACTATCAGATATGTCATAGATATATTTATTAATTAGACGATTACTCAGGATGGAATTAACTCACTGATCTGTCATGTGCAATAAAAGTGTGTTCCCAAGACCCAACATTATTAGTATATTTTTATTACCATATCACACATACATTTAGTTGTACATGATGTTCTCTTACCATTATAGTGTAGTCATTTATACATACATTATTTAATGATAATGTCTATAGATTATTTTTTGTATAAAAATATTATATCAGATCCCATACGATAATGAGAATCTTGAGATACTATGACATTGATCATAAGTATTTTTCATACAGTCAAGATACATAATACTGAATGGACATAGGTTATGTCTTTCTATCAAGTGTTTGGGGCTCTTAAGAATTGAAATAACATTTCATAAAGTTTATACATGGTGATATATGGTAAGTTATATCATAAGGAATAACCTACCAATAATAACACCACATGATTTGGGTGTCAATTGAAATTACTATATTTGGAAATGTGTGTTGTTCTCCTTACTTGAGATCACTTTAAATGTGTGTTAATTGATTGTGTGCATTGATGCAAGTAAATACCCATGATAACGAAATATTGTCGATGTATCTTGTGTTGGGTTCATCATCGGTTGTATGGAATTGTTTTAATAAACAAGATAGAATTTTTCTCCTTTGATATATGGAAGTAATATATCATGGGACAAGTTGATCATGATTGTAGTACCTTTATATGTCCCAAGACAAGGCAGTCAATGGTAAAGCTTTCTAATAAGATCAAGAAATGATAAATAATGAGAGGATGATTACCCACGTGTTCATCCTTCTTTATAATATATATAAAGAGAAAGTGGTTATATTACACATTGCATGTTTGTTGGTTGGTTTTCATTTATATGACTATTCCTTATATCTTTAGGGTCATTGAAAGGTTTATTGAATCTACTATTGGATTTTGAATATTATTCACTACTACCAAGAAAAGGTCATAGAGGATCACACATAATAGCATATTTAGGAATCTTTCATATTCTGTTAAATAGTAAACTAGGAAATAGTGGGGACCACCATGTGTTCTATGATTTTCCCTTGTATTTATGATCACCAATAAATAAATAAATTCATTATTATTCATTTCAATAATAATTGATTTGAATTTATTTATTGAATGTATTGAAAATGTATTTAGTGAATACCAGAAAAATATTACTCAAATGAATCCTATGTAAATATGATAGGTTTCTTAATATTAGTGGGAATTTTATGTCAAGATAAATTATTAGGTTTTATCACATAATATATTTAATATATATTACATGTATATTATAAAATATAAATAATATTCATGGTGGATACCATTTTAACATATTTATTTATTTATTGTTTATTTAGTGGGAATTTCATTTCTGGGGGCTGGGGAACCCTTTTCGAATATTCAACACACCCAGTAAATAATAGGGAGATAGTTCATTTCCTTATACTATTCATTAATCGGAAATGAGAGCTTCCCTTTCCTCCCACTTTCTAATGAGAGAGTGAGAGAGAGTCTCTCTTAGTGGGACCACCTAAGGAACCTTTGACAGATCAAATCATGGGATCATGTTGATTGTAATGATGTTTAATTGATCACCATAACTCAATGATATAACACTAAATATGATGAATTGTGAGTTCCTGGATTCTTGGAGCATGTGTGTACAATTTATAGGGGTTCAACGTCAGATTCATCATGAAACGATCAACAATGGCTTGTTGTAGTCGAATGTGCCTCTAAATTGATTGAGATACTCATTTATTTACATTTCTATGCTCATTTTGAATCACATTTGATCATTAGAATCGTACAAGGAATAGATATCTGTATATGAAATGTTCATTCACCCTACTGATGAAAACTTTTAAACCCCCAACCAACTAGATTTTAATGTGCACCCCGATACTTTCAATTGGTATCAGAATGATTGTGTGATTTTTTTAGTCAAGAAAAAAAGTTATTAATTAAAATAGATGGTTTCATTTCGATCCCAAAAATCCAATTAGGATTAAATCCCATATCTGATGGTCATGTTTTGTCAATATGAACATATTTTTATGTATTGAAAGTGTTGAATTTTTAGGTGGTAAAAATTAAAATTAAATCCTGTTTGTATCATCAGTTTCAATTTTTGGTGAAACCTGTTATTCAGTATGAACTCAAGTGGTTGAAACTGTATTTTTAAACAAGAGTTAATTCCACATTTTTTTGGTAATTATAATGTTATAATAAATATATATTTATAAAATTATAATTATTAAAAAAATTATATCAAAATACTTAATCAATGGCATCATATGTTTTTGGATGAAAAATGAGCCAGACACAAATATGGAATTGTCCACAAGAAGACAAAAAATAATTTATGGGTGACATGACTTAATAAGTCAAAAATAAAAACATAATTTTTATTAAAAATGGGACACTTTATGATGAAGCAAAAATTCGACCCCAACCACCTTCCCAATCAGTATCCCCTGAGGGTTGTCCTGCTAATGGTGCACTAGAAAACCCAACCACACCTCCACCTGTTGGAGCTTAGGGCCACACCTCCCTACTAGCGAGAAACCCTCCACGGTCACCTTCTCCAATGTGAACTACCCAATACTGATAAATGTAGGCCTCAACCTATTGTGATGCAGTCTCATGTACCCCTCCCCATATTAGATCTGCCAACAACCAACAACTACTGCCACACCAACAGGTTCCGGGACCGCTACCTCTGAGATTATCTTACTACCAACTTCAAAGAAGGCCACTTCCAGTTTAGCATCTGTGCTTTGTCTTGAAACAATACCAAGTGAATCCTTCCACTATCTCACATCCTTAATAATCACCCATAACATCCCTATCAATTGTGCATCTATAAATACTACACCATGCCGACACAAAAAGAAAACCATTCTTGGAATTTTTACTTCCACTCTAGTATGTGGCCACCCAGTAGAGAGGTGACCCTTTATTGATCCTCAATTTTTTTCCAAAAATAGATTTTGAGTGGGTCTTCCTGGCAAGGAATGGGACTAAAAAACCTGTCTAGCTCAGAATGGCCATACACAAGCTTATAATGGACTGAAACAGGTTTATATGGGTTCGACGTGAACTTTTTAGGACTATGTAGGGTTTTAGTGACAAAGTTTATCAAAATTAATTTTATTATCTAATTTAATTTTAGTATTAAATTACATTAAATAAAATATAAAATTTTCATTTGAAAATAGAATATTTTGATACTACAATAAAATTAATTTAATTAAGGTATTAAATATAAATTAAAAAGTTAATTTATTTATTAGATTTAAAATTAAATTTATAGAATATTTAATAGAATTAATTTATTTGAATGTAAATAAATCATTTAATTTAACAAATTTCACCAAACATAAATTATTTCATTGTAATTTTTATTTCAGTTTTACTTTTTCCATTGACTAGTCTTGAGAACTGACCAAATATATGTATGTTAATTTATATAATATATAATTGTGAGTGATGATTGTAAATAATTTAGATGGTTTTTTTCATCATCATTTTTCTTGTTTAATATGTAGATGGGATTACACATCGAACATTATTTATATTTTGTTTCTTCATTCCCCCTCATTTATGTGAGAGTATTTTGTTATAGTGTGGAGGATCTAATAAGTAATGAAATGAAATAAGCTGAGGTGAAACCTAAATAAGATGTGGATATACTGGATAGGGAATATAGGCATCTTGAATCAAGATACCAATTAGGTATGAAACTGCAAGGTCATGGTTAATCCATTGAGTTTAAATGGATCAACCAATATTATATTATCAATACCAGTTATCCATTTATTTCCTTTATTATTTTTATATTATTTTATGATATTTCATGATAGTGGGAAGATATATAAAATAATAAAGAGTTAAATGAATAAATATGTGATGTATGTTTTCCTATTAATGTTTAGTTGTGAAATAAACAATATAGAAATAATAATATTAATATAAATGGATTACAATTATTGAATAAAATTTTTATGAACCCTCAATAAATTTTATGTCTCAAAAAATACTCCATTATTTTAATTTGAACAAAACCTAGTGTTTTCGGTGCCTGTTAAAAAAAGTTGAGTGTTCCTCTTACTGTCAGGATACTCTTATGAGAGTGATGGGTTAAATTAACAGATGTTGGAAACCAATATCTATAAAAATATAGATTGATTCTACTTTATATTCTTGTGTTGAGAAAATCATGTTTATTATTTTAGAATCAAGGACTTCACTCAACTAATCAAGGAGGAACGAGTTAATGTAGTTGTCCAGTCAAACACCTACCTTGAGTTGTATATACAGTGGCATAGACAAATCTTTTAGAATAAGAGGAGAGGTTCAAATGTCCTCTACACTATTATACTCAAGAAATAGAGAATTGTGATTATAGTAACGATATTTTTTTTATCTCAATAAAATTATGGGATATGTTTAATGATTTAATTAATTAATTAATAATGTATAAATCCATAATCAAGATAAAAGTATAATATACTAGATTTTTTATTAAATGGAATGTAATACCATAAGATACAATGTTATAATCATTTAAAATATAAATACCTAAACTAGAATGAGTTTCCAAATCGCAGTACAGGCTCTTATGCATAAAATAAAGTTATAAGAAACTCAAGGTGATGGTTTCCATATACATTCTAAGACACCTCAGTATGTGAGGGTGCAAATTGCTTATAGGAGACTCATAAATGACACAAGTGATGATTATTTCCTAATGTTATCTTCAACTTCTAATGTATGTTTAGGATTCAACAATTTGAGATAGATGATTTCACATGCAGTATCATATCTGAGAAGAATGTGATGAGGAAAGTGAAGCAATATTTGAATGGATTATATTACACTGGTTGGGTTTAAGTATGAATGGATGACCCAAATCCTTTAAAAAAATCATATTCTTACATCTTTTCACCTAATACTTCTAGTTTTTTTAAGGTTACAAAATTAACATGACATATTAAATTATGTATTACCTTTTAGGTAATGTTTTCTATATAAATAAAAACAATAATGATATATTAATCATTAGATATTATGGAAAAAAAGTAAAAGAAAAGAATATAAGGCCATGTGAATGTTATTTCAAATGAAACATCTCAACTTCCTTCATTGAGAGTGGTACAAAACAATAGATTATTCACCACTCATATCATGAAATAAATAGTTGGATGATTAAATGAACTAAAATGAATTAAATAATCAACTAACCACTTCTTCTTTAAGTATATTAATAAATCTTAAGTAGTATTTATATAATAATTATTAGGTATTAAATAAATATTTACAATCACATATGTATATTTAAATATAGTAAGAATGTAAGTAACAAAACATTACTAAATATATGGTGTGTTCACCATGCAACTGATAAAGGGTGGTGCATATATCTATGTTTAGAAGTACACGACTTATATATTTTCATGTAATTTGATTCCTGTTTAAAAATTTGTTTATTATAACCAACACATTTATCTCACATGTCTTTAGGACATAAGGATACATTATTCCAGTTTAGGAATTAATATTGTTTATAGTGTTTCAAACTCAACCAATAGTTCAGTGGAACATGAATCATAAGCAATGCTTGATAAAGATAAAATGTAATATTTATATACCACAGTTTGAGAATATAATTATTTTTTAAAGTAAAAATAAATTTTTATGTCAAAGATATACCTAGTATGGTATTTAGACTCAGTGGAGCTAAACAACATAGAAATTATCGATGTATATACTTATTTAGTTTCGAAAAAAAAATCCTTTAGAAATAGAGGTAAGACACATAGATTTAAAAACTAGTTCTGGTAGAGAGAGTGAATTATTTCAAGTTTACATAAGTGTTAAATATTCTTCATAATATTCAATTAATTGTTTAAGGAAAATGAGAGTGAAGTGTGATATATTCATTGCCAGAAGAGACAAGTCACTTTAGGATGGTATTCCATATAATATCTTTACCAAGCATTCATCAATCATTATAATGCAGTGTGTAGTAATTATTAAATGCACATGGCCTTAAGTAGACAAGGGATACAATGATAATAAGGTTGATTAATGATGAATATAACATATTAACATTGATCAACAAAATGTATCATGGAAAAATTGTTAAACACACACTTCTTAATAAACATCAAATTCATGATGTAATTATAAGGAGAAACATTGTTGATATATATAATAATTTTAAAAAAATTACATTATATTTCTTAATGTTCATCTAAAATATGGGAGAAATTCTAGAACCATTTTCCAAATATAATGAAAATATACTACATATGATTTATAGTATGATGAAAATCCATTTTGTCATAGAAACATGTGTTGAAGATGAAAAAAGTTTTTTAAGATATAAAAATACTTTAATCATGTAAAAAGTGTGTCTAAAGTAAATATCCTAAATGTTTTTATGATATTAAATAAATACCTATGACAGAAACGATGTAGTAAAATGATAGACTAAACTTTATTAAAAGGGTTCACATCTATTCTTGAGATAGTGGGAGAAATATTTACTTGGGTCTTGTTTGTTCCATGAATGCAAAAATAGTTAGAATAAGAATAAATTATATAGGTTCATGTGTTATGGAATATTCTAGAGACATGTACTGTGTAGGAATGTTAAAACCATAGTGGGGTTTTATATTCACTATGTCTGATGATACATTCTTCTTTGGGAATAAAAATTACTACAAGTAAGCATTATAAACAAATAATCTGAAATTGACAAGATCAATTTACATTTTATAGTAGATTCAATGTGTCAACATTTAGGGACTTATTATTTTTAATACAATAGTGAATATTCAAATGAGATGATACATGGATGGTATAATAACGGTTCCAATAAGGATTGATTAGTAAAATCATGTTTTCTTGAAAATATCTATATGAGTTTTACTTGTCATATATAATTTATATGATAATTTATTTTTTATTACAATTCATGACCACCAATCATAAAAATTGTCTATTTGATACAACCATAAAGGGATGGTGGAATCATAGAATTCTAAAAAGGGTTAAATGTTATTAAATCCAGTTTGTGATTAATGTATGAACAAATTAATAGAATATTCATTTGAAATGAATCATTTTGAAGTGTTTATCAGAGGTTAGTGGTAGTGACATAGTTTTATATGTATAATATTTTTGATATCATATTAAATATATCTTGGTATTAATTTTCGTTAATAGGAAGATGAATATAAATCCCTAAATATTTACATAAAGTAGCAACCAAATTTCTATGGATCATGATCTACTTAGGTAGATCTAATAGTTTATAAAACATTGTCAATCGAATATATACTTGAAAGGAACTAAAAAAAAAAAAAGTTCAAAAAATGAAAGAAATAATTGTCACCCATGTCACATAGAATAAAAATTTCTAAGAATACATGCATATGAATATGAAGAAACTAATGTGGTTATTAGAGTTCCATACACTTCTATGATATATCAGTCACATATGAAATGATAATTTGAAGATATGATATTTACAAAATATAAATAATGTTAGTAAAATGTCTGTTATATCCAAGAGTACTTAAAGGGAGGTAGTCCGAACTATCCAATTATACTAGAGAAAATACAAAGGATATATACCTGGTATGTGGAGAGGAAGGGTTGCTAGTTTTTAGAGGACATAAACTAAATTTACATGGAAATATGTTATCTAAAATCATAGTTAGACTAAGATGATGAGAAAGAATAGATCATAAATTAATGTGGTAGAAAAATATAAAAATATCTAGTATGTTATAGTTTCTATAGTAACCAAATCAGTGTAGAAAATGCAATGATACATTCTAGTTCAAGGAATCACACCTAGTATGTATATTTTTAACAAGGTGGTAAATATTTTACTATTAATATCCATGATTGTAAGTATAAAAATTAAAAAAGGGATATAATCTGGGATAATGTCTCTTAATAAGTTTCACTCAAGGAGGTGAGGTATCACATAGTAGAATAGCCATGAAGTTGTAATGTGGTGGACCCAGCTATTGAATCCATGAGTGAGTAGAAACATGATCATAATCAACTGGGAGATAAGAAAGATATTTATAAAGTTGGATCAATTGAAATTTGGAGTGTTGTAAACATGGGTACCACATAACCAACTGTATTAGTACATTTTAATTATCACATGATGTATAAAAATAGTTAGACATGGCGCACTATTTACATTATAATATAGAAATTTCTACAACAACTATTTGATGGGAATTTCCATAGATTAGTTATCGTATCAAATTTATATTAGAGAACCTAGACTATAATGAGAACCTAATGACACAATGAAATTAATCCTAAATATTTTTTCTATGGACTAGATATGTCATACTGATTGAACATAGTTGATATATAACTATAAGTTACTGATGCTCATAATCATTTATACTTATCATAATGAATCTCTTAATTGGTGATCTCTAGTAGGTGATATAATGGGGAACAACCCACCAATAGGCACACCACATGTTTTGGGTGTCATTGGATGTTCCTATCTATGTAATGTTTTATTTTTCTACTAATTGACATTATTATCAATGTGTTCCATTTGATCATGTAATTTTTTACAAGGAAAAAACTTTAATAATGAAATTTTGATGAGGTGGATTTTTTGGTATGTAATAAGTGGTGTAGCATTGGTTTGTTGATCAAGATAGTATTTGTCACTTATGAGTTGAGGAAATGATATATATCGACCATCGTTGATCAGGATGGTAGTACCTATAGAATTCCTTTTCCAAAGTAGTCATGGTTAAATACATAGAGTTTGATAAAAAAATAAATCAAGAAAGGAAAAAGACGTAATTGTGGATACTACTTTATGATATATCTAAAGATAAATAAATTATATTTCATAGTGCACGTTCTACATATTGATTTTTTTTATATAACTCTTCCTCATCTCATTGGGGGACTTGATGGGTAGCCAAAATTTTCTCTTGGTTTGTGAATACTATTCATTGCTACCAAGATAAGGACATAGAGGGTCACACATAGTTGCATATTCAAGAATTTTCCCCAATTCGTTGAATTATAAAATAGGACATGGTGGGCCCCACCATGGGGTATAAGAGTTGTCCATATATTTTTTATTACAGGTAAATAAAAAAATTCATTATTATTCAAATAAATAATAATTGTTTTTAATTATTTTACTAAAATTATTCAAGATAAATTTAGTGAATACGTGAAAAATATTATTAAATCGAATATTATTTTAATATTCCATGTTCATTTAATACCAATGGGAATTTTATGTCGAGTTAAATAAATTGGTTTTACTATGTTATGTATTTAATATACATTTTATGTGTGTGATAAAATTTAGATAATTTTTATGATGTAGTTTATTTCACCATAATTAATTTTTTGTTGCTTATTTAGTTGGGGTTTCATTTCTACAGGTTGCGATACCTTTTTAGGTATTCACCACAAAAACTATATAAGTAGTGGGAGAGTTCATGTCATTGAAAAATTCAATCCTCAATAATGATAAATTCCATATCCTCTCACATTCTGGAGAGAGTGTCTCCCTCTAAGTGATAGATTAAAGACTCCTTTGACAGATAAATGCATGATATCATGGTGATTGTCACAACGTTGAAGAGATCGTCAAAACTCTTCACTAGGTCTTGGAATTTTATAAATGACGTGTATATGGATTCTTAAACCATTATTGGATTATTTGGAGGGGTTCATCTTTAGATCTATCAAACATTGATCTCATAAAACCAGATACATTTGAAATGCCACTAAATCGAATGAGGTACTCATTTTTTTTTATTTTTTGTGCTCTACATAATTCACATGATATCATCAGGACTGTATAGGGACTCAGATCATTGGAGAAGACGTGTACCTTCATCCAAAGATTGAAAATTTTTAAATCCCAGGCCCATCATTATCCGTTTTTTACCTTAGTAACATTATAATGAAGAGAAAACAGGGTAATTTATAACAAAAATTGAAGCTTCCAAATCTCATAAAGCATTAGAAAAGTGAATCTCCCGTATAGTGAATGGAATGGTGAATGTCCTAAGGTCATTGATATTTTTCATAATCAACATGGTTGGTGTAATGAGTTCAGATACATCCCACCAATTATTAATCAACACATTTCCATTTAAAGATCTTTTATATGTCCACAATTGTTTCAAAAACCTGAAAATCCTTGGAATTTTCTTGATGGATTCATACAGAGGGACGTTTATCACATATATGATTAATCTATAAAAAACAATTTTTTTCATCACCTATTTAGACATATTCTTTGTATAAATACATATATTTGGAAATAGATGGTGTCTAGGAGGAAAATAATCAATTTTTTTCTTACAATTATCTTTATACTTAGGTTTCTTTTTAGTTGGTCGTGAATGGTTCTTATAAGTAGGTGAGGTGAACCAGGTGGATAGATTTGTGAAAATTTATTTATTTTTCTTCTCAATTCTCAGTGTGATGGAACTATCATTGCCTATGAACTACCACCAAACCGTATTTTAATGCCTCTCTTCGTTAACTATGATAGGTAAAATCTTGATAAAGTCCTAGTTTACTAGCGCTAAAATAATAATTAATAAAGGTTGGTATTTATTGGCACTAAAAAAATAACTGAAAAAGGGGAACGATTTTAGTGCTAAAAAAATACAATGATAATGGTGTCCCACTATCAGAGATAGTAAAAAAGAATTGATAAATGTGTTTCTATTTATTTATGCTAACTAAAAATCACTAATAATTTAGGCCCTTTATCAGAGCTACAAAAACGCACTAATAATGTTTTTCCTTTTATTAGTGCTATTAGAGAAGTGATGATAAAGTGTTGTATTTATTATCACTATAAAAAAATCATTAATAAGGAGGGTCCATTATTAGTTCTAGTAAGAAATCATTGATAAAGGGGGTGGGAGTGTTTATCAATTTTTGCACAAAAGCTGATAAATATTACATTTAATAAAATAACTATAAATCATTAAAAATAACATATTAACATAAATATACATATATTACTAGATATGATTTATTTAAGTGTAAATACACATTTAAACTTCATATATAATATATTTAGTGAAAATGGATTATAATATAATTATTACAGTAATATTTATTAGTTAATTTATCATTATTATCATGTAATAGTAATTTAACAACCATTTGATGATATAAAAAATAAAAAAATTTATAATCTCACTAAAATAATTTGAAAAGTGACTCAAACATGGAATGTCCTAGTGACATGGGGGAACCGTTGTCAAATTGTTTTAGAAAAAAAAGTACATAAGGCCTATATACCTGAGTTTTCAGTAATGGTATCCTAATTCTTAAACATTCTATGGAATTTCAACCTTGTTTATGGGGGTCATATTATCATTTTTTGGTGGAGAATGAATTTATTACAAGGAATTTAATTCATATTGATTTTATGGTTTTTATTTTTTATAATTTTTCACAATTTTGTATTATTTTAGTTAAATATATTCATATTTTCTTATATTTACTTGTAATAAATCATCTTTATGAATACAAATTTTAGAATATTTATATAAAATTTTAGTTTTAGATATATATAATATTTATTTATTATTTCTATTATTTAATGATAAAAACTATCAATTTAATTTACATTATAAATAATCATTGATATGTACATATATACCTATATATGTAATTTCTATATATAAACATGCGAGTGTTAATAAAAAAGTATAATTATATTTATATTCTAATAAATGTAAATAAATGTATACTATGTAAATATTTTTATCTATATGTGAGAAGTATAAATGTTTACTTGTGTTTGTTAATATATGTGTGTGTGTGTTGTGTATATATATAAAATATAAATGTATTTTTAAAAATAAATTATTTTCATTATCATTATCATTTAATATATATGTATTTTATAGTAAATATTTATAAATACATTATAAACAATTTATATGTAAATATCTGATTATATGTGAATATATAAATATATTTACATGAAAATATATATGTTTTAATGTATAAAATTTATATCTAAATATACAATATATATAGAAAAATTATAAAAATGTATTTTAAATAATATCTATCAACTTTTTACATTATCAAAATTTATTAATATATATATATACTTATTAAAATATATATTTTATGTTTTTAATAACTTATATGTGTGTATTAATAAATGGATATATGTTTATATTCTATTCTAGTATATGTAAATGAATATTAATACATAATATATCAAAATAAATAAAATTATATATATATATATATCACAAACACATTGAAACATATATTTTATATATGTATTCAAAAATAATTATATAAATATATGAATAAAACATATATATGAATAAATATATATAAATAAACATAAATATCATAAAAAAATACTATAAAACCATAGGGTATAGTGGTAAGGGATTTATAGTTACAAAAGAGAGGTACATGGATCAAATCCATGTGCATGTAGTAGCATGGAATTATGTAAAACAATGATGGGGGAAGGGTCCCTTAGTGAGTGAGTAACAAGCATTGATAATGGGGGTTATGAAGTACTAATAAATGGCGGGGAAGGAAGATTTCAAAACAAAATTTTTTATCCCCCTCTATCATCACTTAAAAAAAGCATTGATAAATTGGGCCTTTATTAGATCATTTTTAGCATTGATAAAGGTGCCCTTTAACAGTTCGAAGAAATATCTCATAAATGTTTCTATTATTTTATCAAAAAAAGAAGTTAAAAAGTCTGCCTTTATCAGTGCTGAAAAAACACTAATAAAGATGCCTTTAGCAGTGTTCCTTGCGAGTGCTATTAAATACAAGCCTCTAACAACACTTGTATTATCAGTACTTATATAGCTCTGAAATAGCCTTTTTACAAGAATTGTTGAAGGATATATGTTTAGCAGTGTTGTTATTTTTTTTATAGGTTGGGAAGGATGATTTCTAGACTTTGTGCTTACCATTTTATATAGGGTAGTGAAAATTATACTTATTTTCATCATTACCTCTTAGAGCTCTAAACAATTACTATTCAAATAATGCTTTTTATTAAGAAATAAAATAGATTGTTATAAATATTAAAATCTACATTTGGTTAGGATGAACTTTGTTTTTATTAACTTTTTGATTCTTGGTATTTAAATCTCTTCTATGGTTATTGAAAACCCAGTTGGTAGGGCAGAGGTTACCTAAATTTTTTTTAAAGGTGGATTTTGTTGTTTTTAATGCCACAATGGAATCATACATCATATGAAAATGTGGTTTTTTATACTAATAATATTGTCTCCCAGAGGATACACTAGCACAATCCTTTATCTATTATAATGAGGAAAAAATAAAATATTGTGGTCTGATTCATTGCATATTTTTCATGGTCCCATTGGAGTGGGAAATGATGTATTTGTAGTAAAGGAAACCTTCCTCGCTATAGTGTTCAATTCATCTAACTTTGTATAATTCAAATTATATTCAATATAAGGAATTAACTAATGTACTCTATAAACTTATCTGGTACCATGATCACTAAATTGATGTTAGTTTCGTATAATCATGTCAATCAATTCATGTGTATCTACTGAAGTTTTCCATCCAATTCCACTTCATTAACGTCATTTACCATACTCCTCTACATTGGTGTGAGAATATATATAAGTATTGTATGGGGAGTTTCTCACTAATTTGGTGATGCAATATTATTTCACACAACTTATTGAATCAGTCACGATATTCATACATTGACTGATCTTAATCTTTTTGGATCTATGATATCATTTTTTTAATGGTATTAGTCTTTGATGATGGAAAACCCCCAATAAGAAAACTCATTTAAAATCATTATAACATGATACATCTTGAGGTTATAAATAATAAATCCAATCATTTTCATTTCCATCAATGGATAATGGAAATTATCTTAGTTTAATGTAAACATTCTAGATATTCCATGATTTTAATGTTGAGAAAACCACATTAAATTATTTTAGATGATTTTTCCATCCTCCCTATATAGGCCCTGATTTTTTGGATGAATTTTATCAATCCATATTTTAATTCAAAATCAATTTATAGGTTTAGGTATATAATACACGTTGTTTGAAAATTAATTTGTGGTGTAGTGAATTTCTGAATGGTTCTATGAAGTTAAATATTATTATTTGAAACCATAGTTTCTGATTTTATATTTGGTTTAGATGTGATTCTTATTTCAATGTTATAAGAATGGATGGATTTCCCAACTGGGTGGATGTTGAAACATCCCATATATTGAGATAACTTGATTCGATCACTAACTCAACATTCAATATCAAGGTCTATATCAAAGATAACCTTAGTATAATTTATATAATAAATAATAAAATGAAATAAAGGAAAATAGACCATAAAAAAGATAATAACTTTGAATTGATTATCTAAAAAAATATGACAAGAAAAATTAAGAAACAAAAAATAGTGAATAATAAAAAGAGAATTAATGAATGAAATAATATTTAAAAAATACATATAATAATATTTAAAAAATAGTTTCCTACCCAAAAATAGTTTCAATTTGAAAGACGTTGTTATGGGTGATCTCAAATATTGTGTTTTTTTTGTGTTTAGGTGCTACAGAGTGGAAGAAAAAAGCCATTCTCAAAGGAGGAAGTAATTAAGAAATGATATTAAAGGTATTTTGAAAAAAATAAAAAAAAATCACTACATAAATAGATGGTTGGATGGGGGAGGGGGTGTTTAACATTTATAAATCTAGAATATGTATATTCGAAGAAGAATGTATTTTTTTAAATTTGATTAATAATGAACAACAAGAATTGTTTTTAAAAATTAAATGGAATAATTAATTTAAAACTAAATCTTCATTTAATTATTATTCATTATATTTTAAATTAAAATAAAATTAATCATAATCCCCTAATTTCTTAGCCCTTGAACCCTATGAGAATTTACCTGAACCACAATGATTAAATGAGTAAAACCCTAATATAGATTCAGAACATGAAATTATAGAAACATTTTTATTATCATTCCAATAATATATTATTGATTTAAAAAGTAAATAAAGTTATATTTAGATTTATTACTATGAAAAAATAATCTTCCATGGAAAAAGTTGTAATTATAGAAATGAAATGCATATGAAAAGAATGAGCAAGGGTATAAACCAGTCACATTTATACTCTTGATTTCCCTCATGTAGAGTATATGATTAGAATAATAAAAATTAAATAAAAGCCGTTAAATAGAAGATAAATATAGAATTTATTTTAATAACGACAATATTATGATAATTAAATGGAAAATAATATCCTTTTGGAGGATATCCTATCTTGAGTGTTTCCCTCCTCCAATGGTGTATAGAAATGTCAAGAAACCAGTTATCTACTATTACCAAATCAGTAAATCATGACTAATAACCATCAAAATTAAGAAAACACATACATTTATAAAGTGGATAAGAGGGTACAGTTCCAATATGTTATAAGTGTGAATGTCAAAATTCATCAAAACATTTTAACCTAAAATGAACAGACCTTTAACCTAAAAAACACCTAAAAACTATCTTTATATATTGTTTATTTTTTATGAATATGTTCCTCTATAATATATAAAAATGGATCTCAATATAAGCCCAAATGTAGACGATATGGCCAAAATGGTGATGTGGTATCTAATCTGAGGAGTCTAATCCAGATTTGAAATCTTGATAGACTTACTATAATTGAATTCATGACCAATATCAGACAATAAAAATGAATGTTTTACCCCATTTAGTGTGGAATTATGTCATGAAATTTTATATTTAAATTATCCATAGACAAATATTTATAATCCAAATACTATAGTGCACTTTAAATGGTCAAAATTTAAATTTTAATAAAATTTGGAAATGAATGATCTCATACAAGATATTCCTTAAAGAGAACTATTTTACACAATATTAGGAAATTATATCAATTATTATCAATAAAATATTTAAAACAAAATATGTTTTATCACTTATCAAAAGTGTGGGTATAACTAAGGTGATTATCTATAGTGTGGTCTAGTGTATGTGCCTAGCCCTTAGGATGACACTAGTAGAAAAATATTATTCATGATCAATATTTAATTTTTTTTCCTAAAAAAAGTATTATAATGGGTGTAATGAAATTTTTAATTTTAGTTTATTGAAAACTACATAAAAAAGAATTTTAATAATTAATTTCAACCTTATTTATTTTAAAAACAGAAATTATTTTTTATTTTAACATTTTTTTGCATCGATTTATATAGAAACTGATATAGAATGCACATTTAAAAAAAATTAAAGTCAATTTTTTATATTTTATATTTATTTTTTTTATAAAAACATGACGATGAATCATTTGAATAATTTTATCTTTTGAAAATGGTTTTTGTAAAAATCAGATGTGGAATGCTTCAAAAAAATTCAATTTAGGCGTTATTTTTTTAAAAAAATGACAACAAAGGTGTTTTAAAATACATCTTAACATGAGATTACTCTAATTATTCCTTATTTATTTTTACAAAAACCCTAATACTCATCATTTTAGATAGTCAACCTTAGTTCATCATGCTTTATCTTATTTATTTATCAGATTTTTGCCTCTTTTCATAAATTTTATTCTCCATTGTTCTATATTTCTTTTTACCAAAACCCACATACTCGTGATGCCTAATGATCAGGCTCAGTTCAAATGAATATACCCACCTAATTTAGCTCTATTATTTTTTTCTTTTTGAATCATTTTTATTCTTTATTGTATCCTCCCATCTCATCAATATCATAATTCAGCACACCAATATTAGTTTTCTGAATAACTTTTATGTGTAGCACATGAATCTTGATTTTACATAATTGTTTGCATTATAATGTTCATTAGTATCCATTTTGGACCTCTGTATCATATATATTTATTCTGGATCTATATATTTTGTAAGTGTAATTTTTATTGTTTAATTTTAGAATATTAATTTGATATTATTTGGGTATAAATTGTTTTCATTTATTTTTTCATACAAATCATTATAAATAATAAAAAGTTATGGTTATAGTTTGTTTCTGAGTATAAATTTATTTGTGATTGTAATTTTGTTATTATGGTATTATTTCTTTATAATTGGTATTGTTTTCATCTATAATTATTTATATTAATTTTTTTTATTGTTATTTTATTTTGCTAATTAAATTTATTGATAATTAGTTAATGAATAATTTATATCTTAAGATTGAGTTGAATGTTTTGATATTAGATCATCTTCAATGTAATAAAACATTTAAAATATACACCATTATATATATTTTTATTTTTATTTAATATATTAAATTTAATTTAAATGTTTTTCTATAAGGTCAAAAAATAAAATAGATATTTTGATTTAATAATATTAATAAATAGATTACATTAAATTTAATTATGCACAAACATATATTCATATTGATTAAATTAAAATAAATTTTATTATATTATTGTTAATTAATGTCATCGTGTGATGTCATTTAATTTAGTATTTATTCTTTTTTAGTTCATATTGTTTAAATCGTATATTTGTTAAATTTTCAATGATATGCC
This sequence comes from Viscum album, assembly GCA_963277665.1. NCBI lineage: Eukaryota > Viridiplantae > Streptophyta > Magnoliopsida > Santalales > Viscaceae > Viscum > Viscum album. The sequence goes on along the minus strand of OY728153.1, from coordinate 602,790,008 downwards.
TTTGTCATTTTTTATAATTTTTTTATAAAATAGTTATCAATATATTGTCAATTAACTATTTTTATTATATGTTGTATGTTATAAATTTACCTCTTCATATATATTTTTAAAATTTTATATGTTTTAATGTAATCACATTTAATATTATTATCTTAAGTAATTAATGTATTATAATTGGAGGAATTGATGAAGAACCACTAATTAATACTAGAATGGTGTCAATTATTTCTTGTAATTTTTTAAATGAGATATTATAAACAACTTTTTTATTTTTCATCATTTAATGGAGTGATTGAATATGATAAATTTAAATTCTAGAGAAATTAAAGATCATCTAATTTTCTATGTTTTTAAACATAATTAAAAACTTTGGATCTAGCATGGTGAAAAAAAATACTAATTCATCCTATAATATTTATTAAAATATACACCAGGAGACATAGTATTGTATTAATTAATTAATTTAAGAAGTAGGCATAAAAGCCCTACAAAATAGAAACTGTTAAAATATTATATAGAGATTCTTTGATGCCACTATTTTAATTTTACTATAAATTTATATTGTTTTCCATAGTTTTGGGATTAGAAAAATTAAGGAAAATAAATTGGTGGAGTGTTGAAAGATTCTATGAATTGAATTAAATTATAAATATCTACTTCCATAATGAAAGAGGCTTCAATATTCCAATTATTATAGGAATAAAGTATTATTTTCAATCGGATTGGGGTATAAAAAGATATATTGTTTCCCTAATTATTCAATTATCTATAGGAATAAGTATGAATATTTATCAAAATGAAAAAATGTGGGGCCTCCTGGCATAAGACGTGTGAAAAAATAAACTCTGATTTACTCTCAAGTACTATCACCAAACCTCCCCATTAATTAATTTTAATTCTTTTAATAATTCTTGATTTTATTCATTTATTTCAAAATTATGATGATGAAAAATGTTATAGATGACTTAATTATGTGCATATATTTGATGGAAATGTACATCATCCAACTACTTCCCCATAGAAGCATAGATTTGAAAATAGTTTTATAATTTTGAATGTGAAGATATAAATATCAGAATGGGACTCTGCATAGATGGAATGAATCCATATTTTAGTGTCAATATCCATCATAGTTCATAGACTATTTATATGTATTTTTAATATATATCCCCATTTATATGTATGAAGAAATAATATGTGATGATGAACATGATGATTTCTAGACAAAAAACAGAACGGAAATGATATTGATGTGTATTTTCACCATTTATTGTTCATTTAAAATTTCAATTGGAGTTTGGCCTTATAATTTTTTATGTAAACAATAAACTATCATTTATTTTGTGTGATATGATAATGATCACTATAAATTAATTTTATTCATATATAAACATATCTTGATATAGTGTTGGGTGACATAAATAGAACCCAATTTATGAATAAGTGGCTTCATATTATCAATTAAAAGATTTAAGAATGATAGTGTACATGAGAAATTGAAAATTTTTTAAGAGATCATCCTTATCGTAGATTTAAAATGGTATTTATTGTTTTTTATTAATAAAGTCTCCCCAAAAACCACTATAAGATAAATAATATTAAAATATGGTGTAAAATATTTATATAATATTTGAAATTAAAGAAATTTTTGGTAAAAAACATCTAGAAGAGAAAGTAAATCTTATTCAAGCTACCTTATAATATATTTTTTGAGATAAAAAAACTGATGTTATGCTTGTTGAGAAAAACATAGGTTATCGTTTTATTTTAACTTTTTAGACATTAATGGAAAGACAAATGATATTTTGAATGATAGATTGGTCTTTATATCCTTGGGAGTAAATTTTTACTAAGAACCCATTTTGAAAGGGAACTAAACATATTTTTCTATACCTTGTCACATACTATGCAAGAGTGAGAGGATTTTTTTTAATTTTCTCTTGTTGTTAAAAACTGAGTAGATATTATTCGAATGTAAAGAATTTTGTTCTATGAAAATATTTTAAATTAATGGGTATGAAATCTCATGATTGTCAGGTATTGATTTAAAAAATTCTATCAGATTAAATTCTTGGTATACTATCCATAAATATCAACAAGATTATCATCTAGTTATATTAATTTTTTAAATAAATTTATAGAGAATTTGTTAATTAAAATTTGTTATATGTGTTTTATAATGGAGATACACTCATACTTTTTCAACATGAAATTTGTTTCCCACCATTAATTTTTTACACAATGGTTGATTTGGAGATTCATTTAGTGTGAGAGTTAAGAATATTTGGTTTTTTTACATTGTATTTATACATTTGAAATATATATGAAATTTTAAATGGGATATATTAATAATAAATATTTAAAAGAGGACTCTATAATGAAAAAATATATATTATAAAAGGTTATTGAGTAATATAATGATTATTTATATAATGTTGAACTCATTAGTTATCCAATTTGTAGACATTTAAAATTTGATAGTTAATGTAAAGAGAATTTGGGATTAAAGTAAATGTTCATTCCATGTGATGAAGTGATGTAGACACATTTATATATTTTGAACAACAAAGGTGATGTTCAACCATATATATCATCACATATTGCTTAGTTGAAGGTGCGAAATATAAAATGAAATGAAATTGGTTGATAATTAAGAATAATAAGATATGTGTTTCATTGTTTAAATAGAGAGACAACATGGATTTGTTGGATTTAAAATCATTGAAATGGTTGGTATGGGGACAATTTCTTAATGTGAATCATGGTTTGGTTTGATATTAATGGCTAAAAATTTTACACAAAAAATTCAGGATCATAATAATGCCATTCAAAATAATGGGATAATTATCATTAAGGGAGAATTGAATTTTTTTTAGAAAAGATAAATACCAAATTTATATATATAAAAAATATTATAGAGTTGTTAAAGATTTAATAGTAATTGATTATATTAAATTTATAATAATAGTGTGTATGTGTAACAAGGTGGTTAGTAATAGTGACGTGAAACATGATGATTATTTATTTACATTTGTTGATCTCAAATTATTTAGTTATAAATAGGAATAATTTATCATGAGGTCACCTGCAAAGAAAATATTTAATATTACTAACCTGTAGAAAGATAAGTGGTCCATCATTTTTTGAGGTAAACAAATTCATTTGGATGATGAGGAAGATGATGATGATATTGATTTATGTGAGGCTTCTATATCTATTATTTAATTTATATATTATAACAATGACTATAATATAAACATATTCTAAGATGTAAGAAATGATCATGTTGAAGGGATATGGAAAATCACAAAGTTACTCTCCTAAAAAATCAGGTGCATATTTATATTTTATTTATTTTTATAAAATTTATACATGTAAGAACTTTATTTTTTTAAATTGTTTTTTTAAATCTTTATTTATTTAATTTTTCAATTATTTTTGGATTAAATTTTATATTCATAAGTTCTGGTTAAACATTTTTTATTTGAAAATCCCAAAATACATCATTATGTTTTCGTTAAATGTACACATATAAAAATATTTTTTTTGTATGATTAATATTTAATTCTATAAATATTGTTCTTTTGTCTCATATTTTAATTAATGTTTTTATTTATTAGTTTATGTTACATATTTGTTTTACAATGTATCATGAAATTGCTATTTTTTTTGAAACTGATAGATGTGAGACACTATTTTTTATATACATGTTTTTTATTTATGGTTTAAAGATATTCACTTTTCATAATATGAAGGTCCAAATAATATCATGACATTAAACTATTAAAATGATAATCATAGAGGCATTGAAACTTTTACTAAGGTATATGTATGTTTTTTTCGTATTATTATACACTCAATAATTAAATTATTTATTCAACGTAAACTTTTAATTTACAAAGATTATTTATAGGAGTGGTTGTGACACTCTTACTTCAAATAACTACTATTATTATATAGTGAGCACGACTCCTAGAGTTAGTTGATGTGAGATTACATTTTTTTGAAAGTATCACTATATCTGAGGGTCAAGGTTTTTAAAAATGAATGATATTAAAAATTATTCTTACCTAATAACTATCCATATTGTTTTGGTGTTTTAATTCATAGATTAATTAAATTTAAATTAACTCTTACACTTGGACTCTAACCCTAATAAGATTATTCGCGAATGATGATATTTAATAAAATATGAGAAATAAGAAGCATGTTTGACATAATGAATGAACAGTTTAAAACAAAGAAATAAAAAATTGAAAACATAAGAAATAAATAAAATACTAACTTCAATGAAGAAAACATGAAGAATACAATGGCTGTTGAAGTTTGAATAAAAAATAGACAATAAATTCATGAATTTTTAATTAATGCACAATTAAAAAGTCTTGGAATCATATGTGTAAAAGCAAAATAAATTACACTATAAAATAAATCAATAGAAAAAAATGTAATGAAAATAGTAAGGAAATGAAGAAGAAATGAAAAAAATAATTCAATCCTTTAAGCCCCACTTTCTAGGTCGACATTTCATATTATTTATAGACATCGAATTTTACATCATGTGTTAATGTTAAATATAATGTATGTGACTTAGGTGACTTATATGTTGTGGCTTTAACAACATGTACTTGATTTTATTCTCATGTACTTCAGATCTATAATTTAGTCTTAATTACTCGGATCTATGAATTTCACAGATTTTATCTTTTTTGGAAATTAGATTTTGAACATTTCACATCATGTATTTAGATCACATCGTGTATATCATCAGGTTTTAAATTTGAGTATTTCACAATGTGTAATCCAGATTAACATAATAAAATTTGTTCATTACTTTAACATTTGATTCACTCATTATTATTTAGTTGGTTGGTTTTATGTTCAATAATTACGTTTCATGTACTTTATATTAAAAATGTGTAATTTTGTCCTCAACATAATCATATTTACATTGTTGAATTAATCCCCAAAGTGTATTTTTTTATCTTAATTGAAATGATTTCCACTCAATAGTTCCACATGGAGTTCATATTAAAAGAATATTGATATTTATAATCATATAGGTATATAACATTTAAATAATTAATATCCAATGAAAGAACATATAAAATATATTAAAACATTGATACAGAATAGAGATATCAAATACCCCCACACTCAAATCATTTCTCACCTCAATAAAAATTATAACATAGTAATATAAATGGTATGTACATCAATAATGGTATATTAAAATTTTTATTCACATGAAAGAAAGTTATAAATGATTTTTTTTATATTACACAACTTGGCCAATAAAAAATTTCCAAATCATTCATCATTTATAATTTTCAATTCATGACATTTTCCCTTTTTACAAAAATATTTCAACCTTTCAATAACACCCATTTAATTTATTATTTACATCACCATGAATTTTTCATCTTATTAATCAAGTTAATAATTTAATGAATTTAGGATCTTAAATCATGTACGTGCTCTAAATCATAGGTTTTCATTGAATCTACTTTCTCCACCCCATAAATAAAAATATCACAATTAATCTTTAGGGATTCAAAATTAGGATCAAATAGTTTTGTGAATGAGGGTAGGTGGGTACAAGTATTGAAAATAATGTATGGATATAGAATGAGGCTAAACTATAAATTAGAATACCTATTATTCCAAAAAAGTCATAATCAAATGATCCTCACAAAAAAAATTCATCTATCACACTGCTAAAAATGTATATAAAGTCTCACAGACAATGTAATCAAAATACAAAATGACCCTTTATTATTATTTTATTATTATTTTTTCATATTTTATTTTATTTTATAATTTGAACGTTGTACCTAGGATAAGTATCATGTCCACCACCAAACCATATAATGTTTAATGATCATTTGTATTGATGTTTTGATTTTTGACCTACACAAAAAGCAACAAAAAATAATTTTTATTTACATTCATATTTTTATTTCAAAATACATTATTTGAATGAATCTCACATCCATCACCTTACTACATATGCTAAAAATAATTGATTTTGTAAGGGAAATTTTTTATTATCCCATGTGAAAACCCATTTTTGTCAATTATTGTTATTATTGTTGTTATTTTTACAGAAATATAGATAAGTTTTGAAATATAATTAATTTAAATATGAATATACCAAAAACAACCCAAGACAAAAACTTTTTAGTATCCTATCTAGATATAGTATCCCATCTCAACCATGAAAAACCCCTCCCCCACACTCATTGAACTGAGTATCATAAAAAATAAAAAGAGCTGGGTACGGTAATAAAATAATAGATTATAACATGTATCAATACTCACAAGGTCATATTTGGCTTCTATAGGCTCATAAGTGAAAATTCATAGGTGAGACTATGTTATTTCTTTTACAATTTATCTATGACAACCTAGCCCCAATTTTATTTTATTTATTGAAATTTTCATTTATTTTAAATTCTGGATCTTTGTTGAGGTCTGGGTACTAGTTTTAGGGGGTATTAATTTAATATTAGAGGTTTTTAGAGGTTTTTTTCCCTATTCATGGTTAGTATGAAAGGTATGAGGATAAAGTGGAATGGTGGTGAGTTTTTGACACCAATAGTGTCACTACATTTTGTCTAAATTGTTCCATGCTAAATTGGTGGAACCTAGTTTTGTTTGGTGTATCATTACAGGGATTTTGGGAAATTTTTAGGTCATATAGTTAGAAAATGGTCTTCAAAAAAGGTGTAATATAAATCTACATGTTTTAAAAAAAAAAATTGAGTAGTATTCTCACGGTTATATCATGGCTTAAAAATTGTTTAGAAAAACCATGCATCCCATTAAAATTGAAATAAAAATGTATTTAAATACCCTTATTTAATTGTTTCCTCCCCAGTTGACCCCTATCATTTGAGTATCTACCTAGTAGATCCCCCCTTCATTAAAATTCATCTCGGGGCACTTTTTGGGTGATTTCTCACCAAGTTTTAGTGATTATTTATGATTTGTTCATCCAAAAATTTCATTTCTTCTTATCATCTTTTTCAATCTCATTTTGTTGTTCCGTTTTTCCTAGATCCCTCTTGAATGAACCCATGGGGTAGGTGGTGATCTAGGATTGTGTTTTCTTAGATGTTAGTGTGTTTGGTTTTCTCATTAGACTTTATTATTCCTTATCCTAGAGTTTTGTGGCATTCAGACACTATTGAGGTAGGTGCTTTCAGCCATTTCCTTTCCAAAACATACCATTTGATGTTTGAGCATTTATAATCAATTTTTAAATGATTGGATCATTTTTTTGATGTATTATTTTTAATTTTAAGGTTGTTTATATGTTAAAAATTTAACAATATTGTGGGTTCAATGGACTTTCTTAATTATGATTCTATGTATATGCATTTATGGTGTTTGATAAAATAAAAATTGGTCTTTTAAAGTGATATTGAGTATTTTGAGATTTCTTTTTAACATTTTTGATCTTATGTAGTTTGTTGTTAGTATAAATTGGGAATTATTTGTGGTTTGGTACCTTTTCATGGTTTGGTGCATCTATGTAGATCCTTATGATTGGTTATAATGTGATTTACGATTATTTATTTGAAAACATGGTTATTTTATGGTTGAACATGGGTGTTCCATTGGATGTGTGAATATCCATATGGAAACAAGGTGTATATATGGATAGACACACAAATAATAATGGCATTCTAAATTATTTGTTCATTAAAATATAGATTCCAAAACACATTTCCTTCTTCCCTATTTTCTTTATTATCCATCATCTTTTAAAATGGTTCTTTTAAAACCCCAATGTTTCATTGATGGTTCTCTGGTTACCAAATTATTTAATTTTTTTTCAAGATCCTTTCTTATTGCTTATCCCATTTGGAACCTTGGATCTATGGTTTTTCATAAAATTTGACTAAAAAAGAATATTTTGACATATTATTTGAATGATTATAGTTTTCACTTGATTTTTGTAATTGATTTGGAAAGAAAAATGGATTGTAAGTGGAAAGGATCTATTGGTACATTTTGGTGTTTGGAAAGTGGTTTTGTAACTTAGGTGATGTGTAGGGTTTATTGACACCTTTGGATGAATCTTTGTGTGATGGGAAGCCCTATGGTTGTCCCTATGAGGATGAGACCTCTGCATAGGTGGTGTTAGAGTTTTTTCTAGTATGGTATGGTAGAATATGTGGTTTTTTGGATAATTCCATGCAAGTGATTACCTCCTAATTTTCTATGTACTATTATTATGGGATTAATGGGCGTCATCTTGAGGGTCGAGTGATGGTTTCTTATAGAACCCAATTGTGTTGTTACCCCTTTATTTTTTAAAGGATAGGTGGGTTATTTCAATGGTGAGGATAGTTTAGAGAATCTAGGATTGTTAGTAATTATGAATCTTGACTATATTTAAATAGTTGAATATCATCTAAGCATATCTAAGGATTTTTTCTAGATATTTTTATAAAATTACCCTGATTACATTATGCATATTAGTTTTTTTCCTATGTCATTTTATTTACGTTATGTGTTTACATTTAATGATTTTATTAAATTTTTTATTCTTGTACCTATGCTATTTATTTTATTACAAGTTTCTATCTTTAACAATCCTTTTTTTGATATTCATTTTAGTTTGGTTTTACTTATAAAACTGGGTGTTGGATTGGGCATTTTTTTTAATAAGCAAGAAAGTAGTGATTTTTTTTAAAATTAATATGGTTTTACAAGAAATGATGTGTTGGTTCTTTAAGGACAAAACTCATATATTCCTAAATGTATTTCAAACTATTTTTTATTGTTTTTTGAAAGGACATTGATGAATTCTGTAGTTATTACCTATTAAGTTGTTTTATGACCACACCCTTCTTGTGGAACTTGGCATCGGTAGAATATATTTGTTTTGTTGGTTTTGGTTATTGTTATGTTATTCATATAGATTATTATAGATTAGGGAAGGAGTTAACTTAGTTATCCCCTAGAGATTGTTTACATATCAGTTTATTTTAGTGTTTATATTTTTTTAGATTTAAACTTTTTTCTTCTATTTTTGTATTGCATGTTTTTATGTATTTTTTTATATTCAATTTATTTGTGACATGTGTTTGGTTGGTTTCACTTATTTATCCTTAATATTGGGATAAATCCACCCCATATGGGTCATCATTGATACCCAATAGTAGTTTCTAGCCTAGGAGTATTGGGAACACCACCTAGGAATTGTAACAGGTCGGCTCAGGTGACCAGTTTTGTGTCATCCTGGGTATGTTTGTGAAAATATCAATGCATATGTTAGCTGGTTTACATGCCCCAAGTTTCACTCAAAAAATATTATCAAAAAAATATAAATTATTTTTCCTAAAATCATCTTGGGATTGAAAATAGAATATAATTCAAATAGGAACTGTCATGGAAATAAATAATCACTTTACTCAATGCATGCTTTTAGGTTTCAATATTAATAAATCCTATCATATCAACAATATTTTTCAAGGAATATAATATTTAATTAATTAAGTGACTCCTAAAATGTCTATTTATATACTTATCTATTGTTGGAATTATTTTTAATATTTTTCAACATGTCAATATACTTCTCTTAAGTGGTAAAGTCACCTAGATTAGTGAGCAGAAGAAAATAATCAAGCATTTATATGAAAATATAATTAAATTTAGTTAATAAAAAAAATAAATTCAGTTTTTTTTATCATGAAGAAGAAAAATTGGTGTGAAAAAATATAAACATGTACAAATTACCCCCCAATATTGGTGATTTTGAATGAGTTTCTAAAGTTATTTCAGACTCATGTTTATGATATATATTATGATCTTATGAAGTCAATTTGTCCCATATGAATATATTTACTTTCATACTTCATTATTCCAAATTCATGAAAAATAAATGTAGTCAACTTAATTAAAATACCATTTAAAATCTAAACTATTTGGATCAAACAAATAAGGATATCATCCTTGTGAAGAGTTATAAATATAATAATGTAAAATTAATCATGGTCCTAGATATAAAATTTAAAATCTAGGTTTCTTCCCAATATATTCTATTTTTATAGTCATTTAGACTTAATTTAACCTTTTTTAGCTAATTGTAACAAGATATAGAGAATCCCGTATTATGTTTAACCACTTATGACTCAATTGTTCATCTATGTTAGTTCTTCCCTTCCTCAAATTATAGTTCTTCTGGACTGGTGGTGGGATAAAATTTGAGGATAGATGTAATGAACTTGTAATGAAATCCTAATCTTACCAAATTTTGTAGTTCTCTTTATCTACCAAATTTTCATACTTTTAATTAGCAGGTTCTCATTCATGAATGGATTCTTGAGTTTGAGCCTCCTTTTTTCCTCTTATTCATGAAATTATGGAAGGGATAAACATTCTTCTTTGGTCTCTAAAATACATGTGATGATGATTAATTACTGATCAACATCTTCTTCATTCACGTTTTCTTATTCCTTGGATTATATGACTTAAAATGCTTCAAACTCCACAGGATATTCTTGGTCAGGTTGTATACATATAATGGATTATTGTGGTTCTAATGTTTCACTAAATCCATAAGTTCAACAATTTGAGAGATTAAAAAATTCATCATTGTCATCTTTTTCCTCCTTTGGTTTTCTTTGTTGTATTAAAATCTCTAACATTTTCAAAAAACTCTTCCTCATCATCATATCAAATCCATATAGTCCATTTATTTTTATTGAATGGTAAATTACATACAAGTGAAAATAATTTTGAAATAAATTGGGAATGAATAGTAGTCCATTCTCCCCATTCTTTGAGTTTGTACTCATGATCACCTATCCATTTTTTCAACACTAGAATGCAATGTATGAGAAATCAATTCATTATTTTTTCTGTGTTTTTCTCATGAGATTGTTGGATGTAATGGTCTCCTTTATTGCACTTATTTGGATGATTCTCTCTATCGATATACTTTACTTCCACTACATATTGATCTTTATCTTCTTTAAACTAACCTATATCTACATTATAATCTATCATTATGTTTCTGACAAGATCATTTAAATTTGAAATGAAATAATAAATATGCCTTGCTAATTTTCCATGTTCACTAATCTTGGCCCCATTATAATCCATTCTTTTTTCTGTAATATCAACGTACAGTGTGAGAAATTTGAATAGTATATTATTTAAGTGCCTCTTATCCCATGATATGTCTGGTTAGTTTATAAAAAACAAATTCTCTTATTTAGGGTCGATAAATGGCTTCACACCATTTTTTATGTTGGGATTCCACATATCCATTAGAATGAAAATCAAATGATATGGTTTCTTGATGTGAACACCCTTTTGAATTCAGTGATTCCCATGTGGTTGGATATTCCTATAATTCATTGTACACTAGTGGCGATGCATAATATTGGTTCATCTGAAAACTCATCTAGTAAACCACCATAAACTAGTAAAAGCATAATATAAAAAAAGGAAGTCAAAAATAAATACCTAAACTAAAAAAATAGGATAAGAAAAGTACCTGACTAAAGAAATTGGTTCGAGTCAACAACTAAACTCCACTACTCCACGATAATGATTCAAAAATAAAATGTGTCTAAAAATGATATTAAATCTACTAGAAGAATCAAAGAATAAATTTATAAAATTCCAAAATTCACAAACTCCAAAGGTGTAGTAATGTGGATATACGTGGTGGATCCAAAAATGAGTGGGTAATGAAATAGAATACAATGGACCATGGACGATGTTTATATAATTTTAATTTTATTTTATTTAACTATTTTAATGAAACATGATTAAATTAAGAAATATAAAATTGAGAAGGTTTAATTTCAGGGTTTAGGCAAAAGATAATCATAAATCAAGCTTGTGATAGACCTGTGGATTAGGCTACAATATGGTGGAAAGGTCACCAATTGGTCTTGGTCAATCCAATTGAATATAACTAAGTAGGAAATAACTCCTTGTTTTAGATATAGTCAAACCTAATTTTATAAATATTTTAATCTTGGAAGAAAGAATCATTGAATATTGGTCCAAGCCTACACAATTCCCATTAGGTCAATGATTCTTATTTTTTAACCTCTGATAGTATATGTAGAGAAAAAATAATGAGATTAACAATTTTTTTAACATAATTACCATCTATAATGTTATGATGTTTTGATTAAAAAATTCATTATTTTTTAATCCAACCTTACCCATGACCCATAAAATTAGACAGATTAACTATGCATGATAGTATTAAACAAAAGAAGGGAAACATGGTACATTATTAACATAATTAATAAATATTTTAAATAAAAAACATCTAAAATTGAAATAATATTAACGAAATCAATCAGTAACATTGAATTAAGAAACATTGAAGAATGTATCAATAATTGGTGTTTGAACCAAAAATGAAAAATTGATTCAATCATTTTTCAAAATCAAAAATAGAAGGAGTCATGGAATTGAAGGAGGAAAAATCGTAACGAATCAAATAATAAAAAAAGTAATAGAAAGAAAATGAGAAAGAAAAAAAAGATTTAAATGAATAAGAAAGTGAAACTTTTTTGGGCCTCTGAGCCCTTTTATCCGTATCAGGGTCACTAAATATTTATATACATCAAATGGTACATAACATGTAAATGCTTCAAATCATGTATTTCCTTTAAGTGACATCTTCATCATGGATTTCATGGTCTTTAATTTATTTTCACACTATGTTTTTGAGATCAGATATTTATTCTAAATGTCTTGCATCATTAGATTTTGCAATTTGTATCTTTGATGGATATTTAATTTTGAAATTTTCACATCATGTACTAAGATCACAGAGTGTATCCATTCAAGTTTAAAATTTGATTTATTCACTATGTGTAATTGGGATTCAGATCAAGAAATTATTTCATGACATGTACTATGGATTCATGCCTTGTAATTCAGTTGGAAGATGGTATTCTCATGTTTTACACATGAGGTAATTCAAATTGAGGATGTGAACAATTGAACTTAGGTTCATTATACTTCTATTTTCACACTAATCGATGAATTTTCTTGGTACAATATGGAATTATATTCCCTAATTTCAATGATTTCCTCTATATTGTTCTACATGCTGTTCATGTCACAAGAATATATAGAACGTTAATATTATACATGAATATGTCATTTCATAAATTAATATCAAATTAATTCACATATAAAAAATATAAAAGTATAGATACCAAATTGTGATATCCATTACATTTTGAATATTTAATTGAATGTTCAACCGTCCACCAATTTAAAAGTTGAAATTACCTTAGAATTTTCAACCCCATCAAAATACTTAAACATTATAACCTGACCAACATACAATAGCTAGTCCTTGAGATATTAAGAAAAACTCTAATATGATACAAAACATACCCATCTCATAAAATCCATCCCAATATACCCTAGTTACACTTCAATGGCTAATTACTCTTGGTAATCACCACTATATGAAATTTTCTTTTTTGGTTCAATCCCAACAAAAAAATAAAACATTATGGTGACCCCACACCAATAAACCCTATATTTGCATATACCAATATCACATACCATCATTCATGTATCTAATAAGATACTCAACTCAAACCAATATCACATATGGCTTCTATAAGTTCTTTTATTTAAAATTATTCCCAAGGGTTCTCACATAAAAAATGATACTCAAAAGATCAAAAATATATACTACATTACTAGAAATGTTTTATGATGAAAGGACATTATGAACTTGTCGCATATCATACTTGATACCCCAATATTAACCATCACATAGTTACCTAAACCATCACAGATACACCTCATGTTCCACTATCAGTGATGAAAAAAGTAAAAGAACATGACCATGATGTACTCATAACTTTCATTGACTCCCTATCCATCTCTAAAGATGATAAATTTTTGTCATGCTCCTAGGTTGATGCATGACAAAATATTTCATGTACTCTATGTAGAGTTACACCAACTAGACATTACTTACCCAAAACTGGGTATCTCTATCCCATACATGACCTACATGTGTTGTCGTATCTCAACTACATGCTTCTTGTGTCACTCCTAATCTTACCTTATTTCCCTAAGTCCATCCCATCCCATGATTCCCAACTAATAAATATGTCTTCCTACATATCCTCTCCACATTTTATATATCTCTAAATGCCTCACAATCCTTTAGCGTCCACTCATAATGAGTCTGAATATATCGTAAATGATGACACTATAAGCATGTTGATGAGGAGTCACTCATCAGTAGTTATCCTATTTCCCTAACCTGAATTACCAACTGAGAATACTCATGATATCAATTATATATACCCAAAGCACCACTACCTAGCTCAGGTGACACTATTGTCCAGATCAAATAAGTCCATTCCATAAAATACCCCTTTTTAGTGAAAAACTAGTTAAATTTCTTTGAGAATGAGGTCACCCAAAAGATTTTAACATGTAACCCTATGAGATTCCACAAACTATCCTCAAACCATGTCACAATAGTGATGTAATCCCCTTCCATTGATAGTGTAAAATGGATTATGTCTTTGAACATACCAGTGTAATCCATGACTAATGTGTCCCCATGTTATAATTTCATGAACTCATGATCTTAATATTCCCTAAAATTATCTGGGAATACTTTTTCTTGAATAAATTAGCCTTGAAATTCTTCCTTGTTAGTCCCTCATGCTTGAATACATATTATTATACTCCCAAGAAATGATTTTTTAGTCCCATCAGTATATATATATATATATATAAAATTATTTACCCTATACCCTTGGGATTTCTTGATCAGATCAAAAATCATATCCATAGACTCATTCCAAAACTCAATTTCCTTCAGTCCACCCTCACCCTGAAACAAAAGAGGATTTTTAGATTGGATATCCCATGTTAGTTAATCCATGGATGGATCATCTCCATGAGAACCCTAGTTAACACACTAAATGACTCAAACTAGGATCTCCCATTATATTCTCATATATCTATTACCCAAACTCCTCTTCCTTTGGTGGTCATCATATCGATATTAAACCATTACCCATGGACCATGATCAAACCTACTATGGGGAGACTCATTCTATGAATGATCTAGAAACACTACATATCCACCCTCATAATTCTCCACCAAACCTTGTTTTGATGGAATCATTCTACAAACCAATAACATTGATCAAAAATAACAATAACAGTATAGATACCAAAAATAGGGAATACTATAATATGGAGTGCATTTCAACACCCTTACACTATCCTACCACACCCATATGTAATATCATCTAGCCTCACGTACCCTTGGCCAAACATTTTATAGTCAGACGTAACATATGAATAATATAAAAAACCACCAAATTGAGACATCTATATATACTTCCATAAAGAATATATGTAATAAAACACTCTTTATCTTGTTGTTGATGCTTTAAATAGCCCAACCCATTTTACCTCATATCTATTTCCATGAAATAATAACAGGAACATACATATGTCATGTTAACTTAATTTCCTATCATGATACACTAATTCAATCTCTTTACATGATTATCCAAGAGTGAAAAACCTTGTAAACTAGTAACATCAGATACATGTGTGTCACTTGAGGTAGAAAATCATACAACGATAAAATCATACAATAAGAACATTAATTTACCCACCCATGGTAACTCAATTTATCGCATGTTCATGGGGATATAAGAAACCAATAAAAAAATCATTACCAAGAAGTGATAATATCCAAATATATTATTTATCATGCCCATATTGAAATAAAAAAGAAAAATATATGATACCAATTGTGACACACCCAACCAAGATTCACATAACCTATTATCTGGGATAGAGGCCCACTAGTCCATAGGCACACCTCCCAGTGCACCAAAGAGTTCTGAATTGTAGTGAGGGTCTATTGGGTGATAGTGAAGAGAATGTACCCAATAATTATGATAATAATAATGATCAATATAAAATACATTATAGATGAAAACATACAAACTTATTTAAAGAAATCTTAAAAAATGGAAATTACAAGGAAAAAAACCAACTATACATGCAAGATAAAGTATTTACACATTATGAAAGACATATAATTACATGAAAAGTATCCTAGAGGATATTTAGATAATCATGTATGAAAATCCCAAAAATATATCCATGTCATTGTAAAATAACCCATAGTCTATCTATAATCCATTCATTTCACCCAGGTGAAAAATTTCTAAATAATGTACAACCCATCAGTCTCATCCCTTACCTAATCTCCAAGTCATAATGTCTGCACGCACCACGATGGGACCCTGTAGGGTGTGAGTATGAACTCAGTTTTCCACCACCAAAATTTCCATATATCACATCCTTATTTATAACAGTATATGGAAAATGAATATAAACAGTAACTACTCAAACATGAATATAACACACTTCACCTATGATGAACAACTGATAGAGGGTTTTATCTACATAATATATTGTTGGGGTAGAACAATGTATTAACTATCATTCATATTGGAAGAAACCTCAATTACCTAACCATTCAAATACAACATGGAACCTTGTGAAAACCATTACCATGTGTAAAAAATATCGAGTAAATATGAAATCCCTTCAACATGAAAATAAATATATTACAAGTTACTTGGAATTAAAATCCTTAATTTACCATCGTCTTGGTAGCCTAATGTCCCAATGAACATAAAAATCAATCATTCCTAAGTCCTACCTGTAAAGACCCGTAAAATTCAAGGGAAAGTTTTTCTTAATTTTCTTTGGAATTTTACAAGAGCGCAGTTTCTGACGGCACCTAATTCCGAGGCCCGGTGTGCCCGGAATCAATTTCCGAAGTTTGGCTCGGGTACGTTCAGTGAACGAACGAGGGAAATTTCTAACTTTTGATCCAGTGCTCAGAATTGAAATCTGAGGACACCGATGAACTCGCAGCGCCGATATTCGCTTAAGGAGAACTTTTCCGAAGTTTCGTTTATTGCGGGATGAAAGTTAGTTTTGGGGAGAATTATAAAAAAAGTTGAATAAAAAAAATGTTGAACACTTTTTTTTATTTAAACTTGTTGGTTAACTTCTCTCAAAGGGAGTTAGGGGTGGGACCCACACCCACTTAACCTCCCTTGAGAGGATTAAGTGTGGTGGGGCCCACACGAGCCCTAAACTTTTCATCTTCTCTCAAACTCCCTTAACCCCTCTTTAAATGACATGACAATTGTTATTTAATTTTGGAGTTATCCTTTTTGAATTTCAAACCTTTGAAATTCATTTGTTAAGTTTGTGAATAAAATAAGCTCTTATCTTATTTTGTTGGGTTATAACTCTTTATCCATCTTGAGAGCTTTTGAGAGCTTTTCCTTCTTCTTCAAACTTTGACGAAGAACGCTCAAGCCTTGACGAAGAACGCTCAATCTTTGACGAAGAACGCTCAAGCTCCGACGAAGAACGCCGCTCCTCTCTTCTTCGTAGCCGGTTGTTCCGAAGATCGACGACGCCTTCCGTGTCAACGAAAGGGAACGCCGCTTCCTCCTCGGACTTCCTTCGTCGGCTTACGAAGATTCACCAACGACGTACCTCTTCGGACGTACCTCTTCGTCAACGGAATTGACGAACGATTACCGCGACGCCCGACCTCCGCGACCCTTGCCTTCCGCGGGTCATTGACAATCATCGTACTTGAAACTGAGGTAGGGGTTGTTCTTGATTATTTATTTACTCTCGTTCTTGGTTCTAGCATGATAGTCTTGTGGATGATTATTTAAGAGTTATCATCTAACGAGAGGGGGGTCGGACCGCACAAACACGGCCGAATCCCCCCTCTGTTCGTGATTATTATTATTTTCTTGTGGATGATGAGATGGCGTGGTGTCGTCGCACCACGCGGGAATTCACACGGTTGCATTGCGCGGAGCCGTCGCGCCGCGCCGTGGAAGGATCGTCATGAACGCGACGCCGTCGCGCCGCGTCGAAGAAAACCGAAGGCGCCGCGGCCGGAGCGGGGCCGCGGGGGAGGGGTGCGGTTCCGTCGCACCGCGCCGGACGACGAACACCGCGGCCGGTTCCGGGCCGCGGCGGGATGAGAGGACCGGCGGCTCGCCGGGCCGCCGGCGTCGGAAGCCAGAAAGGGGACCGGTTTGCCGGTCCCGTTGAAGAAAAACCGTCCGGCCAGGTGGGCCGGCCGGAAGGAGAAAGACCGGGGGAATTAATTTCCCCCGGCCAGGTTAATTGCCCCCCCATTATTAAGGGGGGGGGGGTTCATAAAGGGGGGCAGGCGGCCCCCCGTTTTTCTCAAAGGCAGGCCCCCACGAGGGGGGCCGGTTTCACCAAAGGTGCGACTTTCAGTCGCGCCGCCAGCGAAGAGGGGCGGGGGCCATGCCCCCCGCGCGTGGCACCCGAGCGGCGCCCAGGCCGTGCCGCCGCCGGCCGGGCCGCGCCGCCGTGCCGGACCGCGCCGCCGGCCGGGCCGCGCCGCCGTGCCGGACCGCGCCGCCGCGCCGCGCCGCGCCGCCGGCCGGGCCGGGTCGGACCCTGGTCGGGTCGACCCGGTTCGGGCCGACCCAGGGGGGGTCGGGCCGGGTCGGCCCGGACCCGGACCCCCCGTTTTCGAATCGATTTCGTTCAAATGCTCATAACTTGAGTTTCAGGCCTCCGAACGTTGCGCCGTCAACGGCAACGCGATCCTTGGATCGAGACGGTCGTTTCAGTATACTATACTCAAGGCGCACCTTCTTTTTCGGGAGCCTACGTGGTTAAAACTCCGTAGTTAAGCGTGCTTGACTTAGAGTAGTGATCAGGACGGGTGACCTCCTGGGAAGTTTCTCAAGGAGGGTGTGAGACGGAAGGGCTGATATCTTTCATACTGGACGTCCGATTGACGAACCGTCAGCGGCGATGCGATCCTTGGATCGAGACGGTCGTTTCGGTATATCGCATTCAAGGTTTCGAATTACTTTGAGTTCGGCCGGGTTGGTTCGTATACGAAACCAACCGGACCTTCGGAGCGGAAACACTCATATCTTGAGCTACGGACGTCCGATTGACGTGACGTCAGCTTTGTTGTATTCCTCTTAGTGAGACAGATCTTTTGGCATACTCCGCCCGAGGTTTGGACGCAGGTGTAGTACGGTCGGGTTGGTTTTGCCTTAAAAACCAACCGGGCCCCGGAGACGAAAATGCCAATAACTCTCAGACCGGGCGTCCGATCGACGCGTCATCTGTTGCGTTGAGTTCCTGTTGACGATACGGAACTTTTGGATATATCAACTCTGGACTTTGTGACAGTTGATGTATCAGCCTCTCGGCTCGTGGAGCGGACCCTCCGAACGAGCTTGCTGTGTGCGGGAACCCTAGTGCTACTTCTACTGCTACTGTGACTGCGACGACGACAGTACAGAGATCCTGTGTGGATTCGACGACGACGACTACAGCACTCAGCGATCCTACGTGGAACAGTGCTACGATCCTGTGTGGGTCTTTGTGGGGGTTAGTACCTATCGATCCTTCGTGGGTCCGACGACTTAGATGGATCGGTGATCATCTTCACCGTCATCCGAAGAAGTTTACCTGTGTGAGCTGAACCTTCTATTTTACTCGATAGAGGTAGTGCGCTTGGTTGTAGCGGCAGACCCGCGATTCTGGAGACGAGCATACGGAGTACAGAGACCGTGTAGCCGGCTGAGACCTGAAGACTGCTCGACCGACTCGACTTGGAGTGAGTCGACTAGCCCAGTGGACGGAGCACCCGGTATTTGGCGGCAGACCCACGGCGGACGGAGCGCCTGGTAGTTGGCAGCAAACCAGCGGTACTCGACTGGAGGAGTACCTCTGTAGGCTATTTGGGTGAGCGCATGGTATTTGGCAGCAGACCCTCAGCGGACGGAGCGCCCGGTAGTTGGCAGCAGACCCACGGTACTCGACAGGAGGAGTACTTCAGCAGTCTTAGGTTAGTGAGCAGTACCTCGGAGTCGTGACAGGACCACTGTACACTTCAGAGATGGGGCTCTTCAGCAGTTACGGTTTTGATAATGAAAATCCTGGTGTGAGCTGAATCCTAATTGCTTTCCTGTGTGGATTGTGTTGTGCTATCCTGTGTGGATTACGTTTTGCTTTCCTGTGTGGAATACGTTTACTTTCCTGTGTGGACTGAGTTGTACTTGGGCTCGGAGGTTGGAGCTTATTTGAAATTGATGACTTAGGTATATGTATGGGCATATACCTAAGCAGTGTCGGTTGTTACTTCGTGATTGTAATTTTCTTTGTGGTTTATCCTTTGTGTATTTTGAGAGACCTTCAGGGGTCTCGGGGTCCCTACTGAGTAGCTTATACTCACCCCTGCACGGGCTTTGCCCGCACTATGTTGTGTTGGTTGCAGACGACGGACAGCGTTGATCTTGGCTGAGGCTTGCAGAGTAGGACGGTACCTGGAGGTGGACCACTGGGCGGAACGTGCTCGGAGCGGACGACGGGACCCGTGGAGAAGTGGAGCTATCTGTACCCACCCTTCAGGTGGGATCTCCAGTGGAAAGCTCAGTGTAGCAGCTTTTACTTACAGTTGCTGTTTTTCCCTTTCGAGTTGTACTTTACATTCAGTTTGGGTTTGTATACTGGCCCTTTTACTTTTCCGCACTTCCAGTTGTACTCTGCTTTTGCTTAGTGTTTACTTTCCGCTTGCTTACTCCGTGGTGTTTGTTTACTTTACAAAGGCAATGCCTTCCCTTTTTACCGGGATTTACGCCTTGGTGCTAGTCGCCAGCCCCTGGCCTATGGAAGGCGGGCTTGGGGTAGTCACGGCACGGACCCCGAGGGCGGGTCGTGACAAATTGGTATCAGAGGAGTTCGGTTCTACCGCGAACTCTGATCTTTCTATGTGAAGCAATAATGTTTAGCGTATTGAGTGTTGTTATCAGTCCAGGGAGTCCAGTGTTGGTGCGGCGGCCAACGTATCCGTACACCAGGACCCTGACTTCTGATTTCCGACTTAATGCACGAAAACATTGATTGCGTGTGTGTTTCAAAGTTTTCTTTGTGATTTCTTTGTGTCAGCTCACCAGGTATACTGTTTGACCGTGGCGCACCTGTTTCCTATTCAGGATGGCCCCACGACGGCAGCTAGCTAGGGTTCCGAGAGTCGAGTGTGATGAAAACCCACCGAGCGATGAGGCCTCGGTGCAGGGCCCTTTGTCAGCAGTGGCACCGGCGGTAGCACTACCCGCCGAGCCCCCGATGCTTCCAGCGCCAGCCGCTAACGATGCACGTCTCCTCAGCGCACTGCATGAGTTTCAGCGCCAACGACCACAGGGAGTAGGTGAACAAGCGAGAGCTCAGCTTCAGGCAGCCGAGACCTTCGATCATGGAGCTCTGGGAGCAGATGGACAGGAGCAGAACTAGTGGATACGTCCTTTGTACTTCTAGTTCCTTGTTGCTATTGTGTAGAGTCTTTGTATTATGAGCTGCAATAATAAAAGACGCATACCTTGTGATGTTTTCATTCCTGTCCTCTTTTGTGTTGTTACTAAGAGGTTCCAGTTTGACTGTTGACTTGACCCTCACTTGTGAGACATCTACTAGAGGAGACCCAGTTACCACACACTGATGCCGACAGTGTGACTCAACTCATGGAGGCGAGAGTAACAGTTGGATCTCTTGGTAGTAACGTCGAGGCCTTACGACGTCATCCTTGGTATGGATTAGTATCATCCATGTTAGGATTGACTGTATTAGGAAAAGAATGTGGTTCATCCAGGGGATGAGACCAGATTTCTCTTGTCGGCAAAGAAGAAATCTTGCAGCACTTGTGGGACCTGTGATGGTCCAGGCCACGACAGAGAAGGTCCAGGTCATCCAGGAGAGGATGAGTACAACTCAGAGCCGGCAGAAGCCTTATGCTGACAGGAGGCGGAGGCCACTGGAGTTCGAGGATGGCGACCACGTCTTCTTGCGAGTCTCACCTCGACGTGGTATTCGGAGATTTGGCCGAGGCGGCAAGTTATCTCCGCGCTTCATCGGACCCTTTCAGGTCCTCAGCAGGGTTGGCGAGGTGGCTTATCGCCTGGCTCTGCCACCTCAGTTGCACCGGGTGCACGACGTCTTCCACGTATCTCAGCTGAGGAGATACGTGCACGACCCGACGCACATCATTGACCATGGGGAGCTTGACGTTGACGATGGGGCGACTTTTACAGAGGTTCCGGTGGAGATAGAGGATCGAAAAGAGCGGGTCCTGCATGGGCGATCGATTCCTCTTGTGCGCATCATATGGAAGCACAGAAACCTCCAGGAGAGCACATGGGAGCGGGAGGCTCAGATGCGTGCTCAGTACCCTAATTTGTTCTCCTAGTTTTTGTTGTATCTTTACGGGGACGTAAAGCCCTGAGGTGGGAGTAATGTAAAGACCCGTAAAATTCAAGGGAAATTTTTTCTTAATTTTCTTTGGAATTTTACAAGAGCGCAGTTTCTGACGGCACCTAATTCCGAGGCCCGGTGTGCCCGGAATGAATTTCCGAAGTTTGGCTCGGGTACGTTCAGTGAACGAACGAGCGGGAATTTCTAACTTTTGATCCGGTGCTCAGAATTGAAATCTGAGGACACCGATGAACTCGCAGCGCCGATATTCGCTTAAGGAGACCTTTTCCGAAGTTTCGTTTATTGCGGGATGAAAGTTAGTTTTGGGGAGAATTATAAAAAAAGTTGAATAAAAAAAATGTTGAACACTTTTTTTTTATTTAAACTTGTTGGTTAACTTCTCTCAAAGGGAGTTAGGGGTGGGACCCACACCCACTTAACCTCCCTTGAGAGGATTAAGTGTGGTGGGGCCCACACGAGCCCTAAACTTTTCATCTTCTCTCAAACTCCCTTAACCCCTCTTTAAATGACATGACAATTGTTATTTAATTTTGGAGTTATCCTTTTTGAATTTCAAACCTTTGAAATTCATTTGTTAAGTTTGTGAATAAAATAAGCTCTTATCTTATTTTGTTGGGGTAGAACTCTTTATCCATCTTGAGAGCTTTTGAGAGCTTTTCCTTCTTCTTTAAACTTTGACGAAGAACGCTCAAGCCTTGACGAAGAACGCTCAATCTTTGACGAAGAACGCTCAAGCTCCGACGAAGAACGCCGCTCCTCTCTTCTTCGTAGCCGGTTGTTCCGAAGATCGACGACGCCTTCCGTGTCAACGAAAGGGAACGCCGCTTCCTCCTCGGACTTCCTTCGTCGGCTTACGAAGATTCACCAACGACGTACCTCTTCGGACGTACCTCTTCGTCAACGGAATTGACGAACGATTACCGTGGCGCCCGACCTCCGCGACGCTTGCCTTCCGCGGGTCATTGACAATCATCGTACTTGAAACTGAGGTAGGGGTTGTTGTTGATTATTTATTTACTCTCGTTCTTGGTTCTAGCATGATAGTCTTGTGGATGATTATTTAAGAGTTATCATCTAACGAGAGGGGGGTCGGACCGCACAAACACGGCCGAATCCCCCCTCTGTTCGTGATTATTATTATTTTCTTGTGGATGATGAGATGGCGTGGTGTCGTCGCACCACGCGGGAATTCACACGGTTGCATTGCGCGGCGCCGTCGCGCCGCGCCGTGGAAGGATCGTCATGAACGCGACGCCGTCGCGCCGCGTCAAAGAAAACCGAAGGCGCCGCGGCCGGAGCGGGGCCGCGGCGGAGGGGTGCGGTGCCGTCGCACCGCGCCGGACGACGAACACCGCGGCCGGTTCCGGGCCGCGGCGGGACGAGAGGACCGGCGGCTCGCCGGGCCGCCGGCGTCGGAAGCCGGAAAGGGGACCGGTTTGCCGGTCCCGTTGAAGAAAAACCGTCCGGCCAGGTGGGCCGGCCGGAAGGAGAAAGACCGGGGGAATTAATTTCCCCCGGCCAGGTTAATTGCCCCCCCATTATTAAGGGGGGGGGGGGGCGGTTTCATAAAGGGGGGCAGGCGGCCCCCCGTTTTTCTCAAAGGCAGGCCCCCACGAGGGGGGCCGGTTTCACCAAAGGTGCGGCTTTCAGTCGCGCCGCCAGCGAAGAGGGGCGGGGGCCATGCCCCCCGCGCGTGGCACCCGAGCGGCGCCCAGGCCGTGCCGCCGCCGGCCGGGCCGCGCAGCCGTGCCGGACCGCGCCGCCGCGCCGCGCCGCGCCGCCGGCCGGGCCGGGTCGGACCCTGGTCGGGTCGACCCGGTTCGGGCCGACCCAGGGGGGGTCGGGCCGGGTCGGCCCGGACCCGGACCCCCCGTTTTCGAATCGATTTCGTTCAAATGCTCATAACTTGAGTTTCGGGCCTCCGAACGATGCGCCGTCAGCGGCAACGCGATCCTTGGATCGAGACGGTCGTTTCGGTATACTATACTCAAGGCGCACCTTCTTTTTCGGGAGCCTACGTGGTTAAAACTCCGTAGTTAAGCGTGCTTGACTTAGAGTAGTGATCAGGATGGGTGACCTCCTGGGAAGTTTCTCAAGGAGGGTGTGAGACGGAAGGGCTGATATCTTTCATACTGGACGTCCGATTGACGAACCGTCAGCGGCGATGCGATCCTTGGATTGAGACGGTCGTTTCGGTATATCGCACTCAAGGTTTCGAATTACTTTGAGTTCGGCCGGGTTGGTTCGTACACGAAACCAACCGGACCTTCGGAGCGGAAACGCTCATATCTTGAGCTACGGACGTCCGATTGACGTGACGTCAGCTTTGTTGTATTCCTCTTAGTGAGACAGATCTTTTGGCATACTCCGCCCGAGGTTTGGACGCAGGTGGAGTACGGTCGGGTTGGTTTTGCCTTAAAAACCAACCGGGCCCCGGAGACGAAAATGCCAATAACTCTCAGACCGGGCGTCCGATCGACGCGCCGTCTGTTGCGTTGAGTTCCTGTTGACGATACGGAACTTTTGGATACATCAACTCTGGACTTTGTGACAGTTGATGTATCAGCCTCTCGGCTCGTGGAGCGGACCCTCCGAACGAGCTTGCTGTGTGCGGGAACCCTAGTGCTACTGCTACTGCTACTGTGACTGCGACGACGACAGTACAGAGATCCTGTGTGGATTCGACGACGACGACTACAGCACTCAGCGATCCTACGTGGAACAGTGCTACGATCCTGTGTGGGTCTTTGTGGGGGTTAGTACCTATCGATCCTTCGTGGGTCCGACGACTTAGATGGATCAGTGATCATCTTCACCGTCATCCGAAGAAGTTTACCTGTGTGAGCTGAACCTTCTATTTTACTCGATAGAGGTAGTGCGCTTGGTTGTAGCGGCAGACCCGCGATTCTGGAGACGAGCATACGGAGTACGGAGACCGTGTAGCCGGCTGAGACCTGAAGACTGCTCGACCGACTCGACTTGGAGTGAGTCGACTAGCCCAGTGGACGGAGCGCCCGGTATTTGGCGGCAGACCCACGGCGGACGGAGCGCCTGGTAGTTGGCAGCAAACCCGCGGTACTCGACTGGAGGAGTACCTCTATAGGCTATTTGGGTGAGCGCATGGTATTTGGCAGCAGACCCTCAGCGGACGGAGCGCCCGGTAGTTGGCAGCAGACCCACGGTACTCGACAGGAGGAGTACTTCAGCAGTCTTAGGTTAGTGAGCAGTACCTCGGAGTCGTGACAGGACCACTGTACACTTCAGAGATGGGGCTCTTCAGCAGTTATGGTTTTGATAATGAAAATTCTGGTGTGAGCTGAATCCTAATTGCTTTCCTGTGTGGATTGTGTTGTGCTATCCTGTGTGGATTACGTTTTGCTTTCCTGTGTGGAATACGTTTACTTTCCTGTGTGGACTGAGTTGTACTTGGGCTCGGAGGTTGGAGCTTATTTGAAATTGATGACTTAGGTATATGTATGGGCATATACCTAAGCAGTGTCGGTTGTTACTTCGTGATTGTAATTTTCTTTGTGGTTTATCCTTTGTGGATTTTGAGAGACCTTCAGGGGTCTCGGGGTCCCTACTGAGTAGCTTATACTCACCCCTGCACGGGCTTTGCCCGCACTACGTTGTGTTGGTTGCAGACGACGGACAACGTTGATCTTGGCTGAGGCTTGCAGAGCAGGACGGTACCTGGAGGTGGACCACTGGGCGGAACGTGCTCGGAGCGGACGACGGGACCCGTGGAGCAGTGGAGCTATCTGTACCCACCCTTCAGGTGGGATCTCCAGTGGACAGCTCAGTGTAGCGGCTTTTACTTACAGTTGCTGTTTTTCCCTTTCGAGTTGTACTTTACATTCAGTTTGGGTTTGTATACTGGCCCATTTACTTTTCCGCACTTCCAGTTGTACTCTGCTTTTGCTTAGTGTTTACTTTCCGCTTGCTTACTCTGTGGTGTTTGTTTACTTTACAAAGGCAATGCCTTCCCTTTTTACCGGGATTTACGCCTTGGTGCTAGTCGCCAGCCCCTGGCCTATGGAAGGCGGGATTGGGGTAGTCACGGCACGGACCCCGAGGGCGGGTCGTGACACTACCACACTAAAATAGACATCATAGTGAGCCACATCCCCTAACCTATAGTCGTATAGATCACCAACCATGGAATTCAATGTTGAGAACCTCCACCCAAACTGATGGTCAGCAAAATATTCTTTGATTAAAATCATATAGAGTCCCCCACTGTGTAGAGTAGTCAAACAAACCTCATTGAGTCTTGATTATTTATACACATGACCCCGATGTTTCTTTTGTCCAAAAATATTGAGAAAAAATTAACCAACCAACCCAAGACACATCTTTGATGATCCTCTTTCTCCACATGCAAACCACATCATCCAACTATGACATGGGTCATCTCCATTCTAATCAACCTAATTAACGATGTTACCTCTATGGTGATGATCATCATAACCCAAATTCTTATAGGCCATTCACAACATGTTCTCATAGAACTCATGTAGCCATATGAACAATTCAATTAAATTAATCAACTAGCACACCAGGTCTATCAATCTGGGAATGTCATTTCTTGCACTCCATTACATTTGAGGAACAAAATATTTTAATAAAAGATGGATTTTTTGGATCAAAATATTCCGATAATTATAGAAACTAAAGTAGTTAAATAAATGTTCTCACCCAAAATACCCAACTTATACATATTTATTAAAAATTCCATCACACATGTATAAATTAGGGGAAATGTAGGAACCGACAACTTATACTCATAAATTTTTAATCATAGAAGATCATCATTTTATTTGAGTTGAAATGTGAAAAAATAAGGAATCATAAAAACTTTTTAGAAATAGGGTATATTAGCTTGAATTGAAAAAGAATTCCAATGACTACGAGAAAATAAGAATAGAATCATGTAGACTAGTAGCCTCACCACTAGCTATCAAAAACAATGAAAAACACTTTATTTGTTTCTTAAATTAATGAGAACCAATGAATACTAGAAGAGGATCTATAGAGATCCATGGATGGAGCGGTGATGGGCGAATAAGGAAAGATACAGGAGTCTGAAATATTATTGTATGAAATGGAGAAATTATAATTTTAGCCTATAAAAGAGCTTCAGGGTTTTCCACATGGGTTTTCAATCCATGTCCCACCCATGTGGTTCCACTATCCAAAGAGACACACACCTCACATATTTATAGTGCACAATATGATAGACTGTGCACTAAACTGTGTGGGTCTCAAAAGCCCTATGCACCATTCTACAAGGATGTGAACCTCCCCTCCCATGATTCAATGAAACCATGATCTAGTTTAAATGGGATTCATGGATGTGGATGTGTTGTCAGTAAAAATCATTTGTTAACCATGTTTCCAGGGATTTTTCTCATAAATTTTGGATACAAATGTCTGAAACCATCAAAACTAAATTGAACCCCTAAAAACTTATCTGAAATTAACCCTTATATAAAAAACCAATCATTTTCATGTGTTATCTCTTAGAATTACATTGTTAAGCATAAATTAAATGCTTTCATATCCACCAATTTAAAAGTTAAAATTCTCTTGGAATTTTTAATCCATTAAAAAACCCAGAAAATTACATGAAACATCTGATTTTTTTGATGGGATGAAAAGATTATACCATATTTATTCATTTTTGGATAATATTTCCATGTTTTTTATAATGTATGATATATGTCAAAGAGACTATGCATTTATAATATTCAAAAAATTTATCATTGTTCTTGATATTTTTTATTAGATCACCATACCTTTGTTAATATTTTTTCCATAAAATTAAATTTTTATTTCATTTATGCCTTTATAAGTAAATATTTATAGAAGTGAATTAATGTATTAATCATTTAATTAGGTATCTACAAAAAAATTTCATTCCAAATGAGACTACTAACTTTTATGTTTTTATGGATCTAGAATACATTTCAGTGAATCTATGATATCAGAATGATGATGTTCAAGTTATATATATATGCAATAGATTATAAAATATTGATTTTTGGTGTTGGATTTCTCCATTCCTTAATAGGTAATAATATTAATATAATTTTGAACTAATATTCATTATAATGTATATACTTATGAACTTTTTATATTGTAGTGGCCATTAGATGTTGGAAGTATTCTTTCCACATGAATTAACATTATATTAATTTTTCTATTTATTTTGTAGAGTTCATAATAATTTTAACTAATTGTTAAAAAAGTAAGTTTTATTATTTTTTAAAACCTGTTTGGTTTATTTATTCTTATTATTCATGTTTTGTAAGATGATATATTAAAATAGTTTTCATTGTGAATGTTTCAAAATTTTCAGTTGTCAATACATGATCCAAATAAATTCAATACATGAAAGTAAGTGAAATTATTTTTTTATTAGATAATATTTATTTTATTATATATATATATATATATATAAATGTTTATTTTTTTTCAGGTTAATATTTCCTTAACATCATATCAATAGAAAAAAGGAAATGTGGAATGTGGATATTGTGTTCAATGATTCATGTTCAAAATCATGAAAAATATGGTTACAACTGAATTTAATAACCTTATTTAAATTTTAAATTTTATGTTTTGTATAAATATATTATATTATTTATTATTATAACATTTTTTCAAATTTAGTATTTTAAATGATGTCATGTCATATACATATGAAGACCATAACCACATTCAAATATTGTATAAAAATTATTTTCTAGGTATAATTTATTTTTTAATTGAGTATCATGTAGGTCCCTTTTAATTAAGGTCTAAAAATTATTATATAGACAATTTTTTTGGGTTTATTTTAATGTTTTTATTTATTATATGGGGAAAAATTTAGTTGTTATTTGGGGAATGTATTTTATTTTATTTTATTTTATAAAGATAAAACATTCCATAATTATTTAGTTCATAAATTGACATGGAATCTTAAATATTGGGATTTCAATGTTCATTTTAGGGAAAATGTTGACATCAAATGATGCAATTGTTCTATAATTCTATATTTTGATGTTGTTTTTTCGATAAAATAGACATATAAAAGGATTTAGATATCATGTTCAGGTAAAAAACGTCCAAATCTATGTTTTGTTTTTGTTATTTTTCCTTTAGATGTCATTTTTCCCCCAAAACTTATGTCATAATATTTATAGATGTCAATTTTGGGTAATTAATAGAATCAAAAGACAAAATTATAAAATAAATATAAAACATCAGACATCATTATTTTCCCATGAATAATGTCCAAAAGGGTTTATCATCGGTTTTAGGTAAAAATGTTGTTTAAATATAATATGGTGAATAAATTATAAAAAATTCGATATTAGCTTTTACCTAAAATTGATGTTGAATGCCAAATTTATAAAAAAAATTAAATATCCTTTGATGTCAGTAAAATCATAAAACAGGTGTAAAAAATCATTTTAAAAGGTGGTTCTAACAAAAAAATTTAAATATCACATAAATTATATTTTTATTTAAAGTTTCAAAATTTTTTACAACTAACATCAAAACTATTATCTTAGAATTTCAAGCATCAACAGGGGAAAAAGGAAATTTTAGGTTACTATTTCCCACTACTGGGCTTATCTACGCTGGTTAGCCTTAGTAAGGGATAGAGGAGGTGCATAGACATAGGGATAGGTAGTCAAGTATCATTTCCATAGGGACGGATGATGAAGGATATTAGGTATAATGAGGGATTAGAAATGGTTCTTAGCTTTACTAAGGGTTTATAGTTGTTTCTTATCCCTAGTGAGGGATTAGCTAAGGTACATATTTTTAGTGAGGGATAGAATAGTGTCTTAGTCTCAGTATTAACTAATAATTGTTGAATTTCAATCTAGTTTGGGAGAATTTGGGGTGAAGTGGTATTTTAAAAAGTCTTATCCTTTAGATGATTGAATTAACTCTCCCTTTTTGTTAATTTAAATATATTTTAGGCATAAACAATGATACATATAAGGGATTACGGAGACTTGATTGAAGGGGTCTATGGGTTTCTCACCATCTTCCAAATAGTGGGAATATTGAGAAAAAGTAGGAGACTATGGGGTCTATTTATATAAAGTGAGTATACAAGGGTGAAATTACATTGTAGCATAGTGTTAAGTGAAATGGATTTTGAGTTAAGAATTGGGAGATATGGTCTAAACTTAGAAAAAATTCATCTAACATCAAATGACCATAACTTCAGATTCTTAGTTCTATTTTAGGTCCAAGAACAATCAAATCAATTCTTCTAAAATGAAATATGCATTGGAATTCTAGGATTTACTATAGAATGTCTTTTTATAATCTACAAAATTCCCAGAATACCCGTAAAATTGTCTCTAATCATATTTACAACATTTTTTTGTGAATGTGTGAAATCAATATCCCACTTCCAAAATGAGTCCCTCGCCATCACATAAAAATATTGTGAAACATTTTAAAAAAAATTATCCCTAAATGTGTGATTAGTCATGTGCCATATGGAGATATAATTTTCATACTATTTGGGGATGGAGATACATTTCTAATCAAACATTCATTTTTTTCAGAGAGGATCTTGTTATGGTTATTGTGAAAATTTTCATGGAATTAATTGTTCAATTCCAATAGTGGTTAAAATTATATGCAATTAGAAAACATAATATGCATGACTATAATTTATCTCTATATTTTTCTTTTGTTTGGGGTGAATAATTGTGTTTATCTATCCATTTTTAGGCTAGTTTTATTGTAACTGGTTTGGGTTTTTCAGGGCCTATTTGTGGTACACCTTAATGATTAAATTTATCAACGTTTAGATATAGGTAAATTGGCACTATATCTAGTTTTATAGTGCATAATGTTTTAGGTTGTAAAATCTATTTTATTTTGAATAATTTTGAGTTTTATGATATTTGGTTTCAATGCATCAACATATATTCCAAGTGGATGGATTTTTTGAGTCTCCATGAGAGAATTCATGCTATTAATATTATAGTGAAGGGTTTTTCTGACCACATGATTTATGTTTCAATGGTTATTTTAGGTATAAAAACTGAGCATCGAACCATTATATCTTTTAACTGGCAAAGTAGTCAGGGCCCTATGGGCTATATTCATATACGAATTCAAGCCATCAGAAAAGAACTAGGTTTTTCATGGCATTAAGAAATATATATCTAATTAGGTCCAGTTGATTTTTTCCAATACTAGAGGGTAGAGATGAGGATTGACCCTCAAGGGTGTATGGGTGTGTGCATTTTGTTTGTTTGTAATCCCCTACTTATGAATAATAAATAATTATTATTAGTAATTATTCATTGTATAATTAATTTTTTATATCATTTTATCAGTTGTAACTTATAATAAAGAATTATAATATTTTTATTAATTACATTAATTTATTAACTATTTAAAAATAAATTTAATATTAATTGATAATTCTATTAAAAATAATTATATATAGAAATTATATTATAAGATATTAATTAAACTAATTAATTATTATTATTATATATATAATTAAATACTAAAATATTAATTACACAATTAGTTATTAATTATATTAATAAATTATTCATTATAAGTAATTATATTATTAAATACTAAATGTATTCTTTTTTATTATTTATTTTATTAACCATTTACTATAATTATTTATTATTATTAATAATATATTAAAATTCAAATTGTGGTAAATGTGGAACCTGAATCCTATAATGAATACCAGTATAAAATGTCAATTCTTAATACCCTATAAAAGGGAGGTTGATACACGATCTTTAATTATATTTTTGGATTAATTTAATGTAGAATATTTTGGATAAAATAATATATTATAAATTTTATTTAAAATTTTGTTATGTATTTTTCTAGGCATGGTTGTGAATTTTATCTAAAAAAGTTTTCCTAGTACTATGGTTTTGGGTTTCCAAATCCATAGTTTAAGATCTTTCAGATAATTTATTATTATATACATATTTGAGTGTGAGTTACAGTCAAGTGGCACTCACCACTGTCCTCTACATTCATGATATTATTATTGAAATCTTGGAAGCACATTTGGGAGGATTTTTGATGTAGGTGGTGATGCAGACACTAATGGTGGATGCTAATAATGTAGGATGTGGTGGAGACCCATGTAAAACCTATTTAGCAACTAGGCCTTCCATCCAATTAATGTAATGGGATAACCCTTAGAGGGTAGGGGTGAAGTATGTCCTTTTAGTCCCAATTTTGTGTGTTGTTTACTTTTTTTCATATACAAGACATTATATATATAAAAAAATAAAAAAACATATATTTGTGTGGTTCATGAAAGTGCATACTCATATTTACATAATAATTTTAACCATAACACCTTTTTATAAATTTTTTATATAAAATCTAAATTAAAAACAAAATTATATACATATTCTATTTTTGTTAAAATAATATAAATATTATATATTAAATTTTAATATATTTCATTATGTATATAAAAATAAATTAAATATGCATATTTATATATATAATAGGATTTCATTATATATATATTTAATTAAAAAGACACACAACTATATAAGAATGTATATATATATATATAGTATTAAAGAGTATTACTCATGTTACCGTTTTCTATGTAATTGTGAGATTTCCTTCTTACTTTTTGATACACCTTTCTTGAATATTAAATTGTGTTTTTACTGATTTTTTTGGGAAAATTAAATATATTGGATAGGGTTAACTTTTTTTTCATAAAGTGGGTCCCCACTGGGGTGAACCCCACTCACATCACATCTATTGATTCAATTTATTCAGCATTGATCTTTATCCCCACTAAAAAAACACTAAAAAAGAAAGAATCTTTTGTTAGTGATAACAAAAATAACTGATTAATATTTCCATGCTCAATTATTTTTTTATCAACAATATAGATTCAATTTATCAGTGCATTACTTAGCACTGATAAAACATTCCCCTTTAACAACACTAAAAAGATAGCCGATAAAAGCCCCATTGATAATATAATATATAAAATTATATATTTATTATTATTATTTATATAAAACTATATATATATATGTAAATAGAATATTTAAATGTGATTAATAAAAATGTATTATAATATAATAATTATTTTCATTTTTTTAGAATTTAAATATTACCAAATTTATGTTAATCAATATATACTTTTACTAATTTATTTATGTACATTACTCACAAAATTTATATATAAATATAATATCTTTATATTTTATTTAAACAATTATAAAAATATATAAATTAGTATATATATATATATTTAAATATACTTTATATTTGAATTTTAATATTTGTATTCTTATTCAATAAATTAAAATAAGCAATTGTATTTATTTTTATATGTATGCAAGTGTACTTGTGGATGTTTGTGTATAGATGTATGTGTGTGTGTGCTTGCGTACATGTGTATATATTTTTATGTATTTGTATTTATGTGTATGTGTGTGTGAATGTGTGTTTCTATATGTGTTTGTGTATGCATATATATATTTATGGTATTTTTATATTTACATGTTTATTTGTATGATTATATGTATGTATATAATGTATGTGTTGTGTATGTTTATGTTTATGTGTACGTGTATGTATGTATATGATTATATGTGTTTATATGTGAATGAAGGTATGTGTATGTGTATGTATGTACATGTGTGTATGTGTATATATATGTATAAATGTATGTGTGTATGTATGTGTTTGTTTTCGTAGTATGTGTATGTTTACATGGTATGATTATATAGTATGCGTATGTTTACATGGTAAGTTTATGTATGAGTATGTATGTGTACGCATGTGTATGTATGTGTATATAATTGCTTGAATTTGTATGTGTATATGTGATTTTTTGTTTTAAAATATATATTTTGGATATATTTTCTAGTATTTTATTCATGTTTAAATTGATAATACCCAGGGTTTTGGTTCATTTTTCACGAATTATGAATTATAGTTTTAACGGAATAAATGATGAAAAATTGATGAAAATGGTTTAACTTGTCGTGTATCAAATAAACATTGTGTAAGCCTCATTTACATCCTGCCTTCAAGGAAACATGCTAGCCCACGAAGCTTTTACATGCTGTGAAGAAAATACACAACATGTAATTCCCTTACAAAATGTGTAGATTTCAAGGATCTGAACCCCACAAAAATTGAAATAAATACATAACGCACAGAGATTGCATGATATGATACCTTAGAAGGATGGACAGGTCAAAGATACGAAATTATTCTTTTGTGTGAAAAGTGAATCTCAATGACATGATGTGAAACTAACTTACATAATGTGAAGATATCATGACCAATGTTAGTTAAGGAAGTATTTGACATGCATGACTTACATGCAATGTTCTTGTCGATCCTATTAATATTTCTAAGGCTCTTCTACACAACAGATTTACTCATAGATTTATTTTTACTCTTTTTCCTTCTAATATTTTCATTTATATCCATTTTAAATTAGACTTACTTCATTCATTTAATTTTTTCATGTTAGTATTTTTGAGTTGATAATCATTCCACATGAATTCTTCATCTATTAAGATACTATTTTCAATCTTGACATCCTTTTGAATGCCGCACACCATTCATCATCAAAGTCTATGAAATTATTAATTGTTTATTCATTCACAGTAAGTTTGTGATTATTTCACAATTTTTTTTGATTCATGATTGATTAATCTTGAATTGTCTATTTTTTACTAGTTTATGATAATGAAAAACATGTTTATTATTTCCTTGCTTGTGATCATCACTCCCATGCACAGATAATTCATCTAGGGTCAGGGGTTTAGATTTGTGGTGTTTCCAAACCTAATAATTTTTAGATACAAATGTGGTAACAATATGGATAGTAATACTAGTAATAAAAAATTTTCATCACATTCTTTCACACAACCATAACGATGGAAAGTGCGATTTAAAGAGACGAATATAATTAGAGTTGAGTAGGACTATGAACATTATAATTTGATGCTTTATGCATTGAAACAAAGTGAAATTCAGAGAGGATATCAGTTATAACTTGATAATGGGATAGTTTCATCATAAATAGATCCGACTGATTTAGAAAAATAAAATGGCGACATTTACACCATTTCGGAACCTAATCCATATGACTATTACAAGTTAAATATAATATTACCTATTGTTAAGATCTCTGAAACTAACCTTGATCCGATTCCATTTTATCTTAATTAAAAAAAATACCTAGATTATTTAACAACCAACCCTAATGGGTGAAAGTGTGGAATACTTATTAAGGGTTGTATTTGATTGGTTGTTGACCTGCTGGTTTTCCTCATGGGTTTAACCTCACACTACAACTTTAATATGCCCCCAATAGTATGTGTAGTATGGGACTATAAATTCTAATATGATATAAGCCGGTGTGAATTTAATAGTTCATTTTGATGATTCAAATTTTGGTCTTGTTGTTGGCGATTAATGTTTTATATGTATAAGAACAATTCGATCTAACCCAATACTACCTCAAGAACTCACCCATTCTTGTTTTCCATTCCCTTTACATTTTAATACTTTTCTCCTTATGGAACACTGGCATACTCACTATTTGTCTCTTTATTTATTTATTTTTGGATAGTGCATGTACTAGGGATCCCTGACTCACTCATAAATACTATATTCACTTGAATAACATCTCTTAGATCCTAAGCTCAATAGAAATGTTGTTTCATGTATCCAATTCCCAAAGGATGAGCATAACGATCTTTCATTGTCAGACCTTCAAGAAACCAACTATGAACTACCTTCCGACTAGAGTGAGCGATGAACATTATAGGTATGAAACATTATGAAATATGGTTTACCATCCATAAGTGGTGATGGTCCCATCATTTTGTGCCCACCTATTCAATTTCACACTTTTGCAATCAAACCCGGACTCATTCACGTGATCCAAAATGTGGGTAAATTTTGTTTTCTTCATAGTTTATAAGACAGTGGGAAAATATAATATTTCATATACAGATGTGATACCTTCCACAAGTGAGGTATGCCTTCAGATGCAATTCAACTCTGAGTCTTCCCTTGTTCCTTAGGTTATTTAGCCAAGGACTAGTCAAAAAATCATACTTCTAATTCAATTACGACTTGGGATGAATTAGCAATTATGATCCTATAGATATACTACCCACTAATCTATATCTTGAAGCTCCAAAATATAATTCAAAATCTCACCTAGGTGGGTGGATAATTATTGTGGGAATCCAGTGATAAATTCCTGGAGGTAACCCGAAAAATCCCACGTCATGGACTTGATGTGCGGATTCTGTTACAGATAACTTATTGAGGACTTCAATAAGATTCATAAACTATTTTATATGATGTTATTGATTTATTATTAATGATTAATATTCCATATTTAGACCTATAAATATTATATGAAGTCTCTCACAACTCTAGTATTTAGACAATTAATAGAGGACTCCATCAATTTTATATAAAGTCTCTCACAACTCTAGAGGCCTTGAAAAAGAATATGGAATCATATCAGTTACTTGATGCGCCACCACCCCTCATACTCCTGTAATGAAAATTCAATTCCATGAAATATGTGGAGGCCCTAATTCATTCCATGATTCTAATTTAGGAATAAAGGAACCTCAATTCCATGATTGTTTTTAGATCAATTACAATCAACAAGGCCAATAGTACAAAAAACCACAAAAATATTAATAGTTGGAAAACTAGAATTAGATTAAAAATTAGTAGTAGCCACAAAAAACGTTTAATTTTTTTAGAGGAGTGGAAATGTATCATAAATTAATCAGGGACCACCTGGGTCCCCACCATAATGTGCATCACCTCAAATATAGAAACAATTACAATAACCTTTTCTAAGAACTCAGCGGTTCCCACATTGCAAAAAAAAAAAACAATCCCTAAAAGATCCACCAAGACTATAAACCCAATCCATAATACAATAATCAAATCATGATCAAATTCTTCCTACCTAAATGTAGAAGTCAGACCAAGAGATGATAACCCAGGAGATAAAAACAAAAAATGATAAGGCTGCAATACACATCTTCAATCATCAAGTGGGTCAGAATTTTAAAAACCATATATGATAGGATAACATGTAATTTTATCATTAATAAACAGGATCATATAAAATAATATGCTAAAATTTTTATGTTTATAGGTGAAAATGTGTTGGATTTTTAAAAACCATGGGAATTTATTAAATCATGTTAATATAATCAAAATAATCTAGTCATGAGAGGACTCAAAAGGTATAGCAATTTGAGGAATATCTATTTGAGGAATAGAATGAAAAATATGATTAATACGTGGCACCACTAGTATATAATTAACCTATCCCCTTTCCTAAAATTATTCAATAAGGGAGAATGGAAGGGAGATATAAATAAACAGATATAATTTTTTAAAAAATTGCATATGAGTATCCCTATTGCCGAGGAAATTTCACAAGTACCTGTTTCGGTGCGGATGTGCGTCGGGTTTCTGTTCCGACGCTGTTCCGTCAGGGCGCGTTCGCGCATGCGCCCGTCGACCCGAGGGGATGGGCGCGCGGCTTGTGGTCCCGCAGTCCCACTTTCCAAGGGCGGGCGGAATCCGTCCCTTATTCAAGGGCGTCTACTCCTTGATCGAAACCGGGATGATGGGATGTCGGCTCCTCCTTCCGTGGACATCTCCTCGGAACTCGTCGCCTAATCCGGGTCTCCCTCATAGATTTAAGACGTGCTCGTGAATCTCGTTCCCAGCGCCATGTCTCCATGGACACCGGTTAATTACGCTGCTTCCGCCCGGACGCTCCAAGGAGTCTGGTCGGGGCAGCAACCTGCGGTGAGGAGACCGGGTAGCTCTGGGTGTTGGGGGCGTGTCTTAACACTGCGGCTCTGCATGTCTTCCTTCCGTCCCTAATAGGGCTTCTCGAAGGCGTGATGGCCTGAGGCATCCCGCGCTGGGTGCGGGGAACTGCGTTACCTGAGGTTTTCCTCAGCTTCCCATGTTTAACACGGGGTATACCGCGAGTTTAACGTCCAGCGGGGACGGCATCAGACTGATCAACACGAGAAGTGGATCAGATGACAGAACCCCTTGCAGGGAACCTCCGACGCTGGGGCCAGCACATGGGCGGCTTCCCGAGTGAAGTGGAGTGGAATGAAATGGCATGACCCCACCGGGATGTGGCGGCCCGGGTAAGGATCAGGATGGATGATGGAGTGAAGAGCTTGGACCCCGTAGGGGCTTCCTACGTACCGTGCGTTAGCACGGATCAAAGTCAGCGTAGTTCGGGTATGCAATTTGACGTCATGCTGGACATTGACAAGCCGACTCACGAGGAGTTCGAGGCTGCCAGGCGGAGGATTGAACCGAACCACCTCGCACAGAGGGGGATGGAACGGCCGGGTGAATCACAGTTTTACGTCATGCTGGACGTTTAAAGGAGAAAAAGGCAGTGGGGAAGCACAATGGAGATACACATGTGCAATTCCCCACAAGGGCGGATTCATAGGTGAATCGACGCGAATGTGAACCCGGGAGGGGTCCACTGATGGACGAACCGACGTGAATACGACCGGGACGACCAGGTGGTGGGCTTGAACCTCAGGGAGGCTTCCTACGTACCCTGTTTAGGAGACAGGGATCAAAGTCCACGTAGTTCATTCTGTCAGGACTTACGCACTGAGGCAGCCTGGATGCGGCAAAGCTCAGTTGGAGAGGGACTTGGGCCGAAGGTGAGAGACCTCGATCCCTGTCACGCCCTCTACTGGCTTTGGCAGTGGGGAAGCACAATGGAGATACACATGTGCAGTCCCCCACAAGGAACTAGGGGTTTGTAATGCCCTACCCCCGTGGGTGAAGGCCACTCCATGAATCGTCCCTAATAGAGGGGCAATCCCGTCATCCCTGCAGAGACGAGCGGGTGGGGGCCACATCCAAACCGGGGGGACCCTGCGTGCGAGGCACGGGATCGGACGAAGCAGATGGTTTAACGTCTTGCCGGACGAAGTACAGTTTAACGTCGTGTGTTGAGGACGAAGCGGACGGTTTAACATCTTACCGGACCAAGTATAGTTTAACGTCGTGTGTTGAGGACGAAGATGCTTGGCAGTTTAACATCTTGCAGCGCGGACATGGTGCAGTTTAGCATCCTGCCGGACGAATGCTGAACTGTTTAACGTCTTGTAGCTCGGACGATATGCTAGGAAGTTTAACGTCGTGTAGCTTGGACGTGGTACAGTTTAACGTCATGTTGGACGAAACACTTGGCAGTTTAACGTCTTGCAGCGCGGACGAGGTACAGTTTAACGTCATGTTCGACGAATGCTGAACAGTTTAGCGTCTTGTAGCTTGGACGAGTGTGGTGCCGCCGATGGGTCTGTGTCACTTCACGCAAGCCTAGAGGGCCGCATGGGAAGACAATGCATGGTGCGGGCACCCGGTATGAAGATCATCGGGAGCCACGCAGGCGGGTACCCACAGGGGGTCAAAGGGGGCGACCCTGGCGGTTTGCGCGCAAAAGAGGAATTTGGCGCGCAATACCGCGGGTCGGCGCGCAAAAAGGCCGGGCTGGCGCGCAATTGGGCCAGCGCTTTGCGCGCGGAAGATAGAGATTGCGCGCACCGGGCTTCGGATAGCGCGCGGGGGCAACGACTCATTCTTTACCGAATGGCCACTTAGCAAAAAGGGGGGTGCGCGCAATCAGGCTAGATTGCGCGCACCCAGGGGGGAATTGCGTGCAAGAGGCTTCTTTTGCGCACGAAAGCCTTTGGGTGAAGAGTTGTTCAAAGGAAAGGAGCCAAAGGGTTGCGCGCGAAGGCGAACCCCGAGGCTTGCTTGCACGAAAGAAAGGAGGTTACCTGAAGTTCGGCATTTCGCGCGGAAGGGGTTGGATTGCGCGAACGAGCGACCCTTCGAATTCCGGCAACCTTCAAAATGTCGAGGGTCGCCTTATATTTATAGGCAACCCCGGGCGCGGAATCCGGTTCATAGGCGCGCAATTTCCTTCGCGGGCGCGGAATCGGGCCCGGCGCGCAAGGGAGTCGTGCAGGCCACGGGCGCGCAAAATTGCGCGCCGGCCCAGCGCATTGCGCGCATCCCGGGAGGTTTGCGCGCGACACTACAACATTGCGCGCGGGTCTCCAGAATTCCGTGCAAGGCCTCCGGGCCCTCCGAAACATGCTTCTGACTCCAAATATGACCTCGCATTCCTCATCCGGAGCTTCGTTTGGGAGCAACGGACTTTTCCGGCGTCTACAAAAGCCCCCCTCGGAATCTGATCGGCGAGAGGTCGCAACGATCGGGTTCCGAGGGCGACGCCGGAGTGCCGAAGTCCTGGGTGGCGCGGGACTGTGGCGCACAAAAAGGGTGTCGGGCGCGTAATTTGCTGTCGCGGTCGCGCAAAGTGCTTTCCGCGCAGCGCGGACACCCGGCCTCACCTATAAATAGGGGCCCTGGGTCCCACGTACCGTACACCGGCCTTCCGCGCGACAAACTTTCAAGCTCTCGTGCACGAAATTGCCATTTCCGGCGCGGAATTCTCCCGTTCGTCGCGCAAACCTTTCCGGATTTCGGCCTGTTTTTGCGCAAACACCCGCAGTTTTACGTGACAGACTTCCCAATTGTGCGCCGTCCACTAGGATTGCGCGCCAACTCTCAAACTTCTCTACCAGCCTCTTACGATTCCGCACGCTCCATCCCTTAACCCACACTACTCCCGAAGCTTCTGAGATGGCCGCGAATCAAGGGAGTGAGGGGGATGCCGCCATTCGCAGAGCTGAGATGGCGGCGAACGGGGAGGTCTACGGAGCCAAGGAGATTGTTTCCAACAATCAATCCTTGTTTGACTTGCTGACGCCGGCCCAGAAGGCATATCCGCTGTCGGACAACCTGCCACTCTGGAACTATGGCATCCTGGATGAGGTTCCGGTGCCAGGGTTCGAGGTTGATGCGCCACAGACCTGGGTGACTCTGGAGGACGAGCTTCCCCGCTATAACATCACCAACAATGGGCATCCTGCCAGGGAGACCAGGCACTTAGATGTCTATGTCCTGAACCCGAGGACGCGAACCATTGTCGGGAGTGAGCCTACTGCAGAGAACTCTCCAGCCCTCTACTCGAGCACATACTGCCAGAGTGTCACTGACGACACCAAGGGCTGGCTGAAGGACTGGGACTTGCGGTCTGGGGGCAATTTCACCAGTGAGTGGGCCTGGGCGTTCTGGGTATGCCACACCTGCGATCACTTCGCGGAGGAGCTGCGGTACATCAGCCTGTTTGAGGCGGTGTGGACGTCGCAGTTCCACTTCTACAAGCAGTCCGAGCTCGGGCCGGAGCTGTTCACCCGCTGGTCCCCGGATACCAAAACCTTCCATCTTCACCATGGGGAGGTCAACATCGGTCTCTGGGACATCCACTGCATCAGAGGTATCCCGCTGGAGGGTTTCCAATATGATGAGTTCCTACCCCCGAAGAACACCTGGGATGACAGGTCACGGACTCCCATTCTGACATGGCATCTACTGGACCTGGCTACGCAGCGGCTCGGGGTCAAGGACTTCTACAAGGAAATAGCCTACAAGGAGTGGTTCGGCCAGTTCTTGGAGCATGACCCAGCGGTCAAGATGCCAGGCAGGGGGAAGCGGTGCCCGACCGCGGCTCAGAGGAGCCGGAACGGGTCGTACTGGCGGGTCCTGGAGACGGGGGACTACCGCTCATGGGGGTACCGCGTCATCGAGGCCCGGGACCCAAATGTTCGGTACGCGGCGTTCCTGGCTACTTTTCTGAGTGGGTGGCTCCTGCCAGTGCGGGATGCGAGAATGGGCGTCCGCCCGGCGACACTGGCGATGGCGGGGGACATGGCCGCCAACAAAAGATACAACCTCGGGGTCCCAGTGCTGGCTAAGCTGTACGCCATCCTGGGACGCATCTCGCGAGGGGGGTCACCACAAAGGATCTGTGGGCCCTTTCAATTCTTCCACGGCTGGGTGGCTGCTCACCTTGGTGGGTACACGTTTCCAAATGTCGTCATTCCTCCGGGCAACGGCCTGCGACCCTCCCTACTGAACATTGCGGGGGTCGCTCCGATGACCTTAAATGATGAGGGCATGAGGATTCGGATTGGCAATCACGCCAATTTCAACTTCATCCTGTTCCCCACTCCCGTTGGCCAGATGATCGACAATGGGCAGGGTCCGCTGGAGCAGCACGAATACTTCTTGAACATGCGGGGCAGG
This sequence comes from Viscum album, assembly GCA_963277665.1. Classification (NCBI taxonomy): domain Eukaryota; kingdom Viridiplantae; phylum Streptophyta; class Magnoliopsida; order Santalales; family Viscaceae; genus Viscum; species Viscum album. The sequence continues at coordinate 602,747,381 of OY728153.1, read as the reverse complement.
GTGCTCGTGGCTCGGATCGACGGGAAGGTGATCTGCGAGCCCTATGTGCCAACCCGGTTCGCCAGGCAGTTCGGGTGCCTTCAACGGATGCCGAAGAGGGTATTCACTGCTATCCGGGAGGAGACGAACCCTTGCATCCTTCGCCAGATGTGGCTAATGTTCGCCTCTTTCGGCTCTGGCGACGTCATCACTCTCCCTCCTACCGGGGTCGACGCAGGCTTGAAAACCGAGTACGCCGAACACTGGGCCATCGCGTACCCCGAGGGGCTTCTACGGAAGCCAGTTCGGCGGCTCGAGGTCACCTGTGCGGAGACCAAGCGTCAAGGAAGGAGGCGAGGCGTCGTTACGCGGGGGAGAACGGAGGCGCGCCAAGCAGTGGAGCCGGCGCGAGCAGGGACTTCGGCGGTGGGCACATCGCAGGCTGCCACCACGGCCTCGGCGGCCAGAGAGGGGGCCCATGCGGTGGTCGAGGAGCGGCCCGAGAAGCAGGTAAGGCGTCTGCTCGAACCCTCCCACGACGCAGTCTTCCCAGCGCTGTGGTCGGCCTGGATGACCCTGCGGCAGTCCCTGGGGACCGAAATCATCTGGCAGAAGATAACCAGCGAAGGAATCCATCTGCCAGAGGTCGGGCGCCTTCAGGTCGCCGACAGGGTGAACTTCCACCAGCGGTATGCGTATCTGATGGCCATGGACGAGTACGCGCGCCAACGTGGTCAGCGTGCGGAGCCGTCCCTTCTGGTGAAGGTGATGCTCAGTCTATAGCCTGCTCCAGAACAAATGCCGCCGGAGGAAGATGACAGTAACGACGACTCTGAGGAAGAGGAGGAGACGGGGGAGGATGAAGGCTCCGAGGGAAGGTCCCATCAGGGGAGCCCGCGGGAGAGCGGCGAGGTGGCCGGCTCTGGCAATATCGATATCACTGAGCTCCTCGAGGTCCGCTTCTATCCCTACTCAACCTGCTTCATCCATTCTCTTATGCAGCTTCTAACCCATTTATTCACCTTCCTCAGGAGTGCACGGATGTTGGTCAGGCATCCTCAGTAGGAGTAGGAGAGGCACCATCAAGACAGGGCGGGGGCCAGACGCCCATCATTGAATTGACAAGCGCTGAGGGGTCCCCTGCTGCAATTGCTCCTGCGGCGGCCGGGATAGCGGAAGATGACGCTTTGGATTCCCGTAAGTCTCCTTACCTTACTGTCGGTGCTTGCCATTGACGATCCGTGACTAACCATGGCATGCCTTGCGCAGTGATCTCAATACTGGAGGCCCGTCGGGCTGCCGAACTCGGGCCATCCACGAGTGGACCAGTGGCAGACATGCCGCTTGCTCCGGAACAGACTTCCCACACCGAGCCGGCCCCACCAACTGCTGATCAGGGGGCAGCGGACGCCGGCGGTGCTGCCATCAGAGATAGGTCGGGGGCTGACGAGGGTGTCAACGCCGCTGGGGCGAGAGAAGGTCGCCCAGATGTTGGGGAACCTATCCCCTGTGAGGACATCCCAGGGGCAGACCTTGCAGCAGACCTGCTGGCTGCCTTCCCCGCCTACCGGCCTGCCGACCCTGAGGAGATGGACGACTCGGACGCGGAGGCGGTCGAGGAGAGCCGGATAACGCGCCGCAGGGGGTGGAAGTGCATCCAGCGCTTCCTCAAGCGAGACCCATCGGAGTGGCTGGGGCGCATGGGATCGCTTCAAACCTGGCTGCGCTTCCTGTGTGCCGGGGGAGCTGATGCTCAACGCCTCCATCTGAAAATCCGTGATTTCATGGCCGAAAAGATGCGCGAGAGCCGCCGGCGTGCCGACGTCGCACAATGTCGGGACGTGTCGGAGAACACGCGGGCGCTCCTCGTGGCGGAGCAGGATGTCCGGCGCCTCGAAGGACAGGCGGCAGAGAAGGAGGCCTTCGTCGCAGCGTGTACTGAGCTTGTGGAGCAACTAACGGCCCAGCTGGTTGACGCCCAGGTATAGCTGACGGAGGCGGGCCAACAGATGGTCACACTTCAAGTCGAGCGGGAGCGTGCGCAGGCCAGGATCGGCGAGCTGCGTGCTGCGACCGCCGACGAGGAGAGGGCACGCAGAGAGCGAGAAGCAGCTCTGGAGGTCGCCAGCCAAAGGGTAGTGGCATTGGAAAGATTCATTCAGCACGCTAATCCCTAGGGGATTTGTTTTTTCCATTCCCAGAACATTTTTCTTTCGCTACTCAATACTTAGACCCATTCGTATGAACCAATATATTTATCTACATCTTTTGGCTTAACGTTCTCAACCACAATTCATTGTCTTGCGGGAGTGTTAACCAAACTTCAGGCATCCACAATTGGGCCTGGATTTCTAGAGAAAAGAGGGAGGTCATTCCTAGGAAAGGAGACCTCAGACCTAATCAATGTATCATCCCCCCAACTTGTTCCAACACACGAGCGGGACAACGCTAGGGGCGTTAAGATTTTATCCGAACATAGGGAAATGAGAAAGGGTGAATCGCATGTCCCGAATTCAGAAATCCACGACGATCGGCCTTCCAGGAAATGCCCAAGACGGCAAGCGAACAATGGATCAATCGACCATACCACTACAAGAGACGGACCGAAGGTCATCATTCATATTTCTGGAGGCGGATCACATGTCATCATCAATACCGCTTTGGTGGTTCCTTCAAGCACAAGGGTGGAAATCCAGATCAACAGGGCATGCGAAGCATGGGGCGAAGTGACGATTTGTTCGGACAGAATCTAACGCTCTCAAAATTGCGCCACCGTGGGGAAAGCGTACTAGGCGGATGCACTAATCTGGCCGTGAATCACCCCAATTCTCAGACAGAACCTCATTGACGAGGAAACTATCGCTTCCCATAATTGCAATGGGGCATCCCGAGCTGCATCGGGGAGAATATCACAACTGCACCACTCTACCAGAAGCCAGGCCAAACGACCGGCGACGAGGAGGTGCGGGACTTAGTGATCCCAGAGGCTGGACCCGAGTCGAGATGCCCGGGCGTTCCTACGTACTCCATCAGGCTGGAGATCAAGCCACACGTAGTTCTGAAAGTGCAGTTTAACGTCATGCAGGACGTAGAACCCCGATTGGGGGAGATCTTAGTTTAAGGTCATAGAGCTTGGACCATAGGGGTAGATCTTAGTTTAAGGTCTTAGAGCTCGGACCATAAGAACCTCAAAGTACACCACATCATGGTCCTATCCACTGGATATGCGAAGATGCACTGAGGGATAGTGTCAAGAGTGTCGAGGTTTCGCCTGGCCAGAATGGGAGGTGGAAAATGTAATGTGAATCATGCGGCCATTCACTCAGGGACTGGGGGCACCGGCGTAATGATATGGGAGTACTGCCGACCGTGGCGGAAAAGCAGCATCCATATCGCACTGACCGTTGATGGAATGAGGCAGCAAACGAGCATCAACCGCTCAAGCGCAGGATTCATATCGATTTGCTGCCCGAGGCCCTTGGGGGCACCAGCCCGAGTCGGTGGGAGAGCACTGAGGCATTCTGTCCAGACCACTCACGGGGGCTCCACCCAGGGCGTAGGCGATGGGTCCGAATGAAAGGGAGCACAAAGCCTGAAAAGTGGACGGAACCTGACCAAGATGAACCTGACCCTCCTGGCAATAAACCAGAGTACTCTTGACACCGGTGGACCACTGCAAGGGGTCGAAGGACACGCCTTGAGGGTGACCCGAAGGCGGCGGATTCCCCAGAGAAGGGGGAATCTTTAAGAGGTGGGGGCTGGACCTGAAGTTTCAAACATCCGGGCGTTCCTACGTATCCCATAAGGATGGGAATCAAGACACACGTAGTTCTTGAAGCGCGGCATGACACAATCGGGCACCAGCGCAAGGAGGGGTGCGGGTCTGGCCCTTGCACACAGAAGAAGCGGTATTTGATATTTCTTGTTTGTCCTTAAAGGTGGATGGTTTTTCTTTGTGCAGCGACATGCCTGTGATTAAGAAATCCCTGGCGTCACCATAATAATCAAGACATGAAAGGCATTTATAAATGGTGTGGTTATTAACCAGCGCCCAACGTGAGTGTCCTCTGAGGAGAACATCACGATGCAGTGCCGTTTCTCGTCGGGCGGCCAAGACGATCACAGTTTACGGTCGTGTGGTAAAACCATACAACACAGTTTAAGTCGTGTGGTTCGGACCATGGAGGAATCTGCTTATTGCGATACGGCAGACCCTGCGGAGGTGGGAACATACCCCAGCCCTGCGGTCACGCAAAATTCCAGGAGAAGGATCCTAGGATAGGGGCCTGGATATGTCCATCACTCGAGGGGAAAAGATGCTAGCCTCCAGCTATACTGGGCCCAGAACGCGAATGTTCGGGCGACTCCTTCCTCCTTATAGGGACGAGGGTCCAGCTACACATAGCCCTTAGGGAGGACATCAGCATATATCCTTGGTGCTCAGATCGTGGGAGCCTCGAAAGACACCATTACCCTGGTTGGCCTGGCTAACGTGTAAAGGTGTACTGAAGGTCAGTATGAAGAGAGTGTCGAGATTCCACTACAACGCACGAAGGCAGAGTGTGATGAGAACTGCGCAACCAATGTTCAGAGCCTGAAAGAGCTGACATGGCGATCAAGGATGTCGCTGACCATATTCGCAACACAACATCCGATCGCGTCAGCCTAGGATGGGGCAAGAAAACGAGCATCAACCGCTCAAGCGCAGGATTCATATCGATTTGCGGCCCAGGACCCGCCGGTAAATGGACCCGGAGCGATAGGAGAGCACTGAGGCATCGTACCCAAACCGCTAACGAGGATCCCTTTGAGTGAAGGCTCGAACAAGAGGAAGCGCGAGGCCCGACAAGCAACACAAGACTTGTCGGGATTGAATCCGACACTACGGGTCATAGACCTGAGTAACCAAAACAAGTTAACAGATCACCGGAAAGGGTCGGAGGACTCACCCTGAGAGCAACCAAAAGGCAACAGATCCCCATGATCAACCAAGAGACGGGGCTGGACCTGAAACACAAGCGTCCAGGCGGTCCTACGTATCCCATAAGGATGGGAATCAAGCCGTACGTAGTTCTTGAGAGGCAGTTTAACGTCATGCAGGACGATGAGGGGTGTGAGGTAGTCCCACACACGGGGGGAGGCGTACGGCGCGGCCAGTAGACCAACGTGAATGAGGACATAATCCCCCGCTCACGCCACACTCCTCGCACAAAAAGGAGGGGAACTGGGGCCAGAGGCCCAACGCGGGATAGAGATTCCCGAGAAATGGGGCTGGGCCTGAAACATGAATGTCCAGGCGGTCCTACGTATCCCATTAGGATGGGAATCAAGCCACACATAGTTCTTGAAGTGCATTTTAACGTCATGCAAGACGAAAAGAGAAAGGGGGGAGAGGAAGGCATCCCCAAACGTGGGGGGCGTACAGCGTGGCGAGCAAACCGACGTGAATGAGGGCATAGCCCCGCGTTCACACCATATGCCGCATACCCAGAGGCAACTGGGCCAAGGGCCCGAGATGGGATGGAAATTCCCGAAGGATGGGGCTGGGCCAAAGACATGAATGTTCAGGCGGTCCTACATATCCCATAAGGATGGGAATCAAGCCGCACGTAGTTCTTGAGGGGCAGTTTAACGTCATGCAGGACGAAGACGCTTGGCAGTTTAACGTCTTGCAGCGCGGACGTGGTACAGTTTAATGTCACGTTGGACGAATGCTGAACAGTTTAGCGTCTTGTAGATTGGACGAAGTGCACTTAGGCAAAGTACTGCTTGAGGAACCTAGCGTTGGTGGGAGGAGTGACACACTCACCATCCATAGTTGCTAGGGAGTACGCGCCATTGGGATAGACCTTGTGGACAACAAAAGGTCCCTCCCACTTGGGCTCCAACTTGGGTGGCTTCCTACCAGGGATCATTGGCGCTCTTAGGGCCAGTACTAGGTCACTCTGCAGGAAGGAGCGGAGGCGAACCTTCTTATTGAAAGCTCGAGCCATTCTGCTTTGACGCCTCTCCAAGTTGTGCAATGCGCGAAGCCTATTCTCATCCAGTGCTTCCTAATCGACTAGACGGGCTTCAGCAGCTCTGTCCGGCGCTTGCTGGTCGTAGACCGCAGTGCGCAAGGACGGTAACTGGATCTCGATGGGCAGGACGACCTCAGATCCATACACCAGGGAATAAGGGGTCATCTGGGTGGAATTGCGAGTCGTCGTCCGATAAGCCCAGAGGGCGTTGGGGAGCTTGTCCGGCCAACTCTTCTTATTCTGACCAACTATCTTTTGCAGAATGTTAGAGAGGGTTTTGTTAAATGCCTCAATCTGTCCATTTGCCTGCGCATGATAGCGTGATGTATGGTTCGAGTGAATGTTGTACTTGGCGTACAACTTCTTCAACTCGGCTGCTCGGAAGTTGGCCCCGTTATCCGTGAGGATAGCGTGAGGCACTCCAAATCGATAAATGATGTTGGAGGTCACGAAGTCAGCGATCGAACAGGATTTGACCTCTCTGAGCGGAATCGCCTCTGCCCATTTGGAGAAGAAGTCCGTGGCAGTTAGAATGATCCGGCACTGGCGAGCCGTCACCGTCGGGTAAGGTCCCACAACGTCCAGACCCCAGACTAAAAAGGTCCAAGAATACCTAGTGGTATGGAGAGGCTCCGGCGGCCGATGCACAAAGTTCGCATGAACCTGGCACGCATGGCACTTCCTAGCATACTCGATGCAGTCATGGATCATGGAGGCCCAGAAGTATCCCAACCTCCGAATCTGGTGGGACAGCTTCGGCCCAGTCTGGTGGGAACCACATGAACCAGCAAGAACCTCTTGCATGACTCGTGGGATCTCAACTCCTTGAAGGCAACAGAGGAGAACACCATCAAATCCGCTCCTATAGAGGATCTGCTCTAGGCCGGGACTGCTCTGGAGGACAAACTGCGATGCGCGGCGTCGAACTCGCTCACGCTCGGCCCGATCCGACAGGAGAATTCCATGTTGGAGGTACTCAACCAAAGGCGCCCTCCAATCAGAGGCTGATTCGACTGCCATATCTGGGGTACTCGGGGCTCCGGGAACAGGGGAAACCGTGGTGAGATTACTTACCGACGGGCCGTGATCTCCTTCCGGGATAACGGGAGCGATGAGCCTGCGGTGCATCACGCGGATGATCAGGTTGTCCTGTTCAGGCTCCGCGAGTGACGCAGCAAGGCTGGCCAAATCATCTGCTCGACCGTTCTGCGACCGGGGAATATGGACAATTTCTGGCCGAGAAGGGAACTGGGCCATCAGGAGGAGGGTGCACTCCAGCAATGGCACAAGTTCCGGCTTCCTGACAATGTAGTCGCCATTGATCTGCTTAACGACCAGCTCGAAGTCCCCTTTCACACACAGATGGGGCACGTCGATCTCGAGAGCTAACTCGAGGCCAGTGATGAGGGCATGGTATTCCGCCTCATTGTTGGTACAACCCTCTGACAACAGGAAAGAGTATGGCAGCACGGCTTGCTTCGGGGTAATGAAGACGATACCCAAGCCCACTCTGTTGAGATTAGGATTATCGAGCCTTCTACCAGTGGGGCTCCGGGAGGCACCGTCAAAGTGCATCTGCCAGCATGGATCGACATGATCGACCGAGAGAATGGCCTCATCAGGAAAGCCTAGATCCAGCGGCTGATCCGCGGAGGTCGGGTGAGCAGCCAGGAAGTCCGCCAATGCTTACCCTTGGATGGCCTTCTGAGACACATACCTGATGTCGAACTGCTGGAGAATCACAGCCCACCGCGCTAGACGACCAGTCAACATAGGCCGGCTCAGGATATATTTCAATGGGTCTACCCGAGAAACCAACTGTACCTCATGGTGCTGCAAGTAGTGCCGTAATTTCTGTATGGAAAATACGAGCGCCAGGAAGCTCTTATCGATGGGGGAATACCTAACTTCCGCATCGAGGATCATGCGACTGAGGTAATAGAGGCTATTCTCTGTTCCCTCGTTGTTCTTCTGGGCGAGAAGGGCACCAAGGGACCGTTCCAGGGCAGTCACATAAAGGACCAGCGGCTTCCCGGATACAGGCGTCATCAGAACCGGAGGTTGAAGTAGGTACTGCTTGATTTCCTCAAAAGCGGTCTGACAGTCTTTATCCCATACATAGGTGGCACCTTTATTCATGAGCCGAGAAAAGGGCTTACACTTGCCGGCCAGATTCGCGATGAATCGGCGTATATAGGCTAAGTGGCCTTGGAACCCTTGCAGTTCCCGGATGTTACCTGGGGGAGGCATCTGGCTAATCGCCCTGATCTTCTCTGGGTCGATCTCAATACCCCGGTATCTTACCACAAATCCATGGAACTTTCCGGAGGTGACCCCGAAGGCACACTTCAACGGGTTCATCTTCAGGCAGCGAGACCGGAGGAAGCCGAACACTTTCTCAAGATCTTTGAGATGGTCCTGACGCTGGCGCGATTTGACCACCAAGTCGTCGACGTAGCATTCCACCAGTGTGCCGAGGATTGGCTTGAATATGCGGTGCATCGCCCGTTGATAGGTGGCACCTGCATTCTTCAGGCCGAAGGGCATGACCTGGTAACAAAAGATACCTTGGGGGGCCCTGAAGGCAGTGAACTCCTCATCCTCAGGGGCCATCCGGATTTGGTTGTATCCGGAGTATCCATCCATGAAGGAGAGGGCTTGGAACCCTGCCATGGCGTCAATCAACAGCTCTGTCACTGGAAGGGGAAAATCATCCTTCGGACAGTGGTGGTTGAGATTGCGGAAGTCGATGCAGACTCTGATCTGCCCGTTCTTCTTCCTGACCGGCACAATGTTGGCCAGCCATTTGGGGTACTGAACTTGCCTCACGAAGTTGGCTTTGATAAGCTTGTCAACTTCGGCCTCAACCATGGCACCGTGGGATGGGTGCATCTTCCTGGGAGGCTTCTTGAACCTGCGATGGTTCGCCGGGAGACCAAGGCGGTGGACGGCTACCTGAGGATCTAGCCCCGGCATCTCATCATAGCCCCAAGCGAACACATCACGGTGCTGTCTGAGGAAGTCCACGTACTGCTGCCGCTTCTCAGAGGGCATGGCGGCACTGACCAATGTGGGTCTTGGATCTGCTTCGGTTCCAAGATTCACCTGTACTAACTCATCGACCGTGGCGGAGACGCCCTCCTCAAAGGCTGGGGGTGCATCTTCCACGTCCTCTCCACTCGGGGAGGGATCGTCCACGGGAGAGACTGCGCTGGGAACTGCATTGGGGATACCAGATCCTGCTGGGCCGCTGGTGCTGGCACGGGCGGTCGCGGTCATCTCATCAGGAGACTCACAGGCCATCGAGACCATGGCTACGTCCAACCGATGAATCGAGAGGACGTAAGCGTCATCCAAACTTGTCCAGGGATCACTTGCAACAGCGACAGGCTCAACCTCACTTGCCAGGATCTGCTTATCCTTTCTCTTGTAATAGTCCGCGTCCAGATAGCGGGATTCACATGAGGCAAAAGGAGAGGCATCTCCCTGAAGCACGCCTACTCGACAATTAAGGGAGTATTTGAGGCATTGGTGGTATGACGAGGGAACCGCCGCATGAAGGTGGAGCCATGTCCTACCCATCAATGCGTTATACGTAGTGTCCTGAGAGACTACCATAAATTCGGTGTTGGCAACCAGGTCAACGAACTAGGTCTTCAAACGTATCTTTCCGACCGGAGTTTGCTCGGTGCGGTCGTACCCCTGGATCCTGAGGTCGGAGGGAATCAAGTCATCCTCAGACAACCCCAATCTCCAGAGCGTCCGAGTTGGAATCAGGTTAATCCCGGACCTCGTGTCGACAAGACAGTGCCGAACTTCAAGGCTATTGAACTGGCCGGTAACATACAACGGACGAATGTGCCCCTGTATAGGAGGGTCTTCATCCTTACCAGAAAATGAGATAACTGCCTGACATTCGGCGTCCTCAATCGTTTCGGCGTGAAAGGCCTCTGCAGCAGCAACCTCTGTCTCAAACTGGAGGGGGCTCTTCAGGGCTTCAGCGAGCGCCTCGCGCATCTCAGATGACATGCGCAGAGCCTCAAGGATGGAGAGACTTGCTGGGATGTCGGCCAAGTGCTTCAGGACGTCATATTTTTTGGCCAAGCGCGAGCCCCTGGTTGTAGGAGGTTTCTCTACGGTTCGAGGCATGACGGGCCTTGCCGGTTGGACCGGCGGCCGACTGGTGCTTGGCGCATCTCGCTGTTCATTGGTTGAAGCCCGGGAAGTAGTCACCGTACTGGGGTCAGGAGGCCGGGATGGAATCGCGGCAGGGCGGAGCTGATCGCGACGCGGCTGAGGCGGTTCTGCCTGGTCCCACACCACAAACAGTGGCGGAGGCGAATCCGTCATCCCCGGAGGGGGGGGGGGGGCTGCGCACGCTGAGCTCGATTTTGAGCCTGCTACCTAGTCTCAGTGGCGTGCACGGCCTGGCTGGAGGTACCAACTGTCGTGCCCCAGTGACTCCTGTTGTTGCGGCTCCTCCGACGGTGGCGACGACTGGGGACACTAGGGAGGTCCACCTGGTGTTCTTCAACGTCGGGAACCGAAAAGGGATTTACCAGCTCAACGGTATTAACCGAAGCGTACCCAACACTGTCATCGGACGAATCATTCATCACCGGGCGGATCCGAGGAGGGATCCCCATCTCCGGGGGCATGAAATCGCCGAGAATGCGAGATAGTGGCGGAACTGGCGGGGCGCGCTCTTCCTTCTTGCGCCGCCGCCGTTTGCTCTTCTCGGAAGAGGCAGGCTGGGACGACGATGCCGAAGCAGCACCCGCAGATTCTGGTGGCTCAGGCTGATTCAAGCGCGCACGGATGATTCCATGGGCACGAATGATCGTCTTGCGGGCCATCCAGTTATTATACTTCTGGGATCCGCGGTCGGAGACCATCTGCCATTCGTCCTCATTGCCACTATCGTCATCTGATCCCACGAACACGCCCGCCACTTGTGCTAGGGCTGGGCCCAACCTGATTACATTGTTGTTAATCTTGTTTTGGAGCCAGTCCTTAAACACGTAGCACCGCCGGATGGTGTGCCCCAGGGCCCGATGGTAAGGGCAGTAGCGGGGGTTATCCGTGAGATGTGCCTCCTCTGGCTTCCAACACTCAGGCAATCGCACAATCCTCTGCTCCAGGGCGCTCCGAAAATAACCGGGGACCTGATCCTCATGAAATGAGTAAGTCAGGTATCGCGGGCCCCTAGGAACGTGGTCTTGACGAGGGGCTGGAGGGGCCTGCCGAGGAGGTGGACCCTGATCATCTCGCCTGGGTTGTGGCGGTACATTACGCGGAGGGGCCGGCCGGTTCTGGGGTTGCCGCTGTTGGGCCGGGAACTGAGCCCGTGGAGGCGGATTCCTGTGAGGCTGTGGAGCTGGCCTTGCCGACAGTAGCTCCAACGGCCTGGGGGCCTCTATCTGGGCAACAGCAGCGGGCTCAGCCCTGTTGACTCTCCTTGCAGGAATCATAGGGGGCAGCGGGTATGCCTGACTGGCCTGTTGCAGGGCTTCCTCAAGACGTTGAGCTTTGTTTGAGAAGTCTCTGAACCCTCCGGGGTAATTCTGAGTGATCAAGGAAGGGAACAACTCGATCTTGACGTTCCCGACACACATTGTCAGCAACTTCTCTGGAGTCAATGGCATGTCGAGGGAATACGTGAGACCCTTCCATCGGGCGACGAAATCCGCGACTCGCTCATCAGGCCTCTGCTTGCACTTGAAGAGGTCTGCGATACTCGTCTTCCGGGTCGTGGAACTGAACTGGTAGAGGAACTGTCTACGAAGGTCCTCCCAGCTAGTTATCGACCCGACGGGGAGCTGGCTGTACCAGACAAATGCTGGCCCTTCCAGTGTTTGGACAAAGCAGCGAAGCTTAGCAGCCTCCTGCTGCGCCGGAGTCCCCAACATAGGCCCGCACCTTGAGTTGAAATGGGCCAAATGCTGTGGCGGATCTCCAGTCCCGTTGAAGGGGGCGAAAGTGGGGTTCCCGAATCCCGGAGGTGCCGGCATGTCATCCACCCATCATGGGTATGGCTTGTCGTCCGGTGGGATCGCCACTTGTCGAGTCTCCAAGGCTTCCAAGCGGGAGATGAGTGCCGCCATCGGATCGTCTGGACATGGGTTCCAGTCCTGACGAGGATCTCTAACCACGAGCGCATTGTATGGCCCTTCAATCGGGTCGTCGACCGGGTCGTCGAACTCGGCAGCTCGTGGGATGGCTGGCGGAGCGGCCCTTGGGGCAGCGGGAGGAATCCGAGCGGGGTCTCTTAGGTAGTCACGCCGCTCGGGAGGGTGTGGTGAAACATACCGCGCCCTCTTGCCATAGGCAATGGCCTCTCTCCTTTCGGCGAACACGGCATAATCACGGTTGCCCGAGAGAGTCTCGTCGAGGAGTGGTTGTTCCTGTCCCTGCTGTCCTGGCCTAGGATCACCGTAGTCAGGCCGCTGCTCTGCAGCGCACTCAGCGAGGATCTGGTCAACTAGCTTCTTCTGCTCGGCGAGCTGTTGACGTAGCATAGCCTTCTCGGGATCCTCATCCGCCCTCTGCATGGAGGCAGATGGGTCGGCGGGCTTTACAGCCCCGCCGTGCTCTTTACCTTTGCTGACGTTTCGGCTCAACTTCAGTGCTTCAGTGGGCGTGGGGAGACCCAGGAGGTTCCTCTGGTGACGAGTAACTCTCACTGATGGATCCAACAACGGCTTGTCTTCGGGGGGAGATCCCCCGTCGAGAAGTTCCAAGCCGTTCCCCTCTCCTGACAGGTCAGCCATATTGACCGTTTCCATCCCTGGGGATGTACCCTCAGGGCCACCCAGTGAATCGGGCTGTCGGCGAATCACACTGAAGTGTAGGGCAGCGTACTGCCCCCATCCACGGATATACACGTGGGGGTGGCTCCTTCGATAACCTTGCGGAGTACTTGAAAACACTCAACGCATCGTTGTTGGAGGGCCTCGTGGTGCTCAAATGACCCGGGGTGCCGAACCGCGGGGAGCGTGGCCAGGTCAATTTGACGGCACTACTCACCAATATCCTCCAGGTGCACTTGACTCCCGAGATATGGCATTTGTAGGCAGTGAAGACGAGAGTGAGTCTCCCGGAGAGTTCGGCGGAAGCATTCGAACTCATCCGGGGTGAGTGATTCGGGTGCATCAAAGTCCGGTCCTGCGACTGGCCAAAACTTCTCAGGGAAGTGGCCCTCTGCAAGGACGGTCCAGAAGCTCCACGACTCAAACTCGGGACCCAGGTCTCCTTGGTCCTCTTCAACGACTGGGAATGGACGGGGAACCGGCAGTGGTGCCGAGGCGGGCCGCCGGGCTGGCCGGCGGTGAATACGGAGAGCAGGCCGATTGGCCTCCATATCCCGGGCCGCCCTCTGAGGGTGGCGGTGCCCCAGCTACCACATCATGATAGGACGGGCCGGCGAGCGAACATCCTGCCGTAGCGTCGGTGCTCGCCGAGGGTGCACTAGATCGTGGTTCGACCGTCGGTCCCCAGAAAAAGTCTTCGGCTTCTCCGATCGAGGCAGAAGGCGCTTCCAGAGGGGCCGGTACCAACCGCAAGCTTGATCCTTGGGGGTCTACCAGGCCCTCGCTACTCCGGATATACCTTAGAAGAGAAGAGGGGATCATATCGATCTCGCTCTTGGGAAGTACGAGGCTGACATGCCGCATTCCTGCCTCTGCCCCTGACTGGCGGGATCGGGGGGAGGGCTCTGTCGCCGAATCATACTCCGCTTCTGTATCAGAGAAACGAACCGGTCGGATCTCTATCCGGAATTCCCTAACATTCTTCCCTTGACGTCGACACCTCGCCTTCCTTCCCCTGGGTGGTTCTTCGGGGCATGGTTGATCTCTGTCCTGGCGTCCTCCGGCCGCACCGGTGCTGGGGCCAAGAGGACTGGAAACCAAGGTGCGAGGAGCACCGGGACAGATATCAAAGGGGGCGCGGGGAGAGATGATTCCGGGAAGGCCTCCGGGCCAGGATCGAAAGGTGGGATGACCCATGCCTCTTGGATCGGCCACACGGAGTAGACCCTGTTGGTGAATAGCGCTACCGCGAGGTGGTCCGCGGTGGCTATTGCCTGTACCAGCAACCGGGAGAGTCAACCCAACCTGCCTTTGGGGCGGTCGGGGCCTCGATCCAGGTCGGGCATAGAAGTGCCCCTGCTCAGGATGCGCAGGGGCCTGGTGACTGGAGCCAATAGTGGCTTGAGCCAATGCGGCCGCTGTTGCTAGGGCCCCAAGGTGGGCATCCTCTTCCGCTCATGCCCGACGTTGGCGTCGGGACAGATGAGTCGGGATGAGCGACGCGGGCAGGTGGAGAGCCCGTTCTTCGACTTGAGAGGCCTGGCGGCGGTGTCGACGTGGCCTGACAGGAGCCCTTATCGCGGATCCCTGGAGCGAATCTCGGATAGGGTGGTCCCGGGCATCTTCCACCTCATCCGCATAGGGGAAGGAGCTGTCGGAGCGTTCCGGGGATAAACTCCCGAAGCGGTTGGACGTCGAGGTAGGCAGCGGTGCCTCCCTGCGCGGCCCTCGGGGGCGGCGTTGGTGGCGAGGTGCAGCTTCCTCGAGGTCTAGGCGAGCCATGTCCCTGGTGGGGATGACTCCCTCTTCCTCATATCTCCGCACCAAGTTGTTGATCACCCTTCTCTGGATGACCTCCGAGGGGGAGAGAGGGCATGGTTGCCCCGCAGCTGTGGCTGCTGGGACGGCTGTGGAACGGGCGGGACCGCGCGGAGGAGCCGCGTCGGTGTTTCCCCTACCCCTGCGCCAGTGGGCGGGTGGCGATCGGGCACTGGATTGGGCGACTTGATTCCTAAAAGCAGGGAGAAAAACCCATTAACACTGACAGGAAAAGGAATCGACAACCAACCATTAGTGCCACGACACCTTCCGTGGGGGGAACCCAGGCCATCGACGTCGTGAGACGGAGTGCCCGATTTCCCTTCCCCAGCCCCTGGCGGGTTCCGTGCCCCGGTGCTAAATGCTCGGTCGAGCAGCATGCTGGTCTTCCAACACCTCTGAAAGCCATCGGTCTTCGTATTGAGGAGAAGAGATTCACGTCGGGTTCACCATTTTTCTGTTTCGGTGCGGATGTGCGTCGGGTTTCTGTTCCGACGCTGTTCCGCCAGGGCGCGTTCGCTGCGTGCGCCCGTCGACCCGAGGGGATGGGCGTGCGGCTTGTGGCCCCATAGTCCCGCTTTCCAAGGGCGGGCGGCATCCGTCCCTTATTCAGGGACGTCTTCACCTTGATCGAAACTGGGATGATGGGATGTCGGCTCCTCCTTCCGTGGACGTCTCATCGGAACTCGTCGCCTAATCTGGGTCTCCCTCAAAGATTTAAGACGTGCTCCTGAATCTCATTCCCGGCGCCATGTCTCTATGGACACCGGTTAATTACGCTGCTTCCGCCCGGACGATCCAAGGAGTCTGGTCAGGGCAGCAACCTGCGGTGAGGAGACCGGGTAGCTCTGAGTGTTGGGGGCGTGTCTTAACACTGCGGCTCTGCATGTCTGCCTTCCGTCCCTAATAGGGCTTCTCGAAGGCGTGATGGCCTGAGGTATCCCGCGCTGGGTGCGGGGAACTGCGTTACCTGAGGTTTTCCTCAGCTTCCCATGTTTAACACGGGGTATGCCACGAGTTTAAACGTCCAGCGGGGACGACATCGGACTGATCAACACGAGAAGTGGATCAGATGACAGAACCCCTTGCGGGGAACCTCCGACGCTGGGGCCAGCACATGGGCGGCTTCCTGAGTGAAGTGGAGTGGAATGAAATGGCATGACCCCACCGAGATGTGGCGGCCCGGGTAAGGATCAGGATGGATGATGGAGTGAAGAGCTTGGACCCTGTAGGGGCTTCCTACGTACCGCGCGTTAGCACGGATCAAAGTCAGCGTAGTTCGGGTATGCAGTTTGACGTCATGCTGGACGTTGACAAGCCGACTCACGAGGAGGTCGAGGCTGCCAGGCGGAGGATTGAAACCGAACCACCTCGCACAGAGGGGGATGGAACGGCCGGGTGGATCACAGTTTTACGTCATGATGGATGTTGAAAGGAGAAAAAGGCAGTGGGGAAGCACAATGGATATACACATGTGCAATTCCCCACAAGGGCGGATTCATAGGTGAATCGACGCGAATGTGAACCCGGGAGGGGTCCACTGATGGACGAACTGACGTGAATACGACCGGGATGACCAGGTGGTGGGCTTGAACCTTAGGAGGCTTCCTACGTACCCTGTTTAGGAGACAGGGATCAAAGTCCACGTAGTTCATTCTGTCAGGACTTACGCACCGAGGCAGCCCGGATGCGGCAAAGCTCAGTTGGAGAGGGACTTGGATAAAGGTTAGAGACCTCAATCCCTGTCACGCCCTCTACTGGCTTTGGCAGTGGGGAAGCACAATGGAGATACACATGTGCAGTCCCCCACAAGGAACTTGGGGTTTATAATGCCCTACCCCCATGGGCGAAGGCCACTCCATGAATCGTCCCTAATAGAGGGGCAATCCCATCATCCCTGCAGAGACGAGTGGGTGGGGGCCACATCCAAACCGGGGGGGACCCTGCGTGCAAGGCACGGGATCGGACGAAGCAGATGGTTTAACGTCTTGCCGGACGAAGTACAGTTTAACGTCGTGTGTTGAGGACGAAGCGGACGGTTTAACGTCTTGCCGGACGAAGTACAGTTTAACGTCGTGTGTTGAGGACGAAGATGCTTGGCAGTTTAACGTCTTGCAGGGCGGACATGGTGCAGTTTAGCCTCCTGCAGGACGAATGCTGAACAGTTTAACGTCTTGTTGCTCGGACGATATGCTAGGCAGTTTAACGTCGTGTAGCTTGGACGTGGTACAGTTTAACGTCATGTTGGACCAAACACTTGGCAGTTTAACGTCTTGCAGCGTGGACGAGGTACAGTTTAACGTCATGTTGGATGAATGCTGAACAATTTAGCGTCTTGTAGCTTGGACGAGTGTGGTGCCGCCGATGGGTCCGTGTCACTTCGTGCAAGCCTAGAGGGCCACACGGGAAGACAATGCACAGTGCGGGCACCTGGTATGAAGATCATCGGCCGCCACGCAGGCGGGTACCCACAGGGGGTCAAAGGGGGAGACCCTGGCGGTTTGCGTGCAAAAGAGGAATTTGGCGCGCAATACCGCGGGTCAGCGCGCAAAAAGGCCGGGCTGGCGCGCAATTGGGTCAGCGCTTTGCGCACGGAAGATAGAAATTTCCCGCACCGGGCTTCGGATAGCGCACGGGGGCAACGAATCATTCTTTACCAAATGGCCACTTAGCAAAAAGGGGGGTGCGCGCAATCAGGCTAGATTGCGCGCACCCAGGGGGGAATTGCGCGCAAGAGGCTTCTTTTGCGCGCGAAAGCCTTTGGGTGAAGAGTTGTTCAAAGTAAAGGAGCCAAAGGGTTGCGCGCGAAGGCGAACCCCGAGGCTTGCTTGCGCGAAAGAAAGGAGGTTACCTAAAGTTCGGAATTTCGCGCGGAAGGGGTTGGATTGCGCGAACGAGCGACCCTTCGAATTCCGGCAACCTTCAAAACGTCGAGGGTCGCCTTATATTTATAGGCAACCCCGGGCGTGGAATCCGGTTCGCGGGCGCGGAATCGGGCCCGGCACGCAAGGGAGTCGCGCGGGCCACGGGCGCGCAAAATGGCGCGCCGGCCCAGCGCATTGCGCGCATCCCGGGAGGTTTGCGCGCGGCACTACAACTTTGCGCGCGGGTCTCCAGAATTCCGCGCAAGGCCTCCGGGCCCTCCAAAACATGCTTCTGACTCCAAATATGACCTCGCATTCCTCATCCGGAGCTTCGTTTGGGAGCAACGGACTTTTCCGGCGTCTACAGTACCCACTTATGAACAATTCATTAAAAACATTGTCTCAAGTTAAAAAAAATTAAAGACATAGGAATCATATCCACAAATTAATATTTCCCCATATTTGTTCAAAGGAAACTACCTTAGAAAATGAGATTCCCATAATTATATTAATTCCATGCAATATTAATAAATTTACTTTGTAAATGGAATTGTGAGATATAGGAATATGTATCAATATAATTGACATGAGTTTATATAAGAAGCTAAAAAAATGGATAATTGAAACCAAATAGGGTGGCTACCCAGCTTTCCAACCACAGAGTCAAGTACCTACAAGGATTGCTTGAGGATTTCTAAGAAAAAACAGAAGAAAATCATTTCCCCAATACTTTTCTTATTTTGGATTTGGATGTTGAAGGTAAAACATCCATCATATTTGGATTACCATTTCCCTACAATGTTAAGGTGATTATTTATTTTAACCTTGTTATATTAATTTTAAAGTTGGTGAATATTAGGTTGTGATCAATGAAGAAATGATCGCTAATAAAATAGACGAGTCAATAAATTGTAAAACTGTCTCCCATACGGATATGAAAGATAATCATGTGATGAGTAATAATGAATATGATAAACCACCTCCTTTTGAGAAGGGATCTAGTTCTCAAAAGGAATAATATTCAATTGATCCTCTAATTGAAGAGCATATTCTACATTATGTCCCCTCTGCTTTAAAAAACTAATCTCAAAGTGGTAGTAACTCAAATTTTATGTATTATACTTTGAAAAATGTCTATCTCTAAAAAATAAATAGAGTATGGAGGGAATATATCCCATAGTAGGTTTAATATCTTATGGTATTCTATTTTAATCTTAATAATGTTTATGGTATTCTAGAAGTATGTTAAGAGGACCTAATCTAGAATGTAAATAATATGAATCCATACAAATAATGTAAGATATACATGATGTGTAGTAGTGGATCGAATGAATATTTTGAAAATTCATTATTTTCACAACATGTATTAATTAAATAGTTTGAAATTTTATATTTCAGTTTTTAAATATCATGAACCCTAGGTTCACACCGACCCCCACCTGATGCTCTTCCTTCTACGTGGCTCACCACATCTACTCAAAAGTTCACATGCCAAAAGGTGCTCATCCACCACCATTAGACCACATGTCCAACCTCTTGAAAATTCATATAATACCCTATTGTATCTTTATATCATCTTTTATGGAACATATGAAAACCATTCTTACACTTCCCACCCACTACAAGCCTGAGCACGAAGAATCACCTCATCCATCCAAGTGGGGGAGGCCCACACCTACCACACGTCCCTATAGACCCATTATCCGCTTCCTCCTTTGAATCCACATTCACTTCATGGAAATATCTATCTCTATTTGGACTGTCTAATAGATGTACCATCCTCACCTTCATCCAAGATTTAATTTTTTCAACCCTGATCATTAGCTTCAGCTAGTACACTTGTAGTCCAAGCTAACACGAACAAAAAGAACTTTAAATTTATCAAATCTAGATCATATTCAAATTTTCCAACAGGTCCTTTGCCTCATGGATTTTCTGCACTTGACCCCAAATCACAAGAATGGAAGAGGTGTCTTTGAAATAGATCTTCCTAGGGTTTGTTGATGAATTTGAGATGAGAATCATTTTTTTCTTCTTCAGAATCATACGTAGACCATGAGAGCTCAGCTTAAGAGTTTTTTTTAGTTTCTCTTGGAATATACTCATCTATGTTCTTATACTACCCCTTATTTTTGACACTGTATATTGATCCTAAAAAGTTTTTGGATGAAAAAATATCGTCCAAGATCACGAGAGATAACTAAATTATTTGTGACCATCACACCACAAAGAGCATAACGCTCTGAGGTGTAACCCTATAGATCTGACAATGGGCCCTCAATAATGCTTGGATGGAATGGGGTTTGGAATATGGAAGAGTAAACTATATTAATTACCACATTATCATATCATCCATGGGCATCTCACTATCAACATGTATAGATAGTTTGGCATGATATATGGGACTCTGGTGAAGAGGACCTCTTTCACTTTGATGGGTGGATCTTTCATCACCCATTTTTTTAGGAATATTAGTACCATTGAGGTGGATCAACCCCACACATACCTCAGTCATATGGAGGGAATTACACTTCTTATGATCCAAAAATGGGGCTACATACAATGGAAAACCACATCTAATGGGGGGATCCAACATTTATGGAGGATGCTAAAGAGTCCCCCAGTAAGCACGCAGCCAACCTAGCCACAACAGCCTCCATTGATCTTTCCCCCACTACCACCACCTACACCACATAATCTACACCTTCCACCTCATCCCTCCCACATTCCACAATTCTCCCTAACACTATTTTTACCCCCTCCACAACTAAACCAACCACCTATGTACCTGATCCTCAATTTTCCATATGAGATTCTATCCAATTTATTCTAGATAACCAGTTCTAGAAATTACTTTATCAAGAAACCCCATTCATGGAACTGACTTACTTAACCATCCATACTGAATGATCGTCCACTACCACCTTCCATCCACCTGATTCTTTCATTCCATCTACTACAACAATCCTTCTAACCTCAGACAAGCCAAAAAACCTACCCCCAGATATCACAGATCCTGCTATCCTGTATTGTTTTTTAGAAGGTAAGGGATTGTGGACCATGGTATATTTTTTCACTCATCAACCGTGTTTCCATTCATGAACCTTCAGTCAGGAACACGACCACTATTGGGATCATCACCTAACATCCACCATCCTATGATATCACTTATAAAACTATGGAACCCACCATAGTGGTTGATCCTCCATACGCATCCCTCATCACTAATATCAATAGGTTTTGATAGATACATTAGAACTCTATCAGGGAGGGGACTCTTGATGCTGCCCTCAACTATTTTTATTGTACTAATTAGTTTCTCATGTATTCCTCCCAATTTTGGTACAACATATGAGCCACATATTGTTCTAATTGAATGATATTTACCATTAAGGTATCATTTCTATATATATATATATATAAGGTATATAGTTTTTTTATTCTCTACTGATTAGCTTATATTCATTTAATTACTATATTACATTAACCATGTATAGTTCTAATATATCATATATGATCTTTTATGCACCATTATTTTAATATATTCTCTTATTATTTGTAGGAACCAACATCTGGCTGATATCAAGCACCATATTGAGAATATTTCAATGAAGATCTATACTCAGAAGGGACCACCACCATTTGAACAAATTCAATTGTTGTCGTCTGAAATTTATACTTAGTATGATTCTTTTGTGGTTAATCCTGCCATGTATCCACATGATCTTGATAACACAACCACCAATTCTTATAGTCCATAGTGGACTTAAGATCAGATGAACAAAACTACATGATTATTCTCTCAATCCATTTGAATGATGACGTCATTATTAGAGCTCTAAAAAAAGGCAACCCATATGTTTGTTTCTTTTATTTCCATTTTTGTTCTCTGGTTTTAGTTTTCATTTTTGTAGAATTATTTTTTATTGTACTTCCTTGAACATCATTGTACCCATATATTTTCATGTATCTCATATATTTTTCATTACTATTAACTATGTGCACATGCTTATTTAACAACTTTCATCATGTTTAATCATTGTGGACTAATGGCCTATCTAGTGTACGATTTTTAATTATAACACAATAAGAAAATATCCAAAATTGAAATCATCATCCACCAAATTTACCCATGGCATGACACTCATTACACAGATATCTCGATTCATTAAATTCAATTTTAATGTTTCCATTTCATTTTTCCATGCAATATATGTGATATCCATCCCATGAGATGTTATGTGACAATTCAATCAATGTCTTATTCTAAGTGTGTGTGAGTCTTTATTGATAATTATTGTAAATTTTCTTGGATTATTTATGGTTTTCACATATTTATGGTACATTTTTCAGTGAAATATTTCCTTAAAAATGAAAATTCTCTACATCCATTTATATAGAATTCAATGTTTGGTTTGAAATTTTTGAAATCCATGGGTTACACCTATTTATAATTTCAGAATCATTGGTGAGTTTAATAATTTAATTCGAATTGAAAAGATTTGAAATTTGATTTGATTTAATTATTGTTGTATTTTATACCATGAATGATTTATAGTTCATTTTTATACTCACATTTTGGAGAGGATACTGGTCCCATGATTTTATATTTATTCATGAGAATATTTATTGCGAGATACCTGGGGTATTTAAACCTATCCTTACATGCATTTAGATCTTATTGAGGCCATAAATAAACAAATTCAACTTTAATATGATTGATAAAATATTTTATGTTCCATTTTATCATAATACCCATGTTTTAGATTCATATATATATCTTATAGTGTCTAGGATTAAAAAAATTTAGGATGGAGTCATTTCAATCAAATTATCCCTTCCAACCCTACTACTGGTATTATGAATGGTTATCATTTGAACAAGTGTGGGAGAATATTTAACTTGTGGATAGTGGATGTTATTTTTGTAAGATATGCATTGTGGAACATTCACTAATGATATGTTTTGATCTATGATTACTATTGGAATTTTACTCCAACCAGATTCCATTAAAAAATATACAAAAATAAAAATAAATAAAAATATAATGGGTTATGTTTTTGGAATGTCAAAAATCTATTTTTTCAGACCAATAAATCCTATGATGGATCATATTTTGATAGGGTATGGATGTAAAATCTAGTTTAAACATGAATTTTAATAAATAAATAAAATAATAAGGAATAGAAAGAACATGATAAATTTTTTATAATCACTTGAAATATTCATGGTTCTACCTCAACCTGTTGAAGCATGGACACCATTTGATATTGGAGGAGTCACTTAATTGCATAAAATTCATTAATCATGCATTATAATATATATATTACCCTCCCTTTGATCTTGATATTCATATTCTATCCACCTTCCCTCTGCCATAGAGTCATTTGAGAACTTTTTACTAAATATCTCATGACTAATTTTGTATTTACCTTTACAAAGTTGATATTATTGAACAAATGAAATCTTGTGGATAGGAACATAAATTCAAGGTATGAGAATAAATCAAGATATAATTATTATTTTGAGTTATTAAATAAAATCCATTGTGATATAAATTGAAAAACATGGATAGAATTTAAGAAACACTTATGAAGTTGTAATTAAAATAATGGAAATTCTAGAAAATGAACTAAGCTATGAGGGATGAATGATTTTACTAGCAAGATTCATTCTAGAGGACTGAATTTTTCTTTTTAATTTTTTTATTTTGTTGGTTTTAATAATTTCTTATTTTATTAAAAATATTTTATTTTGGAATCCCTATTGAGATGATTTTTCTTGAGGATAGTAAATTATTCAAGTGTGGGGGAATTTTATTATATGAATTTATATACATATTTCAGATACATTTATCAATATATTAATATTTTTAAATATGATAATATAATAGGTTTGGGATTGGTTTGAAAAGAAAAAAAATATTGACTTGAAGGATGTAATTTTCACGAACTAGTCTAGGTACCCTAGTAACCTGATAACTGAGCCGACCCTAACATAGCCCGAAAGGTATTCCTGATCCCCATGGGTTGGCGACTAGCACCAGGCATCACAGAACATGCATGTGGGAATGATTTTTCCACCAACAATGCGGAAGAAAAGAAACAAGACAATATGCATATCAAAAAGAAACTCCACTAGGAGTAATGTACCAGAATACAAAGATGTATAAAAATCCCAAAGTACTACAACCTAGGTACTAAAAATAGGAAAACACCCCAAGGGATCAAAGGACATAAGTCACCAAGACAAAAGATCAGCAATTGGATCCACCTCCAGGATATCCCTTCCCTTTGCTCGAACATGGAATTAGAAAGTCTACAAACACATGAAGGAAAAAGTATGGTGTGATCCTAAGCCCATAGGATACCACCAAAGATTCTATAACAGATTCCAAATATAGATTATCCAAAGAAAAGATTTCAATTTTCAAATAAACAGGTTTGGAAATTCAACATAATATTATAACAAAATATGCTATACATTTTCAAATGACGGAAATAAATATTTTAAGCAAAGGCTTTACAAATGATGGAATATTAATAAAACAATGGCTTAAATAAAACATTTATATAAAATAGTTTATATAAATTTAGCAGGCATGTAAAGTAGTTCAAAATTATTGGCATACATTTATATCTCAAATATAAATAAACAAGCGAGCAACATGGTCATCTGCCAAAAGGTACAATAGTATTAACCAACTATCACTACCACAAAAACAGTTTTTCACAGCGCCCCCCCCTTTATCAGCACTAATGAAAAAACACTGATAAAGGGGGTGCCTTTATCCACACTAAAAAAAGCACTGATAAAAGCACCCCTTTTTCAGCGCTTTTTTTAAAAGCTATGATAAAGGGTCGGATTCAAAAAAAATTAAAAATATAAATTAATAAATTAATATATAAATATAGTTATATTGATATATAAATATAATATATAATTTTTAAATATATTTTTGATAAGTATAAATGTACATTTACACTTATTATACTTAATATATAAAATATTTAGTAAAAATGGCTTCTTAAAAAATTTAAAATATATATTTAATTAATAATTTGCTAATAATTTTGGAGTAATAGTCATTTAATAACAATTTGAAGACTAAAAAAAATAAAAAAACTTAAAAGAAGATCAAAAATATGTTGAAAACGCAACTCAAACTTCAAACGGCCATAACTTTTGATCCGGGTGTCCGTTTGAGCTCTACCGCATATCAAATCGAAGCCTGCGACGAGCTATACGTCACTGTGATTGAGGATATCCCCAGTCAAGGGATTTTAGAGTTCAAAAGAGGCCCAGAAGACCTCCAAAACTGAGTTTCTAGTAGGGGTACCCTGATTTTTTAACATTTTGTGGATTTTCAGCCTCGTTTAAGGGGTATTATTGGATTTTTTTTGGTGGTGTCTAAATTTATTCCAAGTTATTACATTCATATTGATATTATGTCTTTGAAATTTTATCATTTTTTATAATTCACTGCTATTTATAATCAAATATATAACTATATGTACATATTTTTTATATATTCACGCCTAAAAATTTAATTATAAATATAAAAAATAAAAAATATTTAAATATAAAATATATTAGCTTTATCTAAATAATAACTAACATCCATTTTATTAAAATACAAATATATGAATATTTATATACCTATATATTAATCTAACTATATATATATATTAAACTAACTATATATATATTAATCTAATAACTATATATATATATTAATATAACTACATATATATATATTAGTATTACTATAAATATATATATTAATATCACTATAAATATATATATTAATATCACTATATATATATATTAATATAACTATATATATATATATTAATATAACTATATATATATATTCATATAACTATATATATATTAATATAACTATATATATGTTAATATAACTATATATATGATAATTTAAATATATATATATATATTAATTTAAATATATATTACTATACAAATAAATATAACTAAATATATATATATATATATATATGTAGATATATATTAATATAACTATATATATATTTTAATATAACTATATATATATTAATATAACTATATATATATATTATTACATATATATATTATAATATAACCATATATATTAATATAAATATATATTACAATATGAATAAATATAAATATATATATATATATATATAGATATCATGAATTGGAAGACAAATCAAAATAGAGTAGTGGTAAAGGCTTAGGCGCGCAGGGGGGCGGTCTCGAGTTTAAATCCTGGGGGAGGCAGGGGAGCGTGCGCATGAGGGAATATAGCAGCAAGCACTGTTAAAGGGTGAAGGGTGTGCGTGGGGTGCTGTACAGGGGTAGAAAAATGCTGTAAAATGGGGGGCTCAAGCACTATAAAAGCCCCCCCAATTGGCAGTATTTTTTAATTTTTTTTAATTTTTTTTAATTTTTTTTTAATTTTTTTTAACTTTTATCAGTGCTAAAACGAAAGCGCTGATAAAGGAAGTGCTGATATAGGACCCCTTTATCAGCGCTTTTTTTAGCGCTGATAAAAGACCCCTTTTATCAACTCTTTTTTTAGCCCTAATAAAAGGGGTCCTTATCAGTGCTTTTTGGAGCGCTGATAAAGGGGACCCCCCTTTATATTCGCTGGCTTTTTCAACACTTTTTCTAGCGCTGATAAAGGCCATTTTTAGCACTGATAAAGGCCGTGTTTGTAGTAGTGTATAGGATTCCGCACTGTCTATGTGAACATAGAAATATGTGTATACAAACGTCCCTATAACAGTAGCCAAAGGAGACTCATCACCAACCCATCAGGGATGTGACCCACCACAAGTATGTTTTAGAATGTTGTCGTAGCGTAGAGTGTATCCAAATAACTCACTAACTACCTAATTCTTGCATGTACTCTTACACGATGGGTGAAATATTTTAAGAATGATTAAAAATATGATCAATCCCATTCTTCCATTTCAAAAGTTCCAATTTCATTCCATTTAAAACAAAAATAGGTTTTATTCAAAACATGCCTTTTTTACAAGATAAAACCAATAGGTTTCTATCAAATCATTTGAAGCCATTTTCACCAGTTTGAAATCCAATCAAAACTAATTCCATCATCACACAATTTATTTCCACAATAAAATTCAACAATTTAATTGAAATCATTTCCATCAAATCCATAATTTAAATTAAACAATTTAAATCAACAAATTTCCATAATCACAGCCAATTCATTGGAATTGGGGATTTCTAAATTTTTATGCCAAAACCATTTCAAATACCTCAATTCACTAGAATCGACATTTAATCAATATAATTGAAAGAAAATTGGAGCAATTGAATTTAAATAAAAAATTGAAATAAATCAAGTAATACAAGGATGATCAATTTGAAAATTCAGGATGGAACCACATACCTCAAAGGTTTTAAAGAAAACCACAATGGTCAAGAATGCTCAAGAAAACCGGGTTGCTTCTTCAAGAACCCAGATTAGATCTCTTATCCTAGAAAGATCAAGACAAAATATCATCATATTTAGCATCCACACACTTATATCTACACATAATGGGCATAGATCTAAGAAACCAAGAGAAGAGGAGAAGTATATCTAAGTAGTTCTAAGAAACTGATTAAGAAAGATGAAGAACGATCACATACCTCAAGAATTCAGCTTTGATTCACCAAGAGAAGCCTTTGGATCACCTCTGAAATGATGGGAGAACATTATTTGACCTTAGGAGAAGACAAATCCTGAGTTAGGGCCGCTTAGGAGGGAAAATGAGGAACTTAAAGGAAACAATGAGTGAGATCCACTTTTATAGGATCTCATTTACATGGTCACATGGTTTGCCCACACAGTTAGACAAACCGTGCGCTAACCGTGCATTAGGCACTGTCTTGGCAGACACTCCATCCCTGGTTTGGCCGCATGGTTAGACAAAACATGCGCCGCCCATGAGGAAGCTACTACCTCCAAGACTAACTATGCATGGTTTGACCGCATGGTTTAAACAACCCGTGCACCTCTCGTGCGACTTCCCTAATGCCTCAAAACATCATTTAAAGTTCTACCGACTCTCCCAAGTCACTAATCCAAAACAGAGGTACTTGGAAACATCAAAATTAACTGAAAACGTAACGTGATGTTACAACCTCCCCACTAAAAGATTTTTCTGTCCCCATAAATCCTATGAAGAAACCTCCATGTCAAAAAGATGAGGCCATCGATATCTCATTAGTGCCTCCCTTTCCCACGTCTCATGATAATCAGAACCATTCTGCCATAGTACACAGACTAGAGGAATCATTCTCCCATGAAGTACCTTGGTCTCAGAATCAACAACCCTGACTGGTCGTTCAGTCACAGATAAATCTGGTTCAATCTCACGATCCCTCCAGCTCAAAATATGAGATAGATAAAAGAGATACTTTCAAAGCTGCTATAAATGGAACATGTTATGTATCGACATCAGCTATGGTGGTAGATCTAGACAGTGAGAAACTTTCCCTATAAGACCAAAAATCTCAAAAGGTCCCACAAAAAGAGGACAAAGATTCCCTTTCCCCTCAAGCCATCGATGAACTAAGCAGGGTGAAACTTTCAAGAACACCTGGTCACCAACTGAGAACTCTAAAGGTCTATGGAGACGATCAACACAAGACTTGTACCGACTCTGTGCTGTCAACATTCTCTGACGAATAAACTGGATCTTAGTTGTTGTCTCTTAGACCAAACTCGGTCCTACCAAGGAACTTTCACCAATATCTGACCAACATAAAGGATATTTACAAGGAAAACTATACAATTCTATGAAAGTAGCCATTTTGACCACAGACTGGTAACTGTTGTTATAATAAAACTCAACTAGCCTTAGATGATCATCCCAAAAATCAACCAAAGTCAAGAACACATGCACAGAGCATATCCTCAAGGATCTTAATAGCTCTCTCCATCTGTCCATCTAACATGGATGGTAGCTTATGCTTAAACGGACCTAAGATCCCAGTGCCTCCAGAAGGCCTCTCCAAAATCGAGAAGTGAACCGAGGATCCCTATCAGAGACTATAGCTGATGGAACTCCATGAAAATGAACAATTTCTTTCACATAGATATTTCCCAACTCCTCAACTTTGGTTGTATCAAGAATAGGTATAAAGTGAGCTGACTTGGTTAGCCTATCAATCACAACCCATATCACATTATTCTTCCTTTGGGTTTGAGGTAACCTAACCAAAAAGTCCATTGATATTTCATCCCACTTCAATGTAGGGACTGGAAGTTGTTGAAGCAAAACCCGAAGGTTTCTGGTGCTCGGCTTTCACCTGTTGGCATGTATAGCAATGAGGTAAAAAATCTGAAATGTCTTGTCTCATACCTAGCCACTATAACTACCACCGCATGTCATAGAACATTTTCATGGTTCCTGGGTGCACAACCCACTAAGAGTTATGGAAATCCCCCATCACATCCTTCCTTGCCGATAACGAAATAATTTAACGATTTTGATAACACAAAACACCCTCTTCGGAGAACGACCACTGAGTGTCGGTATCCCCACCATAAAGAGAGTCCCTACTGATATGGAACTCATCATCTAGTTTTTGTTTTTTAAGAATTATCTTGAGAAGAGTAGATGTCAACTGGACACTGGCTAAAGAATCTTCCTTCCCCTTCCACTGAATTCCAATTTGCAACTGAGAAAAAAGATCCATCAAACTCCACACATCTTAAGATTCTTTCACAGCCTATGATGGAAGTTTTTTACTTAACTCATCTACAACCACATTCCCTTTTTCCGGGGTATAGGAAATGTCAAAGTCGAGATATTGCAGGTACTCCACCCAATGCCTTTGGCAGAGATTCAAATCTTTTTGAGCGAAGATTAAAATCAAGATCTGGTGGTCCAAATACACAGTAAACCATTCTATATAAAGGTAATGTATCCAACACGTATGTTCTTGCATTACAACAGCATGTTCAAGGTCATGGGTAGGATAGTTCTTCTCAAGAGGCTTAAGCTAACGAGACCCATAGGCAACAACATGATTACCCTACATGAGGACACATCCCAAACCTGAAATAGATGCACAAAGAAGACCCCATAAACTATCCCAGCCCCAGGAAGAGTTAACACTGGTTCAGTAGTCAAAATATGATTTATCTCAACAAAATAATTCTGACATTAATCATTACACGAAAATTTCACTCCCTTTCAAGTGAGAGTTGTCATTTGAGAAGCTAACTTTGAGAAGTCTTTAACAAACCAGTGAAAATATCATGCTAATCCCAAGAAGCTCAGAATCCCGAAAACATTTCTTGGTAACACATATTTGTTCTTTATTGTAACTCGATTGAGCTTTCGATAATCAACACATAATCTAAGGGAACCATCATCCTTCTTGGTAAAGAGAACTGGTGCTACCCAAGGTGACACACTCGGGCGTATAAAAACATTCTCAGTAAGATCATCTAACTGAGACTTAAGTTCTTTTATTTCTACTGGAGCCATTCAGTAAGAGGGAATAAAGACCGGTTGAGTACCAAGAATTAATTCAATAGAAAAA
Organism: Viscum album; assembly: GCA_963277665.1. Classification (NCBI taxonomy): domain Eukaryota; kingdom Viridiplantae; phylum Streptophyta; class Magnoliopsida; order Santalales; family Viscaceae; genus Viscum; species Viscum album. The sequence continues at coordinate 602,717,318 of OY728153.1, read as the reverse complement.
TCAACCTCTCTTACTGGTGGAAAACCAGATAAGTCAGAAGGAAACACGTTGGGAAACTCAACAACAACTGGAGGGAAATAACCACACATTTAATCACTCTCCAGATGAAAATAAAACACTGATATAACTTTACCCAACCCTAGATAATAGGGTCCAGCTCTTGTTTGACCTTGGGTCCCATTCTCCTTAAAAAATAAGAGGCACCCCACTGGGTGTAGTAAGGTAGACCCGTCGAAGATAACAATCGATATGGGGTTTATTGGCAATGAGCCAATCCATCCCAAATATGACGTCAAAATATTTCATGTCGAGAACCAAGAAACTACAAGCATGATCAAAATCTGATAGAGAGAAGACACAAGCAGGACTACAAAGACCCTTCTCTCTCATTGTACTAAGGGCTGTAGTAATATCCGTTGCAGAAGATAAAAGACCCATAGGTATATTAAGAAGATTAACAATATGGGTTGAAATAAAAGAGTGAGATGCACCAGTATCAAAAAGAGTTGTCACTAAAGATGAAGCTATAGTAATGGTGCCTCTCACAGTTTTAGGACCTATATCAGCAACCTCTGGCGACTCTTCCACTGTGTAAAGAAGCTTCATTCTGGATGCCTTTGGTTGGGACCCTTTTGTACATGAAGCATTTGATTTCCCCACAGTTTCTAGAGGTGATGATGATCCGGTTATACTACATGGAGTAGATAAGTGATGGAAGAATATCTGTAAGTTCCCTAAACGTCTACAGGAGCTACAGTTCTTGGGAGCCTCAGTGAAAACCCTCTTAGAATGTCTTGGCTTTCCACACTAATAGAAAGTCAAAGAAGCCTCTCCCATTGCTACTAGAGGTCTCGAATGACTCTGTTTTCAATAAATTCCATTAGAAATGTCACGCTTCCATTTTACTTTAAAGGAACCAACACTTCCACTAGGAGGGGAAAGATCCTATTTCAACCCTGACCTTCCTGCCGAGTCCATCTCAACCATTATGGCCCTATCCAGCACATCCGCATAAGTGGGTAGCTTCAGTAAGAAAACCTGAGAATGGATATCTGATCGAAGTCCCAAATCGAATCATCGAGCCTTCATCTTCTCATTAGATAAAATCTCAGGGGAAAACTGTACCAACTCAGAAAAGCGATTTGAGTACTCCGTCATGGTTTTGTTGGCCTACTAAACCTTGATAAACTTCACAGACTTAGACAAAACCATTGATTCTGGATATAACTGGTTAGTGAAAAGAACCCTAAAGTCTTTCCACTCCAAACCCTCATGTTTCCCAGCCGTCACCATTATGTCCCACCATCTCCTACTTGGTCCCTCCAGCACGAATGTGGAAAACTTCACCTTGATTACATCAGGTGTCTCCAAGAACCCAAACAGACGTGCAACCTTACTCAACCATTCCTCAGCATGTTGAGGGTCAGTGGAACCATTGAAAACTAGTGGCTTCTGGCATAAGAACTCTTGAGAACGAATTTGGAGAATATCACTATGAGGACCTATAGCTAGAGACTAAACATGAACTAGAGGTGGAGCCTGTCCTAGGGCTTGAACAGTGTGAACAATCTTCTCAACCTAACTCAGATCCACAATATGACTTGCTTGATGAGATTCAGCAGCAGCCTCTCTTTGGATCTAATTCCCACATCTTCTTGGGGGCATGATTCTACACATCATCAGAAAATAAAAAGACATAATATTAATAGTCAAATTGAGTAACAAGAAAAACTATTATTAATAAAAGGGATAACAATATTTGGATTCTACTCTATCTAAATCAAAACAGGGAAAATACTATAACTAATCCACAAGTCATATTTCCCGAACCAACTATGGTGACTTAAGGTTCATTGCAGTGAGATATGGCCAGGCACTCAATCACAACTACCTATTTTGTCCCGACAAGAATACTCAAATGCATACTATCATCAAGGCAAGATGCTTAAATCTCCCACTAATACCATTTTGTCATGAACCTGCGTTGATAACATGGTAACCCAATAACCGAGCCAGCCCTGACATAGCCCGAAGGGCATTCTCAATCCCCACGGGTCGGAGACTAGCACCTGGCATCACACAACATGCAAGTGGGAACAATTTTTCCACCAACAATTCAGAAGAAAAGAAACAATACAGTATGAATATCAAAAAGAAACTCCACTGGGAGTAATGTACCAGAATACAAAGATGTATAGAAAGCACAAAGTACTACAACCCAAGTACTAAAAATAGGAAAACAACCCCAACGTTCCTAAGGACACAACTCACCAAGACCAAAGATCAACAGCTGGATCCACCTCTAGGATATCCCTTCCCTTTGCTCGAACCTGGATGTAGAAAGTCTACAAACACCCGAAGGAAAAAGTAGGGTGTGAGGCTAAGCCTAGTAGGATACTACCAAAGATTCTGTAATAGATGCCGAATATAGATTATCCAAATAAAATCTTTCAATTTTCAAATAAACAGGTTTGGAAATTCAAAATCATATATTAACAAAATATGCTATACATTTTCAAATGATGGAAATAAATATTTTAAGGAAAGGATTTACAAATGATGGAATATTTCTTAAAATATGGCTTAAATAAAATATTTATATAAAACAATATATATAAATTCAGCAGGAATGTAAAGCAGCTCAAAAGTACTTCCATTCATTTATATCTCAAATATAAATAAACAAGTGAGCAACATGGTCGTCTGCCAAAAGGTATGATAGTATTAACCAGCTATAGGATTCCACACTCTCTATGTGAACTCAACAAAATGTGTATAAACATGTCCCTATGACACTGGCTAAAGGAGACTCGTCACCAACCCGTCGGGGATGTGACCTTCCGCATGTATGTTTTATAACGTTGTCATAGTGTAGAGTGTATCCAAATAACTCACTAACAACCTAATGCTTGCATGTGTTCTTACATGACGGGAGAACTATTTTAAGAATGATGAAAAATAAGATCAATTCCATTATTCCATTTCAAAAGTTCCAATTTCATTATATTTAAAACAAAATCAGGTTTTATTCAAAACATGCCTTTTTCACAAGATAAAACCAATGGGTTTCTATCAAATCATTTTAAGCCATTTTCACCAGTTTGAAATCCAATAAAAACTAATTCCATCATCACACAATTTATTTCCACAATTAAATTCAACAATTTAATTGAAATCATTTATGTCAAATGCACAGATTAAATTAAATAATTTAAATCAACCAATTTCCATAATCACACCCAATTCATTAGAATTTGGGTTTTCCAAATTTTCATGCCAAAACCATTTCAAATACCTCGATTCACTAGAATTGACTTTTAATCAGTTTAATTGAAAGAAAATTTGAGCAATTGAATTTAAATAAACAATTGAAATAAATCAATCAATACAAGGATGATCAATTTGGATATTTGGTATGGAACCACCTACCTCGAAGGTGTTGACCAAAACCACAACGGTCTAGAATGCTCAAGAAAACCGGGTTGCTTCGTCAAGAACCCGCCTTAGATCTCTTATCCTAGAAATATCAAGACCAAATATCATCATATTTGGAATCCACACACTTAGATCTACCCATAACAAGCGTAGATCTAAGAAACCGAGAGAAGAGGAGAAGTAGTCTAAGTAGATCTAATAAACCGATCAAGAACGATGAATAACAATCACAATCCTCAAGAATCCGACTTTGATTCACCAATAGAAGCCATTGGATCACCTCTGGAACAACGGGAGAACCTTATCTGACCTTAGGAGAAGACAAATCCCGAGTTAGGGCCACTTGGGAGGAGAAATGAGGCACGTAAAGGCAAAAACGAGTGAGATCCACTCTTATAGGATCTCATTTAAGTGGTCACACGGTTTTCCCACACGGTTAGACAAACCGTGCGCTAATCGTGCATTATCCACTTCCTCGACAGACACTCCATGCATGGTTTAGCTGCATGGTTAGACAAACCGTGTGTCACCCATGCGGAAGCTACTGCCTCCAAGAACAACTATGCACGATTTGACCGCACGATCTAAACAACCCGTGCGCCACCCGTGCGACTTCCCTTTTGCCTCAAACCTTGTTTTAATTTCTCCCGACTCTCCCAATCACAACTCCAAAACAGAGGTACATAGAAACATCAAAAGTACCTAAAAATGTAACATGATGTTACAATAATATTCAAAAGTGACAATACTATTATTTAAAGGATGTGTAGGACTCATTAATACTATACTTGGAAGGCCTTAGACTCGCCCATGATGGTTCTAAAATACATGTAGAAGATACATAACATGTAAATATATAACATGATTTATATCTTTCAATGATAAAAATCCATCCAAAAGGGAAATAAATACATTTAGTGTAGATATTTCATGACTTACATGTTTACAATGCTTGTCCGGTTAAAGATATGAACCAATTCATTGATGGGAATAGTGCATCTCAATGTCACAATATGAAAAAAAAATACATGAAGTGTAGATATCGGGAACCATGTAACTTAAGCTAGTATATGAAATGCATGAAATACACATTGTGTACTTCTCAGTCCTATTAACATTTCCAGTGCTCCACCACACAACTGATATTTATATAATTTTAGTTTCTTTCATTTTTCTGTCAATATTTTCATAATTTGTCATAAAAATTATATTTATTTCATTCCATTAATTATTTTAATTGAATATTGTTAGTATTTAATCATTTAACATACTTTTTCATCGGTATTGAATCTATTTTAAATATTGATGTCTGTTTCAATATCGTACACCATTATTCTTCAAATCATGCACAATTCTTCAATGTTTCTTTATTCGTAGAGGGTTTGTGATTTTTTCATAATTTTTTTCATTCTATATTACGTGTTATTTTTTATTTAATTGACTGATTTTAGTTAATTATTGGATTTATATTGGTGCAATTCTTAAAAAACAAACTATGACTTTTTTAATCTGGGATTATATATTTTCAATTGGTATATGATTTTTCAAAATAAGATTAACATTTCATTACTTTTGATCATCACTGCCATGCACGGATAATCCAATTAGGGTTAGGGGTTCAAATTTTTCATGTTTCCAAAAAAAATGAATCTTTAAATTGATCCTTGGAAATACTATACATAGAAATTAGGATAATAATAATTGTAAATCATATTCTTTCGAACAACCTTGACTGTGGGAAGTGAGGTTGAATGAATCATACCTAATTTTTATTGAGAATTAATATTCACATTATCATATGAAACATTATATATAGAATCCAAGTATAATGAGACAGACTGTCATATATCCCCTAAAAACAGGATTATTTCATCATAGATAGATACAATTGGTTTGACCAAAACTAATTATGGATTCTTAACTGCTTCACAACCAAATAAATAAGACTAATCAAAGTTATATATAAGATTATATTTTTTTAAGAGACCTATAATTTAACATGATAACTTACTTTTTAATATAATTTACAACCACACTACCTAGAATAGTTAAAACCCAAACATGAATAGTGAAATTTTGGAATCATCCTTAAGGGTTTTGTTTGGCAGTGGACCATTCGGTAGGCCTCATGAGTTCAAATGAACAATACCAATATACTATTCCCTTATAGTAAGTTTTTATTGGGAATAGAAGTTATAATCTTATCCCACCTTGTATGAATTCATCAACACGTTTGGTTGAGTCAATATGTACCCCCCAACGGTACCCCTCCGAGGCCGTTAATAATAGATAGGAAATAATGACACCTGAATCCATTGTCAAATAGGTCACTGGTTGGAGTCAATCACCAAGGTTATATCATATACAACAATGTGAGGAACTACCCTCAATGAAGATCAAGAGTAATGAGATATAATATAAAACCATAAAAAAATTATGATCACGATAAGGTTAAAAGACCCAACTACATGCATGTAATTCCATACAAACTAAAAACAGCAAAAGAAAAAACAGGTACCAAAATAAATTCCTTTCCAATTACCATGAAACCCAAATATCTCATTAAATACTCTATAGGTTAGTAATTTCAAGGATGATCACCAACTATCTTGCATAGTGCAAAAAAATTATATATATTCCTACAGTGAGAATAATACTCATACATAGTAGGATACTCTTCGTAGCCTCTTGTGAAAATTTTAACGGAACCATGCTAAATCCTAATGAATAAATGAGTATAACTAAATCATCTCATAATATGGTGTGATAAGATCCTATATTCACCATGAATCTCTCACAAAAAATCAAATATTATAAATAATATAATATCAAATTTAATGTCAAATAAATGTACCACACATTCAATTCCCTGCTGGTGTGCGAATCTGCCCCCACAACACACATCATAAACTATATCTCTCTAATAATAAATCCCTCTTAAAAAATGTGGTAAACTATGAAATCCCTTGAACCCTATGTATCACATCATCTCATCTTCAATATCTATATCTCCATATAATAACTGAGTAGTTTTTAGGATCCACCATTTCCCATACATCAGGTATTGTACCCTAATCCATCACTAATCATACATGAAATACTTATGTTAAACCTTATAATACTGAATAATTAGATACATGTTTGTGAAATAACTGTAATCAATCAAATACATATACACACATATATAGAAAAGGTAACCACCATTCATACCAACACATAATACTACTAGGAGAAGAGAGTGAGCAAAGATGGTGTAGCCATGTAAAGACACCCACCATAGTATCCTAGATTCGGTGGTTACATTATTTCATTGGTTATATCTAAAATTAATCCTATACAAAAGGGAATAATAGTTTAATAGTCCTGGAATACTAGATAAATATTTAAATTTAACATTACAATTAAAATATAACAATACGACATTTTATTTTCTTTCATAACACCATCATTCCCTTTATCATATCCCTATATATAAATCCTAATACACTATGAAGGTTTGGTGATTCTTATACTACGGTCGATATTCTTGATGTTTCTATAACAATGACCCCCTTTTTGTGTTTTTAGAGGTGTTTTTGTTAATGTTTGGTTTTGATGGTTGATGGATCTGTGTTGAGCGTTCTCATGTGGTGAGCTCGTTCTGTAAATTGGGTGTTTTGGGGGACGATGACCAAGACTGTATCCGGAGTTCTGGTGTTGCATTAGGATAGTGTGGATGATGGTCAGTGTTCTGGTGATATGGTGTTTGACGGTGGTTTTATTCTCCGGTGACGGGTGTATTGACTGCGAAGAATGTGTTGAGAGGATGGCATGACAACGGATCGACGTTTGGCAGGGATGGTGACGACGTAATGATGCCTACTGTGTTGTGATAATGACAGCTTCAGCGAGTTTACTAGCAGTGTGAGATTTATGGGATTTAGTTCCCACGGTGGTGGCTTTACTGTTTTTAATTTTGAATTTTAACCAATCTTTTGATTTCTGGTATTGTATGGTGTAATGCGGTTCCCTCTTTTCCAAGTTGGTTTTATGAAAATAAAAAAAAAATTGATTTGGCCAAAAAATCCTAATACACATCCTGTAATAATAGGTAAAGGAAATATAAAGAAGGGGTGATCTAAAATAATAATTAAGGGTGATGTAAACTAGAATCTATCAAGACTAAATAAGGCACAATAAATATGGTAAGGTAAATTACTAAAACCTGTGCAATTTAATCAATTATTTTAGAAGGAATAATAATATGATAAAAAACAAATTATGATATTGTATTTTCATATAATTAATCACATGAACATGAAACATACCCCTAAATATAATTACAAATTAAATATTTACGTTCACATCTATAATAAATATCATAATGACGGAATAAATAATTCCATAATTGATTAAATTGCACAGATTTTAGAAATTTAGCTTACCATATTTATTGCTGAATATCATTAAAAATTAAACATTCATGTTCACATCTATAATAAATATCCTAATGATGGAATAAATAATTCCATAAATCATAAATATACTATCAAGACCATATTCCAGGACATCATATATAAATAGGAAAGGCAATAACCAAATACCTAATATAGTTTGTCTCATGATACCAACCAATGCATTGAGGAGATATAACAGGCCCCAACAATCACATACTAATTAAAATTAATTCCTTATATGAATGTAGATAAACATAATCATTGTAAATTATTATATTGAAAAACTAGTATACGAAATGTTAATAATTTCCTATATAAAAAATTATTACAATCAACCATCCATACTAATATGTTGAATGGTATAAAAATTGTATATACATAGTCAAAATGATTATAAAATATCCATATAAATAATTTGGATGTTATTATAAAAACATATTTCTATTAGATAATATTTAAAATAAGATTTTTTAATGTTGATGAATATAAATACAATAAAAATAAATTAAAAACATTATTGAATAAAATACCATTTTTTACTTTGAAAATAACTTTTAAAAAATAAAGATTTATAGAATATTTGGAAAAAATATTATTTAAAAAAATTAAACGTGAGATGTCCGAATCCATACAATGATTGGACATGATATGTGGGGACTCTAAATAGGTTTTATAAGATAAAAACCTCCATTTCACATTATAGTAAAATGGTTAAAAAATACATCGTTAAGAAAACCTCAAGATGATTCCTTCCAATACAATTTATAAAATATTAAAAATGGTTCAAAATATATTTAATATATAATTTATGTGATTTCAAAAACATTTTTGAAAATAATTTTAGAAAAAAATGAAATATAATAATAATAATTTCCATCTGAAGAGAGCTGTATAGTTGGGTTTTCTTAAAAAAATTTCTCATTAATTTTAACTACCAAACAGTGAAAAATAGTACAATTTTCTAAAAATTTGATAAATAATAATCATTTAATAAAATATATTTCATTAAGATATAAATATAAAAAAAATACCCCAAGGGATGCAAAACATAAACAAGTCTTAATAATGACGATATTGGGAAAAAACGCTAACCGCATTGGTATCTTTTGAATAATAATCCTCATGAAATAAATAAAATCAAATGATACATTAAATACCTTAATGTTAAATATTAATATGTTATATATTCTCAATGGGGAAGTATATACACAATACAAACTATATAAGTGGTCAATGTGGCATATATACCATGGATGTAAAAGTGTGGTGAGATACTGTTACCTTAGGTCTGAATTCCATTGTGTGTATCCAAACATATTGTACAATGATTTTATATTTTTTATAAATATATTAGTTAAACATAATCATATATAATTATATATATCATACCATATTTTATTTACTTATATCTTTTTGTTTCCCTTTCTTAACAATTCCATGTTAAAATCATTGATTTGAGTAATAACTTATTTTTTTACATATATGTTTTTTGTTTGGTTGTTTTGATCCTTGTATTATAATCATGGATAAATAATATATATAATTATAAAAATTATATATATATATAATATATCAATATATATTTACTTATAATATTCAATAAAATTTATAGATGGGAAAACGAGTTACAGTCTTCACGGAGACGGTAAGTAGTACGTACACATGAACGTTGTTTTCATGTTGTTGAAATATGGAATTAATGAAATGTAATTAATAATTAAAATTTAATAAATACTTACTATTTAATTTATATTATATATATATATATTAATTAAATATTTCCTTATTTATATCTATGTTAAAATAATATGAAATGTGAATCACAACACTTCATGGAAGCGGTACTCCACACATGCACATGAGTGATGTAATAATTTTACAATGAATTGGAATGTATGAAAGTATATGTGATAGTATAAGTAAAGAAGTATAATTATGTGACACATAAAATATATAACAATTTAATCAATAATTATTTCCATCTAAGATATATGTTATTGGTAAAAAGAATTATATAAGTCAACAAGGTGGTCGTCTGTCATACACATAATTGACAATTTAGTTTCCCATTTAATAGAAGTTGAAATGTATATTGTTTATTAAATTAACATAATTAAATTTCAGTTAATTTTATAGAATTTTAATTTTTATTTTCAAATATTAATAAAATATTTTTAGGGTGCATAATATGAAATAAAATAAAGATGCATGGCAATGAACTATACCTCTTATGTGGAAAAACTATTTTTTTTATACCGAACGACATAATAGAATATTTTTATGATACAAATAATGACTATATATCATGTTAATAGATATAAGTAATGTATTATGTTAGTTATTTGTTGAAACTAATGGCATTGGATGTCTGAAGAGAAGATGAGAGGGGGTTCCCTTATATAAGTGTGGGTGAGGAAGGACATTGAATTCATAAATAAAATTTATTATACCCATGTTTTTAAAATAAAAAAAGGAAAAAATAGATCATTATATAACCATACATAATATAAGGAATAGATCTGGCAATAAAATATGGACTAGAAAACTTTTAGGCCCTTTTAAGCATTATCTTTCTATATAAACCCCTGATAAACTAATTTTAACCTTTACAATACTAATTAATTTATATTGTTTTAATGATTCATCATAAACAGAAATTAAAATGAAAATATTGTATAATTTTTATTATTATGATTAAAAATATGGAAAATATTTTAAAAAATTCAATTAAAATATGTGGTAGAATTTAATTTAAAATTATATCCGGATATAAGATGAAAAACGGTTTTCCAATGGAAAAGTTTTCAAAATATTAAAATATTTTAATAGAAAAATTGGACATATGATTTATTTATATAAAATAAATTTTTCTAATAGTAATTAAATTAATCTAATTTTTCCTTTAAAATAATTATAATACATAATTGATATTATAAAATCATAAAATGAAAAGGTAGTTTTCATTGAAAATTAGTATCCTAAACATTTATAAAAAAATAAATATTTATATTAAATTTAAAAACAATTAAATGTAATATAAATTTGAAATTATTATTTAAATAATTAAGTTAATTTTTTCAAAAAGAATTTCTCTAATCAGTAAAAATTAAATTTTACAGGCATGTGAAAAATATGACAGTACCATTTTTTATAAAAAATAAAATTTTTAGAAAAAACAATTTATAATGGTTTAAAGAGGTTTTTATATTCAGTTATATTAAATTGATAACTAATAAATTTTTTTGATACAAGTGTAAAAATAATAATTTTCAAAATACATACAACACTATTCAAAGCCTACAATTTAATGACTATGTTATAATTATCATATTTAAGTAATATATTTCCTAAGTCGTTTAAGCTTGGTATTTCATTTTGTATAAATTATTGAATAAAATGTTATTAATTTGAAACATTAAGGAGATAAATTGTCAGAAAATTTAAAAAATAACATCCTCACCATATGAACTTTCACTCGGAAAATTGGGAGTTTACATATGAAGATATATTTTTTGAAATCCCAAATTATAAAAAAGCATTAATAGAATATCCTATTGATAAGTGTTAAAGGTAGGAGTGAAGGTAATTTAAAATAATACATAATTAGAATTCATATTTGGAAACAATAGTGAGGCTTGGAGAAAAGTATAAATAATTATGTTGAGGGATATATATCATTGTTCAAAAGAAAGTGAATGATAAAGAGAAAGATAAATACCACTAATCTATAAATCTATGATGGGGGAAAATGCTATTTATTTAATTGTAAATGGAGGTATTTGTAAATATATTATATTTCAAGACCATTTTACCAGTGTTTTGGGATTATTTTACTATCAATATAGATAATATCATAATATATATTTACATGATTTTTTTCATTATCCCATTTTCATCCATTGGTTGTGATTCAATCATTTTCTACTTCATTTAATAATATAAGAAAGGAATACCCATGATGAAATATTTTTCAAGTACAAAGAACAAAAATTAACTATTAAAATATCACAACACTCATAATATAGTGACATGTCATTCCATTTGTCTTTAAATAAAAAAACTAAATTTTTTGAAACAAGTTATCTAATATAATAAATTAATCGAGAACACCTAAATTGGAACCCCAAATATAAAAATAATCCATTTAATATGTATTTAACACTTAGACTCCTCCAAAATATGTCTGTCCAAATTCAATGTCCAAAATTTTAGATATAAGGACATTTAATTTCCAAAATCAACATAAAATTGGATTCCAAAAATAATATAAAGTAGCTCTTAATATAACATACAAAATAAGATAATAACTTTATCACCATGATACCATAATAAAATCATGAATTCTTCTAAAAAAACATCTCATAATTCCTTAAATAATATTTGAGATTATCAAAATATTACCTAATTCTAAAAATGAAAAAAACTCCAAAAAAGAAACCTAAACCATTAAATCACTATCAACTTTCAAGGTCATAAAAACACTCCAATTTATGATTGTTTAGCAATATAATCTCAACAAAGGAGACATATTAAGGTTTTTATACTATTATTCACAGTTTTTCGTTAAAATTTCATCTTTTTACTAAATCGATTTTCTTGTTCATCAACACCATTCGAAATATATTTTCAAATCCTTATAGAAAAACTACGGTAACACAATTATTATAAATTTCATGATTCTTATAATGAGATTATCATTGAAAAAAATACTTATATAATATAATTATTTAATCTAGATATAAAATCAATTTATTTATTCATCTTTAGTTATGTTAATACGATATTATTGACCTTGATTTGTTAGATTTTTCATAGGTATACTACATTGAAACATGGGGAAGTAATTTTCATAATACCATATATAGTTACAATTGAAAAACTGAACAATTATAGTTTGTTTCTTACCCTTTTATTCATGCACCTAATATCATTTATCTCCGAAATAGATTAAATATTCCATTACCTTAAATAAAGTACAAGGTTTTATTTTTCCACAATTATCACATGTGAGAAAATCCTTCCTTACATTCCACCCCTTATCCATTTTTATAATCTATCCTCTTATTTTGTTACCTAATTTCTATATGACATAGGCAATAATTTATTTATCCTTATAGCACATTATACTATGTCCTTATATGATGATAATATTTTGGATACTAGTTTCTTATGATGGATTAGATTAATCCAATCATATAAATGTGAAATATTTCTAATTTTATCATGTTTATAGTCTTAAGAATGTTAGGATATCGTTGTAAATATTTATTTATACATCGTATCATTTTAATCTTCATCTTTTCATAGACTCACGAATTTTCTCGTTATATCTACTCGTTTCTTATAATGAAGATTTTTTTCAGAAGACTACCGTAATATCATTCCACTATTTTTTATTTCTATTTTTTATTTATCCTTTGTGTATTGTAGTAGGGTCTACCATTGATACACATCTATTGAGAAATCATAAACTACCATTACAAATTTCACCATTTCATTACTTCATAGAGAAAGAAATATAATCATTAAAGATCTTATCCTTTTATAAGTTAAAAATGTATTTTTATCCCATTAAATGATAGAGGTCACTGACACATAAATCAGTCTAACATTGTTACACCATGTCATGGATCATTAGGATGCTTAATGCATGAAAGGTTACTGGTTATAAATTGAATCATATACCCCAATATAGTTATAATATGATTAGTTTCACTTACATCTCCTACTCTAAGTTCATTATCTTTACCAGGAGGGAAATCCCATCATAGATTATGTTTATTGATACAATTATCCTCCTTCTAATAGGTCCCATTTCTAAATAATAGAACACACTATATTAGTTTATAAAATTATGAAACATAATGTATAATTATAAAATTAGTGAAATAATTAACATAAGTTGTAAAATTTATTCACAGTTAATATCATATTAATAAACATGGTCGGTTTTGGGAATGTTTTAAAATAGTATAAATGTTTTCAAATCCTTCATAATTATTTATAAATAAAATGAAAAATAACCTAAGAATTTCCATTAGGATTTCCAAAAAAATATGTCAAGAAAGGCCCATGGTCAGGGAGAATGGGACAATTATGTCAAATCAGAATGTTCCGTTTTCAGAGTTACTACCCCTATGTATAACTATGCTAGAGATGCATCTAGTTTTAGTATATATACATGGATGTATTTCTATGAAATCCACTTATTAACTATCTTTCCAAAACATTAGGATGTTATCCTATAATTATTCGTATTTCAAAAGTCATTCAAATAGATATATTTCCTAATCGATGATTTCAGAAATCAAAATTTCCATGATTTTTACTAAACATTCACTGATACTGACTATAAAAACACCAACACTAATTTCCTAGATTAATGGGATACATTATTTCATTGGTTTTTGATACAAGGAATCATATCCTAAATGATGAAATAGAATAATAGTCCTTCAAAAAAAGAAACATAAATTAATTTCACATTATAATTGATATCTAAAAATACAACATTGTATTTTCTTTGAGACCAGAATTATTCCATTTAGCATATACATGTATATCATTCATAATACACTTCATATAATTCTCGGGAATGGAAAAAAATGGAAGGGGTGATCTCAAATTATTATTATGGGTTATGTACATCATAAGTTATCATAAATATATAAGTAATAATAAAAAAAAGGTAAATAACAAAAACATTTCCATTTAATGAATAACATGATAATTAAGAATTATATGAGAGGAATAAATGATATGTGAATGATTTTATATATATAAACACATAAGTTTGAAACTTATCCCTTAATATCATAACTAATCAAATAAACACATGGATACCAGTAACTAATTTTAAAACGAGGAAATTCATAATTTTGGAAAAGATAAACACACCATCAAGTCCTCTTTCCAATACATTTTACATAAATGTGTAGGGCCTCGAACAAATACCCCATCTATTTTGTCTCATGTGACATAACGATGCATAAAAGTCTATAGAGGGCCCCACTCATCAGATTCTAAGTCCAATTCATTCCTCATATTAAAGATGAGAAACATCACCAGTATGAACATATATATTTAAAAACTATCATATGATATCCTAATAATTTCCTCAGTCAATATACATAATCATAAACTATCGAAAGTACTATAGAGAATGTTATCAAAAACATAATTCCCAAAAAACTTATCATAAACATCCATATAAAATATGATGGATGGTATTATAAAAAGATATACCTAATTTACATTACGTGAAATAATGTTTCTTTACTTTGATGAGTAAAAATACAATAAAAATATCATTATAATAAATCATGAGGAAAACAAACTTTTCACATTGGAAATCACAACTAAAAACTAAAAATTTATATATTATTAGGAAAAATACATTTTTTAAAATAAAACATGTTAAACATATAATGTAATTATAAAAATAATT
Source organism: Viscum album (assembly GCA_963277665.1). Taxonomy (NCBI): domain Eukaryota; kingdom Viridiplantae; phylum Streptophyta; class Magnoliopsida; order Santalales; family Viscaceae; genus Viscum; species Viscum album. The sequence continues at coordinate 602,702,000 of OY728153.1, read as the reverse complement.
ATTGTTCATGAATTTTAGTAATTTCATACAAGTTGTATAAGTTAAAAACATTTTTTCACATTTTTTTAAAAAGGATAAAAAGTACCTCAACTAGTTAAAAATAATATAACTTTGAAAGAATTTAATAAAAATTAAAAAGTGGGTTAATATTGATTAAATAAATAATTGGGTGGATGTTAATATGAACATTCCAAATAATTTTAGAAACATAGATGTGGAAGAAAATTTAATTTTGAAAGAAGAGAGAAATAAAGTCTACTTTTTGGTAAACATTTTCATAAAAATTTTAATTACAAAAGAGATTGAAAGTGACATATTAATTCAAAATTTAATGATTAACCATATTATAAGAATATTTAATTTATTAATGATACAAATATAAAACTATTTCACAATAGGAGTCTTAGAAATAAACAATCCTACATAATGACGTGATTTTGAAATAAACCCTTATAACATTGGTATATTTTGAATCATAAGACCCATGAAAGAAATTAAATAAAATAAATCATTATAAACAATGAAGAAAAATAGACTCATGGTATAACTTATAAAATCGGAACAATAAGAACCACACAAAATAAATGATTTGTTAATAATTAGCATGCCTCGTAGAAGTAAAAGTGAGATGAGAAACCCTTACCACATGTCCAACTTCCTTTGTCTATTTCAAAACAACCTATATAATTAAAATATATTTATTATAAATATTTTACATAAAAATAATAATATATATCATAACATATATTATTTTCTAATTACTTTTTAACACCAATTTACTAATTATTTCTTATTAAAATCATTCATCAGGGTAATAATCGCTTTGTATATCATATATGTTTTGTTTCAGTGGTGTATGTACTTATAAATTTATCATGGTTATTTCATATTATAAAATATAAATATTATAGAAATTTGATATATATTCATTATATAATTATTTATAACATTCTATAAGTAATAGAGATATGGTTAGTTGTTTATATGCATGGACACTATTTTTATTTTTTGATGGATGGAACGAAAGAATAGTGAGTATTAATTTAACATAATAAAAACATTATTTTATAATATATATGATATATAATCATTAAATACACTATTATTAATATCCATGTCAAAATCATATGAAAAAAATAATCACATCACTTCGTGGTGGTTGTATTCAAAAAGTTTGAATAAGAAACGTTATAGTTTTCAAAAGGATTAGAAGGTAAGAAGGTAGATATGGAATTATAATTATAGAAGTATAATTATGTCATAAATAAAATATCTAATCTTCAAATCCATAATTAAATCCATTAATAAGTGATGGTTTCAGAAAATGAATCACCTAGGTTTACGAGGTGATAGTGCACCACACACATGATTGACATTTTAATTTTCCATTTGATGGAAGGGGAGATAGATATATGTTTTTAAATTATGTTAATAACATATAAGAATATTAGATATACAGTTTAAATTATTTTCTCCTAGTTTTATTATATTTTAGGGGGTAGATTCAAATATAAAATGAAGATAAATGATTAAGGAATATTCATCTTTTTCAGAGGAACTGTTTAGGTTTATACCTAAATCATTTTGTGAAAAAGATTCAGATAAAAAAAATTATAGTTAACCTTGAGAGATTTAATTATATAATTTTTTATGTATTTTACAAATGAAAGGGATTTGTCATTTTGAATAATATTGGAGAGTGGGTTCCCTTTTATATATATGGGATATGAAAATGTTTATTTTTTTGAAAGGTATAAATTATATCCATTTTTTTAAAATTAAAAAGGATCCAAATGGATCATTATAGATGCATAGATGATATGATGCGTAAATATGTCTAAAATATAAGAATTAGACATGTTTTCAAGTATTTTGACAATTATCTTCTTATTTTAACCCCAAATAAAGTCATTTATATCTTAATTGATGTAATTAATTTTAATTTTTTTACTATTAATTATGACACAAAATTATTTTGAACTATTTTATAAAACTAATAATTATTTTTCCAATTATATAATCCATTTTATAAATCTAATTTACATAATTGGAGTCATTTTATTTATCCTGAAACCCATAGATGCAAAAAATGGGGTTTAAAGGAATTTTTTTCAAAAGTATAAAAAGTTATTTTATCAAAATTCAACATTTCATTGATTAAATGACCCAATTAGACTAATTATTATATAATAGAACTCATTTTACTTATAATACAATTTTAAATAATATGTAATTTTTATATTTTTTATATTAAAACATAGTTCTCAATAATAATAAGTGTTTTTCAATATTAATGTAAAAAATAAAATTTTCTGAAAATTCTTAAAAATACCACTATGAAAAAGTTTACATAATATTTTCATAATTTCATTTTGTAAAATAAAATTTTCAAATTTTGTAAAAAATAATTTAAACATAATTACACAAAACATAAGAAAACAATTTTTAGAAAAAATACACTTTTTCTGAAAAAAATTGTTTTTCTTTTAAATTTACATTATTTTTATTTCAAATAAATTTATAAAAAATGATTTTTTTGGACATGTGTAATCCATATAAAATTCATAATTTAGTTATTTGTAATCATTATTTCCAAATTAACGGCCATGTCATAATTTTCATATTTAAATAATACATTTCAAGAGTCCTTTAAGCTCAGTGTTGCTTATCATATACACTATAAAACACAATGTTCCTATTTTAACATCTCAAGGTGTTAAAATTTAGCCATACATTCCAACCCATTCTATATATTTTGGAAAATATAGTCTATAATCCATAGGTGTAGGTTTCCCTGACAATATGGTTAAGATATTGTATTAATTCACAAAAAATATAGGAATTAAATCTATTTTTCACAAACCCAATTATGGGAAACTACCTAGACTCATCCTTTACTGAAACTATTGAATCTTTGTCACATAGATACCACTTCCAATGAATAAATATACTATAAGAACAAAACAATTTTTAGATAAATTGAATATTTATTTCTTTTAACATTTCACATTTCATTAATTACCAATCAAAATCCTTGTCCTCTAAGAATAATCCAACCCTTTCCATGGTTTCTCATGGTTTATCATTATTTCAGCATAAAATCCATACACCAAAAAAATGTGTTAAAATATTTTTCATTTATTATCATTCCATAGTTCTAGGTATTATAGGACTCGTACTATGATATATAAAGTTACATAAACCAATAATAACCACCTCTGTAATGTAGTAGGGAAAGGAAAGAAGAAAACAAGGAAATCAATCATCTAACCCTGAATGAAGAGTCATTAAAAAGAAATAATCCTATAATTCATCATGAAAAATAACTAGTTATCCTATATTAATCTTTCTCCATCAGTCATGGTACCATAATCAATACCCCCATGTATATCACATTCCATCCCAACATTACAGGTGCGAACTGCAACCATAAACCCAGACATCCCCCCATTCGCTCTAAATAACCATCCATTCCAATTTCACATCACATTATATAGAAATGATCCTCATACAAAAGAAATACCCATGTTATAAGAAAATAGAACACATTTAATAGTGTATATAGGCCATACAACTGAGACATATATTCTTTAAGATAAAATGGGATCTCTATGCCAAAAATAATTGTATTTATCAGACAACAAATTCATAAACATCCTGAATTAACTGATTCATTTATTATAGGTCCAACCACATGAAATCCAAGGTATCAACTATTGGAATTTGTATAAGATATTTAAACATGATTCAAGTTTGATTTCCATTTTTTGTTAAACAAAATGGATGAGCGATTTCAATTAAACATGGTATTTTATTATTTATCCAAAAATCATAATTAGATTAAATATCTTATTCTAATTTCCATGCATGAAAAAAATTAATAAACCATTTTATAAGAAAAGATAATACAATATCTATAAAATCATGTTGAAACTGGTAACATAGAGTAAACATAAGAGATCTCTACAACCAAAACCAATTAATTTAATTAATTTTTCGTTATTATTTATTAAGGTAAATTTTACCATTACCCAAGGGAAAAAATCGTGATAAAATTATGACTACACTTAAAAGAAGGAGAATCATAATATTCCATATCTTGATTTAGAAGATCAATTTTCTCTATAAAATAATAGACAATTTAGGTTCTTCCACCACTAAAGGAAACACTACCAAGAAAAAGGAAATCCTTCTAGAACCTAATATTTTTAATTCACCAAAAACTATTCATATATATCAACTCAAAACTTATAGTTATTCATAGTGAACATTCAATGAAAGGAAGAACAAAAAAGGAAATAGGGGATGTGAATTTACCATAAACCAAGGGTGATTCATCCCCCTTGATCCATGTGTTAGGATCCTTAAAATTTTGATAAATGGGCTAGAGGGGGGGACAAATACATAACCAGATTACTCTTTCTATCAATGGAACCATATGATAGTAAAATGACACAACCACACCTTTGGTTCTTGAGGATCATTCATAGATTGAAGTAACATTAGAGAAGAGTGATATGGATCAATAAATATATAAAACAATTAATTAAGAAGGAATTAAATACCACTTATAACATACCATACATTTTAACCTTTGAACCAATCAATATCCAAGAAGAAAGGTGGCCATTTAGGCAACTAAAATTATAGCTAGACCGTCACCACATCCTCCACCAAGTGTATATAAGCCCATAATTATCCATACCAACACCATATCAACCATGTAATGTTTCCAAATTCTTGACCATTTTTCATAACCATAGATGCCATAATGGGAGCGATGATATTTCTATTGTATGGTCAATTTTAAGTCCCCTAAAAAAACTCACATAAGGCCACACCCTAGTTTGAGCATTTAGCCCATTTTATAAAGGGAATCACTAGGGAAAAAATGGGTAGGTCCCTACCCTCTATCAGGGCATGGTGACCCAAAAAAACCAATATATTTCCCTTATCCTTTGGAACACTAAAAAATCCTCCTCAACACCACCAAGAATTGGAAAAACAAAATGTAATAGATTTTAAACTTTTGATGTAACACCCCAGGTTTAAAAGTATATTCTATGTTATTTAAATGTTCCAAAATTCAATAAAATACATAAACTTATGAACATAGAGATATACCTAGTAAGAACATTATTTACACAATAACTAGAATACATCTCTGACACACAAGAACTAAGCCATTAAACCCACTATTATCGATCATAAAACAATTGGAATTCCTCCAAGAAACACAACGATGCCAATCAGGTAGTTCACATCTTTTGGATCTTATAGAAGAAAAATAGTTATACCAAGAACAACATCAACATAACTATGAATAAAAATAACATATAAAACCATTTTTGAAAGTAGTGGTGTGAGCATCAATGTATTATTTTTTTTGTTTTTGAACGACCCTTAGACATATATATTTATAATGTATTTATCCGAACATTATAAAAACTATCCATTAGAACATTTAATATTTAAAAAAGACATATGATAACTCTTAATATATAAATAAAATAAATATACAATGTTGATTTGTATATTATTATTTAACTTTTAATTGATATGCAATAAAAAAACTTTGTGTATTTAAACAAAATTCTTATAAAAAAATAATATTAAAACATATATATTTATTTTAAATATGAAATTATAAGTTAAAAAAATTATAATTATGAAAAAATAATATTAAGAATAATATTTGTTTTGTAAATAAATAAATATATATATATATCAATAAGAAAATATGTAAATTTAAGATATTAATATTAGTTTTGTAATTCAATATATAAATTTACATTTTTTTAAAATATGGTTATATATATAAAGAACATTATAAGTTTATGTTTAAAATAAAACCAAAATAATGAAATGAAATACAAATAAAAAAAATAGATAAATCAGAATTAGGGTAGGGTTTCATGTGATGAGGTTGTGAGGTTAGAGAGAGAGCGTGACTGGGAGACGAGGCCTTCGAGAGAAGACCTGTGTGAGCACAGGTCGAAGACAGTTCCTCTTTGGGAGTTGAGGTCAAAGTAAGTTCGAGGCGAGTGCGAGTCCGATTGATGTTGAGGCTGATTCGTTTTTAAATATAGGGTTGAGGCCGATCACTTCAGTGAGTGATTTTGACTGTCATTCGAAATACAAGGAGTATTTTTTTGGATCGATATGCAAGTCGAAGACAAGTGAGGTATGAACTAATAGATCAGATTCACATGTATGAGATTTAGGGAAATTGATGTTTGGTTTTTTGAATATCTTATTCACATTGTCAACATTAGAATGTATATGTTGTTTATTCAAGTTTTTGTTATCGATATTTAATTTTTTTGAATTCATTTTTGTTTATATTAACTCACTATTTCATCATTATCCATTGATTTTTCTTCTTCTGATGTCCACAGATTACTATTACCTATATTTTTATGGGTTTTCTTCTTAGAAATTTATCAGCTATCCATTTTGGTTGATTTTTTTATTCTATATAAGGATGATTTTTTTTCATTGATTGATTTTATAAAATAATTGAAAATGATTTTTGTCTCATTTTTCAATAATTTTAGTTCGATTTCCTTTAATTTATTTCTCTACTATCATTTTAGACATAAAACATTCATATAATAAATTACGGATACGATTTTGATTATAGACTCAATAAGAGGATATATATTTTTAGAAGATTACATTTATCACTTGTGTATTCTTCAGTGATGTTGTATTATAAATTATATCTTTAAATTCCTAACAAATGATCCAAAATTATTTACAACAGTACCCCACATTAATATTTATTATCAAATTGAATTAAAATATTTCTATTCATTGAGTATAAATAAGAGCGGAGACACCTTTTATGAAAATAAATACCCCCTCCACTTCACTTTATTTCAATCAACGAAGAAGATCTGCTCTACAAATAAAACCTGCAAGGGATAGTTTTATTTAATTTTATATATTTCCATATTTATAATAAGATATAGTTAGTCTATTTATTTTAAACTTTTGATTCTTAATTTTAATGGGTTCTAGTAAGGGAATGAAACTTTTAATTATTTGTTTCTTTAAAACTATACCTTCTGTAGAAATAAATATATTCATTTATTTTATTTTTAAATTTTCCACTTTATTTTCATGGGTAATCCATCTCTTAAAATATTATTAATATGTTATATATATATATATATATATATATTGTTAGGTGTTACTCAAATTTTTCAAAAGGTTTGGTCTTTAATTTTATTATAATTGAGTTTATGTTTTCAAGATAATTTGAATAAGAATGAAAATTACCTATTCGTTTAATTTAAAATAAAAAAGTATTTATATTTTAATTTATCATAGAAATATAATATAATATAAATATATATGCTTACATGATGTTCAAGTATATAATTGTTTTAAATAATTTATTAATCATGTATTAATTCACTTGAGAATTTACAAATAAAGATTGTCATAATTTTATCATGTGCATGACATATAAGAGTCAAGATTATAATAATACATCAATGATTTTGTTATCATGACATTTATACATCAATATACATATGTACTTAATGTCATGTTCTATAAAACCAATGTTCATATAAAAGGATGATTGCATTTAGTAAGGAAATTCTACTTTGATAATTTTTGTGCGCAACAAATAATTATCTAAAGAAGATAGACTTATATAGTCACTATTGTTATTAGTTTTTGTAACATCCCATGTAAATAAAGATATATGTCATTTTCATATTTATTTATATTTATGAATTAAATATTAATTTTACTTTAAATTGGATTCTATGTTTAGTGGCATACCCGATACGCAACGACGAGTATTTTTGAAATCTTACGTTACACAATTATAATATAATATTATTATTTTAAATGGTATTTAACACCTAGCCTTTATATTGGAGGGAATTAATAGAATAAAATAAAATATGATTATACATGTTTCTTAAATGTTTTTACATTTATCCAATAAAAATTAGAGTCTTAAAAGGTGAATGAATCCGATTTAAAGCATAAATACTCTAATATTCATTAAGAGGTCTATTTACCACCTTTTGATGGAGAACAATTATTATATCTAGTTTTAGTCACTTTTATATGATATATTTAACAAAAGAAAATTCATATTTAAAATTTGAACATCAAAATTTATTTTGGATGCAATTTTGTTATTATTCTGATAAAGTTCATTTTTTAAAGAGTAGTGAAAAATATTGTATTTTAATTCCAATCTTCTTTTTAATCTAATTTATTTATATGGTTAGATTTTGTTTTTAATAGGTTTTAAAGTGTATTTAGATTATATTTTTAACATTTAATACAATTTTTTTCTTTGGAAGTAATTTCACATTGAAATTGGACATAAACAAGTGTCAATCTGTTGATAGTTATTTCTTAAAAACATACTTTTTATTTTGTCAGAGAGAATTAATTTTAACTTAATTTATGCCAGTTCTGTGTTTTAAATTTTGAAAAAAATATTCCATATTTGGAATCAGGAGGTCCAAATTGTGTAAAAAGGTAACTTTTATTTTTAGATATTATGAATATTTACTTTAGTAACTATTTTTTTTACCTTGTTTAAAATTAAATCTGGTAAATAATGGTAAACAAATAATATTATAATAATATTAAATTACCATAACATGTTCCTTAATAATATTTGTTGATACATATCCGACCATTTTCATCCTTGGGTCTATTTTGGGACCCCATGGGGCCACTTAGGAGTGATAATGACACTTTATTTTAATTAACATAAGTAAAGGAAAAAATGACATAAACAAATATCTTTTAGTAAATAAATTTTTAAATTGGGTTATATAAGTTATAACTTGAACTATAAATATTAATTTGAAATATAAAACTATTTCCTTCATCATGGTATTTTTTTCTAATTTTTATACATCAAATAAATTAAATTATTTATGACACAATAATGATGCAGTGTTTACCTCATTAATAAGTGATTTAAATAAATAAGATTATATAATTAAAATAATGTCTAAAACCTATCCAATTCGTATTGGATGATTTTATTTCAACAATTAGTCATTATATATTCTACTGTATTATGTTTTGGAAATTTAGAAACCGAATTTCATTATATAATAAAATAATATTTTCACACTTTCCTAAAGAGCCCCTCCCCCTTATAAAATGTCCTCACATATATCTCATTAATCACACCTCTCAATCCCCTTGGATTATCCAAGAACTACCCAAATAAGCCTTAATGATCCTTATCTTCCTCTTAGAAGTATTAACATAGGTAGAAGGCACGTCAAGAAGTCCTTTTGGTTCAAACCAAATAGAGTTACCCGATTTAAAGGGTACTGTTTCTCTTAAATTATTTTCTTTTTATTTTAATTCTACAACCCATATATTCTTTTTATTTTTTTATAAAAAAACCAGTATCCTCAATATACTAGGATGTTATTATGAGAAGTATTCTAACTACACTTACACACACCTCCATCTAATGGGTAATGAACAAACTGTTTCTGTGGATGGAAAACTAACGCCTCACAAAACAATGATTGTTCAGTTTTATCCTATCGCCTCTCATGGTGGACATTAAGATGGAACTATATTTATATATGATACATATTATTATTATGTTTTCTTTATAATTCTTTATTTTTCATTTATATCATACATTTATGGTTTCCATTATGGGTAGACGTGATAATTTAATTTTTGAAAGTACGGACTACCGCCCCTCAAAGTGATATAACTCTTTAATTACATATATGGGATGTATAAAGGATGGAGTTTATAATATTATATATTATTTTATACTAGAATTATAATATACCGATGTATCATTATGTTTTAATTCTATTACAATACTAAATAGAAATGAAAGTGGCATTCATGCGTACATACGACTTACCGTATCCATGAACGGTGCATTTCATTTCTTACCTCCAAATGTTATGTAAAATTATAAATACATGTATATACTGGATATATATGATATCTAAATCATTAAAATCATTTCTGAGAAAATGGAATTTTGACCACATAGACAACTTAAAGATATAAGATGTTCATTTTTCACTCAAGTACCAAATAATGACAAAACAACCATTATTAACTTAAATGATTACAGAATGTTTATAACATGGTAATATGTGATAAGAAAGGAATAATAAACATGAAAAAGGTTCTTAAGAAAATATAAATTAACTTTAGTTTATATTCATGATATTAAAGAACAAATGGGTTATGTCGGATACAAGGTAAGGGACTTCGTCTCAATCTCCATTCATTGAGGCATATTTTGTTTTATACACAAATTTATTTTATACTCTATATAAACAACTTTGAATTTTAATTTCATTCAAAGGGAATCTTTTTCTATAAGGTGTTTTACTAAACAACAAAAAGGAATTTTTTTCTTACATAAGCGGTGACAATGACCTTTCGACGACCGCTAGTATTATTTTATCTTTGGTATCCTTAACAAAACACAATGTTTTTAAAACAAAAATAAATAACATATACTCTTTTGCATATTTTGGTATTGAAAATGGTTTTGATAATTGATGTGTTATTTCAATATATTTAAATGATATATTGTGATTGAAATTTGTAAATGTTATATTTCCTTTGTGATTGTTTTATGTGTTATGAATATGTTATGGTTCTTGGGCCTTGTTTACGTATATGGGTGGTTCCATGATAAACCATGGGAAGGTGAGCTTGAGATACCTCTCCAATGCATTGGGTAATGTGGCAGAGGTAAACCTGAATGTTTCTTCTAAAAGATTTAGGGAATATAATGTGATAGGTATTCAAATGTAACTCCCAATGTAGCAGTGATAGCTATAATATAAGTATGATATGGATGCTACATGTTACCTTTATGATTTATGATTTCTATGTGTTATTCATAAATCATATGATTTCATGAGGCATGTTAAAGATCTTATGTTATGAATGTATTGATGAATTAATATTTTCATTCTTTGTATAAAAACCCTTACTAAATTTTTATGCTCATCCCATGTTTCGAAGTGTTTTTCATAGGATAATGATGAATCATGCCAAGGATGGGATCAAGGGAAAGTCATGATATCTAAAACATGGAACTGGACATGGCTATTTTTTAAAGTGTTTTTATTTTATGAAAAAATGATTACTAAGTAGAAGTGTCTACTTTGTAATTTTTGAGATGTAATGTAATAGTTTAGACCTAACTCTCTAAAAATATAAACCTGAAAATATCATCAATGTAAATTATCCATTAAATTCAAGAATAAGTAATGTTTAATGTCGGGTCCTTATATTTGGTATCAGAGGTCAGTTTAGAAAACATTATGAGTTAGAATATTGTTAAATTATTGTCCAAAAATTAATTTATGGTAAGATTGAAATGATAAAGCAATTATAGATTACCATGTTTCTTCGCATAAGATATTTCTGTGTTCAGAATGGTTTTCTGCAGAGGAAACATAGAAGTTGTGATGGAACGACATTAGGAGGAAGACAACCATCCAAATCAGAAACTTGATATGGTCAGAAACAGAACTGAACAATTTTATAAAGTGATGGAATAGTTGACCCATGCTATAAATGGTGGTGGTATCCATGCACGAGATCATCCAAATCAACTATAGAGGAACATGTCAGTAGTGAAAAATGTCATGGGGAAAAATCCCCCATTATTCAGAGGATCATCTGATCATGTGCTAGCTGAAGGGTGGATTAAAGCTTTGGAGAATATTTTTGATGTCATGGGGTGTTCAGAACATCAAAAGGTTAGTCTTTTTGTTTACCATTTTGAAGGAGAAACTGATCAGTGGTGGTCGATGGTGAAAAATATCTGGGACAGTGAGAAGATTGATTCTCTTGATTGGGATGAATTCAATGGTATTTTTCTTGAGAAATATTTGCCTAAGGTGGTTCATCTTAGGATAGAAAAAAAATTCCTATAATTGAGGTAGTAGGATGACTTAGTGGCTACTTATAAAGAAAATTTCACTTGACTAGAAAGGTATGTTCCAAATTTCATACAATATCTTGATAGTAAAAAAAAATTTAGTCAAGAATAAAGCCTGAGTATTGAAGGGATTTAGCTTATCATGAATTAAAATGTTATGAAAACTTGTTCGATGTGTAGAGAAGGTGGAAATTGAGTATTCTGATGATTAGGTGTTCTTTAAAAAACAACAAAATAAGAAGTCAAGGTGGAAGATGAAATGGAAGAACTCTTCAAAAAAGTATTATGGTAAAAATCATAAGTTTATTATTTTTAAAAATTTTGGAAAAAATAATACTGGGGAATGTCTTTGTAATTATTGGTAAGTTCTACCAATGTGGTAAAATGGGACATAAAACTCATAATTGAACTGAAAATGATCAGGGTAATGATAAGACAAAATCTGATTTACAATCTTTAATATGTTTTAGGTGTAATGAAATGGTTCATTATGAAAATTATTTTCCAATGAATAACACAACTATGGAAAAGTATCCAGACTACAAGAAAAAATGGGTGGTGAAATTCTTTTCAACTACTCCAGTAGATGTTGGGCCATCAAATGATGTAGTATCAGGTACACTATTAGTTTGTTCAGATTATGACAATGTGTTGTTTGATTTGGGCTCTACACATTCATTCATTTCTAAGAAGATTTCTAGTAAATTGGGAATTTCATATCAGGATATGAATCTTGAAATTATGGTAAAAACACCAAGAGGAAATGTTGAGACAAAAATAAATTATAAGAACCTTAATGACCTTGTGTTCCAAAAGAATCTACCTGAAAACCTTATTGTTTTTTCTCTAATAGAGTTTGATGTTATTCTGGGTATGTATTGGATTTCTGTTTATCACTCTAAGATTGAATGCAGAGCTAAAGAGGTTTATTTTCAGAAATATTTTCAGTTTGTGTACTAGAATGAACCCTTACTTTTGATAACCTATCAAGAAGCTAAGAAACTAGTAAAATATGGAAATGAATGTTACCTTGAACATATAGTTGAAAACAAATGAACTATTTAGATTAATGATGTGCCAGTTGTAAATGAGTATCTTGATGTTTTTACTAATGAGTTTCCTGGTACTATACCTGATCAGAATGTTGAATTTACTGTTGACTTAGTTCTGGATACAAATCCAATTTCAAAACCCCCTTATCAAATGGCTCAAATTGAACTTTTAGAGTTAAAGAATCAATTTCAGGAGTTATTAGATAAATATTTCATTCGACCTAGAACATCACCATGGGGTGCTCTTATCTTGTTTTTTAAAAAGAAATATGGTTCAATTAGACTTTAAATTGATTATAGAGTGTCGAATAACATCACTGTTAAGATCAAGTATCCTTTGCCACATATCGATGATTTGTTTGATAAGCTCCAGGGAGCTCAGTATTTTTCAAAGATTGACTTGAGGTCGGGGTACCATCTTTTGAATGTAAAGGAAGCAGACATTTTGAAGACCACATTTCATACTAGATATGACCATTATGAATTTTTAGTTATTCCTTTTGGGTTAACCAATGAAACTACTATATTCATGGATCTTATTAATAAAATTTTCCGTGATTTCTTGGATAAGTTTGTGGTTGTGTTCATGGATGATATTTTGGTTTATTCTAAAAGTAAAGAGGGTTATGAAAGTAATTTAAGGGTTGTCTTGAAAACATTAAAAGAAAAGAAACTATTTGGGAAATTCAGAAAGTTTGAGTTTAGTTTACATCAAATTTCTTTCCCTAGTAACATTGTTTCAAAAAATGGCATAACTGTTGATCCTGCTAACACAAAAGTTATTGAAGAATGGCCAAGACCCAAGAATATAAATGAGATTCATATTTTTATTGGTTTGGAAGGTTATTACAGGAGGTTTATTGAGAATTTTTCATGGTTATATAGCCCACTGATTAAGTTAACTCAAAAAGGCATTATGTTCATTTGGACAAAATAATGTGCTGATTGTTTTGAGGAATTGAAAGGAATATTGGTGAATGCTCCAATTTTGGAGCTACCTTCCACAAATGGATAGTTTTTTATTTACATTGATGCTTAATAGACATGACTTGGTTGTGTCCTTATGAATAATGATCAGTTAATTTCTTATGATTCACGTTAGTTAAAACCTCATGAGTTAAATTACACTACACATGATTTGGAATAAGCTGCTATTTTTTTTAAAATTTGGAGGCATCATTTTTATGGAGTAAAATGTGAAATATATACTGACAAAAAACATTTGATGTATATATTCACTCATAAAGAATTTATCATGAGACACATGAGATAGTTTGAATTAATCAAGGATTATGATTACATGATCCTCTAATATCTGGAAAAGTAAATAAAGTGGATGATGCTTTGTGTCAAAAAAGTATTGCTTCATTAACCATGATATGTTTAGAAATAGATCCTTTGGTTTTTGATTTGAGGAACCTTTTCATAGAATTTTTTGGTTCAAGAAATTATTCTGTTTTGTTTCATGTGTCTGTGAAATCATCTCTATCTGATAGAATAAAGAAAGAGTATAAGGAAGACAATGAGTTACAAAAAAACATAGAGTTGGTTCAAAAGGGAAAGTTACCTGAATTTAACATTGATAATGATTGTGTTTTGAGATTTAGAGAGATATTATGTGTGAATTGTGATTCATATTTAAAGAATGACTTGTTATGTGTAGATCGTAGTTCTCCATTTTCAGTTCATCCTGGCAGTACTATGATATATAGAGATCATTGGGAGTATTACTGGTGGGATGGAATGAAAAGAGATATTAGTGATTCTACTGTTAATTGTTTGACTTGTCAACATGTTAAAGTAGAGTGGTAGTTACCGAAAGGGATGCTTCTGTCATTATAGGTGCCAGAGTGGAAATGGTAAAATATTTCCATGGACATTGTTGTGGGATTACCGAAGACATCTTGAGGTAATAATGAAATCTATTTTATTTCTGACCGATTAACTAAATATTCTCATTTTCTTCATATTAAAGATACATTGTATCTAGATCAACTTTCTTGGTTGTATGTTAAAGGGATATTCAGGTTTCATGTTGCTCCCCACTCCATTGTATCTGATCGTTATCCCAGGTCTACTTCTAACTTTTGGAATGGTCTTCAGAAGTTGTTGGGTTCTAAATTAAATTTTAGTAAAAATTTTCATCCTCAATATGTTGGGCAGTTAGAACGAAAAAATCCGACCTTGGAGGATATGCTACGTGCTTGTTCACTGGTTACCAGGAAAGTTTTGACCAATATATTTATTTGGTTGAATTTTCTTATAAAAAAAGTTTTTATTTTAGTATACAGATGGCTCCATTTGAGGCATTATATGTCAAGTGGTGTCGAAATAGTTCTTTTTGGGATCAAGTGGGTGAAAGGAAGTTGATGGGACCAGAATTGGTAGATAAGATAGAAGAAAATGTTCATTTGATTTAGAAGCACATGAGAATAGCTCAGAGTAGGCAGAAAAGTTATACAGATAACCGAAGGAAGGATTCTTCTTTTGGGGTAGGTGATCTTGTCTTTCTCAAAGCTTATCCATGGAAGACTGTGATGTGTTTTTGGTAAAAAGAGATAATTGTGTCCGAGTTTCATTGGACCTTCTGAAATCCTGGAGAAAGTTGGATAAGTTGCCTACAGAGTGGCTTTATCTCCATATTTATCCTAAGCACACAATGTTTTTCATGTTTCTATATTGAGAAAGTATATGTCGGATGCATACCATGTTTTGAGCCCAAAGGTATTTTAGTTGGAAGAGAATATTTCTTTTGAGGAACAACTAATCCAGATTCTTGATCTAAGAGAGCATGTTTTGCAGAATAAAGTAATTACATAGGTAATGGTTTTGTGGAAAGACCATATGGTTAAAGAGGAAACATGGGAATCTGAAAATGCTATGAGGGATAAATACCCCCTTTTATTTGACAAGTGAATAAAATTTAAAGAATTCCATTTCCAATAGGGGGAATATGTAACATCGCTGTTAAATAAAGAAATATGAAATTTTCATATTTATTAATATTTTTGAATTAAATATTAATTTTACTTTAAAGGGGATGCTATGTTCGATAGCGTACCTGATATGCAACGACGAGTTTCTTGGAAATCTTACATTGCACACTAATAATATAATACTATTATTTTAAATGGTAGTTAACTCTTATCTGTTGTATTAGTGGGAATGAATAGAACTAACTAAAATATGATTATACATGTTTGTTAAATGTTTTTACATTTATCCAATAAAAGTAAGAGGATTAAAAGTTGAATGAATTTGATTTAAAGCATAAATACTCTAATATTCATTAAAATGTGTATTTACCTCCTTTTATGGAGAACCCTTTTTAAATATAGTTTTTTTTCACTTTTATATGTTCTATTTAATAAAAGAAAACTCTGTTATAGAATCGGGACATCAAAATTTACTTTTGATGAAATTTTGGTATTTGTTTGATAAAGTTCATTTTTAATAAATAGATAAAAATAATGTATTTTAATTCAAAACTACCTTTTATTTTAATTTATTTATTATAACACCCCAAGCTTCCATGGTACGTTTCTCTTTGAATAATGCAGTAGCTTTCATTCTATGAAACTTGGAGTCTTAACACACCCTGACGAATCAAACTAGCCATTATGAATTGTAATACCCACTTTTTGAAATTTTATAAATTTTATTTTTCAAAATGGACTTCATTTTTGGATTCAGAATGTCAAAATTATCTTTGGGTAGAATTTTGGTATTTTTCTAAGAACTTTAAAATTTAGATGAATAGTGAAAAACACTGTGTTATTATTTAAAACCGACCTTTTATATAAATAATTATTTATTTTATTTAAATTTATTTTTGGTAAAAATAGATACATAATACCTATATAATTTCAATGTAATTTATTGTAGTTACTTTATAATAAGTTTAGATATATAAAAAATTTATTGAACTTTTTATAGTCTTTTACACACCTCCTAGGAGCATTTGCAAATTTACATAAAACTTAATTTTACCACATCTATGAGTTTAATTTCAAAAATCCAAGAGACATGGTTGACATAAGTACATAAAATTTGGTTCAATAATATGAAAATAATTTTTGGTGAATAGTAACTTTTGACTTTTATTTACCACGGTTAAAAGTAAATAGAGTAATTAAGGGTAAAAATGATATTATAATTATCCTAACACATGTCGTAATTCTATTGGATGAATGTTATTCATCCAAAAAACATCCTTTGGAATAAAATATGATCCTTTTGGTCCACTTGGATTAGATTAAGACATTTAATATTATTTTATTTATAGAAGAGTTAAAAGTGTTAAATTCAATGTTTAATTACTAAACCATTTTTAATATAGGGTTACACACAATATAAATTAGACTATATATATTCAATAAAAATAGAAAACTATTTCCTACATAATGGTAATTTGTTTATATTTTTTATAAATTAAATAATTTAATTTATTTATGAAACAATAATGATGCAGTAATTACCCTGTTAGTCAAATATTAAAATAATTGATATTATAAATATCCAAATAAATGTAAATTTAGACTTATGATGAATTACATTAATTTTATAAGATAATATGACATGATAGGGTTGATTAAATAATTTTTTTTCTAAGTAACCATGCTGTTATGATTTTCACAAAAACCAAATACTAAATAATGTCAAAATTGACATAAATGAGTTTTTAAAACAAATACTATATTATTAATTGATATAATATTACTAAAAATCTATGGTTCATCCAAAGTAATTAGATAAAGTTATATATATATTAATAATGAACTAATTGGGGTTCTCTTGGATTGTTATAGTATGTTTATTAACCATAAAATATAAAAATACCAAGAGACATGGTAAATGTCAAAATATTTAACAAATAATTAAAACTAAAATATATGGTTAATATGGTGACCTAAACCTATCTAAAACCTGTTGGTTAAATATTTTTTGACCCATACCCACCTTATACTCTAAATAAATAATTTTGGAGTGATTAGAAACTGAAAATGATTTTATTATAAAATAATATTTCAAGCATTTCCTAAAGTTACCCTCTCCTCTCTTATAAAAGGGGACTTACCCTTCTCTTAATTTCACACCTCCAAAGCCGTTTTTCTTGGCCAAACCCTACACAAATAACATCACAAAATTCCTACCTTCATCCTAGAGTCTTTTATTTGGTTTTATAGCCAACAAAAGGAGCCCTTTTGATCAAATAAAAAAGAACCCGAAGAAGAGGTAAATATTTCATCACCACTTTCAAGTTCTTTTCTTCTTCCACTTCCTATTTCATTGTTGTTTCCATTATAGAATAATAACTCTAGTATATTTTATATAATTTGATGTTATTATAAAAATGGTACAACCATATTCATTTTTTCTATTCATCATATGAATGACAAAAGTAACCATACGGGCGTACGTACGGCTTACCGTCTCTACGTCGTGGTGTAGTTTGTTATTCAAACACTTCATTATTTGGATGGGTATAATAATGAGTATAAATGATTAAAATAATAAATAGAACATGTTAATTATTTGGAATGTATGATATAAGATCCAATTACATAAGATTTCACCATCAATATAATTATATTGTTGCTTGTGCATACATACGGATTACCGTCTCTATAAATGTGATGAGATTCATTCCCCATTATAATCATTCAAGAATAATTTGTATTTTATGATTAAATATAATGTTTAATAAATTAATATCATTCTGGATATGAATAAAATACATCCTATCCATAGCAAACATGGCTTGTGTAACCGAGCATATAAAGGAAAACAGATCCTTTAACACCCAAAATGATGATGCTACTAAAATATTTTTAACAAAGAAAAATTAGAGGATCATATATGATATAATATTTATTTATATATTTTTCATATAATTTAATAACAATTATTTTACTATTATACAAGAGGTTAACAAACCATCTATTAAAGAAAAATTACAAGGGAAAGGATAATTTCACAATCATGTTATTATCCAAGGTTATTTTTACGGAAGAATCTACTAGGAACACTTTATCATCCACATCTATGTTTATTAAAAATATATTTCAAAACATTTGTACTATTTACTAGACTATGTGTTAAATTTATTTATACCCTTGTTTTAATTTTTTATAAAATGGTTTGAAAGGAATCTTTCCATTGTTTTCCAAATAAGGTACTTTATAACCTTTTTGACAAAATTAAGGTAAGAATGTATTTTTTTTAACTTATATGGTGGGTGTGGCTATTTTATTCCTTTATATCATTGTAGAAGCTTCCCATACAATCTTATATGTATATTTTCAAAATAAATATTTTTTTTATAATTATGTGCCTTTTAAATGATTTCAAAATAGAAAGAGGTATTTATTTTAAATAGTTTTCATTTCATATATGTAAAAATCCTTTGATGGGTTTTAAACATGTTTGAAGTTGATTTGTTATGATTCAAATATTCCATATTTTATTGAAGGTTTTGTGATATGTTTGATTGTGGATGTGTTATTTTTACACCATTAATGGTTTATGGATAAAGTATTGACATTTTGTATGCTAGTTTTAATATGAATGTTTATGTTATGTTTAAACATTTTCATATGAGGAATGCATTGGACTTAGTAAGTATGGGTGGAGACCGCTATAGCTACTCAATGCATAGGTAGGTCTCATGAGAGAAACTAGTGTCTTGACATAAGGCCTTGACAAAATCTTATTTGTAGTTATGGAATAAGGCCTTGACAATGTGGTTATGAAGTTTGGAATTATGAATTCCATCATTATGAATGTGACTATTGATATTGCATGTGATTATTCGACTAGTAGAATATCTATGTGAATAAGTAAATGGAATAATTTAATTTATATCAGCCATATTATGCAAAATTTTATGTTTAAAAGGATTATGTTTTAGTCTTATACAGTACCTGAATTTTTTATGATTGTTTAAAAAAGTTTCCGCTATATTGTTGTCCTTACTGAGAATCTGAGACCACCCCTTCCTATGTTTTTTTCCCAGGATGTGAAGAAGTAAATTATGACTGGTCTGCAAGGATAGTCTAAGGGATAGTCTAAGGGATATGAATTTGTTCAATGGAGACAATTTTGATGTGGTTTTTCATTTCATGATGTAATGTAAAACATATGATTGTATCTAGTATGTATAAGGCTACGAAAATGATCATTCATTCAGGACATGATTCCTTGTATCATGCCAATGTTATGTAATAATGAACCGACTCTAGGTAACTGGGGTGGGGGCATTACAGTTGGTATTAGAGAATGTTTAGTACAAACATGGGAAGCTAGATTTATAAAAAATATGATTATAGAACACTACCCTAAAATAGACTTTGAGGATTAGTATAGAAGAACGTCCTAGAATTTTGGTACTGTAGAGATTTTGAGAGTTTTCCAAGAAATACACCCCTGTCTGGATATGATCATGTAGATACAACTCTAGAATAGATGTATATAGGGGTAAAACCTGACAACACAGCTATAAGCTAGACTCGAACGGGAACTGGTGCACGACAATGAGCCTTGCTGCATTCTGGGTTACGACACTCCTGGGGGATATGCTTAGGATAATTTTCATCTTATTTACAAACCATTATAAGGGGTTTATGAGTATATACTTCCTCAAAGAAAACAATTTTGTGATTATGGATTATATCCATAAACTATTTAATTTATGTAAACCATTTTACAAGATTGGAATTATGTATTGCGATTCAACTAATCTAGTGTATGACATTGTTTAGAAATGGTTCCTACTGGAAGGAATGAAAACTGTATCAAACCACATAATCCATGTAGGGATTTCACTCCTACTCAAGATAATTATAGTGGAGTTGGTGATGCAATTGGTGCTGATCAACTTATCACCATACTGGGACAACCCACTAAGGTTATGAATAATAACCTTACCCTTATAGAGCACCCTGATCCACAATGCAGATGATCAATGTTAGACCGCTTTATTAATAAATAACCACCAACATTAAAAAGGTGTAAAAATACATTAGTAGCTGAGCAATGGATAAATTCCTCAGGGAAAATATTTCATGATTTTGAGAGTAGCGAAAGGGAAAATTTTTTCATGGCAGTTTATCACCTCATGGGAGATGCATATCTATGGTGGTCATTAATCCAAAAAACACAATCAAGATGAAGAAGTATCTAATATGGAATGGGGGGATTTTAAAGAAATTTTCTTAGAAAAATACTTTCATATTGACCATCGAGTGGATATTGAAAGACAATTTATGAGTCTGAGGAAAAATGAGGATGAGAATATCGCAATGTATGAGGCTAACATTACATGGTTAGCAAGGCAAGAAAATGATTATATATGTAACCCAAGAAGTAATATTGATTGATTATTTGAATTGTTAAAACCATTTCTCTATCGAGCATTAGTCTCACAATCCTTCTCATTATAGGAAGATATTGTCTCATGTTCCATCAAGACAGAAAATGAATTCTCTATATCTTATGTCTTCAAAGAAAATAAAGAGAAAAATAGATATGTTGAACACTCTGGAAATGGAAATAAGGGGTTGTAGGTAATAGTGGAATATCCATCCTATGGTAAATGTGGGAAGAAACACCCTGGTACTTTTGTGAAGGGATTGAGAGTCTGTTACATGTGTGGTGAAAAAGGCCACCAAGCTCGTGATTGCAAGGAGAAGAAATAAGCTGTCAATGTTGAATGCTACAATTGTATTGAAAAGGGGAATTATGCAAATGAATATCCTATTCACCAAGGGATCTTTCCTCAGAAAAGGCCAAGGTAACAAGGCCATGATTATGTGATCAATACTACTGGGGTTGAAGATCATAAATACATATTGTTAGGTAATTTATTTGTTTCATCATGTTTATCCAATGCTTTATTTGACTATAAATCATCACATAGTTTCATATCTTCCCAGTTTTATATGAAAAGTATATATTTTCAATTTAACTTAACAAGGGAGTTTTCAGTCAAAACACCTAAGGGAACTATCATTGAATAATGTTTTGTGAATCAGTTCCCATTATGGAATATAAATTTTCTTTATCTTCAAATCTCACCATCATACCCGTGAATGGATTTGATATAATCCCCAGAATGGATTGGATTTCAGACCATGATGCGAAAATATATTGTAAGAAAAAGGAGGTTACAATTTTTGATGATGATAAGGAGTACCTTATCTTTAGAGAAGAAATGTCACCACCAGGTTCTTATCTAGATCTGCCCCCAGTAGGTCTTCTAAATTCAATTATTGGGGAAGAAGAGAATGAAATAACTATGGGTGAGAAAAATAATTTTTTATTAGTGGATGTACATATTGTGAAAGAAGATGTTGATGTGTTTCTAGAGGATTTATCTGGACATCCTCCAGAACAAGAAATTGTGTTTTCCATTGATTTAATTCCTGGTTCAAGGCCCATATCGAATATCCCTTATAGAATAGCCACTGTGGAATTAGTGGAACTAAAGAAACAACTAGAGAAATTGAGTAACAAGGGATTTATTCACCCAATTGTTTCTCCATGGGGATCCCCTTCCCTTTTTGTTAAAAATAATGATGAATCTATGAGTTTGTGCATTGACTACCGGGAGATCAATACTATAAATACAAATAACAAGTATCCCCTACCTTGCATTGAGGATTTATTCGACGAACTTCATGGAGCTCAATATTTATCAAAGATTGACCTTCAATTTGGATATCATCAGTTGTGTGTGAAGAAGAAATACATACCAAAAACAGAATTTTGGACCAGGTACGAGCATTTCGAGATTACATTAATGCCTTTTGTATTGACTAATGCACCCTATATCTTTATGGATATAATGAATAGAGTTTTCAAGGAACATATTAATGAATTTGTAGTGGTATTTATTGATGATATTTTGGTATACTCAAAAAGCTATGAAGATCATGAAATTCAATTGTGCATAATCCTAAGGATATTTAGAAGAAATGAATTATATGGGAAATTTAGCAAGTGTGAATTCTGGATTCAGGAGATTTATTTTCTTGGCCATATTGTCTCCAAGGATGGAATCTTTTCCGATTCTCCAATGACCATGTAAATCCCAGAATGGCCAGAACCGACGAGTATAAATGAGGTATGTAGTTTTATTAGTTTAGCAGGTTATTATCAACGTTTCATCCATAATTTTTCCCGATTGGCTAACCCATTAACCAAGCTCACTCGTAAAAGGGTTAAATTTGTTTAGACAAAAGAGTGTGAAGAATTTTTTAAAGAACTTAAGAGAATATTGGTCAATGATCCTATCTGGACTCTACCATCATAGAACGATGGGTTTTTTATTTATAGTGATGCTTCAAAAAAACGGCTTCGTTGTGTCCTTATGTATAATGATAGAGTTATTGCATATACATCACGAAAACTAAAAATTCATGAGAAAAACTATCTGACTCATGATCTTGAGTTAGCAGTTCTAATCTTTGCTCTGAAAATAAGGATACACTATCTCTATGGTAAAAAACATGAGATTTATAATGATTAGAAGAGTTTGAAGTATATTTTATCACAAAAATAACTAAACATGAGGCAAAGAATATGTCTTGAACTACTCAAGGATTATGATTTCACAATACACTACTAGTCATGGAAGGAAAATAAGGTTGAAGATGCCTTGAGTAGAAAGGATCATAGAGTTTTGAACAAGATGAGAGTTGAAAGGGGTATTATTTTCATGGATCTAGTAAATATGGATATGGGAATAACCATTAAAGGTGAAACATCAATAATTTTTCAAATGGTTTCCAAACTATATTTACCATAAATGATAAAGAATTCTATAACTGATTATGAAGAGTTTCAAAAGATGATTAATGCTGTGAATGATGGGAGATTGAGTAACTTTACATATAAAGATAGAATTTTGAAATTTGGGAAGGGAATTTGTGTTCCAAACAGACCTGATCTAAAAATGGAATTGTTGGATGATGCTCATAGATCTAATTTCTCTATACACCATGAGAGAAATAAGATGCCTAGAGACTTGAAGGAACATTTTTTGGGGAAAACATAAAGAGAGTTATTTCTGAATATGTGTCAAGATGTATGGTTTTTCAACAAGTGAAAGCTGGAAGGAAACATCCTGGAGGAGTCATGAAACCTATTCCCATACCTGTGTTGAAATGGTATAATATTATGATGGACTTTGTCATGAGGCTACCAAAGACTCCTTGAAGGAATGAAGGAATATGTGTCATTGTTGATCATCTTACCAAGTCAGCACATTTTTTTGTTTTAAGAGATGATTTACAACTTGAATGTATGGAAAGACTATATATTAATGAAGTTGTAAGACATCACGGAGTACCCCCTATCGATTGAATCTGATCATGATTGCCATTTTACATCAAGATTCTAGAAAAGTATTCAGAAGGCCTTGGATACTGAACTTTGTTTGAGAACATCCTACCACCCTCAAACTGATGGACAATCAAAACGGACTATTCAATCCATAGGAGACATGTTGAGATATTTCTCACATGACATTCAAGGTATGTGGGATCAATATTTTCCTCTGGTAGAATTTTCCTATAAAAATAGATTCCATTAAAGTATTTAGATGGTACCATAAGAAGCCTTATATGGAAAGATATTTTTCCCACCAAGTTGCTGGGATGATATTGGTGAAAGAAAACGCATGGGCCCAGAACATTTTGAGGAAACAATGGAAAAGGTGAAGGTTATCCAAACCCACATCAAAGAATCCCAAAGTATGAAAAAAATCTATGCTGATAACCGAATGATGGATTTGGAATTTCAAGTAGGAGACCATGTTTTCATGAAGGTATTTCCATGGAAGGGTGTTATAAGTTTCAGTAAGAAGGTTAAATTGAGTCCCAGGTACATCAGACCTTTTGAAATTCTAAAAAAAATTGGAGTTGTAGCTTATCAGTTGGAAATGCCTCCAAGTCTCCCCAAAGTTCATGATGTGTTCCATGTTTCACTGTTGAGAATATAAATGCCCGACCCAGCGTATGTACTCACCTATAAGGAAATTGAACTGGAACCTGATCTATCTTATTGTGAAGAGCCTGTAGAAATTCTTGATACTAGAGAACAAGTGCTGAGAAACCAGATCACTCATCTAGTAAAAGTTCTATGGAGAAACCATAAGATTTAAGAGGCAACGTGGGAACCCAAGAAACTTATGATGAAAAAATCTCAAATCTTTTTATGCAATAATATTCTAGAAATTTTGAGGGTGAAATTATTTTAAGGAGGGGAGAATGTAACACTCCAAGCTTCCATAGTACGTTTCCATTTGAGTAATGAAGTAGCTTCCATTGTACGCTACATAGAGTTTTAACACACCACGACCATCAAACTATCTGTTATGAATAGTAATACCCACTTTTTTGAAATTTTATGAATTAAATTTTTTAAAATGGATTTCATTTTTGGATTCAGAATATCAAAATTATCTTAGGGTGATTTTTTGGTATTTTTCTGAGAACATTCAATTTTTGATGAATAGTGAA
Organism: Viscum album; assembly: GCA_963277665.1. Taxonomy (NCBI): domain Eukaryota; kingdom Viridiplantae; phylum Streptophyta; class Magnoliopsida; order Santalales; family Viscaceae; genus Viscum; species Viscum album. The sequence continues at coordinate 602,676,486 of OY728153.1, read as the reverse complement.
AAACACTGGGTTATTATTTAAAACAGACCTTTTATTTAAATAGTTATTTATTTTATTTAAATTTTTTTATGTAAAAATAGATACATAATACTTATATATGTTCAATTTAATTAATTAGATTCATTTTATAATAATTATATATATATAAAAAGTTTATTGATCTTTTTACAGTCTTTTACCCACCTCCTAGGAGCATCTGAAATTTTGAATAAAACATAATTTTATAGATTCTGTGAGTTTAATTTCAAAAATCTGAGAGACACAGTTGACATAAGTAAGTAAAATTTGGTTCAATAAGATGAAAATTATTTTTAGTGAATAGTAACTTTTGACTTTTATTTACCATTGTTAAAAGAAAATAGGGTAATTAAGGGTAAAAATGATATTATAATTACCCAAAAATCTGTCCTAATTCTATTAGATAAGTGTAATTCAAATAAAAAACCTTATTAATAAAATATGATCCTTTTGGTCCACTTGGATTTCATTAGGACATTTATTATTATTTTATTTAAAGAAGAGTTAAAAGTGTTAAATTCAATGATTAATAACTAAAAATTTTTTAATATAGAGTTATAGACAATATAAATTCAACTATAAATATGAATTAAAAATCTAAAAATATTTCCTATGTAATGGTATTTTATTTATAATTTTTAGACATTATATACTTTAATTTATTTATGACAAAATAAGGATGCAGTAATTACCTTATTAATGAAATTTTAAAATAATTGATATTATAAATATCCAAATAAAAGTAAATTGAGACTTATGATTAATTCCACTAATTTAAAAGGACAATGTGACATGTTAAGTTTGATTAAATAATTTTTTTTCGAAGTAATCGTGCTGTTATTTGTTTCAAAAAAACGAAATACTAAATAGTGTCAAAATTGACATAATTGAGTTTTTAAAACAAATACTATATTATTAATTGATATAATATTCCTAAAAATATATGCTTCAGACAAAGGAAATATATATATATATATATATATTAACAATGAACCACTTGGGGTTCTCTTGGCTTGTTATAGTAAATTTATTAACCATATAATATAACAATACAAAGAGACATGGTAAATTTCAAACTACTTAACTAAGAGTTAAATCTAAAAGATAAGGTTAATATGGTGAAATAAAACTATATAAAACCTATTGGTTGATAGGATTTAGAACCATCCCCACCTTATAATCTAAATAAATCATTTTGGATCCCTTAGAAACTGAAAATTATTTTTTTATAAAATAATATTTCATGCTTTTCCAAAAGTCACCCTCACCTCTCTTGTAAAAGAGTACTTCCCCTTCTCTTAATTTCACTCCTCAAAATCCATTTGGATCAGAAAAACCCTACCCAAATATACTCCCAAAATTACTCCCTTAATTATATAGGCCTTAATTTGGTTATAAATCTTACTCAAGAAGCTCTTTTTATCAGATCAAAAGGAAGAACCTGAAGAAGAGGTAAATATTTCATCACCTCTTTCATGTTTTTTTCTTCTTCCACTTCCTCTTTATTTTTTGTATCCATTATAAAATAATAAATCCAGTATATTATATAAAATTTGATGTTATTATAAAAATTGTATAACCATATTCATTATTTTATCCATCATATGAATGATAAGTCACCATATGTACGTACGCACGACATACCCTCTCCACGTCGTGGTGTAGTTTATTATTCAAACACTTCATTATTTGGATGAGTATAATAATGAGTATGAATAATGAAAATAATTAATATAGAATTTTAATGATTCTTTATATATGATATACCATCCAATTACATACGATTTCTTAATCAATATAATGATATTGTTGCTCGTGCGTACGTATAGATTACCATCTCCATGAACGCGATGAGATTCATTCCCAATCGTAATCATTAAAGAATAATTTTAATTTTATGACTAAAAATAATGTTTGAGAACTTAATATCATTCTTGATATGAATAAAATACATCTTATCTATAATAAAAATTTCTTACTTAACGAAGAATATAATGAAAAACAGATCTGTTAACACACGAAATGATAATACTACTAAAATATTATTAACAAAGAAATATTAGAGGATCATATATGATATTTTATTTATGTATATAGTTTTTGAATAATTTAATAACAAATATTTAACTATAGTATAATAGGTTCACATACCATCAACTAAGGAAAAATAAAAGGTAAGTGTTATTTTCACAATCTCTTTATTATCTGAGGAAGTTTTTACGTAAGTATCTACTGGGACCTCTTTATCACCCACATCCATGTTTCTTAAAAACGTATTTCAAAACATTTTTACTATTTACTAGACTATAAATAAAATTCATTTATACCCTTGTCTGAATTTTTAATAAATGGTTTGAAAATAATTTTTCTGTTGTTTTCAAGACAAGTTACTTTATGATCTTTTTGAAAAAATTAAGGTAAAAATGTCGTTTTTTTAACTTATATGGTGGGTGTGGGTATTTTATTATATTATATAATTTTTGAATCTTCCTATACAATATTTTAAGAATATTTTCAAAATAAATATTTTATACAATAATTATTTGGCTTTTAAATGATTTAAAAATAGAAATTTGTATTTATTTCAAATAGGTTTCATTTCATCTATGTCAACATCCTTGGATAGGTTTTAAACAAGTTTGAAGTTGATTTATTATGATACAAATATTCTATATTGTGTTGAAGGTTTTGTAATATGTTTGACTGTGGATATGTTATTTTTAAACCATTAATGGTTTATAGATAAATTATTGACATTTCGTATGCTATTATTTATAAGAATGTTTATGTTATGTTTAATCCTTTTCATATGTGCAATGCATTGGATTTTTTCAATGATGGGTGGAGCCCTCTATGGCTCCTCAATGCATCAATAGGTCTCATGAGACAAACTAGTGTCTTGGAACAAGGCGTTGAAAAAATCTTATTTGTAGACTTGGAATAATTCCTTGACTATGCGGTTATGAAGTTTGGAATTATGCATTCCATAATTATGTAAGTGGATATTGATATTTCATGTGATTATTTGACTAGTAGAATATCCATGTGAATAAGTAAATGAAATTATTTGATTTATATTGGCCATATTATGTAGAATATTATGTTGAAAATGTTTATGTTTTAGTCTTATACATTTTCTTAATTGTTTATTCTTATTTATTATAGTTTCCAATATATTTTTATCCTTACTGAGCATCTGAGCTCACCCATTTCTATGTTTTCTTTTTCCCAGGATGCAAAGAAGTATATTAAGAATGACATGCCAGGATAGTCTAAGGGATAGTATAATGGATATGAATGTGGTAAATAGAGAAAATATTGTTGTAGTTTTTCATTTCATGATGTAATGAAACACTTATGATTGTATCTTTTATTTACAAGGCTACTAAACTGATCAGTCTTTCGGGACATGATTCCTTGTATCATGCCAATGTTATGTAATAATGCAACGACACTGGGTAACAGTGGTCGAGGCGTAACATTTATATGATTAGATTATCTATTTAATAGGTTGTAAAGTGTAATTAGATTATATTTTTATCATTTAATCCAATGTTGGTAATTGGATGTAATTTCACATTGAAATTAGACATAAACAAGTGTCAATCTCTTGATAGTTATTTCTTAAAAACACGCTTTTTATGACTGTGGGAATTAATTTTAAATTAAATTCTTCCACTTATGTGTTTTGAATTTAGAAAAATGGATTCCATATTTTGAATCAATAGGTCAAAATTGTGTTAATAGGTAACTTTTGTTTTTAGACATTATGAATATTAGCTTTAGTAAATATTTTATTTTCCATGGTTAGAAGATAAATATGATAATTAAGGGTAATCAAATAAAATTATAATAATTTTAAATTACCCTAACATGTGTCCTAATCCAATTGGTTGATACATATCTGACTATGGGCATCCTTAGGTCTATTTTGGGTCCCTATGGGGCCACTAGGGAGTGATATTGACACTTTATTTTAATTAACATAATGTAAATGAAAAAATGACAAACATATATATTTTAGTAAATAAAATTTTACATGGGGTTATATAAACTATTTATTCAACTATAAATATGAATTTTTAAATATAATAATATTTCCTACATCATGTTATTTTTTTATAATTTTTTGACATCATATAAATTAAATTAATTATGACACAATAGTGATGTAGTGTTTACCTCATTAATAAATTATTTAAATAAATAAGATTATAAATATTAAAATAATATCCAAAACCAGTCCAATTATTATTGGATGATTTTATTTCGACCATGATTCATCTTTTCATTGAATTTAATAAGTTTTGGACATTTAGAAACCAAAAATCATTATATAATAAAATAATATTTTCACACTTTCCTAAAGAGACCCTCCCCCCTTATTAAAATCCCTCACCTATAACCCATTACTCACACCTCTCAAGACCCTTGGATCATCCAAAATATGTCCAAATAAGCTCTAAAGATCCCGCTATTCCTCTTAGAAGCCTTAACCTAGGTATAATTCACTCCATGAAGTCCTTTTGGTTCAAACCAAAGGGAGTTACCCGATTTAAATGTAATAGTTGCTCTTAAATTCTTTTTTTATTTTACTTTCCAACCCCAAAACTCATTTTATTATTTTCATTTATAAAAACATCAGTATCCTCAAAATACTAGGATGTTTTCATGAGAATGATCTGAACTAAACTTATACACACCGCCATTTAATGGGAAAAATATACTATTTCTGTGGATGACAAACTAACTCCTCATGAAACAATGACTGTTCAATTTTCTCCTAACACCTCTAATAGAGGCCATTAAGACGGAAAAATATTTATATATGACACATATTATGTTTATTATCTCTTTATGATTCTATATTTTTCATTTATATCATACATTTTATGGTTTCCATAATGGGTAAACGCGATAATTTCATTTTAGGAAGTGCGAACTACCGCCCCCTCAAAGTGATATGACTTGTTAATGCCATATGTGGGACGTATAAAGGATGGAGTTGATAATATTTTATATGATATTATACTGGAATTATAATATACCATTTTATCATTATGTTTTAATTCTACTAAAATGCGAAATAGAAATGAAAGTAGTGTTCTTGCGTATGTATGGTGTAACACCCCGCCCTTATCTCATTATCTTGAGGAGGCGGTGGGGGTTAGTTGGCCTTAAATGATGTTCCCAAGGAGCCAAAGGATGGAAATAAATGCAGAGGGCTTCAAGGAACAATGGGGAATGATTTCCCTTAAGAAGATAACCCAACTCAACCAACCAACAACTAAAGATGCGTGCACCTTCAATCCCAACCATGTGGTACTAACAATTCCATCACAAACCCCAAAACCATTCGACTAGACACTTCCACAAATCATCAGAGTACAAAGAGAAATCTAAACAACAAAACACCATGATCCATGACACCACCACACCTCCACACCAAGCTCCAAGCTCCAAGCTCCACCAAAACATCACAATGCACCACTAAAAGATGGCGATGCCTTACCTTTTCCCACGTCATGGTACACGACATCTGTGAAGACACAAAAGTGCCAAAGCAGGGGGTGAGTACAACTACTCTATAGGATTTTCCCAACTAACTTCCCTACACATTCCACTAGGATAAACTATTAGCACATTTATATAAAGCAGTTTATATAAAATAATCACAAGTGAAACCAATACCATGATCCAAACATACTCTTACCAAGACACCTTACCCAAACCAAGCACTCAAGGGAAATCCAAAAAATCATGCCATAAGCCATATCACCATTTAACATTAGCACAACAATTTCTATCTTGCAAATCAATGCGTAACAAGAAAACCAAAATGGTGGGAATTCCACCCATCCCGTTCACCCCATTATCAACTAGCGGTACTTCCAGACCACTACCCATAATGGTGGTTCTTATGACCATATCCATCACCTTTTATAATGAAACTTCTCTCCCACTTTCACACAACATTTCAAATTCATAACCAAACATATCACACCGAGGCCACAACAATATGAAATTACCCATTTCCATCACATGTCAATCCACTTCAATAAATCACCCATTTATTGAAATCACTCATTTATCATTTTCCATGCCAAAACCACCGATTCATTAAAAAACATCTTGATTGAACACCATTTTTATAAACCATATCCTTAAAACAAGCCAAACAAAAAATTTTAAAATCTATATTTTAAAATTTAACAATAAGATCATTCAACCGTAAAACCATTTTTTTCCCAAAATATTCCACAAAACATCCCCAAAGAGACTTCCAACCAATTTTTCACCTCAAAACAACAATTAATTTCAAGAAAAACAAATTAATTGTAATGAAGATTCAAGCTCTAACAAAGTGGACTCAAGAGAGAATCCACCTACATTTAGGGTTCCGGTGAAATCGACCAACAAACAACCACACCCCAATCTGGGAAAACACTTCACAAAAACCTCTCTAGATCTCCTTCCCTATCATCCACAAGACATAAAATCAACACCCAAGGAAACCCCAACACAATATCTACATGAAACAGATATATATCTAGAAAACCGAGAGAGAGAGGGAGATGGTGATCTAGAAGAAACCACAAAGAAACCAAGAGGAGAGACTTACCTTGAAAAAACCACCTTAAAAACATCAAGAAACCCCTTTTAATCGCTTCTAAAACGAGTGGGAGATAACTTTAAACCTCTGAGAACCCAAAATCCCATGTGAGGCTTGAGTGGGAGAAGATTGGGAGTGAAATAGGTCATGCCCAAAGGCACTCAAATTTAAAAATGCTTCTTTATGTGGTCACAAAATTAGTCTGCACGGTTTGAAAAACCATGCGCTAACCATGCGCACGCCACTGTCTCGAGAGGAGGGGTCCACACTGTTGCCTTTCATGGTTTGGCAACCCATGCACAGGCCGTGCGAAGCCTACTGCCTCCCCTGCAAGGTTACTTGGAGAACCTGCATGGTTTCCCCTAACCGTGCCCACACCGTTATCCCAATGAAAAGCCTCAAATCTTATTCAAAAACTTTCCAAACTCTCCCAACCTCTTCTCAAATAATTCCATGAACTTTAAACACATAAAAAAATAAAAAAGGCTACATACCTCAATCCGGGGGTGCTAAATTCTCCTAACCATTAGACTTTCTGTCCTCCAAAAGTAGTGAACCCACACTTTACTGAAAGAGATTGGGTCATTGCTCGACCATCTCTTTATCCCGCTCCCAATCCTCCTCTTGGATCTGTCCATGCTACTACAAAACTCGAACTAGACCAATGATTTTACCCTGAAAGACTTTCTCTTTCCTATCTAGAACCTTCACTGGCATGTGCACCAATGAAGCATCTGACTCTAGCTCAACATGATCTCATCTAATGACATTGCCCGAATTCAGCTGATACTTTTTCAACTGCAACACATGAAACACCTTGTGCAGTGCACTGAACCTTGGTGGAAAATCCTAATGATAAGCCACCTGACCAACCTGCTCAAGAATCTCAAAAGGTACAATATACATTGAAGATAACTTTACCTTCTTCCCAAACCGACGATGTCCCATCCTAGGAGAGATCCTAAAGAAAACATGATCACTCACCATGAATGAAAAAGGATGGCGACGATGATCCTCATACGATTTTTGATGACTCTAAGTCGTCTCCATTATCTTCCTAATTAACATGATATTCTCCGGAGTATCCTAGACAAAGCTCGTTCCAACCATCGAGGACTCACCCGTTTCCACCCATCATAGTGGAGAATGACTCGACCTTTTATACAGTGCTTTAAATGGAGCCATATGTATGGATTCATGATAACTGGTATTTCATGAGAACTCAACTAATGAGAAGTGCTCCTCCCATGATCCAACAAAATTCATGACACAAGCCCGTTACATATCCGCCAACGTTTGTATCATCCTCTCAGATTGACCATCTGTATGAGTGTGATATGTCGTGCTCATAGTCAACTGTGTCCCAAGGGCTTGCTACAAGGATTTCCAAAAATGAGATGTAAACCTCAAATCTCTATCTGATTCAATCAAAACTGAAACGCCATGCCTCTTTACCAGGTCCCAGATATAGATTTTGGACAGATCCTCCACCGTATGATATTCACAAATCGGGATGAAATGGCCTGACTTCGTTAGCCGATCCACTATCATCCAAATGGCTTAATTATTTCTGACCGTTCTTGGGATTCCTATGACAACATCCATCGCTATTTGCTTCCACTTCCAAATAGGGATTGGTAAAGGCTGCAACATTTACACTAGCCTTTGATGGTCTGCCTTGACCTACTGGCAAGTAAAGCATCTTGAAACAAACTCAGCCACTCTTTTTTTATACCAGCCCACCATAACTACTCTTTCAATGCTTTATACATTTTCTAAATTCTTGGATGAACATCCCATCTAGAATGATGGTACGCCCTAAGAAGATCCTCCAGATAAGAATCCGGTACAACCATCCACTTTCAAAAACACAAAACTAAATCTCCATTCAGTTTCCATCCCTCAATGGTCTCCCCACCATTGAGTTTTGACCTCATGGTCACACACTCAGAATTAGATATCATTGACTGTTTAACCAGGCCAACCAAGTATGGAATCAATAAAACTAAATAGAAGGTAGCTCTATCTCCATGGTCCTCATATTCCAACCGCATGTCAACTATAACCAACATCAACTGCCACTGGTCTGATGCCTATTTCACCACCTGAGCATATGATTTTCTACTTAATGCATATTCCACTGAATTTCCCTTACCCAATGTGTATATAAAGTCAAAATCAAACATCTAGAGATATTCCATCCATATCCTTTGCCTCAAGTTCAAATCCCATAGTGAGAAAATGTGATTCAAGCTCTTATGATCTATATATACCTTGAATTTCTCACCAAAGAGATAATGACGCCACACTTTCAAAACATGGACCACTACTGCCAATTCCAAATCATGAGTTGGGTAGTTCTTCTCATGAACCCTCAACTGTCGTGAACCATAAACAAACTCATGATTCCCATACATGATAATGCACCCCAACCCAAATCCTGATGCATCACAATACACCACATACCCTTTTACTAGTTCTGGAAAAACTAAGATTGGTGCTGATGTAAGGAGAAACTTTTCTCTTAGAAACACTACTAACACTGTTTATTCCACTAGAATGGAACATTCTTTCTTGTAAAAGCTGTCATTGGTGAAGCCAAATGTGAAAAATAATGAACAAAAATCCAATAACACCCAGCCAGACCGAGGAAACTCCATACCTCAAACACATTATTTGGCGGTTTCCACGAGATAACTGCCCCTATCTTTTCTAGATCCACTGACACATCACTTTCAGAAATCACATGGCCAAGAAAATGAACTTCCTATATCCAAAAGTCACACTTTGACAGTATGGAATACAACCAATGATCCCTCAAGATCCCCAGTACTATCACCAAGTGGTGCTGATGCTCCACCCTTGTCTTTGAATACACCAGAATATCATATACAAAAACCACCACAAATAAATCCAAATATCTCTAAAATATCCAATTCATCAATGCCATGAACACTGTTGGAGCATTTGTTAGACCAAAGGGAATAACCACATATTCATAATGTCTATATCTACTTCTGAAAGCTGTTTCAGGAATATCATCCTTCCTCACCTGCAATTCCTGATATCCTGACCTCAGTTCGATCTTGGAGTACTAATGGGATCCCCTCAACTGGTCGAACAAATCATCAATTCATTGAAGTGGATATTCGTTATTTATCGTAACTTGGTTAAGTCTATGATAATAAACATATATCCTCAAAGTTACATGTTCCTTTTTCACAAAAAACACTGGCGGTTCCCATAGAGACGTGCTAGGCTAGATAAACCCTTTGTTTTAAATCTATTCTAACTATAATTTCAATCCCACAATTCAATAGGTGCCATTCTGTAAGAAGGAAGTGAGATAACACTGGTACCTGGAAGGAGATCAATCATAAAATCCACTTCTCTTACGGTAGGTAACCCAGAGAATTCTTCGTGAAAAACATCCATGAACTGATCCACCACTGCCAGAAGAAAACTATGCTCAACACCCTCTACCGATTCCAATGACAACACCACCAACTGATAAGATAACGTACCCACTGCTAGTTCCAAAAAATTTGTTGCACCCTGCCTTTCATGCCTCTCTCTTCTAAAGAGATGTCTAACAACATCGGGTGTTGTAAAGGCCACTGTCCGCACATTACAGTTGATGTGAGCCTTAAATGCCACCATCTAATCCATTCCCATTATTACATCTTACCCATCCATATCAAGAACAGATAAAGTCTACATTAGCTCAACCTCACCCACAACGATACAACATGCTCTACATAAGAAGGCTCGATACTCTATTTGAACCAGAGGAGTTGGATGTTTCAAAACTGAAGGCATCATTTCTACCCTTAAACCTAGAAACTCAACCACACGTGCAACAATAAATGAGTGTGAAGCACCCTTATCTAACAAAACTTTCATCATGGTAGAATATAAAAGAATAGTACCTCGCATCGTGGATGGTCCCGAATGATCATCCACCACAACCTGATCGGATCCGAACAACACCTTGGTTCCCAAAATCTCATCCTTATTGCCCTGAAGAGGAGTTGTGGTGTTCTGAGAATCACCATGACTGAAGTTTCTCTGCTGATGAGGGGAATGATGATGTCCCCATCCCATCGAAGCATACAATGTCTGCGGTCCCTGAGGAGTGTCGAGCACACCTGACCTCGGAGCATTCATACAATAGCGCTGAAGATGCCCCATCTTCTTGAAATTATGACACACTCGTGGTTGTGCTGTACAATCCCGCTTAATGTGTGACATAGAGCCACCTTGAAAACATCCTAGTTTGCTCTGGGGCTTCGAAGGAAGATTTACTGATCCCTTCATCGGATTATGTGCCATACTCCCACGCTGGGATTAAATGTCCCTCCTCCGCTTGAACCTAGCATTAGAGTTCCCACTATTCCCCATGGGTACCACCATTCTTCCTCCTCCCAGAACTCCCAACAGATCCCACTCAGCCACCGATGCTCGATTCACCATCTCTGTGTAATCACCAATACACAACACTTCTATTTTTGAATGGATCTCTTTCCTTAAGCCCTCTTTGAATATCCTTTCCTTCAACGACGTTCTATCCACCACCTCAAGTGAAAAGTACACTAGTCTCATAATCATAGCATCATACTCCATCACAGACATATTCTCTTGCTTCAGACTAAAGAAATCAATTTTTCACTGAATTTTGAACGTATGTTGGTAGAATTGTGCAGTAAAAAATTCCTCAAAGCCTTCCCATGTCATACCCTGGTTCGTCCCAGCTTGTACTACCAACTCACACCATTAGATAGAAAGATCCTATAGCTTATACATTGCTAGGTTTACATTCATCTCTGTCGGCGTCCCCAAGAATTCAGAAATTCTATTCGTTTTTGACACCCATGCTTATGCCATTTCAGGGTCCAAACCATCCCTAAAGACGGGTGGATCCTGCTTTTGATACTGAGCCACATAATCAACATGCCTTGTCTCTTCCGCTCTATTCCCACATCCCACAGCTTGGAAAGATTGCACTATTCCCTGGACTAACTGCTGGTTCACCGGGGGCTCAGGTGCAACCATGTTCTTATCGGCCACTTCTGGTTGGTCTCTACGACGCCTACCCGATGCCATTTCTATAAACAGAAAATAAAAAACCATGAGTCTCACTTCTGTATACATCAAGAATTCTCATTTCAAATAACATTACAAAACACTATCACAACGAGGCTTTCCACCTTTCCACATTTTCCATGTTTCACCATTTCTGAAAACCAAACCCTTTTCAAAATACCAAATTTATTCACATTACAATTTCACACATTTGAAAAAACATTTCTCAATTCATCCCATAAATCATTATTCCCAATAAAATATGCATCTTAGAGGGAAGTCATTTCTACCATATATGTCACGCACATCTCATTGGCTATACCCCTGACAATGAGATTTCCAATCCCTATAAGTGTCTTCAAAACACTTATGTACCCAAATCCTTGGTATCTTGAAGTTCATCATAAAAGGGTTAACTACATCCTTTTATGCTATAAATTCCAAGTTCCAACATTGCTATGCCTTGTTACCACCCAAAATCAAGGAATATACCACAACGAATGTCAACTCGAAATCCGATAATCAACTCCAATGGACTGAAAAAGCTGATACCACTTATAACACCCCGCCCAACCTCATTGGGATGAGGAGGCGGTGAGGGTTACTTGTCCATAAGTGGCGTTACAAAGGCACCAAAGGCTGGAAATAAATGATGATGGCTTCAAGGAAAAGTGGGGAAAAATTTTCCCTTAATAAGACAACCCAACTCAACCAACCAACAACTAAACATGAATTCACTTTCAAACCAAACCATGTGATACTAAAAATTCCATCACAAACCCAAAAACCATTCAACTAGAAATGTCCAAAAAACATCAGAGTACAAATCAGAAACTAAACAACAAAACACCTTGATACATGACACCACCACTACTCCACACCAAGCTCCAAGCTCCAAGCTCCACCAAAACCTCACAATGCACCACTAAAAGATGGTGATGCCTTAACTTTTACCACGTCATGGTACACAACATCTTCAAAGACACCAAAGTTCCAAAGCAGGGGATGAGTACAAGTACTTCGAAGGATTTCCCCAACTGACTTCCCTACAAATGCCACTAGGATAAAACTGTTATCACATTTATATAAAGTAGTTTATATAATATAATCACAAGTGAAACCAATACCATGAGCCAAACATACTCCTACCAAGACACCTCACCTAAAACAAGTACCCAAGGGAAATCCAAACAATCATTCCATAAGCCATCTGACCATTTAAAATTAGCAAAAAAATTTCCGTCTTGCAAAGAAATTCACAATAAGACAACCAAATGGTGGGACTTTTTCCCATCCCGTTCACCCCATTCTCAACTAGAGGTACTTCCCGATCACTACCCATAATGGTGGTTATTCGGACCACTATCCATCACCTTTTATATTGAGACTTCTCACCCACTTTTACACAACATTTCAAAGTCATAACCTAACATAACACACAGAGGCCAAAATAATATGTAATTACCCATTTCCATCACATGTCAATCCACTTCATTAAATCACCCATTTATTGAAATCACTCATTTATCATTTTACATGACAAAAACCCAATTCAATAAAACAACTTCTTGATTTGAAACCATTTCCTTAATCCAATACAAGCAGCAAATTTTAAAATCTACATTTTAAAATTTAACAACAAGAGCATTCAACCGTAAAACCCCTGTTTTCCAAAAAGAATTCACAAAAAATCCCCAAATGGATTTCCAACCAATTTTTGACCTCAAAACCAAAATTAATTTAAATAAAAACAAAATAATTGTAACCTTTTTTAATGTTCTAATAAATAGAAGTTGAGAGAGAATCCACCTACCTTTAGGGTTCCGGTGAAATCAACCCACAAGCAACCACACCCCAATCCGAGCAAACACTTCAAGAAAATCTCTCTATATCTCCTTCCCAATCATCAAAAAGCCTTAAAATCAACACCCAAGGAAACCCCAACACTATATATACATGAAACAGATGTATATATAGAAAACCGAGAGAGAGAGGGAGATAAAGATCTAGAGGAAACCACAAAGAAACCCAGAGAGGAGACTTACCTAGGAGAAACCACCTTCAAAACACCAAAAAAACCCTTTGAATCACTTCCAAAATAAGTGGTAAATAACTTTCAACCTATAAGAACCCAAAATCATCACTGAGGCTTGAGTGGGAGAAGATTGGGATTGAAATAGGTCAATCTCAAAGGATCCCGAATTTAAAAACCCTTCTTTTAAGTGGCCGCACAATTAGTCTATACAGTTTGACAAATCGTGCTCTAACCTTGTGCATGCCACTATCTCGAGAGGAGGAGTCCATACGGTTTCCTCACATGGTTTGGAAACCTGTGAACAGGATGTGCGATGCCTACTACCCCCCAGCATGGTTTCCTAGAGAACCTGTATGGTTTCCCCTAACCGTTCTCAAACCATGCTCTATAAGAAAAGCCTCTAAAATTATTAAAAACCATTCCAAACTCTCTCAACCTCTTCTAAACACATCCCATGCACCTTAAACACATAGAAACATAAACAAATGAAACATACCTCAAACCTGGGGTGCTACATACGGCTTATCATCTCCGTGAACAGTGCATTTCATTTCATACCTCCAAATGTTATGTATTATTATAAATACATGTATACAATGGATATATATGATATATATGACATATATATCATTAAATAATTCTGTATATAATGTAATTTTGACCACATAGACAACTTGTAAATATAAGAAGTTCATTTTTGACACAATTACCAAATATTGACAAAACTACCGTTACTAACATAAATGATTACATAATGTTTATAACATGGTAATATGTGATATAAAAATAATAATAAACATGAAAAATGTTCTTAATCAAGTATAAATTAACTTTAGTTTATTAATCAAGATATTAAAGAACAAATGGGTCAACTTGGATACAAGGCATGGGACTTTGTCTCAATCTCCTTTTATTGAGGCATATTTTTTTTGTACACGACATTATTTTATACAATGTAGAAACACTTTTGAATTTTAATTTTAATCAAAGGGAATATTTTTCATCAAGGAGTTTTAATAATCAAAAAATAATAAATATTTTTTACTTACGCGGTGACAATTACCTATCTACCACCACGAGTATTATTTGATCTTTGGCTTCCTTAACAAGATGTATTGTTTTTCAAAGGAAAATAAATACCATATACTATTTTAAGTATTTTGGTATTGAAAATGGTTTTGATAAATGATTTTTTATGTCAATATATTTAAATGATATACTGTGATTAAAATGTGGAAATTTTATCTTTCTTTATGTTTGTTTTATGTGTTATGAATATGTTATGGTTTATGGGAATTATTTATGTATACGTGTGGTTCCATGATAAAACTAGGGTGGGTAAGCCTGATATAGCTCTCCAATGCATTATGTAATGTGATAGAGGTAAACGTGAATGTTTCTCCTAAAATATTTAGGGAATATACTATGATTGGTATTCCAATGTAACTCCCTATGTAGCTATGATAGCTACAATGTAAATTTGTTATGGATGCCACACGTTACCTTTATGATTTATGATTTCTATGTGTTATTCATAAATCTTATGATTTCACAAGGTATGTTAAAGAGATTATGTTATGTATGAACTGATGAACTAATGTTTTATTTCTTTATTTTGTAACCCTTACTGATATTTTTATATACATACCATGTTTTGAAATGTTTTTCACAGGTCTTAAATATGAACAGATCAAGGATGAGATCAATGGAAAGTCATGATGTCTAAAATATTAAACTAGACATGTCTCTTTTTTTCAAGAGTTTTTATTTTATGAAAAAATGGAAACTGAGTAGAAGTGTATACATTTTAATTTTTGAGATGTAATGTAATATTTAATGCCTAACTCTCTAAATCTCTAAACCTAAAAAGATCCTCAATGTGAATTATCCATTTAATTCAAGAATATGTAATGTTTATGGTTGGATCCTTATAGTTTACCTTCATGCATAAAAAAATTTAATAAATGAATAAAAGAAATTTAATAAACATTTCATTGAATTTTCATGTGCATGGATGTTTATTTAACTTCCATGTGATTATGAAAAGTCATGTATCATGATATCTAATCACACAAAGTTGAATATGTAATTTTCAGTAAAAATTAGTATTTATTTATTCTAAAAATTATTACAAATATATTTTCAAAACTAAAACTCATGTGAAATATATATATATAAGGCAAGAAAATAAAGAAATGTTTCTTAAAAACCAGTACTCGAACTTTGTAAATACAATAGAGAATTGGATAGAGAATCCATCCCTCAAGTGGGTAGTCCCAAGATAGCCTTTAGTGTTTTGATTGGCCTCAGTTGTTTTGTTTTTAATAGCTTGGTTAATATTTTCAATGGAATCACTGGATTAGTTTAAAATCATTTTCTAAGTATAATTATTTTTTAATGCATTATATTAGTTTTTAAATGTTGTTTTACAAATGTATTCATAATTTAGTTTTTCTTAATGTTTTATCAAAGTTATATTTTAATGGTATTTATGAAAGGTTTTTAAAACTCTTTAATGGGAAATTTAATGCCCACCCTTTGTTTTAATTTTTTTTCATAGGTATCTTTGATTTTTATTTACATATTTCATCGATTTTGGATTTAGTACATCCAAAGTGTAGTGGACATCTTTTTTCTTTCAACTCTGATAAAACTGGAAAATAACCTTAATTTTTTTAGAACCTAGAATGGTAATAGGCACTTGTTTCTATAAAGTGTTGTGTAATTGTTCATTTTTATTTTAAAAAATAAACTACATTTTATGAGTCCATAAGAGAGGGATCATGGAATTATAATTTGTTTCATATGAATGGTATATATAAATATGGGAATTAAAACCCTTCGACATATTGATTATCATTTTTTAGTAAAAAATTATTCGTTGTGATTTTCAGATGGAAGGAATGAGAACTCAAACAAGTCTATTAGGCCTTATAGATGAATTACATGCTATGATCATGGAAAAATCACACCGAGAGAAATATTAGACCTATAAAGCCATGAGGATTTCCTATAAATAAATTTACAATGTATCAGGAATGCCTGATATACATCGTTTTTATCAGAGTTCGGGTTTTTTCTTTGAAGACAACAGACATTTTCAACATTGCTTCTATAGATGCCAAAGGGCATATCCCGATGGACGTTTTAGGTTATTTACCCTTTTTGAGAAACCAGAATCAATCCTAACCATTTATAGAGCAGTATAAGAAGGAAATATTCACATAGTTTATATGTGTTAACTTTTAATAATTTGTTTTGTAGTAAAAATTTACGATGATTTTGAAACATTTGAAGAATAATCCACGAAACATTCTTATAGGAATCAAATTCAAGACAACATTCTCGTATACAATATTGATTATAATTACATGGGGAGTGTCATCTGATACTTACATCTATACACCCCTTCTTGCACAATTTTTGTTTGGACAAAGGAGGTGGAGGGTTTGAAATCCACCTTGAACTTTAATCTCATAGGAAGATATGGAAACCGTGGAAGAAAACTTTACAGACCTTGGTGTTATCATGTGATACTCATAATATATAGAAATTAGAAGTGATAAGTGTAAATGAATTGTGAGAGAACAATTCAATTAAGTGTGGGAGAATGTAACACCCTATGTTTAAAATTTTGTTTTATGTTTTGGAAATGTTACAAAATACAATAAAATACATAAACTTCTAAATGCAGAGATATATGTAGTAAGAACATTATTTATACAAAAACATGAATATATCTCTAACACAGAAAAAACAACCCATTAAACCCACTACTATCGATAATAAAACAATTGGAACTCCTCCAAGAAACACAAAGATATCGATCAGGTAGTTCACATCTTTTCGATCTGATAGAAGCACAAAAGTTATAGTAATAAAAATAGAAACCAAAATAAGAATAAAAGAAACCTAAAAACCATTTTTGAAAGTAATGGAATGAGTGTCATGGTATTATTTTTATGTGTGTTGAAATGGCCCATATACATTGATATTTATAATGTTTTTATCCGACCATTATAAAAGCTATATGTTAGAACCTTCAATATTTAAAAAACAACAAATGAAAACTCTTAATATATAAATAAAATTAATAGAAAATGTTGATTTGAAAATTATTATTTAACTTTTAATTGATATCTAATAAAAAAATATGGTGTATTTAATAAATTTTATTATAAAAAATAAAAAATTATATATATATATATATATTTTAATTTTAAATGTGAAATTATAAATTAGAATTTTAATAATTATGAAAATAAAATATTAATAATAATATTTGTTTTGTCAATATATATATATATAAAGAAAATTCTAATTTAAGATATTAGTATTAGTGTTTTAATTAAACATTTATTTTTCATTATTTTAAAATATGGTTGTACATATAAAGTACTTTATAAGTTTATGTTTAAAATAAAACAAAAATAATGAAATTAAATACAAATAAAAAAAGATAAATCAGAATTAAGGGTAGGGTTTTGCGTGATGGGGTTGCGAGGTCAGAGGGAGAGTGTGACTATGAGCTAAGGCCTTCAAGATAAGACTAGGGTGAGCGCAGGTCGAAGCCGATTCGTCTTTGGGAGTTGAGGCTGAAGTAGGTTTGAGTCAAGTGAAAGTCCCATCGATGTCGAGGCTGATTCTTCTTCAAATGCAGGGTTGAGGATAATCTCTTTAGTGAGTGATTTTGACCGCCGTTTGAAATACAAGGGTTCTCTTTTGGATAGAAATGCATGTCAAAGCCAAGTGAGGTATGAACTTCTAGATATGAGTTACATGGATGATATTTAGGGAAATAGATGTTCGGTTTTTTGAAGATATTATTCGTGTCATCAAGATATGAAAGTGTATGTTGTTTATTATGTTTTTTGTATCGATATTTAATTTTTTTAGATTCGTTTTTTTGGTGTATTAACTCATTGTTTAATCATTATCCATTGATATTTCTTCTTCAGATGTCAAGATATTACTATTAGATGTATTTTAATGGGGCTTATTCATAGAAAATTATCTGATATCAATTTCAGTTGATAAGTTTATTCAATATGATGACGATTTTTGTTGTTGTTTGATTTTTTAATATAATTGAAAATGATTGTTGTCTCATTTGTCAATGATTTTAGTTAGATCTCATTTAATTTATTTGCATATAATCATTTTAGACATAAAAATTGAAGACAATAAATTAAAGATAAAATTTTGATTATAAACTATACAACATGATATATATTTTTAAATGATTACATTTATCACTTTTATATTATTTGGTGATGTTGTCTTATAAAATATATCTATATATTCCTATAAAATGACCCAACATAATTTAAAACATAAACCCACATTACATTTTTTAGCAAATAGAATTAAAATATTTCCATGTTGTGTGTATGAATGAGAGTGGAGGAACGTTTTGTGAAAATCAATATCACACCCACTTCACATTATTTCTATCAAAGAAGAAGATATACTCTGTAAATAAAAACTATAAGGGATAGTTTTATTTAATTTTATCTATTTAAAAATTTATATTAAGTAAAATTTATTCTATTCATTTTAAAATTTTGATTATTAATTTGAATGTGTTCTATTAAGGGAATGATACTTTTAATTATTTATTTATTTAAAACTATACCATCTTTAGAAATAAATATATTCAGTTATTTGATTTTTAAATTAGAAAATTTATTTTCATGGGTAATTCATCTCTAAAAATATTATTACTATGTTATATATATAATGATAGGTGTTACTCAAATTTATCAAAAGGTTTGGGCTTCAATTTTATACTAATTGAGTTTATGTTTATAAGAAACTTTGAACAAGGAAAACTATTCCCTATTCATTTTATTCAAAATCAACAGGTATTTATTTTTTAATTTATCATGGAAATATAATATTATATATATAAACTTACATGATGTTCACGAATATAATTTTTTTAAATAAATTATTAATCATGTATTAATTCCCATATGAATTTACAAATTTAAAATGTCATAATTTTATCATGTGCATGACATATAAAAGTCATGATTATTACCATACGTCAATGATTTTTTTATCATGGCCTTTATTCATTAATATACATATGTACTTAAAGTCTTGTTCCATAAAACCTATGTGCATATAAAAGGATGATTGTATTTAGTAACGAAATGCAGCTTTGATAATTTTTGTGCACGACACATAATTATTTATTGTTATTGATTGATTTTAAAAAGATAGAATTATATGTTCAATATTTTTATTAGTTTACCTTCATGCATAAAATAAATTTAATAATGACATAAAAGAAATTTAATAAAAATGTTTTTGAAATTTCATGTGTGTGGATGTTGATTTAACTTCCATGTGATTATACCAAGTCATGTATCATGAGATCTGAACATTCAATGTTGAATATGTATGTTTTTTTGTAAGATTAATATTTATTTGTTCCAAACATGACTATAAATGTGTTTTCAACACTAAAACATGAGGGAAATATATATATATACATATAAGTAAAGCTAAGACAAAAATGTTTTATAAAAACTGGTACGTGAACATTGTAAATATGATAAGGAATTGGATAACAAATGAATCCCTCAAGTGGGAAGGCCCAAGATAGCCTTCAAAGTTTTGAGTGGCCTCATTTGTTTTGTTTTTAAGAGATTGCATAGTATTTTCAACTAAAAAATGGATTTGTTTAAAAAAATTTTCAAAGTATAATTATTTTTGTAATAATTATATTAATTTGTAAATGTTATTTTACGAATGTATTCATAATTTAATTTTTTTGAATGTTTTATCATTGAGATATTTTAATGGGATTTATGAAAGGTTTTCAAAACTACTTACTGGGTAATTGAATGCCAACCCTTTTTTAAATATGATTTTTCAAAGGTATCATAGAAGTTTATTTTCATATCTCATAACTTTTAGAGATAATGTAGTGGAATTTTAGTGGACATTAGTTTTCATTAAACTGTGATAAAATGGGAAATGTAATCTAAAATCCCAAGAACCTAGACCGGTAAAAGGTCCTCATTTGTATAAAGTGTTGTGAAATTGTTCAGTTTTTTCAAAAAAATTACACAACATTCTTCGAATTTCGAGTTTGAAATAGTTGTCTCAAGGTGTTATATTTGAGCCATTACATCAAATACCTCTCAAACAATTATCATCATTATGAATTAAAACCCAACCATGAGAGGATGGAATAAAAAATAATCACCCAAATAAAAAACCCATGAGATAACTCTATAGAATCACATTATGAAATGATAATACTTGGGACACCATGAAACCTCACCACCTCTTATAGTTATTGACTCAACCAAACCTCAAATGAGATAAAATCCAGGATTTCATTCAAGTGAGAAGATTTTTCAAAATAATACACTATCATTCATATAGAATCATAGCCTCTATGATATTGTGTTAAACTAAAAAAATTACATCTAAATTTACTACCACATATATAGTGGAATATATAATTGATAGAAAAAAACCATCAGGAAAAATGTATTCAGACATCACCATCCATTAGACAAAAAATTTGGACAGAAAACCAACATCTAAAAACATCAAACCATACAACTGAAACTAGCCTCTTAGAGAATGGTGCATATTTTTCATGAATTTATATAACACCAATGGTGAGATATGGAAGTCATGTATAACCAATGATGTAATGAAAATATACCCTTGAAACAAAACATGATGTTTCTCATCCTTGAAACACCCATTTGGTGAATCACCACAGACAAATCAATCCCACTAAATATCCAAAATAGAATCCCCTTGTTAGGAATTATCTACCTACTTCACTAAAGCTAAATGCACTATATTTTGGAAAAGAAATCCTCTAACACTAACCTCTCTCACATAAAGATGAATCTTGAAGATCTATTATAATAATCTTTACTAATCCCTATATTCATGAGAAAAATTCACTATTTGACACCTTTATTAGATCACGAGACACAACATCAGCCTTTTCTAGTGTACAATCAATCTCAAAGTCATAATCCTATAAAAATTATATACACCATCATTATAATAGGTAATGGTTATGCTAGGAGAATAAATACCTCAGGCTCATACAATCGATGAAAACCACAATGTGTTCACTGATGATGTAGTTCCACAACAACATCATGTAAAACACAACTGCTACCAAATTGATATCATGGGTGTAATAGTTATGTTCATGTGGTCTAAACTACTGATACCCATATAAAATAACCACCCACTATACATTGTAAAATCGAAAATGTGAGGCATCCCAAGAGACATGAAATTAGACACCCTCTTGAAGAATGAAAAGAAAACGTTGATGACCAACTTATATTACTGGTATTCAAAAGTAGTATAATAATGGTTAGTACCCATTCAAAAATGGTACTTTCAGTTCAAGGTTGTCAGAGTATTCCAGATCTATGAGAAGTTTGGCATGAATCATCATTAGTAGCCTACGGGACTATGGAAATTTCACTAATCCTCAATATTTTTTTGGGGATTTCAAGGAAAAAACATCGTTATACTCAAAGGATCCATGGATACTACATAATTTGACATGAAATTAAAAAATATAAAATCTTCACCAGATAGGAACTCATTCTTCAATTTTTTCCCAAATAACTACTGAAGATAAAGAACTACCAAAACATCCCAAATATTCTTTGTGTGTCCTCTTATCAATCGTAGTAAAAAAGGATGTCATCAATGAAAACCACCAAATACCAATCAAAAAACCCTCATAAAACAACATTCATAATCTTCATTAATAAAATTAAATCATTTTTAATCCCAAATGACATACCAACAAACTCTCAATTCCTATAACAACATAAATAATATGTAATTGGAATATCTTCATCATTTATTCACATGTGATGATATCCCAACCATAAAAAAAATATTTTAGAACTGACTATATCCTATTATTTGATAAAATAAATCATTAATTCATGGAACAATTTTTTGATTTTTTCTCTCACTTTACTTAAGTGATGGTAATTGATAAATTAACAAAGACTACAATCATCCTTCTTTTTTGAGACAACTGGATCACCCCATTGTGAAACACCGAGCTAAATAAAACCTCACTAAAAGATATCATCATTCTCAATCCATAGATACCATAACGTAAAAGTTCTATTGCACATAGAGAAATCAAAATAAAAGAATTCCCTAGGTGTAGAACTATCCTAAACATGATATCTTATCTACGAGGTAACAACATCATCTATTTATGAAATACATATGGGAAATCCCCCATGAACCTAGGAAACAACATTGTATGAAACACTAATAAGCTCAACATGAACTCATCCATCAAGAAATACTAGGAAATAACATGCCTCTGACCTATCCAAGGGTCACATTCATTAATGAACACAATGTAATATCTTTCATTATAATAGATGAAAATATCCATCCAAAATAAATCCACGAATGATTTCAATAAATTTAACTACTCCATGTAAGGATTATGTTTCTTAGTTTTAACACAAAACAAAGGAATTATACCAAAGGGAAGTATTTCCCTAGTAAAAAATTTATGTCTCTATATACTTCACAAATACTAGATCATCTTCTATCTAATATCATCATCTTTAAAAGAATCAGAAGCCTCTCCACTTGAATTACAAAATAATGAACTACTATATTTTAATTTGAGTGTATAACATCAAAATAAAAAATACATTATTCCATGTAGAAAAAAAAGCCATGGGTAGATCAATGAATATTTGGATATCTTTGAGCTAGAAACCATATAGAATAAAAATATGAATTTTCTACTCTAAAACCAATATAACCTTAATTATGACTACATTAATATTCGTTCTATTATATCAATAGATGAATAGAATCACTAGGATGTCCTCTTCGTTCCATATCTCAACTCTAATAATCCAATAATGGGGTAGCTTACAACTAACACCTCAGTTAAAAATGTTAAAATGGTAAAACTTGGATTGGAAAAAATAAAAAAACTTCTACCTGATAAAAAATATTGATAATCATGGAAACCCATTACCATGTTCACTACAACAAAAGAAAATAGTCTTCCCTTGATATGGGTATTACATTTGTAACCACGATAGAAATGGAATGATGAGGCCTATGACCTACCCAAAGATATCTAAGAACAATTTTATATAAGTAAAAAGGAAAATCAAACCATAGTTATGTTACATGGAGAATCTTTAAGACCCACCTCTCATAATGATCTAATTCTAGCCAGTTTCCTCTCAATAAATACATCGCTCTCCATTACCTCATGATATGCCATCAACAAAAAATGAGTGGTCTAGGTTCTATGTCCAAATAAAACAATAAAATATTCTAAAAACAGATAAAAAACTACCAAAAATTAGATATTCCTTATTGAAGGGTAAGTATCTCATGAAAAATGGCAGCCTTTGTGGTTGAAGAGGGAAATTTTTATTGAAACTGATCTTGAGAAATCACTTAAAAAATCGACTCCTATTAATCCTCGAAAACAATGAACCACTAATACTTTTATTCCCCACATATCATCATCAAATCCAACGAAACCCAATGCTCCTATACAAGGACTAAACTGATGACTATCTCCACCTACTACAAGAATACCTATATCATTTAATTTAAAATAGATCCCTCATAAAATTGAAGACTCAAGCATTTCAACCCTCCTTGTATACACTTCCACAAGTAATTGTCATTGGTCTCAACTCCCTAGAGACCTTCTGGAATATCCTAATGAACAAAATTGGATTATACTTGATGAGGGTGTCAAACTAGATCCATATCTGAAAAATAACAACGGTTAGGGAATCAAAACCTAGAATATGCAATATTTAAGGTTAATTAATTATTTTTAAATATATTCCTATGGTTTACCCATTTTAATAACATTATAAATAATAATAATAGGATATCCTTTTCTAGGTATCTACCCTGAAACTAGTATCACTTCCATTAATATACTTAGTAGACTTATAGGTCATTTCATTAGATCACTAGGGGGCCTAAATACCCATTTATAGGAATATTTTCATTGTTTACATCACATAATAATCTTATATAACACTATTTTTCAACTAACCTAAGAAGTCATCTCTAATTCCTACTTAAATACTCCATACTATCCCTAAACCTAACCTTTGATACATCTTTATCACCACCCCATTCCCCAATGGTACCACTCTAGGGATGAAAATGAGAGAAGGGAAATAGTGAATCTTTTAACACTCCTCAAATAGGATAAGGAAGGATAAAAAGAGTTTTGGGTATGTCATTCACTCCAGTGGGAGGCATTATTCCCTAAAAAAGATATCATGAATAAGAGATAAGGGAAAACCACCAAATAATCCTATGTTTAATAAATAAAATAGATCCTACAAAATCCTTTTAATGGAATAATAACTTAAGAACTATAAATGAAACTACATGTACAAAAATAAAATCATTTTCAGTGACCTCATAGCCAAATAAAATCAACTAAGCTACTCTAAATTTTAGTAATTCCTAGCCTAATCACCAACTCGCTCCCTCAATCCTAAAAAATATATAGTATATATAGAGTTTGAGCATAACATTTATAATCAGGTGGCCCCCTAGATTCTCTCCGATAAAATATGATGAAAGCCTACTAGATCCAATTAAATAACAAAGTGAAGATAACTT
This sequence comes from Viscum album, assembly GCA_963277665.1. Classification (NCBI taxonomy): domain Eukaryota; kingdom Viridiplantae; phylum Streptophyta; class Magnoliopsida; order Santalales; family Viscaceae; genus Viscum; species Viscum album. The sequence continues at coordinate 602,651,074 of OY728153.1, read as the reverse complement.
TTCATCCTAAAGAGGTATGATAAGTTCCAAATATCACCCAGAATCTCTCCAAGAATCACATAAATGTATTAATAACATATCCAATATAATATCAAATGGAGGAACCCCACTATGAATTCCCCATTGTTTTCCCACTTTTTCCTAACATCACACATCATAATCCATATCTCTCCAATATATAATACTTTAAAAAAACATTTGGGAAACCGTTACATACTACGTAACCCATGAATCAAATCATATAATAATCAACATCCACATCTCTATATACTAATTGAGTTGTTTTTGAAAGATATCAAAACTTGTACATCTTGTAATGTGCCTCATTCCGTCAAATACCATACACAACATACCTATAATAATATTTAGATACTATATCCAATGATAAATGTGTTTTAAATAACCACAAGACATCACAACCCTATACATAAATATATAAAAAAGGTAAAAACCATTCATAGTAGCATATAATACTACTAGGAGATGTAAGGGGGTAAAGAGGGGCGTTCCAAACATAAGTTCTTATCTAACATAGATATTAGGGAAAACACCCTCTACAATCAACTGGTGTCTATTGCCCTACCAACATAGGTGGGATAACATGTGAAATTAAATAAACTACAGAGTATGTAAATATATCACACAAACCACACTTTTTTCAACTACAAAGGACCATCCTCAATCACAATTATAATCTCTCAGACACTAGACTTCCACCACCAAGGACTAGATATCATATAAACACAGACACTTTTTAAGTGGCTTTTAAATAATTATTTATTTTAACATTTCAAATTTCATTAATTACTAATTGAAATCCATTCACTCCATGAATAATACAACCACTTCCATGGTTCCACAATATTTATCATTGTTTCATCATTATATCAGGACATCAACCATAGTGGTGATAACATTTTACATTCATTATCATCAAATAATTTCAGGTACTCAATGTCTCATCCTTATCAACCCAAAGATGAATAATCCGAGAAGAACTAGATATATCATATAGTAGGGGAATAAATGTATAATTTTTTTGAGTATATAACTAGTATAAATGATTCATTAACAAGAAAAAAACCTGGGATTTAGCATGAAAAATGGAAAATATCCTTTAAAATATAATGGACAAGATTAGTATTAATCATATCCATCAGTCCTTGTATCATCCCCAATACCACCTTGTATATCACATTCCATCCCACCATCACTTGCACCAAAAAAATCTATAAAACTAGGAACTCAAACCATTATATCAAAACCATCATCCATTCTAGGTTTATGTTACATCATATCATAAGATTCCTCATCTATTGAAAACACACAATATAGAAATAATAAAATAGTTAATATGGAATATTGGTTATAGTAACAAGTCATTCAACCATTAATAAAAAACATGCTCTCACACCCCAAATAATTTTCTTTATCAAAAAAGAATTCATGAACATATTGAATTAACGAATTCCTTTATCATATGTTAGAACAATTGGAATCACAAGGCATCATCTATCAATAAAAATTTATGATATTTAAACATGAATCAAGAAAAATGTCAATTTAAATTAAACATAAAGGTAGTATGATTTTGAATAAATGTTATTATATGTTATTTTTCTTACAAGAATGTCCAAATTTACGTTCTCATTCTAATTTCTATGAAAAAAACATGATAAAACATATCATAAGCAATGATAGCACACTATGTAACAGCTGAAGGAAAAAATTAGCATGATATAAAGACATGTTATCACTACTAAAAAAATGTTTATTATTATAATTTTAGGCTAATTATTCATTAAGTGTAATTCCACTATTATCTAATGAGACAAAAAAATTTATTTTTATTATTGTTCTTAATATAAAGAGAATCATTAATTCCAATCAAGTAATTTATAAGTTCAATTTACTCTAAAATTTAACTAACAATATATGATCAACCACAACTATAGAAAACACTACCCAACCAATGTAAAACACCATGGATCTTAACATCATTAATATATCAAAATCTATTATCAATTATTATCCAAAAATAGAGGGTATAAAAAAAATGAACATTCTGATTAAAGGAAGAATATAAATAATTATAGGGGAGGGGACATTTCATTAAACAATGAAAACTTGATTTCCCATGATCAAAGTGTTAGAATCCATAATGAGATGATCAAAGGGTTCCAAGGGGTAGAGCAGACACTTACCCAATCTACAATTTCCATTTATATAACATCAATATGAGAAAATAACCCAACCATGACATATTTTGTCCCAAGTTTATGGAAATCAATGTAACATTCAAGATGAAGAGCATGAATTAATTAATAAAGGAACATATGAATTAAAAATGATTTTAGGACCCATTATGAGATTGCATGCATTATCCCATTTGAGAAGGTCAATATCCCTGAAGAACAATTGCACTATTACCTGCTTAAATTCCCCCCGACCATCTCTACGACCACCATTATGGCCATGGTGGACTTTATCATGCTAGACCAACATGAAATACTCTACGGATTTCTTCCAAATGCTTGGCCATTTTCCCTCACCATCGAATCCACCAGAAGTGAGGTAAGGTTTCTATAGTTATCGAGTGTAAGAGGTTCTCTAGCACTTCTCACCTCAGTCTATGTCATGGAATAACAATTTCATATCTCCTTTTACATCAGGGATTACCATGGGACAAAAAACTGGAAACCACACCCTCTACAAGGTCGTGGTGACCCTTGAACATTTCAGAACCCTATTCTATTCTATACAACACTTATAAACTCCTCATTGACAACACCGAGCTATCAGAAAATACAATGAGATTGATTTCAAAAATCCCGACACTTACAATATGTGAGTTTAAATATTTGTATGTGTATATACATGTATATGCATGCATATTCTAATTTTTGTATACATGTGCATGTGTATGTCTATGAGTATGTATGTTGGTATGAGTATGTAAGAAATGTGTATGATTGTGTATATATATATATATATATATATTAATACTTCATTATATAGTATGGAAATATTTTTTTATTTGACATTTCTCATTATAGTATATATATACATTTACAGACCCAAAATCCTAGGAAAAGACATTTGGTTTTTCAAATGTAATTAATTCAATTTTTATATACTATTAAATTTTTTTTCAATATTTTCAATTTGCAATATAATTTTATACATGTGTAATTGTTAATATTTAATATTTCTATTTTTTAAAATTATATAATTGATATTTTTTCATCGTTATTTCACTTTTTTAATATCCAAATCATTATACAATTATTATTTATTCAATTTTTATTAATAATTTACTATCAATCTTATATATTTAAATGCAATTTTTATTATATATATATATTTTTTATTTTAATACTTATTCATCTTTATTATTTTTGTAATTATAATAATTAATTTTTTTATTTAATTAATAATATTTTTTATAGTTTATTTATTTTTAATTATTAAATTTTATTCATTATAAAAAATATTCATAAAATATCATTAATTAATATTAAATAAATATTCATTTTTAAAAGTTATTCATTTAATATTTTTATAATGTATTAGTTTTTTATAGTTATTTATACATTTTTAAATACTCATACTCAATACATTGAATACCTATGCAATTTATATAGTTAATATATATTTATTTTATTAAATATATTTTAATTTAAATATTTATACAATTATTAATTATTTTTTAATAATTAGTTCTTTATTATAAATCTCTTGTTTTTAATTTTTTTTTAATTTTTTTAATTTTTATTTTAATATCTATTCATTTTTTATATTTCTTTAATTTATAAAATAAAAATTATTTTTTTAAATACATTTGAAACTTATTTAATTCTAATTATTAAATTTTATTCATTTTTAATAGTTATTCATATATTTTTTTATTAATTTTTATCATCATTTCACTTTTAATTTTTCTAATTTAATTGTTTAATATCTCTGTTATGAATTAATAGTTATTATTTATTTATAAGAAATTATTTTTTAATATTAAAATTTTTAACCTGTTTTCAATTTATATAATTAATATTTATTCATTTTTATTTTAATATTTTTGAATTTAAATATTATTTATTTATTATCTAATATTTTTTATTTAATAATTTTTTTAAATATTTTTATTTAAGTGATATTTTTTTGTATTTATTGTTAATTTAATATTTTTTAAAATATATTTTTTATAATATGTATAATATATATAATTTATAATTTTATAATATTATTTGAATTTATATAAATAACATTATTTATTCATCTATAGTAGTATTAATAAATTTACTATAATATAATATATTTATCATAACAATATCACCTTTTTTAATATAGTTGATATAAATAATATTGCTAATATATTTTTAATATTTTTGTGCAATTTATTAATTTTTAATTTGTTTTAAACTAAATTATTATTTATGTTTTTTATTCTTTAGTATCATGTAATTTTTAATATGCATTTTTATTTAACGAGTAATTTATATTAATTTTTAAATTTAATTGTTACTTTCTATGTTCCATTAGTATTTATCATTGATATATTAAATGTTGATAAATTTTATATTTTACCTTTATAATAATGATAGGATTTATCTGTTACTTTTTAGAGATAATAAATCATATTCTTTATTGAGTGCAAAAAAGCACTAACAAATCAAACCTTTTTGAGTGCTTACCATTTTTGCTATGATAAATGTATCTTTTATCAGCACTTTTTACTAGCATTGATAAAACCACTTTTACTATTTTAAAGACCACTAATAGATATTTCTTATTCTCATGCCACTCATGCTTTCATTGAAGATGAATCATGCCATCACCTCGTTCAAATATTTTGGATGAATAGACCCATTAATTAATGGCTTGTTAGTCGATATAATTTTTTAATTTATCTTTCAATGTATAAAAGTTTTTTGGTTATTCATAATTTCATGATTTTTTGGAAATTGTTTTCATGATTTTTGTTTCTACTCAATGATTATTTTCTACTGATTGATGTTTGTCCCCTCACTTGGATAATTTTTGGTTTTTCATCAGTTACTTTTGGAATGACCTCTTTGTGGATAAAAAATCATATATATTTAATCTAATTATTTTCACTCCTGAAATTATCAAAAATTAATATCCTAATCGATTATAATGGATTTTAATATTGATTAATATTTTTTATGTGGAATTATAAAATCATATGTCTATTTTTATTTTAAGTACATATAAAATTTTATTTTAACAGTGAAAATACTACCAAATTTTTCAATAGCAATTTAAACAATTTGATAGGGAAATAATGAAACATATATATATTTATTGATATTTTAATTCAAAATTTCATGAAAACTCAAATAAACATTTTACACATTATAGTTAGTAGAAATAATTTAATATTATTAAACATTATTTAAGATTTTAAATTATTTTTAAATGGGTTATAAATTAAAATATTTAAAATACAAATCTTTTTAGAATTTCAAAATTTGAAAAAATTTTCTTTTCTAAATAAATGAATATATTATTTATTTTATTAATTTCAATAGTATTTAAAATTGTTTTTGTTATTTTACCCATCCACTTTATGATTATTTATTTTTCAAATTTAGGTATGTTTTGTAATAAAACATTCTCCCCTTATACAAAAAATATTAATAATTTTATGAATCTCACAATATATTAAAATTTTTAATTTTCATTATTACCAAATGAAAAATTTGCAAAATGGTTATAAAGGTCAATCGATTATTTTTAATGATGCTATAAATTATGATAATTATATTTTTATCTAAACACAATCATTGAGGCATATTATAATAATTAAAATAATTTTCTATTTGAATGTCATATTTTACAATAGAGATATAATTATAATATTATTATGATTTATTCGAATTATATGATTGACTGTGATTCTTTTCAAAATATATTGGAATGAAAAAATGATCTAAAAAAAATACATTTGTTATAAATTGTGAAGAAATAAATATAAAAACCAGTAATATTCACACAAACTCACAAATAAAGTTATGAAAATTAAAAAAAAAATATACCAAAGATAGTTTGGATAATACAAAAACACAATTTTAAAAAAATATTAACAATGATGTCATCTATTTGTTGTTTCACATATCCACTTAAAAATATTTCACATTTAGAAAATGTTTGAGGCTTTTCCATTTTCCCAAATTACAATATTATATAAAAAACATACTTTGATCAACTACGATGCGATTTATGGTGTCAACATCAAATCTCACTTAGATTTTAATTTAATTTATGAAATGATGATATAGATAAATACTTAATTTACTAGAAATTTACACAGAAAATTGATGTTGATGATGTTTTTATTCCAAAATGATTATATTAATCAGAAGTAGTTTATGAAATATATCTACCACAAAACATATAAAAACTTAATAATTAAAAAATCTTCAAAAATTAGATGAAGCTGATTTTTACACATCATGAGGATGACATAAATATATAAATATAGTAAATACCCCATCATGTATGTTTGTTTATAGATGGAACATGATTATTCATCATTATATATTATAACAAGTTGTTGATGTGATGATACTTTATATCAAATATGATGACAATATGTGTGCATATATGAAGAATAACCTTTTAGGATTCTAATATTACACCTTATGTGTGTTTATTTATTTAATTAAATATGATAATTACTCAGTAAAATAAGATGGATATGAATAAAAAATGGATATATAACTATTGTATGAATAAGGTGTATGATTATGTGACTAATGAGTTCATTATGACTTGAAAATATAATGTATATAAATATTCTCATATCCATAAACTATGCTTTTAATATTTTTATTCAAGAATAATTAGTCTCAATGAGTTTTAAGAACAATTGAACTTTAATACAGTAGATCAAAGTTATAAATATTGGACAATATAGGATAAAGAATAGAATGTTTCTTGTGAATCAGATGAAACTAAATTTTATAAATTAACATACATGACTGTAGTTGTTAATGATGATTAAAATCATAGAGAAGAATTTATTTCTGGTGGAAATGATGATGAATATTATATTGACAAAATGATAACTATAGTTGAAGCTGAACATCATGATTTTCGAAAGTTGTTTTAGAAGTTAATGATCAGTGAAAAGGGGCCATTATATAATGGTGATAAAAAATATAATAAGAGATCATCCACAATTAACCTATATAATTTAATGTATGGAAATGTATGGATTGGTCCCTTCTACAAATATTTACTTTCCCTCTGGACATACATGGTACCCGAATATAATGACTACCTTGTTGAACATATAACACTAAAAAATTTATATTTTCAATGGGAATCACCTCTTAATGAATACATGTTAATATGAATAACTATATATTGTATCACATTGACCATGAATCAATTAAAACATTCACATGTTTGGGTGAATCTTGATACGAGAAAGATGAATCAAGTCCTCTAAATGTTGTATGGTACATTCCAATCATTCCAAGGATTCCATTATTATATTTAAGTGAGGAGACTTCAAGGGAATTAATGAAAAAAACATATAAGAGAAATGAATATCGTAAAATCCATCACCCAGTAGACTCCACTTTATGGAATAAAGTTTGTCATAAGTTTCCTTAATTTGGAAATAAGATTTTCAACATTGATCATGTTCTATCTACATATGGAGTGAATACTTTTGGTGTACAATTAAAACTAATAGTATATAACCTATTTTGTTGGAATATTATAAATTGATATCCTAGTAACATATGAATAAAAAATAAATTAAGTTTTCTCTATTTATATCCATACTAAACTAACTGAGTAATGATAAAAATGTGAATTTGGATTTATTAATTAAAGGTTTGAAATTATCATGGGATTCAATTATTATGTTTTATGATTCTAATAGAAATGATGTTTTCACATTTATAGATATTTTTTATTGTATAATAAATGAAATTATTTCATATGTAATTTTTTCCAAATATAAAAACTAATAAAATATCGGGTGACACATTTTTGAAGAATATACACACTCAGTTAGGTTGAAAAATGGATTAATGATTGTGTTTTCAGGATAGAGAAATCTTTTACCAAGATGGCACATATACATATATTAGATGCCATATTTTAATTGAAATTTAGAAGAAGGTATAAAACCATATCCATTAATAGGTGATCAATTGTTTTACAATGAATAGGATATAGTCATTACTTTTGGTAAACCTTCTTTGAAAAACCTTAGGAAACTAGGAAAAAGAGATTAGTTTTTATAGAATTCCAGTATCGGATTTTTTGGTAAACCACGCATATTTAAGATTTGACGCAAGTAGAAAAAATGTATGTGATATTTCTATTAAAATGTTACAATATTCACCACAATAAGTGATGGATGGAGTTAAATATAAGCTAGATTTGAATGACATGGGGATAAGAGAAGAGTTATCACCAGCGAAGAGAGAAAGGTTTAATGTTCTTCCTTCACCATCTTACACTATTTCTAGGTAAGAGAGATAACCTTTATGAAATTTTTTGACTGATTTAATGGTTCTAGATATGTATTCATCAAATATCAAGAATATCATTTCTATTACTGGTTTATTGTTAAATGGCCTAAAATCTAATGACTTCCCTATTTTGAATGTAGTTTTAATTAGAATGACCCATAATCATTGTGCATGTATAATGCATATTATTTTATGAATATTCAATATATGACATTAAAATCCATTCTATAATCATATAAGTTTTTTGTATTTGGAAACATAGATGAAAACAAAACATATTTAGAAGAGATATAAATAATCTCCCATAATATCATCATAACTAACATAATTCTAAGATATAGAATACATAAATATTTTCATCCTAGAATGGGGAAATTAAACATAAGAAATCCTGAGATTAGATTCTAAATAATTATTAACAATTTAGAAATCAATGATAATTTATTCATAACAGAAGCATATGGGTATGAAAAAATTCGAATAAAATTTAAAATCAATACAGAGGAAAATATAGATTGTAATCTTGAGTCATGAATGAAAGATTCACTGTTATTGGGGTATTGTTTCATAATATAATCAAATAAAATGATCTATGTGAGAATAAAATTATCATAAGACACATGTTTTTAGAATATATATAAACAGTTAAAATCATTTCTCTTGTCAAGTATCACTACACAGACTAATGTAGTAGATTGTGTTCACCCCCCATTCTATTATAACCTTACTGAAGGTTCACTCCCAAGACCAATTTAGTGGGAAATGTCCCATTCTGAATTGGGATAAATCCCTATTCTAGTCCTTATTATCTAATGATATATTCATCTTTACTCATTTCATTTTGGGGATATATAATTACGGCCCCAACCTTCACATAATGAATAAAATATATATGTATTTGATATGATCAAAAAATATGTTTCATATCATAACTGATGGAAATGAAAAGTGTTTCATAAACATTCCATCATATAATTCCTCATGGAAAAGAATCATGTTTAACAATGGTTTCACCATAACATAATTAACTCATGGAAAGAACTAGGTTTCCATGAATCACCCTTAAATAGTCATCATCCAACTCAATACAATGAATTAATTTAATGTTTTCATTGGATCATATCCCCTTTAAATATTGTGTAACATCAACAGATGTTAAAATAAAAAAATTCCACTAAAATATAAATGAATAACCCATTGATAAAAATACCATTTTAACATTTAAATAAATTATTTTAAATATAAAAATTTCTCAAATATTAAAGAAAACATTATTTTGAAAATAAAATTGAAAAATTAAAATGGAATATTCAAAGTAATGTGTTTTCATGATGATGGGAAATCTCATTCTTGCAATCTATGATAAAAAATAAATCATTTTACTTTTTTAGTTGATAAAATTACCTTATTCAAAAAATGACACAATGATTCATTTTTAAAAAGAATCTAAAAACGAAAAATTTTGATAAAAATGACTTAAAATAATCATAGGAATATAATAAAAACAATCATGAAAATATTTTTTTAAAAAATATATATGGAAGAAAAATTATTTTCTACCAAAGAAAAAGATAATGATGATTTTGCATAAAAATGTTCTTATGGACTATTGAATTCATAAATAGAGAAGAATGGTAGGAAAAATGTAATCTCAATAAATATTAAAATTAGAATAAAATTCCTGATATTATTTAGAGATATGAAATAAAATTTCATCATTATAAATGTAATAATAAACCACTTCGATATGTAATGAGATTATAACATAATTTTCATACCTCAAGTATGAATTTCATAAAAAGAAATCTGACCTCATATATAATAAATTTTATCTTGTTATACATATAAAATATAATCATATTAATATATATACTTTAATTTATGATCCACTTATAATATTTTATCATTCTTTTATTAACAATTACTTATTAAAATCAGTGTTTTCGGGTGCTAACTATTTCATTTTTCATGAGAATGTTGATTCACTGGATTTGAACAAATAATTTTATCACAATTTTATAATATCCAAAATGATAATAATGATATAAATTTCTTATATATTCATCATATATTTATATTAATCTAAAATTATAGAGATAAAAAAATAAATTACACCATTTATGGAGGTCACGGGCTATACAAATTCATGAATGTTGTTTTAATTTTTTGACGTACGAAATAAAAGAATGGAAAATAATAAATAACCATTATTTAATAATTATTATAAAATATATATTATATATATTAATAAATATTCCATATTACCATCCATAAAAAGGAGAAATGAAACAAATCACATTGTTTCATTGAGGGGCAATCCACATGTACACATGAGTAGCGTTATCAGTTTCCAATGAATGGGAAGGTAAGAAGGTGGATATGTATTATAATTTCAAAAAAATAATTTTATTATAAATATAATATATAAAAATTAGACCCATAATAATGATCATCCATAATAGATGGTTATGAAAAATGAATTGTGTCACTACGCAGATGCGGTAGTCTACACGTACGTACAAGCGTTACATTTACATCCCATTGGATATAAAAGAAGGTGAATAATGTTAGTTACAAAACTATAATAATAATTAAATACATTAGTGATACTAAATTTATTTTTTTATGTTTAATACCATAGATTTGGTAGAGGTATAAGAATAAATAAAAAAGATAGATTTCAGGTAAAAAGATAAACTATTCTTCACCATGCCACCTTTATGTACCCTCTTTAGGAACCATGGAATGGTATTTTAAATATAAAGAATATTAAAATTAATGGATATTTAATCTTATAAGAATATTGGTTAGGGTTATGTCGACATTGATGGATCATGGTGTTGTGAATATCATGAGAAGGGGATATCATCTTATAAGGGTGGAAAATGACAAACATATAATTTAAAAACATTTTTAAATATAATTAATGTGGTTGTCATGTATAATGCTTATAAATTTCCATTAATCAGAAAAAATAGTGTCCATGGTTTTCATAACATTCTCAAATAAATTTTATCTTATATTTAGTGTCATTTTAAACACTATATTTTTGTTTAACCACTTCATTAACTGATTTTAACCTTAACTACAGTAACAAACATTGAAATCATATATGGTTATAATTTTACATGTAAGCTAAATATTTTCTCATAAATTTGAAATGGATTAAATTATAAACCATTTAACATTATAAATTATAATATTAAATAATTATATGATTTTTAATTATTTTAATAAAATATTATTTTTCAAAAAATATCTTTTACATCATTTTTTAAATTGTCTATTTAAATTAACATTAAAGGAATAAAATTTAAAATATAATTTTCATAGAAACCTTTAAAAAATCCCAAATATTTTTTTAATTATCTATAAAATTCATGGGGTACTATTGAAAACCCAAAATAAATTATATTCAAAAGTTTTTAAAATAATTTACATGAAATTCATACTGCTTTCACAAGAATTTTATTCCAACTGTGTAAGGTTAAAGGAAATTATTTCATCACTAAAAATTAAAAATGATTTAAGATAATTAAATTTTTTATTCATATTTGTAATTAATATTTTTACTGAGCTAATCCTTATTTTATTCTTATGTAAAAAGTAGAGATAATTTAGTCAATTGAGTGATATATTGGAATTTTCATTATATAAAATGATATAAATGAAATTATCAAGGGGAAATGACACTGAAATTATATATATTAGAATTTGGGATGTATATGGTCTAATTTATCAAATAAAATTCAATAAATGATTGTTTTGGGTTAATTTTGAGAACTTATGTTATGGTATTAACCCTACATTACCAATTTGACCATTATCAAGGTGATAATTATATATTACAATTACTGTTCATGATGAAAAAAATAAAAGGGACACATTTACATAATTAAATCCCACTAATTGAAAATATTTATTCAATTTCATAAGATTTAATTCATAGTAGTATATGAATTTTAATTAAAATTAAACCCACCTAATGAGATAAAATGTAGTTTTCTAGAAAAAATGTATTCTGATGTATCCAAATATTTTATAATAAAATCTAATATAAAATAGAAAAGAATAATATTAATTCAAATACACGTATCATAAATTAACAAATATTTCCTTTTAAAACTATATAAAATAAAAAAGAACATTGTAAATTCATGACAAAAAGATAAAATATTAAATAAAAATAATTTTTTTAGATAAATTATCTAAAATTTAACATAAGATAATATTAACATGATGATTTAAAAAATAAAGATTATTTTTTAAAATAAATACTCTATAATTTAAATATATTAATAATATTATTTTATAAAAAAATTGAAATAAATATTTTTGAGGAAAAATTAAATTTTGAAGAATATAAGGAATTTAGTAAAAATTCTGTTCATATATTTTACTAGGATTTCATTATATGAAAACATTGTACATATTTTTTAGAAAGAACGGTTATTCCTATTCACATAACTATATTAATTTCTAGGTTAAAACTATATAGTACATTAGAATTCATTTAGACGTGGGATTATGTGTATCACAATCTATTGAAGAAATCAAATTTATTTAAAGATAAATATATCATACAATATGAGGGTGTTACATTATACCCCTTAAAATGAATTTTGACCTTGAAATTCCATCACTATAATATAAAAAATGAGAATATATTTGTTTTATCACATCCTTGACTTCCTAGGTAGATTCTTAAAATTTCTGATTCATCCCTAGAAAATTAACTAAGTGAGTATTCATATTTTATAGAAATTTATCTCTATGATCCAAGATTTATATCAGTTACTCATCATATGAAATATCATGCTTCATTAGTACATCCTATATGTCTACTACATTTTAAGGATCATGCATGTAGTTCCATAGGAGAGATACATGGAACACATTTTGAACTTGAGGTAGGTTCAGTGGATGTCTTAAGTGATAAGATACCATCCCTACTACATATTGAATATTCGTGGGCTAAATACAAATATTAATATATATTAATATATTTATAATTCTCAAATCATTCTCACATAGATAAATTCATCATAATAACTTTTCACTACTTCCATATTATATATTTCCCTAATGATTTTTGGTATATCTTTTGTTTCAAATAAGAGGTTCTTTCATGTGTAGATAAATTTATTTCAATTTCAATACATTTTCATTAGGTATATGAGGTCCCAAAAAATTTATTTCTAAAAAATCATCCCAAAACATTGGAATTACACACTTTATTCCAAAGAGGGCTTCATAAGTTTCCATCTGCATGCTTGAGTGAATGATACTGTTGTTATAAAGATTGATTAGAGGATTGTGTTGATCCAAACAACCATTGAAATTTATTTAACAAGATGTCATAATATCCTCCATGGATTGAATGGATATTTCATATTTACCATCACTATTATTATAATAAACAGTTCCGAAACTCAACTATATATCTAGAGTGTTCTTAATACTTCAAAATAACTTCAAGGAAATATTGGATCCCATTATTATACAATTTAATGTGGTACTCTATGTAAGATCATTTCTTATTTAATATGTATTTTGGAAATCTAATCAGAAGATAGACCTTCTCTTATAGAAAATAAACATGTTTACATTATATATAAATTGAATTCTACCCAAATATCATTGTGGTCTTTAGGTATTTTGGGTAGTCTGGTGACATAATCTATGGTGATTTTTTCCCACTTACATTTGGGTATGGGTAATTATTATAACAACACCTTAAACTTTTGTCTCATAGACTTAAATTTCCATCACATGAATCAACAACAAACATACTCTAAAATATCAATTTTCTTATTGTCCCACTAGAAATACTCCTTTAAATCTCTATACATCTCCATTATTCTAAGATGTATAGTGAATTTTCAATTATAAGCTTAATCTAATAGATAATTCTACATGTTTGGTGTTTAAGCTATGCATACATGGTTCATGAACCTTATCATTCAAGAATAATCAATATTTAGATCAGGAAAATTTCATACCCTATTTATAACTCTAAATCATTCTATGGAACCTCTTTAACCCTCACATGAATGGATGGTTGAACATTCATATATAAAAGATAGGATATATACATTTACCCTATATTTCAAGTTCTATAATCTAAAAATCATTATTTATTGGTTCTCTTTCAACCCTTATCCTAGGAAAAAAATCTTATTCCTTATGACTCAGATAATCAGTTGCCCTATCTACCTTCCCAGGGATGTAATATATTGAACAATCATGATTTTTAATCATATATATCCATCTTTTACAAAACATATTAAACATATTTTGGGTAAATATATACATTAAAAAATTATGATTCATATATATAACACCAGTCTCCATAGTTATAGTTCCAACATATATTTACTTAAAAAATAATCATATAAAAAAACTAATCATGAGTTGGGAAATTTTTTCTAGGAACCATCAATTGGTGTGAGGCATAATCTATCACTATATTACTCTGAATGAGTATAAATCCTAGTCCCTTCATTTATGCATCACTATAAATCGCCAAACATTCCCCACTATTGGGTAATGTGAGTCTATGTGAACTTACTGACCATCTCATATGGTTTTTGAAATTTTCACTACATTTTTTTGTACAAAGGATCCGGAATACCTTATGTGTTAACTTGGTGAGTTGATTATATTTTCATGAAAAATTCATAAAAAATGTTGATAATATACATCCATACTAAGAAAACTATATATCCTAGTTATAGTGGTTAGTTTTTTCTAATTTGTAATAACATACATCATTGATAGATCCACTAATATTCCTTAACATGGGATTAAATTCCCCAAAAAATAAAACTTTTTACATACAAAATTCACACATGGTAAATTTATCATAAAAATTCTCTTTATTATAGGTCCTCAGGGAAATCCTAATTTAATATTCATGATCTTCTGAACTCTTGGAATATAAATGGATTCCATCAATAGAGTCTAAAAAACTAATCAATTCAATCTTTAAAGTCTATATTTATTAAATTTGTGATGATATTAGGGGAATAAATAAGACCAAATGGAATAATTTCAAATTCAAAGTGTTCATACATATAATGGAAAGTTGTTTTGGGTATCTATCCACATTTGGCTATATACTAATAGTATGCAGATTAAATATAAATTATGTAAAAAAATGTTTTCTCATAATTGATCGATCATACCACTAATACATGAGCATATGAAACCTATTATTGATTATGATCTTGTTATGTTAATGATAATCAATAAATAGTCATATTGATTGAACATTCTTCTTAAAAAAATATTAGGTTCCCCAAAGTGATTCATATTTTTGAAATAACACTTTGTCAGTATTCTCATATAGTTTCATCTTCAATTACTAAAACCTAATAGAGGCCACTCTATATGGACTATTTGGAATAGGTGTTGCACTAGTTTTGATTACTCTTGAAAAATCAACATCATGATTTTGGGGATGGAAAGGAAGTTCTTCTAAAAAAAGAAATAAAATCCAATACAATAGGAATATCTTTGATGTTGAGTTTATCCCAAAAATTATGAGATAAAATCCAATTTTGAATTGTTATAAATTCCAATAAAATGGATGAAATTTACATTAGAAGTTCATATTTATTTTCACACTAATAGACATATGATGATGGGTTGTGTAAAAAATTTGACACTAGTAAATAAAGATAATAGTTACATTATTACATTGGCATAAGATAAAAGGGACCAAATCTTAAATCATTGATAAATTTATAAATATTGAAGATTTTTATAAATATTCCATTGCCATTTTTTATATTGGAAATAAAATATAAAATGTCGTAATAGAAAAGAATTTGAATACTTGTACTAATTCAATGTATTATTCTTCATATCATAGGGATTTGAATCAAAATAAGGTTGAGTGAGAATGATCTTTAAGGTTACATATTATTGATTCTATCATCAATAAATAATAAATTATCAATATAAAAAGGTTAATAACTGGCAATACATTCTAATTAATCAATAACACGATCAAAAAATGATTCCATTCATAATATCAATGTAGTAATCTGATGGATTATTATAACAAAATTATCATTGTAGTAAATGCATAATATTGATCTCCATTTTTATCTTTAATTTGGGTTTATCATCTTGTAGTTGGATTTTATCTTGAGTCTTGGGTGTTTCGTATAATTTTTTTTTTGGGTTTTTGTCAAATATTTAACGGATTGTGTTCACTATTAAGGGGAAACCATGAAGCCTACTAATGATGAGTCCCATTTCAGTTCATGTTGTTCTTATATGAATATGGTGTTGGGGGGTACTTCATGGTTAGATTCAAATATTTTGGCTCCTTGGTGTAAACATGTGGTTCTTGCGATGTCCCAAGATGACAGTGCTGAATAGAATTATGGTTAGTATAGACCATGAAATAATCATACACATGATTATACAATTTTTAATAGAAAAAAATAGAATGGTTAGCACATAGTTTCCAAAACCATACAAGAAAACCATGTGTGTGTCCTATGAGTCATGTAAGGGGTGAATGGTTGGTTCACATTTTCATAAACCATGCAACCTAATCATGTGTATTTGTTAGATTTAATAAAAATGAATTTTTACAATTTTAACTTCTTTTATTTTTAACCAAGGACATATCCTCCTACCCCATTTTTATCATGTGACTCTAGGGAGGATCCTAACAACTTCCTCATGCCTCCAACTCTTCTTCTATGGTTATTTAATATGTTTTATTCATGTTCTAGGGATAATTTCTCTGGGTAATCCTTTTTACCTTCCCTTTTCATTTTATTTTGGTATTTTTCTCCATTGGTTTCTTCATACTAGGGTTCATGTAGTATTGGTTTTAATTTCAAGGGGATGTCTAGTTAAAGTTCATCTTGGGTGTTGCAGACTCTTTGGATTATCTTGAATCTGATTTCGGTTGATGTTGACCAAGTTACTTGAGTTTGAGGTAGGTTTATATTCTAGTTTTTCATTTAATTTTTTTTAACATTGTTTTCATGATGTCGTACCCGTTTTAAAGAAAATTAGAGATGTTTATTATTTAGATTTTTTTTGGAAATAAATAAAGTTTATTTTAGATTCTAATTTTATGAATCATGTTTATTGATCATTATACATTAGGTATTTTCCAAAATTGTCAAATGGACATTGGATATGTATTTTTATTTCTAAATGGTGATTTGGGGTTGTTAAATGGGTTTCAGTGAGATCCTTGTATTTATAAATGGTGTGTTTGAAATTTATTTAAAAAATTTCACCCAATGAATTTGTAAGATCTGGTTGGAATATTTGAAATAAATTTTCTTTTGAAAACTCCCATTAGGATGTATCGATTTCTTTATTGACTCTTAAATGGAATGGGAGGTCCTTGTCATAGGACTCCATTTGTAAATTAGTAGTTATAAAGTAAATGGATTATTCCATATAGTGATTCTTGGATGTGTGATTATTTTAGAATCTTATATGTATTCACTTGGTATATGTGATTATTTTTTGTTACTCTATGGATCACAACACATGTTTAAACACATCATTGGAACCTATATTAGCCAGTGTATTATCCTAGAGCACATGTCTTACATGTTTTGGATTTTTCTCTGGCTAGTGATTACTTAGTATGGCCACACTCTTCATTGGTAATGGCGCCATTGGGTTAGTTGTAGTGGGGTAAAATATAACATTACAGTTGATTTATTATAGCTAGAACAGCAATAGGATGGATCAAGTTACCATATATTTAAGATTATTTTGTAATATCCTTGGTATTATCGTCTTTTCGGCACATGGATATCTGTGATTGGTAATCTTGGTTCCTTATCTAGCATGTTAACATTAGTACTTCTTAACCATTTCATCTTCATATTTTCATTGCTTCTGCTACATGTTCATGATGTGCACTAGGGTAAATATGAATGTTTCATTTTAAAATGTTTCAAGAAAATTGTTTTTAAATATTTATAACTTCTTCTCCCTTTTAAAAATTACCCTTATTCTTACATTCCCTCTCATTATATAGAAATATTTAGCCTTGTATTTTTGAAAAAGAAAACCTTTTTAAATAAAAATAAAAATTGACCAGGATTTTTCTTAGAAATTAATGTATAAGAAACAAATATTTATACATTTTATTTCAAACTAGTAGAAAATTAATATTTTATTTAGTGGTAATGCATATGGAATTGTTTACATTATCATTGCTATTTGGTTTTAATACTCACACATATACTTCAATTATTATTTTTATATATATGTGAATTTTATTTTTAATTTTGATCACTATACAAAAATTTTGGGGATTGGGTTCGGTGAGTGACCAAAGAGGTCACACATATATCTTTCTGGTCATCATGTTCAGTTCGGTTTTATTTTCATTTTATGTTTAGTTTATTTAATTGGTCTTTTTTATTTATGTTGGTTTGTACACTTATCTTTAGAGTACATTTATTATTTTATATTGGCTGAAATCATTCCCATGGTCTCTTGTTAATGTCCTTAGTTCATGTTGTCACCTTGGGGTGATCAGGAACGAACCCCATGAATTGCATGAGCAACCTCGGGTAACTAGATTACGGTTGACCCAAGTTGTTTGGTGAAAAAATGCTACCAAAGACATGTTCATTAGTGGACCTTGTTTTCAGAGTTCACTTTTTTATTTGGGAAGTTATAGTAGATCAGGCGGGATTGTCGAAACATGCAGTATAGGTATGAGGACGTGTTTGACCAACATATTTTGGGCCCAACTATGGGTCACCATGGGATCTTGGGTTCTGATTTTTTTCCTTATGATTTTAGTTAACAATATTTTCATTGTAATTTATTGATTTTGGGGGATTAAATTTGTTTTATTTGTAATTTTTGGAATTTTAATGTGTTTTTGGTGCATGGGTAACAAAATGAGAGTTGAAAAAATTGTTATTGCTAAGATTGAAGGTCCTTGAAAGCCATGTAATCCTGAGGAACAGGTATTAAATGAACCTTAGGGGTAATTTTGTGTTTGGAATATTTCCACAAATAATATTTCTATGTCACCCATTATTATTATCCCCTGTTAAGAATTAATTTTAGAACATTCCTAAATTTAAAATTTTAATGAAAACCTAGTTTTTAGTTATGAAAACCATAATTTAAAATGGTAATGTATTTATTATTTGAAAAGATAACTAGGGGTTTTGACTTTATATAAATAATTTTTTTGATAAAAAGAATTAGTAATTATATAAAATTTTGATTAAATGGGTTTTTATAGAAAGATTTTATTATTTATTTTAAATTTAAAAAAAACATGGGTGTTGTATCAAGGAATGACTAAATATCACATGAAATTGACAGATTTTTTAAATTTTAAGGGTTGAATTTTTTTGATGGATTATAATGAATTTATAGAAGAGTATTTTACAAGGTGTTTATATTTTGAACTGTTTTTTGAAATGGTTTCTAATGATATTTTTAATAGTTTTGTGGAATGTGTTGGTCTGTTTTATTTTATTTTTGACTCTTAATGATGATATGTTCATGATTCTGGATTGGTTTTTGTTATGTTTCTATTTTTTTTCTATAGTATGACTCAACCAACAATTTTATCGACATTCAAGGTGAATCTATGGATGGTTAACTATTAGCGGAACCTCAAGCAGATCAATCTATGGAATTCCTCCTTATATTTTGAAAATTGAACCCTCCCATCTCTTATGTTAAAATGTATCCTTTTGAAAGGGAAAATTAGATATGTAATATTAAAAGTTTCTTTAGTTTACTGGTGATTCCTAAGTCTCTAAATGTTATTTTTTCAACTATATGCTCAAAGGTCTGAGTTGGAAGTGGCAGAAGTCATTCATCATAGCCTATCCTTAGGTAGAAATCTCATAGGAATCTATAAAATCCTCATTCATCTGAAAGTATGTATACGAGGTTGTAAAGGTTAAAAAAGCGATAGGGGTCTTATTTTTTAGAAAGGTGACAGATTATATTTGGAGTTTGTTTGTCTTGTTTTGGATATAGTCCCATATCTACCAATGCCGGTTGATGATGATTCTTTGAAAGCATGAATTGATTAGAATGGAAATCATCATGATCATTAGTTGAGGATGATATAATTTGGTATAACCTCTTATTTTGATGTGGGTAGGCATTAGTTCGGGCTTTGGTTATGTTAAAGGGGAATTAATATTGGTGAATTCTTTTAGGAAAAAATCTTGGTTGTTGTTGAGGATGAAATTGGTTGATATAAGATTCTATAAGATTATTATATTGTTTGGGTTATGAGTCCTTGATTGGTAATTATTTTATTGGTTTCCAGGACTAGGGGATGTGTTGGGTAGCGGGGATATGATTTGTTGGCCTAAGTTATGATGTTTGTTAATGTGTATTGGTTTTGATCTTGATGAGGATTATACAATTGTTCTATTATTTTTTTCAATGGCTGTCCTAGGGGAATTTCGGGGGTACTAGGGAATGTAGGAATGGTAGGTTTATGAGATATTTTTTATAGTTTCATTGTATTAATGGAATATTATTTTTAATTTTGAACATTGAAATGTGTAATGGTGGTATGGATTGTCGTTAAACATTGAATTTAAGGCACAATGAATTTAAAATCATTGATAATGGTAAAAATATAAATGTGATAAATGATATATTTTTATTAAAAAAATTCATTGTTGAGTGTGGATATATTTTTTATTTTATTTATGTTAGTTCATGGTGTTATAGTAGGAAACGATGTTGATGTGTAGAGATGATGATGTGGTGATTTTCATTTCCTATTTTATCACTATTTTTCTGATCCTATAATCATTTATATTGGTATTTACAATGGAATTACATGCTTGTAATTTTTTATTTTTCTGTTATTTGTAGACTCATACTTTTTTGAAATATCATGCATTAAGAATTATTTATAAGTTTCTATTATTTTATATAACAGTTAATATTTGTTTGTTTCCTCTTATGGTTATAAGTTATACGATTTTAGTGGCCCTATTTTACATGTTTAATAGAATCATTGAAAGTCTCTAACAAAAGGCCTATTTTTGGTGGACCTAAGGGGTCTTTGTTATCCAAACTAAAGTCCTAAAAGGGGATACCAATTTTTTGGGTAATGAATCATAAAAAATAAAATAATAAAAGTAAAATAAATGAAAATTATTACCAGTAATATCAGTTAATGTTAATTTTTATGAATTATAAAGTTATAAATTTGAAAAATAGTGACTCAATTAGATGATTTGTGTCTTTTTTTATCAGTCAATAATGATTAAAATTGTATAAATAAATTTTTTGGTATGTAAATTAATTATCTAACACTAATTTCTTCATCTATAAATTCTTATTCACTCCCTAAAAAATGTTATATTTTATCATCAGTTGTTTGGTTTTGAGATTATTTTTCCAAATTATTCTATTTAGTTTGACTTATGATTAGGAGATAATTTCATTACAAACTCTATCAAAACTCCATAGAGAGAATTAAAAACTTATATATTTCTTATTTTTTCCTCTCCCAAGAAAAACAATTATCAATATTTTTTAGTTTAGTATCAACTTTTAAACTAATAA
The DNA here is from genome assembly GCA_963277665.1 of Viscum album. Taxonomy (NCBI): domain Eukaryota; kingdom Viridiplantae; phylum Streptophyta; class Magnoliopsida; order Santalales; family Viscaceae; genus Viscum; species Viscum album. The sequence continues at coordinate 602,628,989 of OY728153.1, read as the reverse complement.
AAAGGTTATAATCAAAATGTATAACCTTGATGATAAATTATATTTTTATTGGATTGATAAATAAAGATACAGTCAAACATGACTGGATCAATGGAAATAATTTCTTCTATTAGTAAAACAATATGATATTCCTTTTCACAATACTAAAATTGGTTAATATCCTATTATTAAATCTATAATAGATTCCTAAAAACTTGTTCCAAATATAAATGTAACTAACATTGTTTTAGTTGTGGTGGAACAAATTCATCCCATATATAAAAAGTTTAAAGATGATAAAATAATATATCATAGTCATTGTTGTAATGCACCATCAAACTATATTTATAACTATTTATGAAAAAATAAGTACATATGAATGATATGAAAATAACACCAAATTAAATATAATTTTCATGTGAAGGGAATGATAAATTTACCATCGTAAAATACAAAAAAAATTTAGTTTGGTTGAAAATAGTCCATTACAAAAAAAGATCAATATTATTATGTTATTGTAAATAAAAATTTCTCCCAAACAATTAAAATATCAAAAAAATTTAACTCAGAGAAATCATTGTTAAATTTTTATGCACATTGAAAGAATTTGGTAAATTAATCATAAATAAGAGAAATTATGTATCCTTGCAACAATTAAAAAAACTTCTAATACTTGAATAAGATTCTATTCCATGTGATGTAGGAATAGAATCTCAGTTTGAATTAATTTTTTTTATCATTTAGTGAACTTCTCCATAAATATATGTCTTATATACCTAGAATAAAATTCAATAATTAAAATATAAAAACAACCATTCAATGATAGAGGAATATTGATTTTTTTCGAACCTTTAGGATGTTTTTGTATGGTATGGTTAACATTATAAGAAATTAATCTAGCATGATATATATATTATTTATAAAGAATATATTTTTGTGATGTTATTAGAAGATAATAAGACTTATAAAATGTTTGGATGATAGTTCAATATAGGATAAATGGTAAAATGTTTCAAATATAATTTTATATAAAAATAATTGATAATAATAGTATAAAAAAGAAATTAGGTTTAGGATATAATTTATTCAGTAATTCCAATTTTTAATGAATAATTAAATTATACTCTACTTCTATAATGAATTTTACTCGAGGGAATTCATTGTAATTGCAGTGATTTCAAATAATTAGCACTCTATTTATTTTCTATGTAAAATTATATATTATATATATTTTGAATCCAATATGTTTATCTTATTTAAGAGAGATGAGAATTCAGGGAGATGAATTTCATGTTACAGTATTTTAAACTATATCTTTATTATATAAATGATCCTTATTCTTATTTTTGGTAGTCTTATAGTTTATGGAATGACAATATACTGAATGAAATTTCTTATTTATGAATTGCTATGATGAAATTAAATTTTATTAATGTAAACTATATATTAAATATATTTAAAACTATTTAATAATTTTTAAAAATATATATATTATAATGTTTGTATAAATATTATTATATTATAATTATTTAATTTTCATATTTTTGGATTAAATGGATTCTTATATAATGGATATAAAAGGTAATTTATTTCATTTATTGATGATTGTAGTAGAAATCTATATATATGTATATATATTTTTTCATAAATAAGAAAGTGAATAATTTATTATGTTTATCAAATATAAAGAAGTATATGAATATCTATTAAGAAAGGAAAAATTATTATATATAGGGAGACGAGGACAATAATATATGAATGAATTTATTATTTTGGTTTTTTGTGAAGAAAATGGAATAATTCAACAATGTTCTAGAAAATATACACTCCAATGGTATGGGTTTTCATTGAGAAACAAACATGCAATAATAAATATTCTAAAATGAATGCCTAAAATATATGTTTTATCACACAATTTATACAATGAGTATTTATTAGTTAGATGTAAAATTTATTATATAATTTCATTTTGAAAAACTAAAATTTCCATCTATGATGTTTAAAAGGGTAGGAAAACTAATCATTCATGTTTTATTATGTGAGGGTGTTTAGATTATATTAGAGTTCCCAATCTTATAAGAACTAAAATATAACCATGATCTATTATATTTATTTTATTGGTTATGAATAAAATGTTATGAATATATAATTATAGATTTATAATAAAATCTTATTATTAAGTCATATGTTATAGAAAATTTTGAGATTTTTTTTAAAAAAACTTTTTGGAAGTTTCACCTAATATCACTAAATATAGTATTCCATCTATAAAAAAATAAAGAATAATGATTATTCTAGACTAGAACCTAAAAACGGGTTCATGAATTAGAATGTAATAAATATATATCCATAAATAATATCATTTGAATACATTTTTTCTTACTAATAGAGATCTAAATAATAACATTCTATGTAATTATCGTGTGTTAAAAATCATAAACTATGAACCTAAATCATAATGAGAAGAATTATCTTATATAAGGATAAATTTATAGAATGTATCAATTAATGATGAGATGGATTCATTTATAATAAATATTACTTTTGTCATTATATGTTTTCAAAAAAATCAAAACATAGTGGATGTTGACATTAGTAAACCATCAAAACCATCCAAAATTATATTTATAAAACTATACTCTACACTTTGTACTATAATGTTGGAAGGTTAAACAACAAGAAAATATGAATAATTAATAGATTAAAATAATTGAAAATTAATAAAAAACCAAATAAATATTGTACTCTAAAAAATATTTTGAACATGATTAGTATTAATTAAAGTAATTAGTAATTAAAATCAATAACCAATATTGTTTTTGTTTTAGAACATAGAATAATTAATTGTAATATATCTCAAACATCCTCCCAAAATGATCACCTCAAATAGTCCAAGGGTTGATGACAAGTTCCAGTTGTATTAAACCCACAATATGGGAGTTATTACCCTCATTTCTATAGGTAAAAAACTAAAAACCACAAATCAATTAATTATTTATAAATAAGAAAATACAAAAAATCCCAATATTGCTAATATAAAGATACATGTAAGCTAATATGAAACCATCATAAATATTTACAATGAAAATATATATAATTTGAGGTAAAAATTTAAATATAATTAGTATGATTCATCCCAATATATATTAATATAAAAAGGAATAAATATTCTAAGTCCTTGGCGAAAAAAAGTGAAACAAACTCATATCCAAAACTTGGTCAACTAAAAACTCTTCTCTCCATAGAATCACCCTTTAAATTCATATGAATTATATTATCTAAAAAGTTTAAAAAATATTTATAAGGAGGTGTATGTTACACACTTCCCCAAGCAATCAATTAGCATCAAATCCAAATAACATAAGTCCTGACACACCCATCCCTTCTCATAACTACAAACCAAAACCATAATCTGCATATACATAACAAATGAAAATTCATATTTGTATACCATAGTAACATTCCAAACCAATGTAAAAAAACCAATTCCACCATTTAACCACAAACAATGATGCTTCAATATAACCACATGATTTCTAAAAGGATGACATAGAGTGACTATCATTTTTTATCATAAAAAAACAAGATATTAACAGGATAACATGATATTGAAATGATCATATGGACTTCAACCATGTTACCTAATATAGTCGGTTGTGTTTAAGAAATAAAATCATACAATGATTTAGAATATAATGAAAACATTACCTAGGGTATATACCCTATTCAAATATCTCTATAATATCAAACCATCATCACACCATCCCTACTCCAAAACAACTGGTTAAACATCTAAATACAAAAAAACCAACATTATCACCATGGACAACAACAAATTACTCCCCCTTCTTATATTTACTTATAAAATTTGTGTTATTAATTACCAACCATATAAATTTTTACCATTTTATCCATAATAAACATTTATCCCATCATTTAGAATTTAATATAATCAATAATCAATTTCTATAAAACATACCACTATGATAATTTCATTATTTATATGACAATTTATATAGTAGTTCTTTAATCCATTAATTTATAAACATAATCAAATTATCAATTAAACATAAAATATTTATTCATTAATTTCAACATGATTCAACATCATAAGGAATTATATTTCAAAAATAAGGCTGACAACATAACCATCAAAAAAATAACGTCCTAATATAATCTACAAAATGATGGTTCAAATTTAATTGATAACAATTAAATATGAGTCGAAATGGCCCGAACACCTACATTTTTAATATTTTTTGATAATCCACGATTCATGGGGTGAGGTGGAACCCTTAAAAGGCTCGAAGGCTTAGGGACAATTACATGACCCATAGGTCTTAGAGGGAATAACTCTGACAAGAAAACATAAAACTGATCCTCCCAAGCATATTTCATGATATCATTACTCCACCTTCACAGGTTTGGTCGGATAGCTGTCCTATGCAATGCTGAAAAGGCATTATATTGTTGGAAAAGTCATACCCTCTCATTCTTCCAATTCTGGTTATCTTTTCTCTAGTGAATGTTCCTGCCCTGAATCCTTATCTAAAGCCTTTCACCTTGTAGTCTGATTGGTAAAGATTTATTCAGGTGGCCTGAGGGCCCTAGGGTGTCCCTAAGGCCTTAAGGTGGACCATTGGACATGATAAACTACTGGAATAAAGGCCTTGGGTGGCCCAAAATCCTTGCAGCACCCAAGGACAAAACAAGAGGCTCAAAGGCCCATATGGATGAATAGTTCTGGCCACTAAAGTACCAAAAATTTCCTACTACAGTCCCTGCTACAGTCCCTGCTACAATACTCAGAAATATGCCTCTACCCGAATTTGATCTCGGGTATCTTAGATGCACCTTCTGAGTCCTCACAAACCGGGTTAAGGGTCATGTGCCCCATGACATATCATTTTTAGCAACCTGAGTTTCTTTAAATACTTTTTTCAGTTTAATTTTATTTTTTTATGTTATGTGATACAAGTAATATCAAGTTTTACTTACATTACATGAAACACTAAATTTAGATTATTTTACACCGAAAACTGAGTTAATGTTTAGTTACCCACAACATTTTGTTATTCTTTCTCTATATGCAACACATTGTTTTCTTAGGTTACACGTGGTATTAAGGTTTAACAAAACCATGATATGTTATTAATGTTATTTAGACAGGATCATCAGAAAATAGCTGTTTAAACTTGAGTTATTAATTGTTAAAACAAATTTTTAAATATTATTTATAATTATTATACAAATAAAACACATTGACAACAAATTTCATAATTCTTTCAAAGTAGTCTTTTTATGTATTGAAAACATTATTTTCAAAAAAATATTCTTTTTTTGTGAACATTAATAAAATAAAAATTTTATAGTTTTAGAAAATCATATGATAAAATAATTTCATTTTTAATTAATAATGTCTAAATTATATTAGGTTAAATTTTTATTTTTTTATTAATTTTTTTTCTTTGTGGAATAGTGGAAAATACTAAATTTTTATTGAGAACTATCTTTTTGAATAAATTATTTATAAAAAGTATATCATATTTTAAAATTATTTAAAATATTATTTTATCAATTATTCATATATTAATCCAATTTAGGATTCTGGAATAAATTTCATATTTAAATTAGATAAAAAACATTGTAATCTTTTGATAATTTCTAATTTTAAAAAGTCATTTCTCTTTATGTCTATGAGATTAATATTACATTATTTTTTAACTTATATGAATTGAAAATAAAAAATGGATTCCATATTTTTAATCATTGTAATTTATATTATCTAATAAGTTCAACATAATTTTTTACCTAAATGAATATGGAATATATTAAAAATTAATTACCATAGTCATGGTAAGAATGCGTTATAGGGGGAGGCGTTAAATGGGGAATATATGGTTTAAAATGGCCTACCATTTGGACTATGTCCCATTTTTTGACATAATTATACTATTATAACCTTAGGATCACCTTTTTATTAGTTCTTAGGTAACTTTCACAAGATAGTCATCTATATAATAAGTTAAGTAAAAAATGAACCTTACTTGATTTTAATATCTACAAATACTTTTTGATAAGGAAAAACATATGTTCTATTAAATAAATATTTTCAAATATAAATTAATTTTTTACCATGATAATTTATTTTAAATATTTTGTGGTGAAATAATTACATTAAAATCATGTAAAATTACAACAAAATAATTATTTAGATAATAATTAAATACACAATATTATAAAAAACATATGAAAAGTGAGATAAATTGAATGAATTATTATGTTACATTTTTTGTTAGATTAATATATCATCTTAACGTTTTTTGAACACAATACATTCTAATTCCATCATTTTATTAATATATTTATAAATTAATTTTTAAATGAATGACAACAAAATTGATATCAATGTCATTTTATGATAAATTATATTTTATTAGATGATTTAAAATTATTAAAAACCCTTTATTATACCAAGTTATTTTCAAATGATAGTAAATATTATATATTTTACAATAATTGTCGAATTATATTTTTATAACTACAATATTTAATGCTAAATATTCAATACTATGTTAGCATTATTATTGTATAAACAATGTTTTTTTCACATTACATTATCTTGTGTTAAAATTACATTTCAACAAACATAATTTTTTTACTTGATAAATTTAATTTATTATTTATAATAATTGGTTTAAAATTATATAATAAGGATCATTTTAATTTTTTATTAAAAGATAAATTACCTTGGTTTAAAGACTTTTTACTATAGTGAAAACCAATAATGGTAAAAATAAAGAAACAGAGATGTTATGGGGTGAATTTTTTTCATACTAGTTTTTGTTTTATCTTCCTCCCCAAGAATTTAATTCAATAAAACTAAATGGGGTGGATCTAAATAATATTCATTTTGGAAGATTTTTCTCTAAATATAATGGATTCTATATCTTTATCCCAGATCATAATTTCCTCTCTCTTGTAATAAATTTTTTCATCATATTTCAAGATCCACTCCACATCATGGATTGTATAAAAGTAAAACATATGTATGACAATAATATCATTTAATAAATAATGGTCATATATCATAACAAATATTTCATAACATATATTTGTTACAATGATTCTTCCCTTAGGGGTTTTGACTAAAAACTCTCTTATTAAATCAATTTTTTTTTTTTCGAAATTTCATTGAAAATTGGGTAGATATTAAAAAGTGTGGTGATAGAGAATAAAATATGGAATTGGTTAAATTTGAATATAGGATTAATCTACCATCCACCATGTAACTGGGTATAATTACTTCTTCTATTGTGATTGCATAAGTCGTGTTATCTCCCCTTTCCCTCTTCTACGGTAGATTCAATTAACACTTAGGGAATTAACTTTCATTTTCGCCCATAAAATTACAAATATATCACTAGACATAAATAATTTCTTTCTACCCCTACATTCACGATCCTGTTTACCCATATCCACACACATACAATAAACTCAATGCACCTCCCATCATTTCCAATAGTTATTTTTTCCTCAATTTTCACATGATGAAATTTTCTAAAACATCTTTTTCGATATTGATTTCATCCATTTTCATTGTGATAATATTTCCTATTATTGTATTGGTTTTATTTTAATATCTTTAATCTAATTTTTTTTCTCTTTCTCTCTATTCATGTCACATAAAACTATTTCATCATTAGATGAAAAGTTTTTGGAGACCAATTCCCTTCAGAGGCTTAGTTGAAGACCTTCAAAAATGTGATCAATCTTTCACTCTATATTTCATATGTAATATTTTTCATACCTGTATAATCTACTAAAGGTAGCTTCATAATTCAAACCACTATCCTCTTAATTTATCATTAAGATAAGAAACCATCTATTCATCTCAGTTTTATCACAAGGGATGTATTTTTCAAATAATTCATCCTTAAAAGTTATCTATTATAGGAGTTATATTCTATATTCCAAAATAGTATTCGGGATTAAGGCCCACCATTGATAAAAATCCCCATTTAGTTGATAAAACAATGGTGTAACCATTTTTATTTCATTTAATTTCAATTCCATAAATATCTTCTTTAGAGACTTAATCCATTCTTTAGATAAATTGGAATAGTAGTCCCACTAAATTATGGGGGATTCTATCATATAATGTGATAAATTATAGGTGGTTTTTTCTATGGAATAGGAAGTTCCATTATAGAAATGAAATTTTTTATAACATGAATAAGTTTACCTAATATTTCAATAATTTTCACCAATACAATACCCAATGTTTGGGTTTCTTAAAATGGGAGATCCTTATATTTTTGAAGAGTATTGATACCATTCTTCCTATCGGGTGATATTTTTAAAAAATGGAATATACATTATTGGCTCATAAAATCATAATATACAAGTCTCAAAATGGTATAACACATAACATAAATTTACGCATTATGAATCTTAGAATCATATAATTTTATTTCATTAGGGACATGTTTTTTTAGTCTTTCATAATGGTTGGTAAAGATAATTAAAATTATCCAATGAGTATAACCTATGGGTATCAATCCAGGTGCACAACAAAGACCATTTTATTTTAGAAATTATTGTTTGAGTCGTCCTCGATGCTCCTTTTCATAGTAATTACTTCTAGGTACATCTATTCCAAAACCACATAAATTTGTGCTGTCTAGAAAGGAATTTATTTCTTGGAATAACCACATTAGCTATACATTAACATGATTTTGTTATGTTCTTTTACCCTTATCCTAAAATTATATCTTATGTTTATGTTCCCCAATATATTTTTCCTAAATCTAGTTTCCAAGGTTTCTTCTAAACATCCTTTGATACGAACTGTAACACCCCAACCATGGAATCCAAAAACTAGTGCATTATTTAGACATATTAGAAAGATTAAAAGGAATAAAATCCAGAAGGAATGAAAATTTTATCAGTTTTGGGAAGTAATATTAAATACATGGTATCCATAATACATTGGGAAAAGAAAATAATGCATAATATAATTAAATGCTCAGAATCCTTGAAACTCATTCAATTGATTCCACATCATTTCATAGGGAAATGAAACATAATGAGGGTGATCCCAATTCCTTGAAAATGTCTTGTAAAATTAAACCAATAATGAATATGTAAGAATAAATCAACATGTAATGTTAAATAACTTAAACACATACCATTTAATCAATACACTGAGAATGAAATGCTTCCTTATATTTTATCATTTGAAAATATCATGGATAATTACAATAATAACTAAAATTAATAAGAGGTAAATTTTTAATTACTAGACTTAATTTAGGAGGAATATGAAAATCTATATCATCCTGAACTTTAACAAGACAATTTAAAACAACAGGTCGAATTCTGTTTAATTTGGTAACCTTTTTTTTCATCATGAGAACTTGTCGATGCATCAAGAGGATATATAAAGTTTGGTACCCATGAATTACTATATTTAAAAATAATTTGTCATATTGAGAAATCTATTTACCTAATAAAAATAATTTCTTTTAAATATTCATATTTAATGAATAGTACATATTTATCAATATTTACCCAGAAATTCAATTAACTATCAAATAGAATACAGTATGTTAAAATGGTATAGATTTTAGGTGATAATAATTTTCTTTCCCATAGAAGATGAATATTTAAGGAAACTTCTAACAGAAAATGACAACATTTAAGTGATTGTTTTAATGGAATGTTAATAATTACCAAAAGAGAATCAAAAGGTAACATTTACCACTTGGTAATTTTTAAGATAAAGAAATTTGGGGAGACAATTCAATGTGAACCATAAAATACACCGATGTAAGAGTAAATAATTATATTAAAATAAAAAGGGGTAGTATATACACGACAATAATTTTTTTTCATACGAACACATAAATCTCAATGGAATGGGAATTGAGATGAAATCCCCTAACACTTGGGGTCTTTTCAATCATAATCCCCATGAAAGAATTGACATCAAAAGAAAAATTAAATATTCTGAAGATAAATTTATTAATAGTATAAAATACAATATGGGAATTATATATACCACACCAAATAAATAAGTGTTGAATATAGTGTCTGCCTCTGGAATGTATAAGTGAGACAAGAATCCCTTACCTTCAATTTACTTTTGGGTTAACGTACTTTAACCTCTTGTATAATGTATTTAAAAATGTTATTATATTATAAAAGAACTATAAAATAATTTATAATAACATATATTATATTCTTATAATATCTTATTCCACACTTTTTAAAAATCTTTCATAATTTTCACTATTTCAGATGTTAATTGCCTAGTTTTTCGAGTATGTTTTTACATGATACTCTTTTTCTTGTTAATTAGATCATTATTTAATAATATTAAAAAAATTAAACAATTGTTTAAATATAATATATATTAATTATATATTTTCTTTTAACAATACATAAAATTTGGAAAAAAGGAATGAAATGCATTGTTCGTGGAGACAGTAGGTCCTATGTATGCAAGAATGCTACTTCAGTTTCATTATCATATTAAATGAATTAAGATTAATATATTAATATGTATATTATAATAATATTAACATATTTAGGTCATATATAAAACATAATTTCTATTAAATCCATCTCTAATACAATCCATGTATAGCATGAATGAGTCAGATCACTTTGAGAAGGTGGTAGTCCACACATCCACAAATGATGTTATCATATTCACATAAATGGAATAAAAAAGTTATGTGTTATATACAAATTACAAGAGAATAAATATATTATAAAAAAATTATATATCATATATAAACTAGAAATCTTTAATTATTCAAACCATGAAATGTAGTAAATGGATGAAAAAAGGACTTTGATTCGCAAGGAAGTAGTATAGCATACCACCTTTTTATAACACAACTTTTCATTACATTTTACAAAACCGAGGATATTTAAGGTTTAGTGTCTGGGAAACCAAGAACGTAAAACATGAAAACATAAAACATTATTCTTAAAAACTTGAAAGGATTCTCCTTATGATCATCCTAGGTTCAAAACTGCATCTCATAACCTGGGGACATACATCAAAAGAAAGGGTGAGAAGAAGGCCCAATAAGGGGAACGAGGGGAAACATTTAACATGTGAAATTGAGATACATCAATAAAGTCATGATAAATAGCTTTAAGGAATGAGAAAGAGATCACGAGGAATATCATAATGTAAAGAACATGATTCATAACTTTAATATGTGGCTACAACAATTAACTTAGACAATCATGAACATATCACCAAGGTACATCCCCAAGGTGTCTTTTGAAATTACCAAGGTTATTCACAAAGGTATCGTTAAAATTGTAATCTCTAGTGGTTACATCATTACCCAATGCATTGAAGCACTATCAGGATGCAACATTAAAATTTTAATTATCATTATGTGAGACACACATATCATCATCAAACATTTCATAAATAACCCATATAGCATAAAAGAAATGGGTTTCATTTCATAATCATAATGTTTTAAAAACTGCTTTAAAAACATGATCGTTATGTCATTTTAAACCCACGGAAAAGGAAAGCGGGTCTCATGTATGAAAATACTAGACTTTAAAATAGAAAATTTTGATATATATTTCAATACCTCTGTATAATAAATATTTTTGAGTATTCACTTAATAAAATAAAATAATTTGAGAAAAAGATGGAGACATTTTGAGACGAAAAATTCAGCAGCATAACGGATATGTTGCAGGGTTTTTGAAAACATTGAAAAGAGAGGGGACATGGGTCACCCACTAATAAATGATCCATAAAACAGTATAGGGACATAATATAAAGGATATAATAACATAGTAATGAAATTTAAAAGAGGTACCATAATAAATTAAGAACTTGAATAGAAGACAAAAATAAGATTTCTCTTATGAAAATTCGGCATCATAACGACGCCACTTAAAACATAAAAAAAATGAATTGATGAGATCAAATAGGGTCCCTCATAATATGAACATAAAATATCAGTATGATATAAATATAGATCATACCCCAACATAATAAAAAGGAACATGAAAGACTTGACATGAAAATAGAACTTGAAAATGATAAGGGTGAAAGAATCCCTTAAAAATTCGACAGCTTAACGTCACCACTTAAACATTCTTAAAATGAATTGATGAGAGAAAGAGGGGTTATATCATCATATAAAAACGAAAAGTACAGTAGGATGAATATAAAATAACATCCTCCAACATAAGAACATGGATCATAAAAGATATGACATAAAAGAGAGTACTATGAAAGAAAGAGAGAGGTAGGATCCCTTACCTTGAAGAGTAACTTCAAAATCTTGAAGTTTGGGGCCTTGGGATGCTTGAGGGAACCTTGGGAGGACTACATTGGAGGTAAAGAGACCAGAACATAGTTTAAGAGGATTTTGGAGTGGAAAGGATGAGAGAATGTCTTGGTATTTATAGGGGAAGTGAGGGGACAAGGCATTAATGGCCAAGGGACACCTCATTGGTGGTATTGGCCAATCCACGGGCTTTCCCCCGGTATTTTCCCATGGTATTGGCCACTTGGGTCACCTCATACCTTATCTTACTATTTATAAGTCAACCATATTGATTACATATGTAATACATCATTTAATGATGTCATTAAACACCCGTAACTTAAAACTGTATTTTCACTATTCACCAAAAATTCAACTTTCTCAGAGAAATCCCAAAATTTCACCTTAACCAAATATCAATGCTCTGATTTCAAAAATGAACCCTATTTTATAAAAATAATTTTCTAAATATTTTTAATTTTATTTTTAAATAAAAACACTATTAACTGAAAATTCTTTTTTTCATAAAAATCCCCAAAAATTACATTAACATAATATCGATGCTCTCAGTTCAAAAATGAACTCCATTTTATAAACATAATTTTCTAAATATTTTTAATTAAATTTTTAATTAAAAACACTATTCACCTAAAAAAACTAAGACTTGACTAATAATTTCTGAAATAGTTATTTACCTATTTTATTGAATCACATTACTTAATCAAGGTTCATAGATTATATTAATACCTTTTTAAGTGATATTACTAATCCATTTGGTCACATTACAAATCCTAAGCATAAAATCACTATTCATAATTTACTATTCATAAAAAATTATGTTGATCTTATTAGACTCTAAATTTCTTACAGAACATAATTGTTAAACACCATTTTTTGAAAATCATTACACATAATTAATTATTTAAGGTTTACATAAATATTTTCAAATATCCTTTATCTAGAATTCATCAATAATATGCATACTGTATTTATGTGAACATTTAAAAATTCATAAACTTCACCATAAGAAGACATCAAAATTTTTATTTAAATCAAAGGATTACACAAGGCAGTTATGGTCTCCTTACATATCCCTTTATAACCCCAGCATAGGACCTATGTGTAAGGTGTGCTAAGGTGAGAGAATCTGAGGGCGACTCGACAAACATTGCATGAGTAGTAATTTATATTAGTTTTAACTTATCACCAAGGAGATTCTATTCTACCTTCACATGATGAAGTTCGACTTGGGTTTTGTCCAGACCAAAGCCTAGTAGGGCTACCACCTTCCCAAGTTCTGTTAGATATTCTTCGATTGGCCCGAGACTACTGGATGCGGCCATCAAATCTTTTTTCTATATTAATTATCCAAGATCACTTGTATTTAGAGACAATAATTGAAACATTTAGTTTCCAACAGTCATATTCACTAATGGTCATATAAAACACAAAACCCAACAGTCTCATTTTAATTATACTCATGTTATCAAATGAAACAGTTTTGTTGAGTATAAAAATAAAATAACACACAAAATTAGGAAACAAGATTTACTCAAAATTTTTGGTCGTTACATTCTCCCTCCCTTAAGAAATTGCGTCCTCGCAATTTTTAATATTGGGAATGGAAATTTCATTGAAAGTACCACATCAGAAAAAGAGTTAGTAAAACTACTACTTTAAAAGAAATTAATGGAAGTAAAAAGGTCACCCGAGTTAACCCATACTAGGATTCCATGTAGGAAAACATGGACATGGAAGAGAAAAAAACGGTCAAGTTCTGAAGGAGAGTGATAGAAAACATTATTAGGAAAAAGTTAACCACTAGAAAATCCCAAACTTATGATGTGTATAAATGGTATTTGATTACCCTGTAGGAAACGTAAACAAACAACATTTTTGTTTTACCTTCCTTTTCATAATTTTGATGAATTCATTTACTACATAGAATAAAAACATAAGGAAATATACCTACCTTCAAGTAGAGTTTCATCCTTTAATAAGTTTCTACTGAAACTAATATTTCCTCCAAACGATGAGCATTCAAAAATACATGGTCTCATCAAAGCATAAGAATCATCTTCTAGAGAATCACATAATCCTCAAAAGAATAAATATCTATCTTTAAAAATTTATCCCAAAAACAGAAAGGGTAAGATAAAACAACTCTTAAAAAAGATAGGACCCCATAGGAATGGAAACTACTTTAAATATTCAAAGTTCAATGGTACTACCCACAGTTCATCATAGACCATTCCATAAATAACTGACCTTAAAATTCCTCAATATAAACCAAACTAAGATTGAAACCCAAATATAAGAAGGATTTGATAACATAGTCTTCCAAGATAAACATTATCGTTCATCTCTAAACAACATCAACCACTCATAACATCTTATAATAAAAGTAACTAACCTAAACATATTTTCCCCAAGATAGGTAAATCATTTCCATAAGTAGCCTAAATTACTATAAGTTCACCTTAAATTCATCGATTCTTCAAAACATAAGTCAAACTTTACTCCTCAATGAAAATACCGCAATAATCTATTTACCTCGATCATATAGGGTTCCCAAAATAGTGAACGTCTTCCAAAATAATAATCATCTTTTAATCCCCTAATCATCCTTTTTTTTCAATAAGAACAGATTCACAACATCTACATGTGGTACATAACGATATATTTTTTCCTTAATGATATAAAACCATCTTAGGTAGTGACTCGATATTCTTAGAAAACATTAAAGATATGCTGATGGGGCACGAACTAAAATACAACATGACATAGACAATTATTGTGAAGAAGTTACATGTACTTTAGACATCATGATCCATCTCAACATCAGACTTGTATTGTTCCCTTATCCTTGAATATTGTTGATGCTCATCATGCTTCTTATCCCTTCCAAGAGAGTATTGCCTTGGATAATGTCCAACTTCTCCACATTTACGACATTTAAAGGTATAAGGAACATTAGTTCGAACCTTATCTCTATTCATCACATTATCCATTCTTTTAAAGTAATTGGATACTTTATACCCTATCACCCCACACTTAAATAATCTCCCGGTTCCTTTGTAACAATCTCCTTGGTACCCCTTTCCACTCTTTTTTCACAAAGGAAATTGGGTCTTCTTTCCCTTATCAGCCTTATTAGATGAACATCCTTGAGAATTCGTCTTCTTATTCCTTGATGAATTTGGGAATTCAACTATGTACCAATTATTAATTGTGATTTTTGACAGCTGGTTTGGCATAATCACAATTTGTTCAACTTGATATCTCGTCATCTCTATCATATTAATAGGGAAATCATCACATTTCATATCACATTGGTTATTGGGACATGTTCTTCCATTTCCCTCCATTAACTAATAAAATAAAGTATAATTAGGGGGCTTAAATACTTAGCCAATAATCATGAAAAGGAAACATAAAGCATAGAAGGATTATATTGTAGAAGAAAAGTATACCATAACATGTGATCCCCTAGGTTCCAATCTAGGTTATCCATGATTATATATTCTTATGTGAATCTTTATTTTATTTTGTCTTTGTCCCTTTAATAATGGTTCATAAAAATCTTATGAATTTACCAAAGCATATGCCCTAGGAGTGTCAAACAAAGAGTGCAGTAAGGACCGTTGTCATGCACCAGGTTACCCTGGGTCAAGCTCGAAACACCTTGTTAGAGTTATCACTCTTAGGAACATCTATTCCAGAGCCACCTCTACTTGTTCGTATCCATACATGGATTTATTGTTTGGAACCCACTTACTCAATACTCACCAAAATACCCGGAAGATTTCCTATATTTAAACATTTCCATAGTGTTATTCCTAATATTTTCATATCCTAATTTCCAAAAATAACTTATCCATCCTTTCATACAAACTACAGCCTTCATCCTTTTTAAAACATAACTTTTCATTACATTTTACAAAATCAAGGATCTTTAAAGTTTATTTTCTTTTAAAACAGGAACATAAAACATGATAACATAAAACATTATTCTTAAAAAATTTAAAGGCTTCTAATTATGTTCATCCTAGGTTCAGTACTGCATCTCATAACCTGGGGACATACATCAAAATAAAGGGTGAGAAGAAGGCCCTGTAAGGGAAACAAGGGGAAACATTTAACATGTGAACTTGAGATACATCAATAAAGTCATGATAAATAGCTTTATGGAATGAGAAAGAGATCATGAGGCATATAATAATGGAAATAACATGATTCAAGACTTTAATATGTGGCTAAAACATTTAACTTATAAAATAATAAACATATCACTAAGGTCCATCCCCAAGGTGTCATTTGAAATTACCAAGGTTAGTTAGCAAGGTATCGTTAAAATTGTAATCTCTGGTGGTTACATCATTACCCAATGCATTGGAGCGCTATTAGGGCACACCTATAAATATGTATTTATCATCATGTGACCCAAAACTACCATCATAATACATTTCATAAATAACCCATATAGCATAAAAGAAATGGGTTTCATTTCATAATCATAACGTTTTAAAAACTGCTTTTAAGACATGATATTTATGTCATTTTAAACCCACAGAAAAGGAAAGCGGGTCTCATGTATGTAAATACTAGAATTTAAAATAAAATTTTTGATATATATGTCAATAAATCTGTAGAATAAACAGTTTTGAGTATTCATTTAATAAAATAAAAGAATTTGAGAAAAAGATAGAGACATTTTGAGACGAAAAATTCGTCAGCATAACCGATATGTTACAGGGTTTTAGAAAACATTGAAAAGAGAGGGGACATGGGTCACCCGCTCATAAATGATCCATAAAATATTAGAGGGATAGAATATAAAGGATATAAGAACATGGTAATGAAATTTTAAATAAATACTATATTAAATGAAGAACTTGAAAAAGAAGACAAAAATAAGATTTCTCTTATTTTAATTCGACAACCTAACAACGTCACTTAAAACTTAAAAAAATGATTTGAAGAGATCAAATAGGGTCTGTAATAATATGAACATAAAAGATCAATATGATAGATATAGATATCATACCCCAACATAATAAAAATTTACATGAAATATTTGACATGAAAATAGAACATGAAAACGAGAAGGGTGAAAGAATCCCTTAAAAATTCGGCAGCCTAACGACGCCACTTAAACATTCTTAAAATGAATTCATGAGAGAAAGTGGGGGTCTATCATAATATGAGTATTCAAAGGAAGTTAGGATTAATATAAAAGAACATACTCCAACATAATAACATGGAGCATAAAAGATATGACATAAAAGAGAGTACTTGGAAAGAAAGAGAGAGGTAGGATCCCTTACCTTGAAGATTAACTTTGAAATCTTGAAGTTTGGGACCTTGGGAGGCTTGAGAGAAACTGGGGAGGACTCCTTGGGAGGTAAGGAGACCAGAACATCATTGAGGAGTATTTTTGAGTGGATAGGATGAGAGAATGGCTTGGTATTTATAGGGGAAGTGAGGGGACAAGGTATTAATGTCCAAGGGACACCTAATTGGTGGTATTGGAATAATAATGGGCTTGAACATGGTATTTTCTCATGGTATTGGCCACTTGGGACTCTTCATACCTTATATTACTAATCATAAGTTGACCATATTTATTACATACCTAATACATCATTTAATGATGTCATTAAACACCTGTAACTTAAAACTGTATTTTCACTATTCACTGAAAATTCAACTTTCTCAGAAAAATCCCAAAATTTTACCTTAACCAAATATCGATGATCTAATTTCAAAAATTAACTCCATTTTATAAAAATAATTTTCTAAATATTTTTAATTTTATTTTTAAATAAAAACACTATTCACTGAAAATTCATTTTTTGTCAGAAAATGCCCCAAAAATTACCTTAACATAATATCGATGCTCTAAGTTCAAAAATGAACTCCATTTTATAAAACCAATTTTATAAATATTTTTAAGTAAATTATTAATTAAAATACACTATTCACAAAAAAATAAGACTTGACTAATAATTTCTGAAATAGTTATTTACCTATTTTATTGAATCACATTAATTAATCAAGGTTCCTAGATTATATTAATACATTCTTTAAGTGAGATTACTAATCCATTTGGTTA
The DNA here is from genome assembly GCA_963277665.1 of Viscum album. Lineage (NCBI taxonomy): Eukaryota > Viridiplantae > Streptophyta > Magnoliopsida > Santalales > Viscaceae > Viscum > Viscum album. Next base: position 602,610,575 of record OY728153.1, on the reverse strand, counting down.
CATTACTAATCCTAAGCATAAAATCACTATTCATAATTTATTATTCATCAAAAATTAAATTGATCTTATTAGACTCTAAATTCCATACTGAACATAATTTTAGAACACCATTTTTTGAAAATCATTACACATAATTAACTATTTATGGTTTACATAAATATTTTCAAATACATTTTTCTAGAATTCATCAATAATATTCATACTTTATTTATCCAGACATTTGAAAATTCATAATCTTCACCTTAAGAATACATCACAATTTTTATTTAAATCAATGGATTACACAAGTCAGTTACGGTCTCCTTACATAGCCCCTTATAACCCCAGCATAGGACCTAAGTGTAAGGTGCGCTAAGGTGAGAGAATCTGAGGGAGGCTCGGCCAACATTGTACGAGTAGTAATTTCTATCAGTTTGAACTTCTCACGAAGGCGATTTTGTTCAGGCTTCACACGATGAAGTTCAGCTTGGGTTTGGTCCAGAGCAAAGCCTAGTGGTGCTACCTCTTTCCCACGTTCTGTTAGATGGGATTCGATTGGCCCAAGACTACTGGATGAGGCCATCAAATCTTCTTTCTATATTAATTAATCAAGATCACTTGTATTTAGAGAAAATAATCACAACATTTAGTTTCCAATGGTCATATTGACCAATGGTCATATAATAGTCGAAACCCAACAACCTCATTTTAATTATATTCATGTTATCAAATGGAACAGTTTTGTTGAGTATAATAATTAAATAACACAAAAAATTAGGAAACAATATTTATTTAAAATTTCATGTCTTTACAAATAGTCTGACGTATGCACAAACGATGATTTTCTATCCCATTTAAGGGATTTATTTGTCCATTTAAATAAAAATATAACCATAAAAAACTCGTATAATATTTTTCATATTTATAATATTATATTTTCATGATATAAAAATAAGTGTAAGGGTGTAAATGTAATGAATGAAAAATTGTCTCTTGGAAAACATTACCTCTTATTTGGGAAACATCTTTTGGTTTATACCAAAAGACCTTAATTTTTGGATTTAATCCCAAGAATATTATTCTTGTATGAGATTAGGGATGTTGGGAGGTTATTTTGTCAGATTCTATAAGAATCAAAGGGATTTATAATTGTGAAAATGCTGGTGGGGTGACTCCCTTTTAATATTTGAGTAATTGCATTATTGTAAGTTTTGAAAATGGAATTTCACATATGATTAAACCACGTAAATTGGAGAAAATAATGGAAAAAATATTATAAATGTGATAATAGTGTATAAATGTGAAAATACAATGGAATTTGGACATATTTCTAGGTTATTGCGTGCCATAAGATTAATGTTTAGTCCTTCGTTAAGATAATGATTCTTTTAATCACAGTAATTAATTTTAATCACTTTTGATATTTTTTGGTGAAATAATAATTTAGAATTATTATAAATTATAATTTATTCTTATTTAGAATATTTAATCAATTTTTCCATATTCCAATAATGAAATTGGATGAAATTAATTTAAATTAATCCTGTAGATGCGATTATAATGTTTGTTTTTAATGTAAAAATGTACTAATGATTGTTATGTTTTATATCCAATTTAAATGAAAAATTGATTAAAATGAAATAAATTTAATTAAAATATTTTAAATTGATACAATTAATTTTTAAAACCAATAAAAATAAAATTTATCCTTATAAATAAATTACACAAAAAAGTGGTTTTCAATTAAAATTCTTTATTTTTCAATATTCGTGGAAAAATAAAACTTCACAGAAAAATAAAAAAAATAAAAACTCAAAAAATTATGATGTTTAAATTTCAAAAATAAACTTGTTATCATATTATTTTTGTAAAATTTTCAAAATATGTCATTAATATTGGTTCACCATTAAGATAAGGTGAAATTTCTTTTATAAATATATAAGTTTTTATTTGTAAAATTGGTAACATTCTTATCTTATTGATATAAAATATATTAGATTAATGTCCAAATATTTTGTTGGATATATAATATTTAAATTTAATACTTAATTTATCTCAATGTTTTAGAATTTAATTTAATGTAAAAAATGTGACTAATTATTGTCTTGTTTAAATCGAGTGTTGCGTGCATTAAAAAGTGACTCAGTATTGTGTTTTTTCCAAGATATAAACAAAATTAAATTTATTCTAAATGGAAAATATGTTAAATTCATGGGGTGCTACATAAATTTCAAATCTATATTCAATGAAAACATTTTATTATCTGTGGTAGGATGGGTATGATATTCATTTGTTATGTTATTTATCAAATACCCTTATAATTATTGTATGATTTTAAATGATCATATATTACTATATTTTATATTTACCAATATTGAGCATCTTAGAGCACCCTTTCTTGAGTTTCTTTTCCCTAAGTGTTGAATAAATGCTCCATGTTGGGTATTTCTAGAAATATTAAAAATGTGAAATAATTATGTGAAACATTTAATATATTTCACCATATTAAATTTTTTTATTCCATGTTTCAAATGTCACCAAAATATTATGGTCCTCAGGTGTGTGATTGTGCAATTTAATGAATATTCATCTAAAAATATTTAATACCATGCATTAGAAGTCTAGATCTCTATATAATTTGAACTCATATAACTACCAAAAAAATAAATAAAAGTATATATATTCATAAGTACATGACATAGTTATGATTTTTAATGAAATTTACAACCCTTAAAATTAGGAACAATGTAACATTCATAACAATAATAATTTAATAAATAATATTTCATCTACATCGCCACAATCTTATGAACCTCCTAAAAATGATTCAATTCTTCTTCTATAATTAGGAAAATGTCATCTAAATACCCATATAGAAACTAAATCAATCTTATAAAAAATCAATAAAAATAATATAAAAGATATTATTTGAATTTTATTCCTCATATTATAATCAATACATCATGAAAAAAATAATAAAAATTCACGAACAAACATCGATTTTCCCATATATATTCATCAACTAACCTATAAAACATCAATTTATCATCAATATTCAATCATATCAATGAAAAATACACTACCATATCACTTTAAAATATAATAAATAAGAGAATATAGGTAGAATAAATTTAGATAGTTTATCATTTCATGAAGACTTAATTTTGAGATAATAGGGACATGTAAATTAATAATTGTAGTCAAAAAATTCTAAATAATATCAAAATAACTACATAAAATTTATAGGATGATGAATTGAAGAAATATAAGTAAATAGGATCCTAAATTTATATTAAAATTTTGGGTAGAACAAGACATGATGTGGTGACCTAAAAAATGCCAGGGTTTAGTTTTTTCCAAATCAACTCAAAAGAAAACAATTACGGAAAATAATGAATTAGAAAATATCCATCATCCATTTTCCTTCTGATAATGTGTATTTGAAACGAACTGTGATGTTTAAGTAAACCATAAACACCATATTTAAATCCCTTAGATAAAAAACATAAAACTACACACCAAAGAGTTCCATTTGTTCACCATGATGAAAACCATGGTTATTTTATCTCAAAATGATAAAATGAGGAACTCTAAAAATATAAATTCAAAAATTTATAGGAAACCATTTCATTGTTTAAAAATGATCACATATTTTTAAATCCAAAATATACCCATCCCAACAAAATCCACTCCACCATGACGAGTTCTGAACCCATGATGAATCCATCGAACCATGATGTGGTGGGTGGATTAACAATCATATATTTTCCTCCAATGTAAAAAAACAATTTTTTCTTCCATAATTCACCTTTATAATTTATTTTAATATCTAAAATAATTAAAAAAATTAATGTAGATTGATATGAAAATTTTAGTCTCCAAATTATATTCTTCTAAAATGATTCTACTCCTCAAAAATCAAAAGCCAGCCCAAGAATGAATAAATAGACATGAAAACTCAAACAACTCATGAGATATATCCATCCCAAAAGGATCAAATAGAAAAAAAATTCATTATCAATTATTTCATTACAAAATAAAAACATAATTCACCATAAGAATATGTTTTGATATAGCGGTAGGTTCTATGACTATTTCTGTGACTGTCACTCTCTCGAACATTACACCAAACCACCTTTACACCATAATACATATAGTATATAAATGATAAATACATGAAAACGCATTTATTGAAAATATTTAAATTAAATAAGTTACTATTTGATCATCAATTAATCTTTAATATATTACTCACCCTAATTTATGACAAGAGAGTTGTCATGAATCTATTTTTGAATATTTAAAACATAAAATACATCATGAACTATATCCTTATAGTGTAGAATAACTAACTAGTATTCCACCTATAATACTCACTCACATATATAAAGAAGTCTTATAAATTGAAGATAATACATACGTTATCTAATAAAAATTCACTCACCATTATAATGAGAAACTTTTAAAAACATGTGATCACTAACCTTGAGCTCTAGATGAATCATCCATTAACCCACATATTATTTATGAAAATAATATTTAATTATAATTTTATATTGAATAAACTATTCATTCAATTTTATTCTCATTAGAAAATGTTTAAAAATAATTGAAAACTATCCAATTATACTATTATATAATTTTGATTTACTTGAATTCCCATACAATTACTCAAATGGTTTTGTAATAATGGTTGAGTTATAGTCACTATTGTAAGAAAAATCAAACAAGGGTAGATTACTCACCAACTATTCTAAAACGTCATGAAGACAAAAAATAAATAAATATTCTAGTACCTATATTAGCTATTATTTATTTCCATAAATATGAAGATATAATATTCTGTTAAAGAAATAACCAAATGAGAAAAGATCAACACAAAATATTCTAAACTCATGAAGTCAAATAATGTTCTTAGTTGGAGATGTTAAAACATATATCTATTGTAATACTCTCCAAATCCACCCCATATATCCTATTTTAAACATCCTCCACATTCTACTCCTTTTGTAACACCCACAAATGAATATACTAAACATTTATTTCTACAGACACAATATCACAATATAAAAAACGTTATCCACGAATTTGAAAAAAACATAAATTATATAATTATCTAAATATAATTTATATAATAAATTTAAATTTTTAATTCATAATTTCAAAATTAGAAAATGATATTTTATTATATTTTTCAAAAATTGTTGATTTTTGAGTAAATAGTAAAAAATATATATTTTAATAAAATATTACAATTTAAAAAATTATAATGATATAGGAATTAATTGAGTGATTATAAAACCATTTTCTACCAAATATATATTTAATTTGTTTTATAATTCATATAAAAAATATTTTTGGATGAATAAATATTTTCTTAATATTTTGGAAATATAAGTGACGCTTTTTTCAAATAAAAACAATTTTTAGATTATCATTATTTTTTAATATTTGTAAAATGATATTTTCAGTTATTGTTTTGTTTTAATGAAAAAAATAACTTATTTTTTATTATAATTTGATTAATTCTATTCTAATAAATAGTTATATTACAAAATTATATTCTAGACATTCATTGTTATGATTAATTTTATTCAAAAAAAATTGTGTTACTTTTTGTGAACTTAAATTAAAATTAATTTAAAAAAACTCTTCAAGATGAATATATTAAATATATTTATTATTTTTAATTATAATAATTAGTATTTTTTCATAAATTCAATATAATTAATTTCACAATGAATAGTAAAAACAATAATAATTTCTCACCACAGTTATGTTTACAACTGTTTATTAGGGCCGTGGGTTAAACTATGATATTAGCATAAAAATTACAATTAAAGGTATATACATATTATTTTTTTGAATATATTTAGACATTATATTCTCGTTACTTATATGTGTTCTCCCATTGGTTCCACTTCCATAAGAAAATTACATTATCTTATTTAAATCATTTATATAACTCCATGTTTGTTTCTCCCCACTCTTATAAAAGGGTTCCTCTTATCCCCACTTATTTAAAAAATTTAGGAAATTATTTAATAAAATACCTACATAAAAAAATATAATATTACTTAAATTCATTATTGATATTCTGGTGTTCTTTGAAGAACATCCTTTGAATGGTTTATGTGTAATCCAAATGCGATCTCTCAAAGAAGAGGCCATCATATTCATCTACTCTTTCAATGTTTATTTCTTCTTGTATTTCCCTTAAATATATTGTATATAGCCTAAAATAATTACTATAGTATCATAATTATACCAATTTCAAATTATTGTTATAGTTAATCCATTTCCACCTCATTTCCATAAAATGGAAAATGAAATTATCGATAATTTTTATGTGTGAGAAAACTCCTCCATGAAATAATATAATTCATTTCCATCACCATAATTCATGGTTTGTTATTATGAAGGATTAAATTATTTATATGGTATTTAGAAAGAATTATTATTTTTTATTTGTAATACCTTTTCATCATTATTACCTTCCAATCTGTTGGGAAACGATAATGTCAATTGTGTGCATGCGCAGACTACCCCCACCATGAAGATATGTGATTATTTTTTCACTTTTTATTTACCAAAACGGTAATAAATATATATTTAATTAAATTATATGATATATTTGATATAATTATTATTTTATAAATTTTATTTATTTTTTACCTTTATTTCATTCAATTTGTTGAAAAGGTGACACATCACAACTGTGTAAATACGGACTACCGTATCCATAGAGTGATGCAGTTTTTTTCATCACTATTTTATAAGAATGCTTATGAATGTATATATAATGATTTAATATCAATTTTAGGAAATAATTATGGTTCCATTAATTATGAATTTAATTATGAATATTCAATGACCAAAACAAACAAATCAACCAAAACAACCAAATCAAAACTTACAAGAAAAATGAAACAATTAACACTCAGAAACAATGATGTTTATAAAAAAAATTATAATGGTTTTTAATATCTTATAAGTGGATTATATATGATATTTTGGTAATATATGTGGTTATTTTATTGAATTATAATAAGTAAAAAATTTATTATAAAGATGTCAGACTACTTATTAGGAAATTCAGACTTGTAGAAAGGGTTTATTTCAAAATCTCTACCTTAAGATGGATTATTTTTCATTAAGTATATATTAGTGTATTTTTATGAAATATTTATAAAAAAATTCATATATATTTTATATCTCCATGTTATTTCTATTTTTTAGGATCTCAAACTTTTAACAAGGTATGTTATTGTTTATGTTTTGGTTTAAATCACATAAAGTTATTTAATGAAATGTTTCATGAGTTTATGAGGATTATATGGGTGGAATGGGGGTTCTAGACATCAATTATGGGAAGAAATTGTTATCTAGAACTGGTTTCATGGTTTTTTCATTGTTATTACTAACAGTACGCCTGAACTGTGCTTGCCTGGGGTGGTGGAGCATGATTGATGGAATCGTTCAAGGGGGAGGATGAATCATGCAAGTATAAATAGAGCCATCCCATATGGTCAATGGCCATTTTTTCAAATCATGTAGGGTCTCTAAGAAATAATGAAACATGGAACACACTTAGACAAATGGTTTCATATGGTTGGTGCACGGTTCATCCAACAATGCATCATATCCACGAGCCTCATTGAAAATGTCAGATTTTACCATTTCCCCCCTTATGGCTTAAAGAATCCTCAAATTAATTTTCTCCCCATTTTTTCTACAGTAATAAAGGGTTGTGAACCCTTACCCCTATTATTCTAAAGAATTAATAAATATTGTATCTATGAAATTTGAAATGTCATTGGGTGAGGATCAAAGCATCAGGTTAATATAACACTACTCTTCCTTCATTCTTCTGGATTAAGGCTCATGGAATTATTTTTCTTGTTTAAAATCTCCAAAAACCATTTGTACAATGGTTTATAATTTGAGGATTTAATTATAGGTTTTCTCTTGAATAAAATGACATGTTTAGGTGATCATTCAACTTTGATATATAGGTAGGTGTTCAATTAGTTATATCCCATTGTATTGTGGTTAAATTTACATGTTTTTAGTTGTGATCTTGTGCCTTTGGGACATTAATTTTTAATTACATGGTATAAATAATGAATTAATTGGTAAATTGATAAATTGTACCCCTTATGATCATCATGGAATGTATTGAGTTTGATTATATAAGTTTAAGGGCCACTCATTGGTTGTGTCACTTCTTCAAATTGGTATTGAGTTGTTATGTGTGTAATTCAATTGTTATGAAATAGAGACCAAAATAAATATATTGATACACATTCCTGTGTTATGAAACAGATCTAATGAAAATTATTTAAATTTTTTTACATGGAATAAGAGGGATTTTGGTATAATGGTAAATGTGTTAAATGGATTATGGGTTGTAAATGGATAATTTGTTAATGGGGTAAGGCATTTAAATGATAAATGTGTAAACTATATTAAGGATCGTAAGTGGGGAATGTGCATGATACTGTGTTAAGGAACATATATTGTATACTTTTTAACAAGTAATGAATTTTGAATTATTTTTGTGTTAGATAGTTTAAGGGATATAAATGAAAAAGTTAATGGGTTAAGGAAGGAACAATGTATATGTGTTTAATGAACTATAATTTCTAAATGGAAAAAATGTTGTATGAGTGATGGTTGGAAAAAGCTATATATTTTTTATGGTTAAATAAGAATGTTCACAAGGCTTGGTGTTATATGGGGTATTTTATATTATGTTCTACAACCACGGGTCAGGTTGGGATGAGGCTCTAAACCCAACCTCTATAATTCATCGGTTAGGGAGTCAGAATTAGGCTTTATTCCCCAAACAAATGCATAGGATATGGATACCTTTATTGGAGATGCAAGTTAATAGTTATGTATTGTTTTATGTAATGTATTCCCATATGGTGTATTGAACATGATTCTTCCACATTAATCATAGTTTATATTATCAAAATAGACCAATGTGTAATTGATGAAACTAGATAACCCATGGAACAATATGTTAATGTGGTTAAAGTGAACGTTATTAATTTATGGAACCCATTTTATCTTTTGCTTGTATTTTTATTCATTTTTTATCTACACACGATATCTATTAATATTTGATATTTTGTAGACACCATTACTTGTGGAATACTAATTTGTACTCACACTCTACCCAGACCACTATTGGGAAGCCAATATTACATCATTGTTTACCAGTTAGGTCAAGGGAAAGGCCATATATTAGATGGTTGATTTGGGAATTTTATAAGAATTTATTAGGGATATGGACATGGATTCAAGATATTTTTGAATATTATTTATTTTATAATTATTTTGGGGTTTCCCTACAATTACCATTGTATGACTTGAAATAGATTATTTAATATTTGTTTGTGGTCTGGTACCCAGTTTTGGGAAATGGGTTCATGATGCATATTTATTGTTTGCTTGTCTCATTTATTTTTAATTTCATTGCTTTTGTATCACTCTAATAAAGAGGGTATAGTCTCCCCATGTTTTTTATTAGACCATTGACAATTGTTGGTATCCTTTGGCATATAGGGATTTGTTCCTGAGTTCATGTGCTGACCTAGCACGGGGTACCAAATATAGTGGCCACTTGGCCTAGGATGTTACAAATTGTTATCATATCAAGTTTTTCTTTTCAATTATCCTTTTATTTGTGCATGGTAGATATAAGTTTGGGATGTTTTGGCCCTTTTCGATGTCCTTGTGCATGGGATTAGTTAACCCATATATGAGGGAAACCCCATGTACCCTGGTTTTTATTATTGTTGTTTTTATTTTTTATGGAAGGATGATATTTCTCCATTTGTGATGCACTTTTTGTGTAATTTGACTATTTTTGTGATATTTTTTTATTATAAGTTAAATACTATGTAGTTTTGTATACATAAATCATTTCAGGCACCTGGGGATAAATCTGATATACAACATGGTAGGAAAAAAAAAGAATTAATTTTAGTATGTGAGGGATAAAATTATTTTTTTCTAGGAAAATTGGGATGAGTAGTGTCCAATGAATATGATGTAAATGGGTAAATATAAATAAGCTAAAGTAATTTTTATAGAATAGTTCCTATGAAAGAGTCCAAAATGGTTTAAAATATTTTTATAAAAAATGGGAAATATTAAAATGGTTCCTAAATTATAAATATTTCTTAAATGAAGGTAAAATAGATAAAACTGTTTTTAATGAATGGTTATGAACTATATAAGTTGGTTTACCCCATGTTTAACATGGCCTACTATTGGTACGGTTTAGGGTAGTGATAGATATGTGACCATATATGTTGTGATAGTCTTTGTGAAATGTGTTTTTATGGACAGTGGAGAGCCTTATTTTCTATAAACTATAGAAGTTTTACATTATGTGTTATGAGATGTGTGTTGTACATTTTTGAGAGATTCCACCACATTAATGGGTGACTATTGGGTGATGTGAGGATACCTATAAAAATTATCCTCTAGTAGAGGAGTAGGAAACACATTATTCCTTGGGTAACATAGGATAAGCGAAGTTATGTGAGAAATTTTATCGTTTATGTGGATGATTGAGTAGGGACCCAGGAAGGTTATACTAAGAATGTTTCACATTAATATAGTGTTAATGTTTCATAACCCATTGATGTTAGTAAAATAGGGTGGACCTGAGGCAACAATGTTTTGCATGGAGTCCATCCAGGTGATTCTCAATCACTAAGAGAATCCTCCGGTGAAGAAAGTTTTTATTGAGTATAATATTTTGTGGGGATTAGAAAATCATTGTTGAGATATTAACATTTAGATAGAGAAGATAAATGGTTTGTTGTGGAACTATTTTCAAGAAAAGTTTCTGGAACATTTCTATTTAGATACCTTGAGGTATGAGAAGGCTGTAAAGTATATGAGGTAGAGACAAGTATCTATAAAAGTGATTAATTATTCTGGAATCATCACTAACATGAAATAATTTGTTCCATCATTGGTAAAGGATGAGGTATATATGGTCAGATGTGTTTAGGATAGGTGAAGACATGAGATCAATTCCCAAGTGAATATCACTTGTTAAAGAGGATTACTGAAGTGGTGGATCAGATCCTTATTTCATAAGGGATTCTAAAAGATGGTTCTAGTGGTGGAGATGTGGTTCTATTTGGGCCCTCCAAAGGTTTGACTTATGATATTAGGAATAAACATTTCATGGTTTTTCATTAGTGTGGTGTTGGAAACAATAATCAGTGAAAAGGGCCAACCTCTCAGGGTAGTGACCGAGTTTTCTACTGTCAGTGAGGTTGGTGGGGACACATGTTTGGTCAATTTCCCAGAAAATGGGTTCAGTTCTCAGCAAGTGGAAGGATCGGTCTTGTGTAGAGTTTCTGTAGAAAAAAGAATTAGATTAGAAGTGATGGATGATCAAGACCGAGGAAGAGTTCAGGAAAGAGGTCAGCTACCCCATACCAGGCAGGTAGTTGGAATTATCATGGACCTACTGATCGGGGAAGCATACATGGTTCTCGAGGAAAAGAGAATCCTTATCAAAAGTGTAGGCACCACTAAGAACTCAACTTGGAGCCCAGGGTAGGGGAATTTCATCTCCATGCAGTTCATCATGCACCTAGAGGTAGTGAAGCTAGCCCATCGAATGTTCGATGTACGGTTAATATATCTTCTTTTCTCTCTTGTGATTTATTTGATATAGGTGCCTCAAAAACTATAATATTTTTTGTTGTGATTTTTTAGGCCTATTGGTGGAATGTATGTGTGGGTTTTTGTCGATTGACACACCATTAAGGGTATGAGTTGAAAATATCTAGTAATTTAATATTTTTACCCTCAAATTGAGCATTTAACATTTATTTTAGGAATTTTGTATGCTCGATATATCACATTTTTAGATTATATTGGAAATTAATTGGATGGTTCAATACCATTAACATATTTTCTGTTACCAGCATTAGGTAACGTCCACATACATCAATGGGGATACTTATGTTTATTTTGGACAATGGGATATTCAGGTTGGCCATGTGGGGCCTATCCATCAGCAGTTAACTCAACTCAAATCCAAACTGGAATGTCCTTTTGTTGATGCCAGGAGTGTAAAAAAGCATGAATTTCCTTAGTGATGGATTATCTTAAGGATGTATTTCCAGATGACATCTCAGTGCTATCTTTTTAAGGAGATGTTGAGAACACAATTGAGTTATTTCTAATAGAAGAACTACTGTCTATTCTAAATTATGGAATGGAACCCACTGAACATTATGAACATAACAAATAGTTATATTAATTGGATAATAAAGTTTTTATTCATCCAAGTAAATAAATATGGGGATCTCTAGTTTTTTTCAAATAATGATGACTGTACATTGTGGTACTTCGTCGATTATTAGAATATGAATTGGATGACAGTTAAGAATTGATTCCCTATTCAATAAATCAATGATATTTTTGACTTGTCCAGAGGTGATTATATTTTCTACACAATTTATTTTTATTTTATGGTATCATTATATGAGGGTGAGAAAATATATTATACTTTTTACAACATTTAGAAGCAGGTACGGTTTTTATGAGTTTGTTATGATTCTATTTGGGTTGACAAATGAACATGGATTATTTATGGACCTGATAAATTAAATCATCCACCCTTACCAAAATCAGTTTGTAGTATTATTTTTATATGAAATATTTTTGTACTCAATGACTATTGATGATCATGACTAAAATCATGACATCATCTTGAGTACACTAAGAGAGCATAGGATATACAACAACCTAAGTTTCATTTTTTTATTATCATGGTGCTTTTCATGGGGAACATCTTATCTATAGAAGGTGCGTTAGTGGACATAGATAAATATAAAGAAGTTGTATCTTGCGAGTATCTCAATAATGTATTTTATATTCAACACATTCAAGGTTTTTTGGGTTATTATCAAAGGTTCACAAATACTTTTCCCATATGGAATCACAACTATCATGCTTGACTATAACACCACATGTTTTTACATGTATATATTGATAATTAATTAATTCTTATTAATGACTTCGATTTAAATAATTCAAACATTCCTTTCACACAACTTCAACTTGGCACACGTTACATGCAACACTGACTTGGTATACATTACATGCAACACTAATTTTTTGAAAAACATATTTTTTTAATAAATATTTAAATGAGACAATTATAACATATTAGTTAAACATAGTAGTATGAATGGTAATATATAATTTGAATTTTTTTTATAATGGTTATATATATATATAATATTTTAAATGAAAGATATAATTTTTTATGTTTTTATATCGTTAAAAATACTATTTTCTCAAATGAACAAATGTTTATGTCCTTCAGTGAAAAATTATAAAATTAGTTTTAGACAAATTTATAATTTTATTTTATAAAAATAAACTATGTTTTTGAATTTATAAATTCAAATTTATATTAGGGTGATATTTTTGAATTTTTCTGAGAAAAGAAATTTTTGTATCAACTGTGAGAAATACAGAATTATAATTCAAAACATCTTTTATATCTAATTTATTTATATGATAAAATTTAATTTTTAATAGGTTTAAAAGTTTAATTAAATGAAATTTTTATCAATTAATTTAATTTAGGTAATTGGAATCGATTCCGATTTTAAATTTGTTATAAAAACGTAGCAATATATTGGATGTTTTTACTTAAAAATTTTACATTGTCCTCCCATCCATGTGATTAAATATAAATTTACCTCTCCCACTTATGTGATTGGAATTTAGAAAAATGACTTCCATATTCTGAATCAAAATTGTATATAATTTTAAATAAGTTAAACATATTATTTAACAAAAATGTTTTTAAATGAAATCAAAATTAATTACAACAATTAAGTGAATTTTAAGCCTAATAAAAGACAAAACCATAATCTTAAGGGCCCAAATGACCAAGAAAATTGTCCAAGAGCCATTTTATTTCAATATATCTATAGTAAAATACCTTTTATATAGTTGTTCAAATTATTTGATACACTTAAAATGGTAAAAACCTGGGAGGAAATATTTTTCCCAAAAATAAAAAGAGTGTCACTCCTTCACTATAAAAAATCCTCCTTTCCTCCCACTTATTCTCACCTATCAGGACACATAACTTCAACCAATATTTTTGAAATTAACTTCCAAAAAATAATAAATTCCTCTTTGATTAATCCTTATCTACATAAATCTTTCCAAGTAATCACTTTGATGAAAAAAAATAATTACCCAAAGAAAATATAACATCCTTCCTTAAGCTCCTTTATTTTATTTTCATTTTCCACCACCTAAAATATAATTATCAATTACCTATATAATAAAATAGTTATAAAAAATACAATTATATTTATTTATAATTTTTTTTACCATAATTTAAACAAACTTCCTTCTAATGGGTAACTAATATACCACTTTTTTGTACAACGACCTATCATCTCTGGAAATGATGATTTTTCATTTTTCGTTTACCTCCATCAATGGTTGGAAATTATGATAGAATAAATATTTTTATATGATATATATTATATATTTTATTCCTTTTTTATTATATATAATTTTATAACACATTCCGTTTTACTTTCCATCTTGTGAAAATATGATAACATTGTTTGTGGACGTGAGGAATACCACCTCTTCAAAGTGATGAGATTCATTCACACTCTAAATGGTCTGTATTAAAAATGGATTTAGAAGCATTATATGATATATATGATATAATAATAATATTTGAATAATTATATATATATATATATATTTCATTTACATTTTTTCTTTTAATACGACTATAAAACCTAAATAACATTTATGTGTTTGTACAAGCTACTCCTCCAGGAACTGTGTATTCCATTTCATAATTTTATATTATATATATTATTATAATACACAAATAATGAATGTAAATTTTATTTGTATCATTTCTTAACTTCATTAAATCATTATATATATATAAGTACAAAATGTATAACAAATTTAGACACATGTGAAGAAAAAATCATATATTAACCAATGTGAAACCTTAAAATAGAATTGTTTACAATAGGTTATTATAAAGTGACCATCAAAAAATATTTTGTATTAGATATAATAATATGATTCTTTTATATTTTTAAAATAAACTTATATTTTTTTATAGGTTGTTTGTATGAGTATGAATAGATTCATTAAACAAGGAAATGCAATTTCATCTCACTTTTTATATCTGTAAAATGCATGCCATGGTCACCAATATCTTAATTTTCATGGTCTATATAATTAAAATTAATGTATTATATTATTATTATTTTATATTTATGTGTGTTTACATATCCATTCTATAATCATTCTTTCATTTGGTTTATGTTTCAAAAGTTTCCAAATCATTAAGATAGTTTTGTCTTAATTTTTATTCTTTGATAATCATGTTTTGTTATGAACCAAAATTCTATTTCTTAGTACATATAATACCACGTTTCATGTTATATAATTAATCTCATTATTTTCATGATATTTTTTAATCATTTAATTTCATTGACATTCATGTAGAGTATGATACCATGTTTCTAGGTGGTAATATTTTTTTGAAACAATCTCACAATTTATCAGGATTGTTTATGATTATACTTATATTGATAAAATATTATGATCCATATATCAATAACAATAATTAGTTTCCTTATACATTGTTTAATCACAATATATCCTTATATTATTACCATTTACACATCATTGGTAGTTAATATAATTCAAAAAATGTATTTAAGAAAAATCTAATTATGTCTCTCTCTTCGGACATAAACATGTTTTATTTCAAAAACCATGTTTTCCACAACATTTTTAAACAAGACTTGAAGATAATTTTTAGGAAAATAAGATTTTAAAAATATTTTATTATTTTCAAAAAATCTTTTATATTTTATTGAATATATTTTTAATGTTTTTTTTAAAAATTTTAATGTCATAAAAAGTGGTTTTCTATGCATAAAAAATATTTTCCTAAAGAAAAGTTTTTAGTGATTTTTCAAAATTATATCCTATGTAGGTTAACATAAATTAGTGTTACTCAAGAATTTATGTGGAATTAATAAAATGGTTCCATTTAATTTCTTTATTTGAATTGTTTCTATTTCTATGGATGGATTTTTATAAAACATGTTTCTCTTTGACATATGATTTTTGAAACTGCATCTTTTCATGGGTTATTCTTTTGATGAAATGATCAAAAAATATATATTTTTTTCAACAGGTTATGATATGATTACATTTTTATGATGCCAATTTCTTTCCATGGGTTATTATATAATTATTTATGGATTTTATGGATTTTTTTGTATGATTTCATTACTCGAAGGTTTAGACCTATATCTCCTAAAAATTCCTTAGGTAAATATTTATATGTCATTAGATAGAATACGATAGTAATTGGAGTGAACCTTTACTACAAACATGGTCATGAGACAGAACCATGAATCCCAATATGTTATAAGGAGTGAACTCATACTTCTAATATGTCCATGGGAGTGAACCATAAATACCAATATGTTTTGAGGAGTCAGCCCATAGTACAAATATGTCCTTGGCATCAATTCTTTAACTACCAAGGAAATCATTTTATATGCTTATGTGTCAGCCACAATTTAATGTCTTATTCCAATGTTATGATTTCATATATTGAATTATTTTCACCATGATGATACATGTCATTTTAATTGTAAATATTTCTTCCAGGATTCATTTATATGATCTTTGATATGCTGGGTATGACATTTTATTTTAATGATCATGTTTTCATACCCTTATACTTAGGATTTTTCTTACATGTCTCACTTGTTTACCCTTACTGATAATTTGATCTCACCCATTTTTAGGTTTCAATCCCCATGTTATAAAGACATATATTATGTTTAATGGTTCAAAGAAGTGTGCTATCAAATAATAACCTACTGGGAGATAATGTAGTAAACTTATATTCCAATGTTTATCATTCTATGTTTCTAAAATAACTGGATTACTACAATCTTTGGGCATCTATTTGTATATTGTTTTCTGTATTATAAAAAATTAATGTAATGTTATTGTATAAAAAGCGAGGGTTTCTAGAGTCGATATTAGAGAAAGGTTATAGTTAACCAGTGCAAGCCAAGATGACAAAATATTACTTAAAACCTTAGAGGAATGCCTATAGATGAGTATAAGGATAATGACATGAATATTACAATGTCCAAGAGTTTTGGTAAATGATAAACTGAGGGGTTTCCAAGAAATAAATTAGTATTTAGATACTATAAGTGAATGTGGATCTAGAATATATGATCCAATGGATAACCAATCTAATAGGGTGCATCAGGCATTACTCGATGTAACTTGGTACACTACAACAAGCCATATTGCAAAACTAGTTTGTAACTCTTAGGGGTTATGCTATAGGGATTCAAAAATTCATCATGAAACAACATGATGGATTTAAATAGAAAATAGTTATTTATAACATAGTGTATTTTTAAGGTGTCATAGACTATGAATTGTGGCATACTTTAGAAAACATATAAGTTACTTTTCAATATAAAGTGGTTCCCTATTATGATAACTATTTATTTATCTATGTATTTAATTTTAGTCAATTTCTACAACCCAAAGGAACCATGTTAATGGTTATTGAGAGTGAAAATTTAATTATTTGATTCTTATAAAAGTAAATTAAACTGGATAGGTAATGAAAAATCTTTTATCTATGGTCACTCAAATTTCACTAGCTATGAATCATGTTGGACATCCAAATCAGCTATGTAGGGAAGAAAATTTTGTTGAGTCCTTTATAAGGAAACGACCACCATATTTTAGTGGTCTTTATGATCCACTTGTTTATGAACAGAAGATTGGTACCATATATAATATATTATCCATCCCTTAGTGTTTGTAACATGAGAGAGTCATTCTGGTTGTTTATCAGTTAGAAGGAGAAGTGGGACAGGTGAACACTCAAACCAAGAATATGAGGCAACATGAAGAAATTTAATTTGATGATTCCGATGAGTTCAAGAACATATTTTTTAATAACTAATTTAATCAGATTATTTTTACCAAGTGGGGACCATCTTACTTTAGTTTATGTGGAGGGATAAAGAATCTATCAGTACCTACGAGTTGAATTTCACAAGATATAGAAACCACTCTTCATAAATTATCATCCAAAATTAATGAATATTTGAACTATGCCATAGTGTCTTAAATATGAGTCACAGAAGGGAGTTTGAGATAAGAGGAATTAGTATCTACACAGATATTGTGCATTGTACAATAAATGTTCAAATGGAGATTGTGTTCATATACCAATCTCGTTTTTTTGATAAGAAAATGATGATAGACTTTAAAGGTAAATCTAAAATCCCTAAATATAAGAAGAAGAAAATTAGTTTATGATTTATGTGTGGGTAGAAACATGGAGAAAATTTCATTAAGGGGTATAATGAATGTTTTAAGTATGGAATGGCAGGCCATCAGGCATTAGATTTCTGTAGTGATGGGGAGAAGTTATCCAATTATGTGAATGGAGGTGAAAAAAAATTCACCTCCCACACTTTTTTTCTACAAGTGTAAGGAGAATGAGAATTATTCTTATCAATTACCAAACCCAGGTGGAAGTGATGATGATCGACGTCATCAACCTATTTCACTGAGGGACAAGGGGAAACTTCTTTCAATTGTTATTTCTAAAACGGATTTTGACAATGACATTGTGAAAGGAACAATTACAATCTACTCTAGAACATATAAAGTCTTATTTGAATCTAGATCTACCCACTATTTCATATATAAATAATTTTATAAGGTTTTTATGATTCAACCAATGTGATTAAATGTAGAATTAGTTGTCTAAACATGTAATGGTATGATGACTGCATCCCATGTCTATGATTCCTCTCAAGTTGACATCTGTGGTTATGTTCATCCTAAAAATACTTTCATTCTTCCTTTGGTTGAATTTTATTTTATCTTAGGAATGACTTGGATTTATTTGTATAAGTCACACATAAATTTTCTAGTATGGAAGTTGATTTTATTTTTTCAAATACCCTTATGATCATCCATCAATGTGAGGATATGTATGATAATCCAGTTAATATTACATCCATTTTATGGGTCTTAATTCCTATTCAGATGGGTTGTTAATCGAAAATGGATGGGTAGAAAATCCACATCAATTATATGCCTATTGTTCAGAAAAATTTGGTTGTATTTCTAGAATATTTTCTTTTCCTTCTTCCAAAATGTAATGTTGAGTTCTTAATAGAACACATACATTGTTCCAAACCAATTTCAAATACTACATATAGAATGGCTCTAACTGAGTTTCATGAAATGAAGAAGAAAATATAGGAAAACCATGATAAGGGATTCATTCATCCAAGTGAGTCACCTTAGGGTCAACTAGTTTTTTTTAAAGAAAGAATTATGGACCACTACAACTCTTCATTAATTATTGGCAGTTGAAAAACAATTAAAATATATAAAATTTAGTATTTTCTTTGTGTTGATGACTTGTTGGATCAAATTCATGTAGATCAATACTTTTCCATGATTAACCTTCATTCTAGATATCATCAATTGAGGGTCAAGAAATAGTATATAACCACGGAAACATTCTATTAAAGGTATGGAAACAATGAATATATATTAATGCCTTTTTTTCTTATTAATTACCTAATTTTTATCATGTATTTAATGCATATAGTCATTTGAGATTACATTGACATGTTTATGGTAGTCTTTATAGATAATATTATTATATTTTCAAAGAGAAAGTAAGATAATTGAAACCCCAATCAAATTTTACTAAAGAACCTAATGAACAAGATTTTTTTACGAAAAATTATAAAAATTTTATTTTTTGATAAAGGAAGGTTTCATTTTTGGGTCCCATAATCTCAAGATATGGTATAATAGTAAATCCATCAAAGATGAGAGATATTGAATGTTGACCTAGACCATCCACAGTGACCAAGATCCACAGTTTTAATGGTTTAGTTTGATATTATCGATGGTTTACATAGAATTTATCATTAATATAAAATCCTATGACCATGTTAACTCTAAAGGGATCCATGTTCAACCTTATAGATGAATACGAGAACAATTCAAGGAACTGAATATATGGTTAGTCAGTACACAAATTAATACATTACCCTATAGTAGAGAAAGGTATTTAATCTATAAATATGCTTCCAATAATATAATAGGATGTGTTATTAAACAAAATAACATGTATATCTCTTATACCACATGGTAGTTGAGTATTCAGAAGAAAACTTCCCCTGCTCATTATAGGGAGTTAGTAGCGACATTTTGTTTATTAAATATATGAAATAATTATCTTTATGAATATTATTTGGATATATATACCAATATTAAAATTATGAAATATATATTGACATAGAAGGAGATGAAAAAGAACCATAAAATATAAGTGGATTTGATAAATGAGTATGATGACTCAAAACATTACAACCTAGGGAAAGAGAACTAGGTGGTCTATGATTTGAGACAAAAGTATCATTTTCTCTTATCCAATATTAGTATAACAAAATATCCAATATTTATTTATATGGAAAATATGGACCATTGAATCCTAAAGATAGTGGAAAATGTTATTTTTCTCAAATTAATGTCCACCTATCTATTCATGTAGGATAAAGAGATCACATAATTAATATGAAGAGATATAAAATAATGCTAAAACCTTCCCTGAATTTAACATTGATTAAGATGGAATAAAAAAATTTAGAAACCATATATGTGTCCCTTCAATATAATATTTTAAGGAGATATTATAGGAATATCATAGTTATTAAATTTTAATAAATCATGAATGTACATAGATTTATTAGGATTTCAAATAATACTTTTGGTGGGATAGAATTAAGAGAGATAGTGCATATTTTTTATCTCAATGTTTGGGTATGCAAGCAGGTTAAGGGTGAAATAAAAGATGTCTAAATTAATGTTGAATCCCTTGCACATACCAGAACATAAATGGTAGAACATCACTATGAATATTGTCATTGGACTACCAAAAACCTCTAAAAAGTTCTCTTATATATGGGTGTCAGTTGATCACCTTAATGTATAAGAACGCTTCATCGCTATCATATAAGACTTATATTTGGATTAGATTTTGAGGATATACATTAAGGATGTGGTAATGATGCATAGAGTACTACATTCAATTATGTAAGATTGTGATATGAGGTTTACCTTTATGTTCTAGTGAATTCATCTGCAAGCACTTGATATGGAATTAGGTTTCCGCACTACTTATTGTCCTCATAAATATAGTCAGTATGAAAGAACAACACAAACCATAGAGAATATATTGATATATTAATCTCTATAATTAAAACATCATTGGGATCACCATCGTCCTCTAGTTATGATTTATTACAACAAATGAGATCACTCAACAATTTAGAGGTCTCCTTGTGAAGCTTTATACGAGAATAAATGTAGATATCCCACATGTTCGGATAAATTTTCAGAAAAAATGCTAGTAGGATCTGAAATTGCTAAATAAATGGTAGTGAAGGTTAGAACCATTCATCAGAATATCAATGTAGAAAAATGCTTGCAGAAAATATATTCTAATTACAATCCATGTGATTTGAAATTTTATGTTGGTGAAAATATGTTTCTACAAATATCTCCTTAAAGTAAGGGTATGAGATTCATGAAGAAAGGGAAACTAAGCCCTAGGTGTATCAGTCCATTTGAGATTCATGATTGTATCAGGACGATAGCCTATCATCTTTCACTTACTCTAAATCACATTCATGTCCATGATGATTTAAATGTCACTCTCTTGAGGAAGTACATACATTACCTTTAACATTTACAAAACACATAGGTTATACTACTAGAGGATGATCTCTCTTATGAAGAACAACTAGTTGAAATTATGTATCATACATTGAAAGCTCTATAAAAATAGATGAATCATGTAGAAAGAGTTTTGTGGAAAAATCACTAGATAGAGGAATCTTTGTGGGAACAAGAAGAAATGATGAAGCATAGGTATCCACATTTTTATGCTGAATGATGAATTTAGTGGGAGAAATTAATTTTAAGGGGGGTAGAATGTGACACCCAGGATTATTATTGACCTTTTTTAATGAATTAATTTTAATTTATGCATTTAATTTTACTAATTCAACAATTTATTTTACATATAACTGACTTTGTGTATGTTACACATAACCCTGACTTGGAATACATTTCACACAACCCAGATTTTGAATGAAACATATTTTTTTGTTATAATTATTTCAACTAGATAAATATAACCTTACTATTAAAGATAGAAATAGGAATACAAAAAAAATAATTTTCAAATATTGTTTATAATGGGTTGATATAAAAAAATATTGATAATTACATATATGGTTTTTGGAAAAGACATATTATGTTTAAAATTAATATTTTCTCAAATAAACTACTTCTCATGTCTTTAGGTAAAATATAAAAAAATTAATTTGATAAACATTTAGAAATTTAATTTGATAAAATAAACATAATTTTTGAAGTTAACAATTTTAAATTAGATTAGGGATATTTTTTAGGAATTTTTTGACAAACATCATTTTTGGATTGTTAGTAAAAAATATATAATTTTAATTCAAAACTACATTTTCATCTAATTTATTTATAAGGTTAATTTAGATTTTTTTTCAGAGTTTAATTAGTTCATATAATTATCAATTAATCCAATTTATGTTATTTTAATCAATTTCACATTGAAATTTGTTACGACAATATAGAAATCAATTTGATGTTTTTAGTTTTAAAACCTGCATGGTTGTCTAGTCCGTGTGATTAAATTTAAATTAATTACTTCCTCATATGTGATTAGAATTTATAAAAATATATTTTGTAAATTTAATCATAAGAATTTATAATTTATAATAATATCAACTTACTTTTTTACCAAAAATATTAGTGAAGTTAATTAAAATTCATTATATCGATTAAGGTAAAATTAAGCATAATAATAGACTACACCATAATTGTAAGGGCTATAATAACCTAGAAACTTGTCAAATATATATTTTATGTCCTTTTATAGATCATATATCCCATTTTCTATAATTTTTAACATTATTGGATCAAATTGTCCTTCAAAAACATGGGTGAAATTCCTTTTACCAAAATTTATGAGAGTGCCACTCCTCCTCAACTATAAAAAGGCTTGATTTTGTTCCAATTATTGTCACAAAACAAGACATATATGATAATATAGCATCTACCAAATTAACATACCATAAAACCTATATTACTTATTGAATCCTCCATTTGGTAGGAAATCTATCCAAGGTATTCATTTGGTGAAAACCAAAACGAGTAACCCAAAAAGGAGGTAAAATCATTCCTTAAGCTCATTTCTTTTATTTTCATTCTCCACCACCTACAATCTTATTATTATATGCTTATATAATAACACCATTATCATATATAAACTGATATTTTGTTATATTATGTGTATTATCTACACATACACACACATATATCTAATGGCTAATTAAACTTATTATTTATGTGTATGTCAAACTAAAACATCATGAAATGATGATTGTTCATTTTTTTCCTTTACCACACTCGATGGTTAAAAATTATGATTGAATTATTGTTTATATATGATATTTATTATATTTATATTTATTATTTATTATTTATTTATTTTAAAACACATAACTTTATAATTTCTATCTTGTGTAAATACGATAACATCATTTGTCGATGTGCGGAATGCCGCCTTCTCAAAGCGATGTGATTCATTCACACTCTACATGGAATGTATTAAGAATGGATTTAGTGAACATATATGATATATATGATATAATAATTCAACTTTAATAATGATATATATATATATATATATATATATATTTCATTTACTTTTTTCTTTCAATACGATAATAAAACAAAAACAACGTTCATGCATACATATACGCTACCGTCTCAAGGAACAGTGTATTTAATTTACTAATAATATATTATATGGATTATTATAATACAATAATAATGAATATAAATTATATTTATATCAATTTTACATTAATTATGTTTTGATATAAATATATGGACCAAATAATAACAAAATAAGACACATTCAGAGAACAAAGATGGTATTACCCAAAGTGAAACTTTAACAAATAATTGTTAACATGCTGAAAATATAATGTCATAATAGAAATATATATAGTATTATATAGATGAATATTTTACTTTTATATATTTATAATAAAATTATATTTATTAAATAGAAATTATGTACGAGTACAATGAGTGTTAGAATAAAAGGTAATAGAATTTCATCTCACTTTTTATATCCATGAGATACATGCCATGTTACCCACACTTTTATTATCCATGATGTATATAACTACCATTAAGGTATTATATGATTAATATTATTAAATATATTGTTATTTATATATAAATTAAATGATATATATTTTATGGGGTTCATGTTTCAAAGGTTTCCAATGTAGTGTATAGTTTTGTATATACTTTTCTTCTTCAAGAGCCATGTTTTTTATACACCTAATGTCATGAACCATCCATCAAGGATTATTCCATGACTACCCAAAACTGCCTTATATAGGCCAAGGTTTAGTGACGAGCACTGAAATGGTGTATCCCTAAAATGGGAAGGCTTTGCCTTTAGACATATACAAACACCCAAGCTAGGATGTAACAATATGCACCCATGAAGTAAAACTTATATAGTGAAAGTGTGTACTGAAAGTAAGGGGCCAGAAGACATGCCGAACATAAGAGATACCACTAAAACTGAAAACAAAAAACAACACCTAAGATCATCCACTGGGGATACTTCTTAAAGGGTAGGTACATCCATTCTCCACAGCTCTTCATTTTAACCGTCACCATTGTCCACCATCAGGTCCTAGCTCCCCAAGTCTCAATCAAGGCTACTCGTCATCTACACAAGTCATAATACGGTGTGGGTGAAGCCCGTGCAAGGATGAGTATAAGAACACCCATTAGGGACCCCGAGACCCCTGAAGGTCTCTCATAATTCCACAAAGGAAAACCACAAGAATGATCTCAATAACAGATCACAAAGAAAAATAAACAGCTCCAAACTAGGTATAACTAAGTAAAAAAGTACAAATTATTAGTCATAAAGCATGATCAACTTATTCTTTCAAGATGAACTACTACTGAACCACACAATATTGATAGGTACTATCCACCTCAAGACCCACATAGGATCAATAGGCGCTGAATCACACAAAACCGTCGGGTGCTGATTCACACAGAATCGCTCGGTGATGATTCACACAGAATATTTTGGTGCATATTCACACATAATCACTATATACTGATTCACACAGAATCACTGGTTTCTGATTCACAGAGAATTTCTCGGTGCTAATTCACAAGTAATTATTGGATGCTGATCCACATAGAATCGCTCGGTACTGATTCACACAGAATTTATCTTCACTCTTCATGTCTCAGCCAGCCATAGAATTCCCGCTCGTAGTACGCTTGTTTTTTTGGGAGAAATAGATCCTCAATCCATTGGTCGTATATCAACTGGAATGATGTCCCATGATTAAGTTACCCAATGATTCCTCATTTTATAAGGGTTCCAACACAATAGACGGCGCATAAACTGAATTCTTGGACTATAGGTTATTGGAATTATAGTGATGATAGACAAGTTGGATTTCAGAGTCGATCCAACCTAGCCGTACATGATATTTTTTCAACACATTTTTGGAGCATCTCAAAAGGATTGTCTCTCTCTGAGTATATCGGTTCCATAGAAATTTTGTCAAATGGACATCTGGTTCGAAAGATAGGGCCTTTTTATGGGTATCTAGGCCATAGAGGGTTTGGGTCTAGTCCGACCCGGATCTGGCTGACCCAACAAGGTCCGAGTCTGGGCCAGCCAGGTTGGGATGGGACATGGTGGGCTCACCCCGCTAGGCCGCAGAGAGGCCCGACCTTCCCTAGCTGGGCTGGGCCACAACGGCTTGGCCCGCCGGTTGGCACGACCTAAATGGGGGTCTTGTAGTCCACCTACCGAATGGCTCAACAGGTTGTTCAACCCTTTAAATAGTGGTGCAAGGTGTCACTGCCTCATCACCCATGAGATCTATAGGGAGCAGTTACCCTCGTTCATCATGGATTTGTATCCACAACATACTCATTATGGCATGCGATGGCACCCCACCTCCCACCTCTGTGGCTGGCTGAGAGCCAGAACCTTATTCTTCTGCTGTATCACTGAGCAGCACCGCCCTCATCAGTGGCTGGTGAGCACCGATCGCTGCCGGTTCCAGTTCAATCACGCTGGTGTCGTGCCGACAGATTTATACTAGCCACCAAGTGAGCTTCAGTGGTCCGTTCTTCCTTCTGGACGAACCTACGACCCTCCCAGGATAAATTCCTCATTGCATGACACTTAGTTTCTGCTTTCCATTGAGATTAAAATCATCCATGAAGAATGCATCAAGAAACAAAGTGACACAGGTTCCAGGAATTGTTAGTTTGTCCGGCACCCTCCTCCTTAACATCATAACAGGAAGAAGTAATTTAATTCAACAAAGATAAACTTTATTATTAAACCCCCCAACCTCATATTTTTCATGATGGTTGAAAGATAATCTTCACTTGACAAAGCCACTGAAGTTAATTGTTTCTGATTCTATTCCTTTGATGTTGTAATCCAAACATATGTTCCTCTGTGGATGTCACTACAATACTTCATCAGAGGTTCCTCACCTTCGTTCCAAAATCCCTCCCCTGAGATTCTATTAAATAGACAGAGGATCCGAATGAGTTAGATGAAATTATTTTGGTTATTTTATTAACCACATTTAATGTTACAACGTCATGGTTACAAAACAGAAGAGTGAATTCATTAAATCACTTGAGAAGTCATGGGTCCCGCCACCACTACTCAACAGTTACAAAAAATAAAAAAATAACTTTGTTATGTTATTTTATTATTTTTTTTAAATTCCAAAATCTATCTTTTTCTCCCAGCCTACTATGGCCAAAGTGAATCTTCCCTTAAGCGAATCCCTGCACTATAGATTCAACGGTGTCCTCAAATTTCAATTCTGAGCACCGGTTCAAAAGTTATAAAATTCCACCAGCATGTTTACTGAACTTAGCATAAAAAAAGTTCCAAAATCTATTATAGGAACACCATGCATCATAATTGAGCTCCGTCAATTTTCATAGACTCGTAATAATCCCATGAAATTTAAAAACAATTATATGGAATTTTTGGGTCTTTACATTCTCCCCACCTTATGGATTTTGTCCCCAAAATCTATAACAAAACTAGGGGATCATATGGGGGTACTAATAATATATATGAGACTCTCGCTTCCGTGTAATATCCTGGAGATTCCCATGATACCAACTAAATATCACTAGAGGAATCAACCACCCACAAAGGACTTTCTTCAGTCGATCCTCTATCTCTACTGGAAACTCATAAAATGTATCCCCATCATCAATTTCTAGCTCACCCTAGTCAATAAGGAGTGATGGACCATGAACATATCTCCTCAGTTGCGACACATGGAATACATTATGCACCAGGTGCATTTATGGAGGAAGGGTTAGATGGTACGCCACCTCCCCTACTCTACCAAGGATATGGAAAGGTCTGATGAACCTTGGATATAAATTTCCATCCTGGATAAGCCTTCATAATCCACATTGTTTTGGGCCCATAAGAAGACATAGTCTCCAACCTCAAACTCGCAGGGTCTTCGCCTCCCATCAGCATAAGACTTTTTCCAGATCTTTGCAGTATTCATACCCTCCATGATGATCTACACCTTCTCTGTGGTATCCTATTCCATCCTCGGACACATAAGTGCTGACTCCCCTGGGCATGTCTAACAACCAGATGATCTGCATGGTCACCCATAAAAGGCCTCAAACAGATCCATTGTGATAGTGGAGTGATAGATTTTATTGTATGAAAACTCTACTAAGGGAATGTGGGCCTTCAAAGTGCGGCCAAAATCGAGGAGACAAGCACGAAGCATGTCCTTGAGTGTCTATATGGTCCACTCCATATGACTATCTTTCTGGGGGTGAAAGGTGGTGCACAAGCTTAGCTGTTTTTCGAATGACTCTTGTAATACGTTCCTCATACAATATGTAAAATGTGCATCGTAATCTAAGAAGATTGTCAATGGAACCCGTTAAAGTCACAAAATCTAATGAATGTAGAGATATCACATTCTCTCTTCAGATCCCTGCTCTCTAATGGGTAGGAAGTGGGCTGAATTGGTTAGTCTATCAATGATCACCCAGATGGAATTGTGGCTCTTGGAAATACGTGGTAGCAATATCATGAAGTCCATGGAGATTCCATCCTACTTCCACTCTAGTACATCATGTAGCTGAGCTAATCTGACTGGTACCTAATGCATGACATTCAATTGCTAACAAGTGAGGCATCAGGATTCAAACTATGCCACTTTTTTCTTCATCCCTGGTCACCAGTACTGAAGCTGGAGGTCCTGGTACATCTTCACTATCTAGGATGTACTGCTAATGGGGATGTGTGGAACTCCCTCAACACCTACTCTCATATAGTCACTGATAACATGGTGCCTCCTCTAAAGAGGATGACGTGCTCCCCACCTTTAGAAATTCTATCAGAAGCCCGTCATGAGGAAATTTGAGAATGTCGGGCCTCACAGTCCCCATCCCTATGTTGTTCCTATCAAACTCCCTGATGTAGTGCGGGAGTGATAGTCCTAGACTAGAGGTAAGATTCTCCATATCTATCCATGAAGGATAACAACAACACAGCTATCTGCTATATCTCCTCACTCAACAACTGTATACCAAACCTCATGTTGAGTGTGTATACTACTACATTCCCCTTCCGAGGAGTGTAGACTATCTAATATTAATTGTCCTGGAAAAACTCTAGCCATCACTGCTATCTAAGGTTCAGGTCCTTCTGTGAAAATACATACCAGAGACTCTTTTTATTAGAGTAAATAGTAAATCCTTCACCCATAAAGTTGTGTCTCCACATATTCAGTGCAATGACTACTATAACTAACTCCAGGTCTTGGGTATCATAGTTCTTCTTATGTTTTCTCAACTTCAATGATCCATAGGTGATCAATGATCACTACTGCATAAGGAAACTACCTAGTCTGGTCTCTGATGCATCCCAGTAGACTACATACCCAACTCCCTCCACTAGTAGCCTCCTAACGGGGGCACTCGTCAGTATATTCCCCACATTATAAAAACACTTCTGGCACATCTTTGTCCACAAGAAATGTTTCCCCTTCTTCGTCATGGATGGAAAAGTTTCCACTATGATAGAGAATCTAGGAAAAAATCTCTGATAGTACCTAACCCATACTAGAAAACTCCTCACCTTAGTCACACTCTTGGGTGGCTACTAGGAAATAACTAGCTCCATATGTTCAAAATCCACTAAAAAATTAGCCTCAAAGATAATGTGACCTATTATGTGTACTTTATGTATCCAGAACTATCACTTCATGATCTTTCTATAAAGCTGGTGCTCTCAGACTGTATCTAAAACTATCTTCAGGTTCATGGAGTTCTCTTCCTTTGACGATAAATATATTGGGATTTCATTAAAAAATACTACCATGAATCTGTCAAGGAAAGGATGAAATATCATTATCATGAGTCCCATTAACACTACTAGGCCATTGGTCATGGTAAAAATAATCACCAAGAACTTGTAATGGTCATACAGACATATGACAGTTGTCTTCGCTACATCCTCATCCTGTACCTCGAGCTGGAGATTTGCTGATATGATGTCTATCTTTGAAAACCAACAAGCTCCATTTAGATGGTCAAAGAGATCATCGATCCTTAGCATAGGATAATTTTCCTTCATGGTCACCTGGTTTAGGTGATGATGGTCCACACAAAGCCTTAGACTCCCATCTACCTTCTTGGAGAACAAGATCGGGGATGCCCATGGAGAAACACTAGCCCTTATAAACCCATTTCTCTTTAAGTCCTCGAACTATACTCTTATCTCATTATGCACCATGAGATCCATCTGATATGCTGGCATAAATATTGGTTCCATACTAGGGTATAGATCGATGTGAATGTCTACCTCTCAGTGAGAGGTTAGTCCTAGAACATCATCAGGGAAGACATCAACATACTGGTCCACCACTACAAGATAACTCGGACTCCTCACGTCAACTTCATTGAGGGTGTGACTAGAAAAATGATGGGTAATCAGTTTCAACCACCTCCGAGATAGTCTATAATGTGCTGTAAAGTTTTCCCTCTCACTGGTGAAGGTAAATTATATCCCATCCATATGGAGACACCAAATTTTGTGCCCAAAATAGTCTATCTGAGTATGGAATATGGATAGCCAGTACATACCCAAGATGACATCGTAAGGCCATGACACAGCTACTAGGAGTTCCCATCCAATGCTCTCACCTCAAAGAGTAAACTCACACTACCTGCACCCGTGTGTAATCATCGAATCTTCTCCAGTAGGATTCTATAATCGCATGGATCGAGCCAATGACTCCATCATAATCTCTGAGAACCGAACAAGTGTTGTGGTAATGATAGAGTGACTAGAACCTATGTCTATAGGTATTGCAGATATGGTGGAATAAACACTGATCATACATATAATCATCTCTGGAGCACTGTGGTCGTAAGCCTTTATTTCTTGTAGTCGTTCTCACCCATGTCCACCGGCTCTCTGTGGTCTGTGTGGACCACCTGGGAGAGGTGGTGGTAGAACCTCAAACCTTCATCCTCCACCTATAGTATAATATGATCCTCAGCCATTTCCATTTCCCTATGGACCACTTTTCTTGAATCTCTACCGCTACCTCGTCTTTTTCTCGGCCGTCTGCTGATTGTCGGTAGGGCAGGTCGGGTAGTCATGAGCTATTTGGCCATACCCGCCACACGTAAAGCACATTATTCTTCCCTGATGAACCCCTCTTCCTCAAGAGCTTTGTTCCTCTCACCCTACATATTGGAGTCACCCTCCGTATGGTATGGTCCACTTGAACCTATGTGTCATCTGTCTACTGCCTGTTACAGATGACTCAGATACCTATCATGTAGCGGTGGCTTCCACCATTGGTGTCTCCTCAGCTAATAATCTCCCCATAAATAATGCTCACTTGAGCACTCTATCCTTTTTTGGAATATTCAGAGACATCATAGAAACTCTGATCTCCCACCGAATACCCTTCACAAAGGTCTGGTTCCTCATGAATGGGTCACGCACAATGTTGGTGGAGTTGGATGAGAGGTTAGTGAATCTTGTCGAGTACTGGGAAAATGATAAGATTCCCTAAGGTAAGTGCATCAACTCTTGGATACGCACGAAGCACAATGTTTCTAGAACAAACTTCTCCCTAAAGAGGATCTCAATGTTCATCCAGGTGAGGGTTGCCTCATCATGTAACTAGAGCATCTGGCTACACCATCTTACTATCGCGCCCAAGAAATCTCTAGAAGCTAGGATCATCATCTTCTCCATTGGTGTCCCAACTAGGTAGAAAATTATAGCCACAACATCCATCCAATCCTTAGTTTCTTGAGGATGTGTCTCACCTTGAAGCCTCAAAGGTCTCTATATTTGTAACTCGAGCTACACGCATTGTCCATGTGCACTGTCCTCTAGTGGGGATGGTGGAAACTCTTCCCAACAGGTGGTGATGCTGTTAGTGAACCAACCGAAGGTGCTAACATAGAAAGGAGGCCTTGCACCGAAGCCTCATCGCTCAGTGGGCCATCATCATGTAATCTCTCAGGAATCCTCTATGGTTGTCTATGTAGTGTAATCTTGAAAACAAATGGGCACAAATCAATAAGTTATAATTGGTGAGAAGACTCGAACGAGATAAACAATAAAACATTTCCAAAACACATGAAATTATTATTTTCGTGCACCGAGTCCGAAATAGGAATTTAGGATCCTGGTATATGGATACGTCAGCCGCTGCTCCAATACTGGACTCCCCAAATTGAAATCAACACTCAAAACACGTAACACTATTTCTCTATTAGAAGGATCATAGCCCTAGTTCTTTGGTAGAACTAACTCCTTTGATACCACTTTGTCACGACCAGTACCCTGGGGCCTGGGCCGTGACAACCCCAAGCCTTCCTTACATAGGCCAGGGTTGACGACTAGCACTCTAAAAGAGTGTCCCTAAAATGGGAAGGGTTTCCTTTAAACCTATATTAACACCTAGAATAGGATGTAACAATATGCAACCACAAAGTAAAACTCTTGAAGTAAAATCCTATTCTGAAAGTAAGCGGCCGAAATACAAGCCCAACTAAAAAGATAAAACTATAACTAAAAATTGAAAACAACTCCAGAGATATTCAATCAAGTATCCTACATGAATGGTAAGTACAACTCATCTCCACAACTCTCCACATAAACCATCACTACCATCCACCATCAGGTCCTAGCTCCCCAAGTCTCAGTCAAGGATTCCCATCATCTGCACAAGACAAAATAAGGTGTGGGCGAAACTTGTGTAGGGGTGAGTATAACTATACCCAGTAAGGACATAGAGAGCCTTGAAGGTCTCTTAGAATTCTACAATGGCAAACCACAATCCTCATCTTAGTCCCAAAGCACAAAGAAAAACACATACCTCAAAACCTAGTATAACTATGTACATAAGTACATATGATTAGTCTTAATGCTTTATAACCTTATTCTATCAATAGAAAATTCTACTAACCTACACAGGATTGATAGGTGCTAACCCCCGAAATAACCACACCTTATCAATAGGAACTGATTCATACTGAATTAATAGGTGTCGATTCCCACAGAATCTCTTAGTGCTGATTCACACAGAATCCCACCTTGCTAATTCACATAGAATCACTTGGTGCAGATTCACACAGAATCGCTCGGTGATGATTCACACAAAATCCCTCAGTGATGATTCAAACATAATCCCTCAGTGCTGTTTCAGGCAGAATCACTCTTTATTCTTCCTGTCTCAGCCTGCCACATGATTCCCTCCCATATTACTCTTATTTCTAGGAGAAAACACTCCTCAATCTATCGATCGTATTTAAACTAGTACGATTCCACATAGAGAAGTTACCCAATTATCTTTCATGTCATAGAGGTTCCAACACGATAGAGAACACTTCAACCAAACGCCCATCTGTATGTTATTGTCATTTTAGTACTGAGGGCCCGGTTGGATTTCAGAGTGGATGCAACCCAACTGTAACTCCCTGAACCCAATTACCCAGAGTCAGTGCATTATTTTAATACATTGGCATGTTTACAAGGAATCATGTCTTGAAGGACCGATCAGTTTAGTAGTCTTGGAAAACAGATTACATACAAGAACGTTACATTACACATTATAAAATAAAATACAACAAAAATGTTCTTTTGAGAACTCCATTAATCCCCTAGCTTAACCCTACATATCAATCATAATACACTTCCTGGAATCCTGGTAAATAAAATATAATAAACGGGTGAGGTCAAACTCTCAGTAAGGATAACAACATAGTGGTAACATTCACAAATAATCCTAAAAATTTAAGGTAATGTATAAAACTATAACAAAATCCTTTTAAACATAACCTTCAGCATAATATGGAAAAGATAAATCAAATAATGCCATTAAATTATTCACAAGGATATTTTACTAGTCGAATAATCACATGTAATATCAAAATATAATTTCATAATGATAGAATGCATAATTACAGACTTCATAACCACATAGTCAAGGCCACGTGTCAATACTACAAATAAGAATTTTTCAAAACCTTGTGCCAAGACACTAGTTTTTCTCATGAGACCTATCGATGAATTGAAGAGCTATAGAGGGCTCCACCCATCAAATACTAAGTCTAATGCATTTCTCATATGAAAATGTTTAAACATAACATAAAAATTAATATTAAAACTTGCATGGGAAATGTAAATACTTTATCCATAAACCATGAAATGTATAAAGATAACACATCCACATTAAAACATATCAAAAAAATTCAATATAATATGGAATATATTTATCATAATAAATCAACCTCGATCAAGAATAATATCTATTATATAATGTTGACATAGTTTAAAATGATCAGTTAAACACTTTGAGAGAAATATCCCTTTTTTAAAAAATAATTTTAAAAGACACACAATATATAAAAAAAGTCATTTAAAAGATATTTTTGAATCGAAGTGTCCCATACCACTTTGAATATTTTTAAACGAATTAGCATTTAAAAACATTCATTTCCATATAAATAAATCCTTAAAATTATTTTAAAAACATTGACATTAATGAGAAAGGTTTAGAAGAATAAATTTTTAGAACATTTAAAATGTTGTTTTAGTAAAAGAGTCCCTTAAAATAATCGCTTTGAAAACTATTTTATGAAACATGGAAATGGATAATAAATATTTCATAGTAAAAACGTACACATAAACAATCTCGAATAATAATGAGATTGAGGAATTAACCCTTACCTTGCACTTTTTTTGGTCGATGGTACATTTAACCTCAGGTATAATGACCATAGATTGTTATTAAATTAGAAAAAAACCATATTCATATTTATTATATCATAAATAATTCATTTATGACTTTATAGTACCCATTTAATTATTATTTCCATGTTAAATTAACATATCGAGTAATAATTGCTTTCTTTATCTTACGTGTTTTAACTTGTTATTCTGGATCGTATCATTTAGATCATGATTTAAATACTTTTTAGAATATAAATCTTTATTTATATTGTAACGCCCCGACCCTAGTTACCCAGAGTCGGTGCATTATTACATAACATTGGCATGATCACAAGAAAGATCAAATCTCGAAAGATCAATTGGTTTAGTAGCTTTGGAAACACTAGATATATTCATAAGTCTTACATTACATTATAAAATGAAAAACTAATACAACAACATAATGTCTCCATAATCCACACTCATATCCCCACATAATATCCCTGCAGGTCATTCATAATTTACTTCTTCACTTCCTGGGAAAAATAAAACATAGAAAAGGGGTGAGCTCCAATGCCCAGTAAGGATAACAATATAGCGGAAACTTTTATAAATAAGAATAAACATTTAAGGCAATGTATTACTAAAACAAAAGCCTTTCAAACATGAACTTTCAACATGGTACGACATAAATAAAATGAAATAATGCCATTTACTTATTCACATGGATATTCTACTAATCGAATAATCACATGAAAAAATCAATAACCACTTTCATAATGTTGGAATGCATAATGCCAGACTATCATAACGACATAGTCAAGGCCTCGTGCCAAGACTACAAATAAGATTTTGTCAAGGCCTTGTGCGAAGACACTAGTTTGTCTCATGAGACCTACCGATGCATCGAGGAGCTATAGTGGGCTCCACCCGTCACTTACTAAGTCCAATGCATTCCCATATGAAAAGGTTTAAACATAACATAAACATTCGTATTAAAACTAGCATACAAAATGTCAATAATTTCACCATAAACTATGAATGGTATAAAAATAGTACATCCATAGTCAAACATATCACAAAACCTTCAATAGAATATAGATTTTTTGTATCATAATAAATCAACTTCAAATAATCTTAAAATCCATCAAAGGATGTTGACATAGATGAAATCAAAATTCTTTTTAAAGAAATATCTCCTTTTATTTTGAAATAATTTAAGATCCATATAAAATAAAACATTTTCTTTGAAAATATTCTTATAAGCTTGTAAGGGAAGCTTTGAAGATTTTATAACGGCGGAAAATAGCCGCACCCGCCGTATAAGTTAAAAAAAACATTCTTACCTTAATTCTGTCGAAAAGGTTAAAAAAAAACCTTGTTTTGAAAACGACGGAAAGATTACTCTTATAAAAAGTCAACGAAGGGTATAAATAACTTTAACCCATATTCTTTTAAATAATAAAAATGTTTTGAAATACATTTTTAATAAAACATGGATGTGGATGGTAAAAATATCCCAGTAGATAAAAAATCTCAGATAATGAAGAGATTGTGAAATAACCCGTACCTTGTAATTTTTCTTGGTTGGGGTAGGTTAACCTCCTGTATAATGGTGAAATAATTGTTATTAAATTATACAATAACCATATACATTAATATGATATCATATATGATCTTTTAAAATTGATTTGATAATAATATCTTAGTATTATCGTTGTTTCGGGTGTTAACTTACTTGTTTTCTTTTATATGTTTTGTTACATAAGACATGTTTGTAAAGGATAGGTTTTATATTATTCATATCCATAATGATATCAATTCCTTAAACATCATTATTTAAATCATCAAATGATAATTATACTTGAATGGATACGATGGAGAATGAATATCATCGCGTTCGTGGAGACGGTAGTCCATACGTACGCACGAGCGACAATATCATTCTTTTGATATTAAAATAATATATAAATGGATGGTATATCATATATACAGAATCATTAACATGTTATATTTATTATTTACATGAGTTACACATCATTATTATACCCATCCAAATAATATTATATTGAATAACAATTACACCACGACGTGGAGACGGTAAGTCGTACGTACGCACGTATGGTGACATGTTATTCAAAAGGTGGATAGAATACTGAATATGGTTGTACCATATTTATAATAACATCAAGGTATATATATGATACTGGATTTATTATTTTAGAATGGTAACAACAAAGTAAGAAGAAGTGGAAGAAGAAATGAACTTAGAAAAGGGTGGTGAAATCATTACCTCTTCTTCGGGTTCTTCCTTTTTATTTAATCAAAAGGACTCCTTAGGTTGGATTTCTAATCAAACTAATGCCCCTAGGTTGTAGTGAGGGAAGTTGGTAGAGTATTTGGGCAGAGTTTGGCCGAACCAAAAGGCTTTGAAGGTGTGAAGAAATGAGAAGGAGGAGTGCCCTTTTATAAGAGGGGTGAGGGGCACCTTTGGAAAAGCTAGAGATATTAATTTATAATAAATTCATATTCGGTTTACAGTGGCTCCAAAGTTGACTATTCAAAGGTTAATGTGGGGATAGGTCGAAAACCACTCAACCAATATAATTTAGACAGGTTTGGGTACTTATATTAACCTTATCTTTAAGTATTAACTCTAAGTTAATTAGTTTCACTTTTACAATGTCTCTTTGTATTTTTATATAATATGGTTAATAAACTTACTATATACATCCAAGCGACCCCCAAGTGGTCCATTAATGATGAACCTATCATGATATAAGTCACTTGGCCGAACCTTAGATTTTTTGGAATTTAATATCAATTAATAATATAATATTTGTTTTAAGAACTCTTTTATGTCAATTTTGACACTATTCAATAGTTGATTTTTGTGAAACTCATAACTGATTTATTACTTAGAAAAAAGTAAATTAAATCAATCCTAATATATCATATTATCCTAGAAAAATAGTTTAATTCATTAAAAGTTTCATATTATATTTATTTGGGTATTTATAATATCAATTATTTTAATTTTTCACTATTATAGTAATTACTGCATCATCATTGTGTCATAAATAAAATAAATTATTTAATGTCTAAAAATTATAAATAAATTATAATTATGTAGGAAATATTTTTATATTTCTAATGAATATTTATAATCTAAAATCCAACATATACAACCCTATGTAACAATTGTTTTTTCTAAAAGATATATGCTTGTGTCATTTTTGTATTCATTTTAACTTAATTAAAATAAAGTGTCCTTATCACCTACAAGTGGCACCATGGTTTCCCAAAATAGACCCAAAGATGCCTATGGTCGAACATGTATCAACCAATAAGGCTAGGACACGTTTTAGGGTAATTTAGTATTATTATAATATTATTTTTTAACCTTTATTTACCGGATTTACCCTTAACCATGGTAAATAAAATATTTACCGCAGTAATTATTCAAAATGTCTAAAAATAAAAGATACCTATTTACACAATTTGAACATCCTGATTCCAAATATGGAATCCATTTTTCTAAATTCAGAAAACAGAAGTGGCAGAAATTAATTTAAAATTAATTCCCGCTGTCAAAACAAAAAGCGTGTTTTTAAGAGATAATAACTATCAAAAGATTGACACTTGTTTATGTTCGGTTTAATTGTAAAATTATGTCCAATGACCAAAATTATATTAAATGGTAAAAATATATTCTAAATATACTTTAAAACCACTCAAATTCATAATTTATCACTATTAATTATTTTGATTAAAAAAGTTGTTTTTAATTAAAATTTAGTAATTTTCACTATTCATCAAAATATTAAAGTTATCCGAAAAGTACCAAAATTTCACCTTAGGGTAATTTAGACACTACGAATCCAAAAATGAAGTCAATTTTGAAATATAAAATATATATAATTTCAAAAAGTAGGTATTACTATTCTTAACGGCTAGTTTGATCGGTTGTGGTGTGTGTTAAAATTCGAAGTTGCGTACAACACACGCTACTGTATTATTCAAAGGAAAGCGTACCGTGGAAGATTGGGATGTTTCATTTTAAATTTTTTGATGTCCCCATTTAGTCAAAAAGTTTAAAATATTGTATTTAAAAAGGGTTCACTATTAAAAGTTGATAAAAGTGGAAGACTGAAAATGAATTTGTTCTTGCATTATATCTAAGAAACTCATAATATGGATTCTAAAATTATAAGGATTATATAAAGTTTAAAATTTAGATAATACTATTCATAACCTCTTTTTAATGGCTTTTTTTTTAAGTCATGGTGTGATTGAACTCGGTGTTGCGTGTAGTGCAAGTTATTGAATTATTTTGAAGAAATAACACACTATGAAATCTTGGGGTGTTACATTCTCCCCTCCTTCAATAAATTGCGTCCTCGCAATTTGAAATTGTTCTTCGAAAATAAAAGGTTGAAAATAGAAAATATATTTGTGGGAAAACCCACATCCGAAATTGGGTTACTAAAATTTAGTCTTAATATGAGGAAAAGAGAAATGAAAGGGTCACCACCAAATTATGATCTCGATTAGGAGAACATTGGTGGAAATTAGAGACATATAATTGGAGGAAAAACGTAAATATTTATAGGTAGTGATTGAGGTCATCAATCACAAACAAGTGTAAAATTGAGGTCCTTAAATTCATCAATCTATGATGATTTGAAATACCATCGGTTCAACAAAACATAGGGTATTAGGATAACACATTTTTGACGTTTCAAAATATCTTAGTTGAAATCCCACATCGAAAAATGAATTAATGAGGCCTCTATTTAAAATAAAGTGTCGAAAGTATGAAGATTACCGAAAATAACACATACTAGGGTTCCATGTAGGAAAATATGGATATGGAAGAAAAATCTAACCATCAATTATCTGATGGAGAGTGGTAGAGAACATGGCTATGAAAAGGCCAACAATCCCAAAGCCATAAATTAGTAATGATTTAAGGTACCATCTAGGAAAACATTTTTGTTCTAAGTTGCTTTTCTTAATGTTGAGGAATTTATTAATGAGATTGCATAAGATCATAAGGAGATATACTTACTTTATAATTAGAGTTTTATCCATTAATAAATTTCTACCACAAACTCATCTTTCACTCTAAAATATAATAGAACGTAAAAAATTCTATTTACGCTATTCGTATAGGGTTCCAAAATAAACGAATTTATAATTCATCTACAAGATCTTTTAATAAAAACTACATTATTTAATCCAGGACATCTCGTGGGCCAGTGGTAGGTGATACACCCTTGTCGCCCTTCGGTTGCGGGTTCAAGTCTCGCAGCCTTGCCGGACGCGACAGGTTGCCGCCCGACCTCCGGGTTGTCCTTTTATGGCAATCCAAAATAATCCAAACTAGAGCTATACAAAATACTTCTGTCCAATCTCACAGTCCAACATTTATAAGGAAGGTAAACATAATATAGATCCTTTTTACCCCGTAATATCATATGAATACCTTCATCATGTATTACCATATTCCTTATTGATTACATTCATGCTCCCTTATTCCATATAGAATGCTGGATATACTTCATTAATCCAAAAATGTTTTAAACCCCAACAATGATGGAATATACAAATCATTAATCAGTTCCAAGGTAGTTAAGAATATCCAATATAATTTATCCAAAACAATCACATATTATTCCAAAATCACTACCTCAGTATCAGAACTATATCATGATTTATCATTCTCTCAACCATATATTTTCCAAAAATTTATCCTGCTATTGAGTCACTTTTCTTTGTTCCACACAATCTCAAGTCCTTAATGAAATATTACTGCAGTATAATCCTTATATACTCCATAATTATTATAACAAGTACATTGTTGATACAACACTCAATTGACATAATCAACATAAGAACTCTAATCATTCCTCTTCATCTGTGGTAGTATCATAACTTTATTATTATCCAATAACATCATTTGCGGCATAGTCTGATGGCTGGGACATAGGTTCGCGTAGTGTCCAAACTCCTTGCAAATGAAGCATTGTAAATTTAAAACCATTTTCTTACCCTTGCAGTCACATACTTTGTGCCCTTTTCCTCCACACTTATAACAAACTCCCATTTCTTTCAGGCAAGTTCCAGGGTGTTTCTTTCCACAGTTACCACATATGGGAAAATTCTTCTTTTCCCTCTTCCCTTTATCCATATTTCTCTCTTCCATCCTTTTCTTCTCTTGCTTCCCTTCAAAGCCATAGGACTCAGTAAACTCTTTACTTATCTTATCAACACATGATATTATTTCTTCATATGATGATAATACATGCGAGACTATTTCTCTTGTAAATTATGGCTTAAGACCATAAAATATATGATCCTTCTTTCTCTTTGTATCATGTGAATTTCTAGAGTTCACATTCCTTCTACTGGGCGCCATTTCTAAACAATGACATACATTAGATTAGTTTATGAATAACAATACCTAATCCCAAACTTGTAAAACACATAACATAAATTAAATAGTTTATGGATATAATCCATAATCATAAAAATGTTTTCTTTGAGGAAGTATATACTCATAAACCCTTCATAAAGATTTGTAAAGAAAATGAGAGTTATCCTAAGCATATCCCCCGGGAGTGTCGTAACCAAGAGTGCAACAAGGCCCGTTGTCGTGCACCAGTTCCCGTTCGAGTCTAGCTCAAAGCGGTGTTTTCGGGTTTTACCCCTAGGTACATCTGTTCCAGAGCCGCCTCTACCTGCTCGTATCCAGTCAGGGATGTATTGCCCATAAAACTCACAAAATCACTACAATACCAAAATTCTAGGAAGTTCTTCTATACTAATCCTCAAAGTTCATCTTAGGTCTACGTGCTCTAATTAGAGTTTATCTAAATCTAGCTTCCAAGGTTTGTACTAAACTTCCTCTGATACCAACTGTAACGCCCCGGCCCTAGTTACCCAGAGTCGGTGCATTATTACATAACATTGGCATGATCACAAGAAAGATCAAATCTCGAAATATCGATTGGTTTAGTAGCCTTGGAAACACTAGATATATTCATAAGTCTTACATTACATCATAAAATGAAAAACTACTACTACAACATAATGTCTCCATAATCCACACTCATATCCGCACATAATATCCCTGCAGGTCATTCATAATTTACTTCTTCACTTCCTGGGAAAAATAAAACATAGAAAAGGGGTGAGCTCAAATGCCCAGTAAGGATAACAATATAGCGGAAACTTTCATAAATAAGAATAAACATTTAAGGCAATGTATAACTAAAACAAAATCCTTTCAAACATGAACTTTCAACATGGTACGACATAAATAAAATGAAATAATGCCATTTACTTATTCACATGGATATTCTACTAATCGAATAATCACATGCAAAAATCAATAACGACTTTCATAATGTTGGAATGCATAATGCCAGACTATCATAACCACATAGTCAAGGCCTCATGCCAAGACTACAAATAAGATTTTGTCAAGGCCTTGTGCCAAGACACTAGTTTGTCTCATGAGACCTATCGATGCATCGAGGAGCTATAGCGGGCTCCACCCGTCACTTACTAAGTCCAATGCATTCCCATATGAAAAGGTTTAAACATAATATAAACATTCGTATTAAAACTAGCATACGAAATGTCAATAATTTCACCATAAACTATTAATGGTATAAAAATAGCACATCCACAGTTAAACATATCACAAAACCTTCAATACAATATAGAAGTTTTGTATCATAATAAATCAACTTCAAATAATCTTAAAATCCATCAAAGGATGTTGACATAGATGAAATCAAAATTATTTTTAAAGAAATATCTTCTTTTATTTTGAAATCATTTAAGATCCATATAAAATAAAACATTTTCTTTGAAAATATTCTTATAAGCTTGTAAGGGAAGCTTTGAAGATTTTATAATGGCGGAAAATAGCCGCACCCGCCGTATAAGTTAAAAAAACATTCTTACCTTAATTCTGTCGAAAAGGTTAAAAAAGGACCTTGTTTTGAAAACAACAGAAAGATTCCTCTTATAAAAAGTCAAAGAAGGGTATAAATAACTTTAACACATATTATTTTAAATAATAAAAATGTTTTGAAATACATTTTTAAGAAAACATGGATGTGGATGGTAAAAATATCCCAGTAGATAAACAATCTCAGATAATGAAGAGATTGTGAAATAACCCTTACCTTGTACTTTTCCTTGGTTGGGGTAGGTTAACCTCCTTTATAATGGTTAAATAATTGTTATTAAATTATACAATAATCATATACATTAATATGATATCATATATGATCTTTTAATATTGATTTGATAATAATATCTTAGTATTATCGTTGTTTCGGGTATTAACTTACTTGTTTTTTTATATGTTTTGTTACGTAAGACATGTTTGTAAAGGATAGGTTTTATATTATTCATATCCAGAATGATATCAAGTCCTTAGACATCATTTTTTAAATCATCAAATGATAATTATACTTGAATGGATACGATGGAGAATGAATCTCATCACGTTCGTGGAGACGGTAGTCCGTACGTACGCACGAGCGACAATATCATTCTTTTGATATTAAAATAATATATAAATGGATGGTATATCATATATAAAGAATCATTAACATGTTATATTTATTATTTACATGATTTACACATCATTATTATACCCATCCAAATAATATTATATTGAATAACAATTACACCACGACGTGGAGACGATAAGCCGTACGTACGCACGTATGGTGACATGTTATTCAAAGGGTGGATAGAATACTGAATATGGTTGTACCATATTTATAATAACATCACGGTATATATATGATACTGGATTTATTATTTTAGAATGGTAACAACAAAGGATGAAGAAGTGGAAGAAGAAATGAAATTAGAAAAGGGTGGTGAAATCATTACCTCTTCTTCGGGTTCTTCCTTTTGATTTGATCAAAAGGGCTCCTTAGGTTGGCTTTCTGATCAAAATAAGGCCCCTGGGTTGTAGTGAGGGAAGTTGGGAGAGTATTTTGGCAGAGTTTGGCCGAACCAAAAGGCTTTGAAGGTGTGAAGAAATGAGAAGGAGGAGTGCCCTTTTATAAGAGGGGTGAGGGGAACCTTTGGAAAAGCTAGAGATATTAATTTATAATAAATTCATATTCGGTTTCCAGTGGCTCCAAAGTTGACTATTCAAAGGTTAAGGTGGCGATAGGTCGAAAACCACTCAACAAATAGAATTTAGACAGGTATGGGTACTTATATTAACCTTATCTTTAAGTATTAACTCTAAGTTAATTAGTTTCACTTTTACAATGTCTCTTTTTATTTTTATATAATATGGTTAATAAACTTACTATATACATCCAAGAGACCCACAAGTGGTCCATTAATGATGAAACTATCATGATATAAGTCTCTTGGCCGAACCTTAGATTTTTAGGAATTTAATATCAATTAATAATATAATATTTGTTTTAAGAACTCTTTTATGTCAATTTTGACACTATTCAATAGTTGATTTTTGTGAAACCCATAACAGATTGATTACTTAGAACAAAGTCAATTAAATCAATACTAATATATCATGTTATCCTAGAAAATTAGTTTAATTCATTAAAAGTTTCATATTATATTTATTTGGGTATTTATAATATCAATTATTTTAATTTTTCACTATTATAGTAATTACTGCATCATCATTGTGTCATAAATAAAATAAATTATTTAATGTCTACAAATTATAAATAAAATATAATTATGTAGGAAATCGTTTTATCTTTCTAATGAATATTTATAATCTAAAATCCAACATATATAACCCTATGTAACAATTTTTTTTCTAAACGATTTATGCTTGTGTCATTTTTGTATTCATTTTAACTTAATTAAAATAATGTGTCCTTATCACCTACAAGTGGCACCATGGGGTCCCAAAATCGACCCAAAGATGCCTATGGTCGAACATTTATCAACCAATAAGGCTAGGATTTGTTTTAGGGTAATTTAGTATTATTATAATATTATTTTTTAACCCTTATTTACCGGATTTACCCTTAACCATGGTAAATAAAATATTTACCGCAGTAATTATTCAAAATGTCTAAAAATAAAAGTTACCTATTTACACAATTTGAACATCC
This sequence comes from Viscum album, assembly GCA_963277665.1. Lineage (NCBI taxonomy): Eukaryota > Viridiplantae > Streptophyta > Magnoliopsida > Santalales > Viscaceae > Viscum > Viscum album. Next base: position 602,565,890 of record OY728153.1, on the reverse strand, counting down.
TGATTCCAAATATGGAATCCATTTTTCTAAATTCAAAACACAGAAGTGGCAGAAATTAATTTAAAATTAATTCCCACTGTCAAAACAAAAAGCGTGTTTTTAAGAGATAATAACTATCAAAAGATTGACACTTGTTTATGTTCGGTTTAATTGTAAAATTATGTCCAATGACCAAAATTATATTAAATGGTAAAAGTATATTCTAAATATACTTTAAAACCACTCAAATTAATAATTTATCACTATTAATTATTTTGATTAAAAAAGTTGGTTTTAATTAAAATTTAGTAATTTTCACTATTCATCAAAATATGAAAGTTATCCGAAAAGTACAAAAATTTCACCTTAGGGTAATTTCGACACTACGAATCCAAAAATGAAGTCAATTTTGAAATATAAAATATATATAATTTCAAAAAGTAGGTATTACTATTCATAACGGCTAGTTTGATCGGTTGTGGTGTGTGTTAAAATTCGAAGTTGCGTACAACACACGCTATTGTATTATTCAAAGGAAAGCGTACCGTGGAAGCTTGGGATGTTTCATTTTAAATTTTTTTATGTCCCCATTTATTCAAAAAGTTTAAAATATGGTATTTAAAAAGGGTTCACTATTAAAAGTTGATAAAAGTGGAATACTAAAAATGAATTTGTTCTTGCATTATATCTAGGAAACTCATAATATGGATTCTAAAATTATAAGGATTATATAAAGTTTAAAATTTAGATAATACTATTCATAACCTCTTTTGAATGGATTTTTTTTTGTAAGTCATGGTGTGATTGAACTCGGTGTTGCGTGTAGTGCAAGTTATTGAATTATTTTGAAGAAATAACACACTATGAAATCTTGGGGTGTTACATATATATCATATATATTTAGATTATAAATATTTTTTAATGATTGATATATTAAATGAAAGACACCATTTATGGAGACGGTAGGCTGTATGTACGCATAAACTCTGTTTCCTTTTTCATATCATATTGAACAGAAATATGTGAATAAGATATATGTATGTACACACACACACAGATATATATATATATATCCAGTAGAATTATTATGTCATATATTATATACTTATTAATAATATATATTTTTATAATCATCGTTGAATGGTGAACGTGGGAATTAATCTCATAACATCATGGAGACTGTAATCCGTACCTACGTACGAGCAACAATATCATTATAGTGATGGTAAAATCATATGTAATTGGATGATATATCATATATACAGATCAATTAACATGTTATATTTATTATTTACATTAGTAATACTCATTATTATACCAATACAAATAATGAAGTGTTTGAATAACAAACTACACCACGACGTGGAGACGGTAAACCGTACGTACAGACATATGGTGATTTTTTTATTCATGTAATGGATAGAATAATTAATATGTTTGTACATTTTTTATAATAAAATCAATGTATATAGAAGATACTGGATTTATTATTTTATAATTGAAACAACAATGAAAGGGGAAGTGGAAGAAGAAAAGAACTTGAAATAGGTGATGAAATATTTACCTCTTCTTGGGGTTCTTCCTTGTGATTTGATCAAAAGGGCTCCTTAGGTTGGCTTTCAGCCCAATGGAATTATCTAGGATGAAGTTAGGAATATTGAGAGGATATTTGGGTAGGTTTTTACCGAACCAAATGGCTTTGGTGGTGTGAAATTAAGATAAGGGGAAGTACCCATTTATAAGAGGCGTGAGGGTCACTTTAGGAAAAGCTTTGAATAATATTTTATAATAAACTTATTTTCAATTTTTAATGTCTCCAAAATGATTTATTTAGATACTAATGTGAAGATGGTTCGAAGACCTCTCAACCAATAGGTTTTAGACAAGTTGAGGCTACCATTTTAACCTTATTATTTATATTTAACTCTTAGTTAAATAGTTTAACTTTTACCATGTCTTCTTGTATTCTTACACTATATGGTTAATAAACATACTCTAAACATCCAAGAGAGCCTCAATTAGTTCATTAATGGAATATATAACATTATTTATGTTCTTATTCCGAATCTTAAGGTTTTAGTAATTTTTTATCAACTAATAATATAATATTTATTTTAAAAACAAATTTATGTCAATTTTGACACTATTTGGTATTTGTTTATGTAAAATTCATAAAAACCTTATCACTTAGAAAAAAAATTTATGTAATCAATATTAACATCTCATATTAATATATAAAATTAGTGGAATTAATCACAAGTTTCAATTTACATTTATTTAGACATTTATGATATCAATTATTTTAATATTTCATTAATAAGGTAATTACTGCATCATCATTGCGTCATAAGTAAATTAATTTGTTTAATGTATAAAAATTATAAATAAAATACCATTATGTAGTAAATATTTTTATATTTCTAATTCATATTTATTATTCAATTTATATTGTGTTTAACCCTATATAAAAAATGGTTTAGTTATTAAACATTGAATTTAACACTTTTAACTCTCCTTTAATAATAATAATAATAAATGTCCTAATCTAATTCAAGTGGAAAAAAGATGATAATATTTTATTCATAAAGTTTTTTTGGTCGAATTACACTTATCCAATATAATTAAGACAATACCTAGGGTGATTATAATACCATTTTTACCCTTAAATACCATATTTACTTTTAACCGCGATAAATAAAAGTCAAAGGTTACTATTCACGAAAAATTATTTTCATGTTTTTGAACCACATTTTACATACTGATGTCAACCGTGCCACTCATATTTTTAAAATACGACTCAAAAAAGTTGTAAAATTAAGTTTTATGCAAATTTTCAAATGCTCCAAGAAGGTGGGTAAAAAAAGTTAAAAAGATCAATAAAGTTTTATACATCTAATTTAATTATAAAATGACTCCACTTAATTAAATTGAACTTATATAGGTATTATATATCATTTTTTACTTAAAATAAATTTTAATAAAAAAGTTGGTATTAAATAATAACACAGTGTTTTTCACTATTCATCAAAAATTGAATGTTTTTAGAAAAATAGTTAAAATATACCCTAAGATAATTTTGATATTCCAAATTCAAAAATGAAATCCATTTTACCAAATCCAATACAATAAATTTGAATTTATTAATTTAAAATTAATTCTAAATATCAAAACAACAAAACGGGTTTTTAAAGAAGTAAAAACTATTAAAATATTGACATGTGTTTATGTAAAATTTAAATGTAAAATTACATATAATGACCTAAATTGTATTAAATAATAAAAAAATAATCTATTTATACTTAAAACCCATTTAAAATTTTAATTTAGCACTATAAATTATTTTGATTGAAAATGTTGTTTTCAATTAAAACATTGTATTTTTTCACTATTCATCAAAATATGAAAGTTATCAGAAATGTACCAAAAAATTTTCTAAACTAAATTTTTATTTCTCTATTATAAAGAAGAATTTAATTTCATTAAATTTAATATATAAAAGTGTCAAATATTGGTTTTAAAAAGGGTTCTCCTTTAAAAGACAAAAAAATTTCATTTTTTTTAAAAATACTTATTTTATCTAAAGAAAATAAAATTGACCTTATATTAGGTCTAAGAAACACATAATATGAATGTTAAAAATATATAGAGTATATAAGATTTAATAATTTGGTTAATACTGTTCATAACCACTTTTTGAACAGCTAGTTTGGTAAGTTGTGATGATCTCGAACTTGGTGTTGTGTGTAACCTAAGATATTGAATTACTTTAATGAGATAACGGACTATAAAATCATGGGAAGTTACATTATCCCCACCTTAAATAAATTGTGCCCTCTCAATTTGAAATTGTTTTTCGAAAATAAAATGTTAAAAATAGAAAAATACCTTTGTGAAAAACCCATATAAAAAATTGGGTTAATAATATTTAGTCTTAATAAGAGGGAAAGGAAAATGAAAATGTCATCACCAAATTATGATATTGATTAGGATAATAATGGTGGAAATTATAAATGCATAATTGAAGGGAAAAATTATATATTTATAGGGAGTTATTGAGGTCACCAATCACAAACAATCGTACAATTAAGGGCCTCAAAGGCATCGATCTATGATGACTTAAAATATCATGAGTTACACAAAACATAAGGTATTAGGATATCACATTTTTGGTTTTAAGATATATTCATTAAAGTTTAATAATTAATTTATTAATATAAAAAATATATACTTGAAAAGTGTATTTTTATCCTTCAACTAATTCATACCACAAACTCATCTTTCACTCCAAAAGATAATAGTATTCAAAAATAATCTATTTATCCTAATCGTATAGGGTTCCAAAAATAATTAATTTAAAATTAATTTATTAGAATATTATAAGAAAACTACATTATACAACCTAGTAACTCACATAGGCCAGTGGTAGATGATGCACCCTTATCGCTCTTCAGTTGCGGGTCAAAGTCTCATGGCCTTGTCAGACATGACGGGTTTTCGTACGACCTCCGAGTTTTCATTTTTATAACAATACAAAAGTAATCTTAAGAAATTATTTAACCATAATAATAGTATCCAATGTAAAAATTAATTGATTCCAACCAGTAGACTTATCCAAGGTACTTCTGTCCAAACTCAAATTCCAAAATTTATAAGGAAGTTAAACACAATTAAGATCATTTTTTCCACGTAATAACATGTGAATAACATCATCATGTATTAATTTAAAATGTTGTAACACCATGAATTACCATAAAAACTTATTGACTACATTCATGCTTCTTTATTCATTATAGAATACTAGATATACTCATTCTACACAAAAGTTTTGTAATCTACAACCATGATGGAATATACAAATCATTAATCAATTTCAAGGTAGTAAAAAATATCCAATATAATTTATCCAAATCAATAATATATTATTCCAAAATCACTACCTCAGTATGAAAACTATATTATGGTTTATCTTTCTCTCAACCACATATTTTCCAAAAAATTTAACCTGATATTGATTCACTTTTCTTGGTTCCACACAATCTCAAGACCTTTATGAAATAGTATTGAAATAAAATCCTTATATACTCTATAATTTGTATAACATGTACATCATTAATACAATAATCAATTGACACAATACATTAATAAAACTATAATAACTCTAATCATTCCTCTTCATCTTCGGTAATATAATAACTTGATTATTATCCAATAGCTGCATTTTGGGTATATTCTGATGATATGGACATTATTTCGCATAGTGTCCCAACTCCTTGTAGATAAATCTTTGTACATTTGATACCATTTCTTACCATTGATATCACGTACTTGGTGTCATTTTTCTCCACACTTATAAAAAAGTCCCATTTTCTTTCAAACATCTACCAAGGTGATTCTTTCCACAATTATCACATATGGGAAAATCCTCCTTTCCCTTATTCCCTTTATCCATATTTATTTCTACCATCCTTTTCATCTCTTACTTCATTTCAAATCCATTGGACTCAGATAATTCTTTACTTATCATATTAACACATGATGTTATTTCTTCATAGGTTCAGAATACATGGGAGACTATTTCCCTTGTAAATGTTGGCTTAGTACAATGAATGATATTATCCTTATTACTCATTAGATCATACGTATTGCTGGAGTTCTCATTCCTTATACTAGGATGAATTTCAAAATAATGGAATAAAATATGTTAGAATATGAATCACAATTCATAATTCCAAACTATTAAAATACCTAACATAAATTGAACAGTTTATGGATATAATTCATAATCATAAAAATGTTTTCTTTGAGGAAGTATTTACTCTTAAATCCTTCAAAATGGATTGTAATGAAAATTTGAATTATCCTAAGCCTATCCCTAGGAGTGTCATAACCAAGAGTGTAACAAGGCCCATTATCATGCACCGGTTCCCATTCTAGTCTAACTCAAAGAGGTGTTTTCAGGTTTTACAGTTAGGTACATCTGTGCTAGAGCCTCCTCTACCAACTCGTATCCAGACAGGGATGTATTTCTTGGAAAACACACAAAATATCTACAGTTCCAAAATTCTAGGACGTTATTCTATACTAATCCCCAAAGTCCATTTAAGGGTAGTGTTCTCTTATCAGAGTTTTTCTAAATTTAGTTTCCACGGGTTGTACTAATCTTCCTATGATACCAACAGTAATTCCCCGACACCAGTTACCCATATTCAGTGCATTATTTTTATTCATTGACATGATTACAAGGAATCATGTCCCAAAAATCCAATTAGTTTAATAGTATTGGAAAATAAATTACATAGCTGAACGTTAAATTACACATTAGAAAATAAAACACAACACAAAGGATCTCTTGAGAACACTATTATTCCCAAATCTTAACCATACATATCAATCATAATACACTTCATAGTCTCTAGGGAAAATAAAACATAAGAAGGGGGTAGGCTCAAACGCTCAGTAAGGATAACAATGTAGTAGAAAAATTCACAAATAAGAATAAAAATTTAAGGCAATGTATAAAAATAAGACAAAAGACTTTTACACTTAATATTCAGAATTGTATAGAAAAGATAAATCAAATAATGATATTTATTTATTCACATAGATATTCTACTCATTGAATAATCACATGTAATATCAATAGCTAATTTCATAATGATGGAATGTATAATCCCAAACTTCATAACCATATATTCATGGCCTAGTGCGAAGACTAAAAATAAGATTTTTTCAATGCCTTGTGATAAGACACTAGTTTGTCTAATGAGACCTACTGATGCATCGAGGATCTATAGCGGGCTCCACCTATCACTTACTAAGTCCAATGCTTTCCTCATATGAAAATGTTTAAACATAACATAAACATTAATATTAAAACTAGCATAATAAATGTCAATACATTATCCATAAACCATGAATGGTATAAAAATAACACATCCACAGTCAAACATATCACAACAAATTCAATACAATATGGAATATTTTTATCATAATAAATCAACCTCGATCAACAATAATATCCAGTAAAGGATGTTGACATAGTAGAAAATGATCAGCTAAACACTTTGAGAGAAATATCCTTTTTTCATGAAATCATTTTAAAAGTCACACAATTTATAAAGGAATTCACTTAAAAGTTATTTTTGAATCGAAGTGTCACATACTAATTTTAAACATTTCATAGTAATTAACATTTAAAAACATTAATGTTCATATAAATAAATCCTTAAAACCATTTTGAAAACATGGACATTAATGAGAAATGTTTAGATGAATAAATCATTTAAAAATTTAAAATGGTGTTTTAGTAAAAGAGTCCCATAAAAGAATCCCTTTGAAAAATCTGTTATTAAACATGCACATGGATAATAAATATGTTCCATTAAAATCACACACATAAACATTCTCTAATAATAATGAGATTGAGGAATTAACCCTTACCTTGCACTTTATTTTGGTCGAGGGTACATTTAACCTCATGTATAATGACTATTGTGTGTTATTAATTTATAAAAGAACCATATTCATATTTATTATATCCAACATGATTCATTTATGACTTTATACTTACCATTTAATAAAGATTTCCATGTTAAATTAACATTTTGGGTAATAATCACTTTCTTTATCATACACATTTTAACTTGTTATTCTTGATAATATCATTTAGATAATGATTTAAAAACATCTAGAATTTAAACCTTGATTTAAATATCTTATATAATTAGAATATAAATATATATATAATATATAGATATATGAAATGGAAGGCACCGTTTATGGAGACGGTAGGCCGCACGTACACAAAAATGATGTTTCCGTTTTCATATCGTATTGAAAGTAAGTAAGTGAATAAGGTATATTTAAGTAAATACACACACACACACAAATATATATATCTAGTAGCATTATTATGTCATTTATTACATACTTAATAATTAATTATTTTTTTATAATCATCGTTGAATGGTGAACGTGGGAATGAATCTCATCGCGTCATGGAGACGGTAATCCATATGCACACACGAGCGACAATATCATTTTATTGATGGTGAAATAGTATGTAATTGGATAGTATATCATATATGTAGAATCATTAACATGTTATATTTTTTATTTCTATTTTTTATATTCATTATTATACCCATCCAATTAATGAAGTGTTTGAATATCAAACTACACCACGAAGTGGAGATGGTAAGCCTTACGTACGCACATATGGTGACTTTGTCCTTATTGTGATGGATAGAATAATGAATATGGTTGTAATATTTTTATAATAACATCAAAGTATATAGAATATATTGGAGTTATTATTTTAGAATACAAACAACAATGAAATAGAAAGTGGAAGGAGAAAAGAACATGAAAGAGTTGATGAAGTATTTACCTCTTCATCGGGTTCTTCCTTTTGATTTGATCAAAATGGACCCTTAGGTTGGATTTCTAAGCAAAGGAAGGCCTCTAGGATTAATTTACGAATGTACGGGGGATATTCGGTATAGGTTTGGCTGAGCCAAATGGCTTTGGAGTTGTGAAATTAAGATAATGAGATGTACCCTTTTATAAGAGAGCTGAGGGTCACTTTAAAAAAATCTTGAAATAATATTTTATAATAAAAACATTTTTGATTTATAATAAATTGAAAATAATTTATTTAGAGGATAAGGTGGGTATGGGTCAGAAACCTCTGAACCAATAGGTTTTAGACATATTTAGGTTACCATTTTAACCTTATCGTTTAGATTTAACTCTTAGTTTAATAGTTTATCTTTTACTGTGTCTTCTTGTATGATTACACTATATGGTTAATAAAGTTACTCTATACTTCCAAGAGAACCTCAAGTGGTTAATTAATGGAATATATAATATTATTTAAATCCTTTGGCAAAATATTAGGTGTTTAAGTATATTATATCAACCAATAATATAGTATTCGTTTTAAAAATTAATTTATGTTAATTTTTACACTATTTGGTATTTTGTTTTTGTGAACATCATAAAAACCTAATAACATTGAAAAAAATTTATCTAATCAACCCTAAAATGTCATATTAACCTTGAAAATTATTTTAATTCATCAGAGGCCTCAATTTACATTTGTTTGGATATTTATAATATCAATCATTTTAATATTTCATTAATAAGGTAATTGCAGAATAATAATTATGTCATAAATAAATTAAATTATTTATTATCTAAAAATTATAAATAAAATAAATTTATGTAGTAAATCTTTTTATCTTTATAATTAATATTTATTTCTGAATTTATATTATGTTTAACCCTATATAATATTTTTTAGTTTTTAAAATTTGAATTTAACACTTTTAACTATTCTTTAAATAAAATAATAATAAATGTCCTAATATATCCAAAGTGTACAAAACATGATAATATTTTATTACTGAGGTTTTTTTGGTCTTACTCTACTTATCCAATAGAATTAGGACATGTGTTAGGGTAATTATATTATCATTTCTACCCTTATTTAACCTATTTACTTTTAACCGCGGTAAACAAAAGTCAAAAGTTATTATTTATCAAAAATTATTTTCATCTTATTAAACAATATTTTACATAATGATGTCAACCGTGTCTCTCGGATTTTTAAAATTCGACTCACAGAAATGGTAAAGTTATGTTTTATGCAAATTTGCAAATTTTCCAAGAAGGTGGTTAAAAACGTTAAAAAGATCAATAAAATTTTATACACCTAATATTATTATAAAATTACTTCAATGAATTAAATTGAAGTTATATAGGTATTATATATCTATTTTGAATTAAAATAAATTAAAATAAAATAAATAATTATTTAAATAAATTGTTGGTTTTAAATAATAACGTAGTGTTTTTCACAATTCATTGAAAATTGAATGTTTTCAGAAAAATACAAAAAATTTACCATAAGATAATATTAATATTATGAATTCAAAAATGAAGTCCATTTTACCAAATTCAATACATAAAAGTTTCATTTATTAATATAAACTTAATTCTCGTTATCAAATCCAAAAAGCGGGTTTTTAAAAAAGTAAAAACTATAAAAAGATTGACATGTGTTTATGTCAAATTTAAATGTGAAATTACATATAATGATCTAAATTGTATTAAATGATAAAAATATAATCTAATTATATTTCAAAACCATTCAAATACATAATTTAACACTATAATTTATTTTTATTAAAAAGTTGTTTTCAATTAAAACATAGTATAATACACTATTCATCAAAATATGAAAGTTATTAGAAAAGTACCAAAAATTTGTCCAAACTGAATTTTTATGTCCCAATTCAAAAGAATAATTTAATTTCATTAAATTGAATATATAAAATTGTCAGATATTGGTTTTAAATAGGGTTCACCAATAAAAGACGATAAAATTGCATTTTTTGAATAATGCATCTTTTATCTGAAAAAATGAATTTTTTATTATATTATGTCTAAAAAAAACATAATATGGATGTTAAAAATATATAGAGTATATAAAATTTCAAAATGAAGTTAATTATATTCAAAAACACTTTTTGAAGGGCTAGTTTGGTAAGTTGTGATGCACTCAAACTTGGTGTTACATGTAGCCCAAGCTATTGAATTACGTTAATGAGATAATATACTATAAAATCTTGGAATGTGATAGGATACATAATCCAAATTTCTAAAAAACTCTTGGGGAGTATCCCAAAAGGACCACCTTTCTCGGAGTATCTTATCACCATATACGGTTCATCAAACAGAAGTCGGGTTCCCAAGATAAGAAATTTTAAGAATATCTGGGCACAGGAGTGTTCAAAACTAGTACAGACTAGACTTGGCCAACCTGACCTGTTCCAGGTTTGACCTGGCCCAGCCCGCACCGACTAGGCTGGGCCGCGGCGGCTCGACCCGCTGGCTGGTACGACCAGCGTGGGGGTCGCACGATTCTCCTCCCAAACGGCTCAATGTTTCGTTCGACTCTTTAAATGGTGGCATCAGGTGGTGCGGCCTCGACACCCATGGGACCCGTAGTGAGTGGGTCCCCTCTTCCCTAAGGATTTTTAGTTGTGGCCTGCTCAATGTGGTGCAAGACGGCATGCCGCCTCCCACATCAGTGTCTGACCAACAGTCGGTCGCCTGTTCATTCGTTGTAGCACCACCCTCATCTGTGTACTGAGAGTGTCAGATGTAGCTTCAACCGCGGGTGTCATTCTCCAGTGATTTCATGCCGGTGCCACACCAACATATCTTCTATGGGACACTGGGTGAGCTCTGGTGCTCCGATCTCTCTTCCGGATGCACCTACGTCCATCCTGTGATGCCTCCGTCATTTTACACCACTCGGTTTCCACTTTCTGTCGAGTTGAAAATTGTTTCACAAGGAAGAAATCAAAAAATTAAATGGCGGAGGGTCCGAGCCATGTTTGTTTGGCCCACACACTCCATGTTAATATCATAATTGGCCGCAAAAATTAAATTCAACATAGATAAAAATTATTATTAAACCCCCTACCTCAGATTTGTCACAGTGGTGGAAGGGGAATCCGCTCTTATAAAGCCGCTGATGTTCTTCATTCCTGATTCGACTCCTTTGACACTGTAATCCACACATCCATTCCTTATTGGATGTCACTGCAACACTTTGTCAGAGGTTCCTCACCTTCGTTCCAAAATCCCACACCTAATCTTCTTTTAAATATATGAGGGATCAAAATTTGTTGCCTGACATTAATGCGATTCATTTATGAACCACATTTAATGATACAACATCAATGTTTGAAAATAGAAGAGTCAATACATTAAATTTCTTGATAAGTCATGGTTCCCACTACCATCGCTGAATAGTTAAAGAAAAAAAAAATAAATTTGTTACATTATTTTATTATTATTTTTATAGTCCAAAATATATCATTTTCACCTGACCTTCTGTGGTCGAAGTGAAGCTTCCCTTATGTGAATCCCGACTCGGTGGATTCAACGGTGTCCTCATATTTCATTTTCGATCAGCAGTTCAAAAGTTATAAAATGATGCCCACACGTTTACTGAAGGAATACAAAAAAAACTTCAAAAAATATGTTCTAGGAACACCAAGCCTCAGAATCGAGCATTTTCAATTTTCATAAAATCATCATTATCCCAAATAATTTTAAACATATATATGGAATTTTCAGGTTTTTACACCAAAATTCATTTTTATAGTTTAAATACATATAGTATTCATTATAAATCATGAATATAACTCATTTAATAATACTTAAACCACAATATAATTTATTTACTAACATTCAGAGTCTGGTCCTGTATATCCATGTGGTAATATTTTGGTGAAACAATCTCATCTTTTATCAAGTTTGTTTGTTATTATTCTTCAATTAAAGAAACATTATGATCCATATATCAATAAAAATAATGTGATTTCATATACTTTATTTATTTATGATATATAATAATATTATTAATATTTTACACCTTTTTAGTACTTAATATTATGAAGCAATTGTTTTTAAGAAAAATTTGAACATATTTCCCCCTTCGGTTTGAAATTTATTTTATTTTAAAAACCTTATTTTTGTTTTTCAAGTGATCATTGAAGATAATTGTCATGATTTTTTTTAAAAATGATTCATTGTTTTCACATATTCTTTTATATGATCTCAAGGAAATTTGTCATGAAAATTATTTTCAAAAAATTTTCTTTTTCAAAAATAGTTTTTCATTGTAGAAATTATATTTTCTTCAATAAATGTTTATAAGGATCTGTAATAATTATTTCACACAGAAGATGACTTCCATTAGTGTTAGTCATTCCTTTATGGTGAAGATATTCAGTTTTTTACATTTTTATTATTTTTATTAATGTTTTATTTTTTATAGCATGATTTTTATGAAACTCATTTCTTATTCAGGGTTTATATTCATTTGAAACCCTCTTACTTTCACGGCTCATGCTCTTGATTAAATTATTAGAAAACATTTTTATTCTTCCAAAATATGTGATATGTTTACCTATTTATAGTACCCAAAAAATTCTATATGTTATGATAGGATTATTTATGATTTTATGGAACATGTATATATGGGATCATTACGAGAGGTGTGGGTCCTATATCTTCCATCAATATAATGGGTAATGATTTATATCTCATGAAATTGTCTAAGAAGGTCTTTTGGCGAACCTTTACTACTATGATCGCCATGAGAGTGAAACATGAATATATATATGGTATGATCAGTGACCACATTATACTAAGATGTCCATGGGAGTGAACCATGACTGCTAATTTGGTTTGGGGAGTCAACCCATACTACATAGATGGCCTTTTTTTCAATTTCATGACTACTATAGATATAATTTTATATTCTTATGTGTCTACTACAATTCCATGTCTTATTACTATGCATTTTTTAAGGCTTATATTATTTATTTCCTTATGTTTCAAGTCATATGAACAATGAATATTTATTCTATTATTAATTTATATGATCTTTGATCTGCAAGACACAAACTTATTTTTTTATGATCATGTTCTCATAACCTTATTCACAAAATTATGTTTACATATCTCACTTTTTTAATCTTATGAAGCATTTGAGATCACTCATTTTTATGATTACATACCTAGGATATTAAAATATATAATATATTTGATGTGTCTAAAAAGGTCTATAGTCAAGAGGAACCTAATGGGAGATAATTTAACTCCCTTATGTCTTAGTTTTTATGTTTCCATGTTTTAAAAGGCAATAGAGAATGAAAATCTTTGGGAAATATATTTGTATATTGTTTTAATAATTACAGAAAATTTATTTGATGTTAATGTATGAAAATAGAGTGTTGATAAATTGACTAATAAGTTAATAATTATTAAATGTGTTGGGTAATTTGATTATGTTTTCCAAGAGTTAATGAAGAAGTTTACTACTACAATTATTTTGAATCTACCCAATCCATTTAATAATTATACATTAATTTAAAATGAATTTTATGTCAATACTAGGGATGTGTTGATTAATGATAATCAGGTAGATGAATATGGGTTATGGTAGTTCAGGCCTCATAAAAATTACACTCTACATGATCTTGAGTTGGAAGTAGTGTTTTATGCTTTTATGTTTCGGCAACATTTCTTGTTGGGGGAAAGGTTTACTAAATATAATTACCATAGAAAATCCTTATGTATGTCCTCTCCCAATGTGATTTGAATCATATGCAGTGATTATGGGTTGAGTAACTGAATTCCATTCATTTTGGGCTGGTGTTCACCCTGATAATGGGAAATGATATTGTATAATCCTCAAGTTAAAAGACGAAAACACTTGTATTTTATGAATCCTATTTCGATTGTAGGATGATAATGTTATTTGATGAGATGCATCTTGACGTCCAGGATGGACGAGGGAATACAAACCTTGAATCCTTGGATGCTGAGTTGACACTTCTAAGATGGTTCATGGAGAGGTATTGTGAGGATATGGATTGTTACTCCATGATGGAAATCCTTAATGTTGGGGAGTCACATTCTAATAGGAATATTGATGATGATGGGATCATTTTTGTTCATGGAATTTTTTTCCACTTGTATGTAGGAAGAGATGATGAATGTGTATTATTCATAGTGGGACGTACAATATAGTTTTTCTAAAATCTATCATGATCATTATATATATATACTATTGGTGGACAGAGATCAAAAATAGGTTGTAGGTTTCATGACTTTGTACTACACTAGTCAAAAGGTGAAGGTTGGGCATCAATGATAAGGTTCTTTATTGTAGATATTTCTTATTTCAAAATAGAAGTGGGATGAGATAATGATGGATTTTGTGGTAGGTATTTAAAGGATTCCTTATAAGAATAATTCGATATTGGTAGTTCTGGATCATCTGACCGAGGTGGAACTTTTAATAATGATTTGAGGTACTTTCACCATGGATAATTTTTTAGATTTGTTTGTTCGATATATAGTGTGGTTGCATATGGTACCTCAAACTGTAGTTTTGGCTGCAAACTATAGTTTCCAATCATAGTTAGTGTTTTTATTAAAAATTATGTATGGGGTTATATAAGGTGATTGGTACATAGGTGTTTTGAGTATGATAATCCTAGAAAAGAAAAATGGGTAGTCATAGTGTAATATTTAGGTTCTAAATGAAATGATATGGGCATGTGTCCAAGACATTGGTTAATATTGGGAGAAGAAATTAGTGCCTCTTGAGTTCACATATGAGAATAGTTAACTGGTGAAGATTCTTATAGAACCATATGAGGTTCAATTGGGTAATCTATTTAGATATATATTATTTTGGATGGAGGTGGTGTAATTAGAGATTTTCAGACCACACCTCGTGTAAGAGAAATCAAAACATGTTTAGTTGATTTGAAAACAAATGGATAAAACTCAGATTAGACTAAATTAATTTTATCATTGATGTTGTCTCCCTATTGATTTTTCAGTGGGTGATCATGTGTTTGTCCAAATCATTCCAATTACGTGTCACTATAGGAATCAAAAACAGTGTAAGTTGGTTCCCAGAATCATGGGGTTGATTGAGATTGTGGAGAGTGTTAGAACAATGGCCTAAAAGTTTTCTCTTTCACAATGGTATAATGGAATTAATTATTTTTTTCATTAGTCACAACTTTGGATTGTATCACCTAGACCCATATCCTATTATATTTGTTGATGATGTTGAGTTTCATGGTGATTCAACTTTGGTGGTTCTTTTGGTACAT
Organism: Viscum album; assembly: GCA_963277665.1. NCBI lineage: Eukaryota > Viridiplantae > Streptophyta > Magnoliopsida > Santalales > Viscaceae > Viscum > Viscum album. The sequence continues at coordinate 602,550,195 of OY728153.1, read as the reverse complement.
ATTGTAGATCATAGTGAAAAGGACTTATGGGGAAATATTGTGCCATTTGTTAGAGTGTTATGGTAGCATGGTATCATTCTCAATGAAACATAAGAGAGGGATATAGATACGTGGGCCTAGTGGGAATACCTTTTTACCTTTTAGTTTTAGTGAATCTTGTGAGTTCAGGTCAAGGATAAGCCGTTATAAAGTTTCGAGGTTGTAAGATCCTGAAATTTCACAAAGGTACATTGTTGTTTACATTTTTTTAAATCCTATAATTCTGTTTAATGAGATTTTTTTCTATGTTTATGTGGATTGTCTGGGGTTTACGAATTTTTCATGACATGAAATAGGCTAAATATTTCAAAACAGTATATGTTTCATGGATGAAACGTGGTTAGTAGTAACAAGGCACCATCACAATTCTTACCCGGGGAGGTTATTCATAGTTGATGAAACCAAAAAGGGGGGAGGTAGAACCATGAAGTCTTGGATAGTGCCACATCACACGATTACTATACGGTTTTTCAAACTATGTGGGCTACTCAAAAATCCTTGTGACATGTACCCGTCTTGGACAGAGGGTAGCAAATGGTTTGTGCACGGTGTTCCTAACCGTGCTGGAAAACCCCAAGCCTCATTATAAATGTGGGTTTTTACCATTTTTTTCATAGATCCTTAAATAAACCACATCCTATTTTACTCTCCATTCTGCCTATAGTAACCAATAGTGGTGAACTCTTCCCATTAAACTTCTCAAGGATCAATCTCCCTTGTTTCAAGGTTGTTTAGAGTGTTGGGTGTGGATCAAATATTAGTGTGAGTATGACACTCACATTCCATATTTTATACGGATTTTGAATTATGGAATCATTCTTCTAATTTTGAAATTCTAAAAACCTATATTTGCAGTGGTTTCTATATTAGGGATTTAATAGTCGTTTTTTCAAATAAAAGTACAAGGTTAAGTGATCAATCATATTAAGAATATAGTTAAATGTTATAAATACTATTTACCATAGTCTTGTGGTAAAATATATCTGTATGTGGTTGTGGGTTTGTTCTATTATTACTTTTATATAGATTTCCATTTAAGAAATGAAGAAATAATTTGAAATTTTATGAATTTAACCCCTAATTATCCTCAAGAAATGCATTGTAGTTTATTAGACCATGTTAAGGGTCAATCATGGGTTGTAACTATTTATTGACCATAGAATAGAGTTTTTAAGTGTACAATTGAATGGACCAGAGCTATAGCCAATGATAGATATGTTGAAATGTTATATTGAGTTATAAAATTTATCTTATAGAAATTGTTTCTAGATGTTGATAAGTAACAAAGGTCTATTTCTTATAGTGGTAAATGTGTTGAATGTGTTTTGGGATGTAAATGGAAAATGTATTGATGTGATAAACATGTAAATGATAAATGTGATAAATGGATTAATTTATATAAATAATAAATGTGTGTGATACTGGGTTAAGGAACATAAATGATATATATGTTGATGTATTATGATTTGTGAATCATTTTCTGGTTAAATTGGTTACATCATGTAACTGATAAATATGTTAACGTGGTAATCCATAAAAATAGAATATGTGTTGAATGAACTATATATTGTAAATGGTAAATGAGTTATATGAGTAATGGTGTATACATGGTATATGTACGAAATTGTTAAAGAAGAATGTTCACATGGATTGGTTGTATGTGGGGTATTGTACTTGAGGATCCATGCAAATATGTTATGTTGGATTGAGGATCTAAACCCCACTCCTATAATCCGTGGGATTAGATAGTCACAATAAGGATTTATAACCATAATAAATGCGTTGGATATGAATAAATACACTAAGTCTCTAAGGTATGTATTATAAATTGTTTTTTAATAGTTTCCCTGGTGGTGTAGGGAACTCTATTTTTCCCCATTATCCACAGTTTATATTAACATCATAGGATGAAGTGTATTTGATGAAAATGGAAAACCCATTGAAAAAATTGTTAATGTTGTAAGAGTGAATTTTTTTATTAATAAAACCCAGTTTATCTTATATCTATATTGTTATTCATTATATATATTTATAAACTATCAATTTATACATGATATTATGTAGACATCGTTGTTGGTGTCCTACTAAGTTACACTCATACCCTATGCTAGCTATCCTTAATAACTTTAGAAGAATTTATAATATTAGGTTAGGGAAAGGGAAAGGTTCATATAATATATGGTTTATTGGGGAATGTGATGTTCATGGATTGGGGAACTAGACATGGAGTCGGGACCCATCTTGAGGATTCCTCGATTTGTCTTTATTTTGGGTTTTCTCTATACATGGAAATATATGACATGACATATCATATTTAAAATTTGGTTTTATATTTTTTTTTCTAGTTTTTGGAAAAAGATTCATAATTCATATTTAATTATTACTTATTTCCTTTATTTCATTATTCACCTGTCATGGATTACACTAATAATGGTTTTGTAGTCTACCCACACGTTCTGTTGAATCCTCACCACAAGATGATAGTCTCTAGCATATAGAGAGGTACGCTTGAGGTCATGAGGTGACCCAGATTAGGGAACCATATATACTGGCTATTGGATCGGAGATTTTATAGTTTTCCATTAATTTTACCCTCTCTATATTCTAAAAAGTACAAAATAATGTTTTTAAGATAAACCATCATTATCTTACTATTTGGTCAGAAATAATTTTATTCAATGTCAATATATTATTTATGATTTTTTCAATAATGTTTTTATTATTCATTAAGGATTTATTAATTACATTTATACCCATTTTTGGAAATCTATAATGTGTTTAAAAAGTAATTATCTAGTCATTTTTATGTGGTATTTTTCCCAATAGTGTGAGAATTGTTTGGTTTTACATTTACTAAACAAATGACCATTCTCTTCATCATTAAAATAATTTTCCCTAAATCCTCTATTATAGGATTATTTTATTTTTAAAAAGAGATTGTTTTCATAATATTAAAAAGCTATGATTTTAAAATATTAATTTCAAAATGGAAATGGTATTTTCTAAAGAAATGTTATAGTGATATTTTGAATTTATTTTCACATATTTAAACATCCTTTGATGAATATTATTATTTAATGGTAATATAATATAATGATACAATCCACCATATTAGTCATTGTATATTATGATCTTTATTTTTTTAATATTTACAAAGGGAAATATTTACATTTCTCATTCTATATTTTTTATATGATAGTCTATATTGATTATGAATTTAATTTTATTCATTTTATTTATATGATAAATTCATTATTATTAGTATGTGATGGGAGTTCCATGTTATAAATCCTTGATGCATATGTAGATGTCATGATACAAATTAATTTGGTTATTTGGTGTACACCTTACCTATTTATGTATGATTTCTGAGAATGGGGTCTTAATAGTGTGATGATGATCTCTACCATAATGAATTGTTTCATTATGAAAATATTTTTTGTAATTGATGTGATTATTTATGATTTTATATCATCCATGGATTTATTTCCCTTTTTATGATATTTGTTACATGGTATATTTTATTATTGTTTCACATTGGAATATTATTTATGCTTTATTATTACTATGATATATTTTGTTGAAATGTTTACCTTAATGTTCTCACCATTTTTTTTAATTTCCCAAGATTAAAAATATAGAATTTTTGAACGATTTTAGGATAAACTAGAAGAAGTTATAATGGTTTCACTAGGATATTATGTTTTATTTTAAGATTTCCAATTCAATGTGAGAACCACGTATATATTGATTCTCCCAATATAACTAAAATGTTTGGAACTAGAGGATATGATCACTTCTATATAGTGAAAATGTATTAAAATAACCATCAGCTCTAGGTTACTAGATTATAAGTGTTACAGATCATATCAAAAGATGTTTTAAATAATACATGGAAATTTCATTTAAGAAATAATATATTACATTACATAACCTTATGAAATACTCAAATTATATGTCTATGTATAAGATAATATCATAATGTTTTGGTAAATTACATATTATGTGGTTCTCCTAAAAAATAAATCACATTAGGAATACTATAAAGTGGTTATAGATATAGTAAAGATTCATTTAGGGGTATAAACTATGAAAGTGGTGGATTTGGTACTAACTTGATTATCACCAGTGCATACTATGTAGAAATAAGTCTTCCTACCTAGACAGATACTTATAAGGGATATGCCTTGTTTGATTCACATTCCCTTTATAACCATTATGAAATATTTGAAAACATTTTTATTATTTGATTATATTACCAAAAATATTGTGATTATGATTATGAGATTAGCTATGGATAAATTTTCAATTTATGTTAAGTGTTACACTATATTTAGAATTACAAAATATGATTTATAATTCATCTTGTTTAGAGCTTATTAAAAATATGTCACTGTTTTGAAATGGTTCCTAGATAATTTAATGTAAACCTAATAAAAATGTTTGATGAATTTTGGGTTTACCTCGAACGAATGAAAATGAAGCTGATGATAGAACTATATCCAGAGATGAACAAATTTTAACTATATTGGGGATGATGATATAGGATATAATCAATATCATTACCCATATAGAGCATATATCTGATCAATAATACAAAAAAATAATCTGGGTATGCTTCTTATGAAAACATATCCTTCATTAAATTGTCTTACTAAGCCATTAGTATTTTATAAATTGATCAATTTCATATATAATTTATTTATCAGAATTGGATGTAGTGAAAGAAATAAGATATCATGGATATTTATCATCTTAAGGGATATACTGATCAATGGTGGTAATTGATCATGTAAACTAAAGAATCTATGGAAATTAGTGTTATAGAGTACGATAATTTTAATTATATAATCATTAAAAATTCATTCATTGTTATCTAAAAGAATATATAGTGGGACAATTGTTCTCTACATGGAAAAAGGAGGGAATTTTTTTGATTTATATGAAGATGACATTAAAAGGTTAGAAAATCGTGTTATAGATTACATATATAATACATTGAGTAAGACTAATAATTTCATTTATGGGATTAATCCAAGAATTTGAAGGGTATTAACATATTCTTAATTTTATGTTTATGAGGATATATTATCATGTATCAGAACGAAATATAAACAATTCACTATGTATTATGTTTTCTAAAGAAGATAAGAATAAATGTGAGAAGCTAAGCACTGTGAAAAAATAAATATGAAAAAAGGGAAGAATTGAAGGTTAATTTCTATCTTATGATAAATGTGGTAAGAAAAATCATGTAACATTATTTATGGTAATATTATTTTTATTTAATTGTGAAGATATATTCTATTGGGCTCAAGATTTCACGACCAATAAATAATCCTCAAATGTCCAATGCTTCTAATTTAATGAGATGGTGTCCTATTTAAATTAATCTCCCTATATTCAAGTGAAATTTCTTCATTAAATACCAAGGTATCATGGATATGTATATGTGATCAATACATCCTGGGTTAATGTTCATAAAAATATAGTATATGGTAAATTGATCATAGCCTCAAATTTAGCTATTTTTTTATTTTTGATCTTCACAGTCTTTTATATCTTTTATGTTTTCCAAATAAATATGATATTTACCATACACATTAATAAGGTATTTATTAATCATGTAACATAAAGGAAATATTATTTCAAAAAGGACATGTTTGTAATACCCATTATGACTAATATACATTCCCAATTTGAAAACATGATTACTATACTTATGGTTGGTATTTTTTTAATCCTTAAGATGTGATGGATTTAAAATTAAAATAATTATAATTATTGACATGAAAATGATATAATGATTGTGATTGAGATATGGAATCCCATGTATTCAAAGAATAGAATACATTTTTTGTATCATGTCTAGATCTATCTCTAGTTTTTTCATAAATAAAATCCCTAGACTAGAAGAGGAGTCATATCCTATGAATGGGAATGGTATCCATATAATAGGGTATGGAACTATTTTGAATGAATACATTTATTTTTTTTAAATAATTACCTGTACAAATATCTAGGAATGATTTTGAGTTTTCCATTAATTTCATCCCCAACCTAAACCCAAAATATTTGACTCCATGCATGATGGACATAGAGGAATTAGTGGAAATAAAGAAACATCTATAAGAGTTGTGGGATAAAGGATTTATATAACCCATTGTTTCAGCATTGGCAGACCATCTTCTTTTTGGTAAGAAAAAATCATCAGTCTATGAGGCTATGCGTCCATTATAGGTAAATTAATACCATTATCTTAAATAGAAATCATCATTTTCATCACATTGACTAATTTTTTGATATAATTAAAAAATATTAATATTTTTACATGAATAACCATGATTCATAGTATCATTAACTATTACTAAATAAATGATATAATAGATATTACATTAAACATTTGGTATGGACATTATGAATTTATAGTAATTCCCTATGGACTGACTAATGAACCTTGTGTTTTTATGGATATGATAAACAAATTACTCATGGATTATATAGATAATTTCATTTGTGTTATTTATTCATGTATATTGATGAAATATAATAGCTATGAAGATAATAAGTGTCAACTATGAATCACTATTAGAGTTATTATAGTGAATGTGTAATATCAAAGATATAGAAAATATTAATTTTATAGTTAGTAAGATTATTAATTTTTCAATATCGTCTCTTTGGATGGAATACCAGTTACTCTTTCTTAGACAAATAGAATGATTCAATTACCAAAGATACTGAATATAAATTAAATATAATTTTTTCGTGGATTAAAAGGTCACTATTGATGATTTATTATTATTTATCTTTACTATCTAATTTATTATCCATGTTGACACATAATGAGTTTAATTTTATATTTTTTGATCAATATAAGGAAGTTTTGAGAGAATTAATTACAAGATTGGTCAATACACTAATATTGATTATACTATTGGGAAAGGATGTATTTATGACATATAGCGATGCATTAATGAAAGGACATGGATGTATCCACAAACAAAAATGGTTTGTTGCATATGTGTCAAGGTATTTGACCATTCATGAATATAATTATCTAGCTCATTATCTTGTGTCAGAAGAAAAAAAATACTTTCATTGATGATATGGATAAATTACCCGTATTTTTAATTATGTGAAATGTATAACTATATGAAAGTTTTGAATTCATATTTTAAAAAAAACTCAACATGAGGAAAGGGTGAAAGTTAGAACATCTCAAGGATTATGAATTATAAATACCATATAATATTTTGAGTGAAAATACGGTGGTCGATGTGTTGAGTATGAATGTTCATTGTGAGATGTCTAAAATTAGAATTTTCAAAGATCTTATATTTAGTGGTTTAGTGAAGTTTACTATTATAATCATTATGTAATGGAAAAAATCACATTTATTTTAAATTATTTACAAACAATCAATATTGGAGAAAATAATAGGTTCCCTAAAAGATGGTAATAATATTCAAATGAAATTTAAATACATGGATGATGGGAAGTTTGTAGACATCATTTTTGAAGATAGTATTTTGTAACGTATTAATATGCTACGTGTTCCATACATTACTAAGATGAAAAAGAACTATTAGATGATGTTCATAGATAAAATTTCTATATAAACCCTAGAATTACAGAAAATATTCAATATTTGAAGGAAAAAATTGATGGGATAATTTTAAATAAGATATTAAACATTCCATATAATGATGGAATTTTTTTATAGATATTGGCTAAGATAAAAGATCCTAAATGTTTCATGAAAATTATTCCTATTAATTTTTGTAAAGGGAGTGAAATTACTATGGAAGTTGTTAGTGGATTGAAAAATACTATAATAAAGATTGATTACATATTGGTTATTATTGATTTCTTTACCAAATCTTCACATATAACTACTATAAGGGATGAAATACTTCTTGAAAATCTCACAGAACTCAATATTAATGATCTTTTGAGACAACATGGTGTACCAGTTTTCATTATATCAAATCATAATCCCCAGTTTATGTTGAAACTACGGAAGATAATTCAGATGAATCATGAGACCCTGATACATTTTAGAACCACCTATCATCCTAAACAATATTAACATTTTGAAAGGAAACAAAAAACATTATAAGACTTGTTAATAAATTTCTCACATCAATTTCAGTGAATATGGGACCATTATTTAACATGGGTGGAATTTTCATTAAATTATATATTTAATTCAAGCATTTAAATGGAACTATATGAAGAAATGTGTCGGAAGAGTTTCTATACTCTAATATGTTGGGGAAAAGTTTTTGATAGTAATCTTATAGTCCAAAATCTTGTTGATGATTCAATGGAGAATGTAATGACTATTTGGAATCAAATTATGACTATTCAATATTGAAATATATTATGATGATAATTGAAGAAAGGGTCTTTAATTTTATGTGGGAGTTGTTGTTTTATTGAAGGTATCTATGTGTAAGGTTATTATAAAACTCAATAAAAATTTAAAACTATGTCCATGATACATCAGTGTTTTTGGAATTTCATAAGGAATAATAGTTAGGGATTACCATTTGGAAATTACACATTGTCTATATAATGTTAGTGATATAACTTGTATCACTTTTTTGGTAAAGTTAATTACATACCCAACACAAGACCTCACTATTGAGGAAATATATTTGGAACTAGATTTATCTTACATTGATGATATTATCTTGTTTCTTGACACTAGAGAATATATATTAAGGAATCATACAACTCTAATGATGAAAAGAAATTGGGACAAATCAAATTTTATAAGAGGTAAAATTGGAACCAAAGGAAGTTATTATGGTGAAATACCCACATATGTTTATGAGGTTACTTTCTATAAATATGAAGGATAAAAAATTTAAAGGAGGGTAGAATGTGACACATAATGTTTAATTATAGTTAGATTTTATTTATAGAGAAATAATAACATAGTGCACATAGATTTATTCCTGACAGTTATTTAAATCTAAAATTATAATATTTTTTTTAATTTATGTTGATGAAAAATAATTCATTTTTAATTAACTATGTTAAATATATCATATGGTGAATTTTTTACATTTCTCAAAAATAGATGATTTTTGGGTGACCAATTAAAAATATAGATTTTACAAAAAATGTAACATTAATGACATTATAATGATTTCAGAATAACATTAATTATTGTGACACATTTTTTCTATAAAACTATTTAATAATTAATATAATTCATATAACAATTTAATTTTGAATTTAGAAATATATACGTAACCTTTGTCAATCTAAGTAATGTTATTCTTATAGTAAAAAATAATTTTAGTTATTATATTTTAATTATGTGTATACAAGGTTACATTAGGTTTAGTTTAAAAAACATATAATACTATTGAAATCTAATCAAATAAAATTAATTGAATTTGAATCAATATTTCTCAAATTTTTCCGTAAAATCATTGTTATGCAAATTGTTTTTTAATAAATATAGATTTGGTTAGACTTTGAGAACATATAATAAAATAATTTTCTTCTAATTATAAAAATTTAATCTATTAAAATGGATCCCATATTTAGAATTAGTGTAACTATTCATTGGTAATAAAGTCAACTTAATATTTTTAACAATAAATTGTGAGACATTTTTACCAAGGTTAGTGTCAAAATAGTTTACTGGAGGGGGGTAAACTAAGAAAAAGGGTATCAACACAATTTAAAATCATATAAATATTTTTGGTTGAAGATATTTTGATCTGATATTATATTATATTTTAATTAGACCCCATTTGGTTCTAATTTCCCTAGAAAATGACTATATATTATTTGAATCTTTTAAATAATTTCATGTGTATCCCTACCCTCAGTTTTAATATGGTCTATCCTCTCCTCTATTATTCACCAAAAGAGAGCAGTCAATATTATATAATACCTATCCAAAAAGGTTCTTAATTTCATTCCCTTTGTAAATTACTATATATTATTCTATTAATGCCATATTAATAATGATTAATGTGTATGAAAAATGAGGTCTCTCAAAAAAGAGTTAATAGTCTTTATGGAATCCATCAATGTTTATTTCATATTATACCTTTTCTAACTATTTTGTTTCTATATAAACATAATCAATAAATTATTATTAATTTACTAAGATAATATTATGTTTACGAGACAACCATTTTCCACCTCCATTCCATCAAATGGGAAATGCAACTTTTTCTTCTGCGTATATGTGTTCTACCACCTCCCCGTATCTATATGATTTATTTTACATCAACACCATTCATTTTAGGTAATTATGATGGATTTAATTTTTATATATGATATTAATGAAATAATTGTTCTTCTATAATTATAATGTCTAATGTACATTCTTATAGTCCCAAATGCTGGGAGATGACAACATTTCTCATGCCTATGTGTGGGCTATCACTACCACAAAGCGGTGTGACTCATTTTTCATTTACACACACTACATGTTGTAAGAGTGATAGATTTAATGAAAATATATAGTTTTTATTATTTAAATTAATTGGGTAAAATTTAGTTTTTATTTACCATTATTTTATTCCATCTATTGAAAAGTGGAATCATCAGTAGTGTGTACATATGGACTACCATCTCCAAGATGTGATGTAATTAAATTTTAAAAAATTCATTATATGTATTGTATCGAAACTGTATATAATGACTAAATTATATACATCTAACATGATTAATGTTCTGAATATTTTTGAACGATGATCAATATGAATGTTCACAAAATACCCAACCATGATACTTATGTCATGATTATGTTATCCTATGATAGAATCAGTTGTACATTTTACCTTACAAACCATATTATCTCACCATTTATTATGATTTCCTTTCCCCAAGGTACCAAGAAGATATTTATGAATGAATTTGGGGATATAATAGATGAAATTATAATTATATCATAAGAATATTAAGATGTATTTCTTGTTTTTAAATTTAATGTGAGAATAAAATGATTATCTAGTTTCCAATAATTACTAAACTATGAGATCCATTGAGGTGATATCACTTTTAAGTTGTTCTAATAATGTAAAATAACCAATATATCTTGGTTATAAGAGTTGAGGTGTTAGATACTGATTTTCAAGAATTGGGTTGGCTTTATTATTCAATCATAAAGTACCCAGATTACATCATATCCTCTGAAACCTCATGGGAAAACATCAAGAAACCCCAAAAATTTATCCTATAACTTCCATTGATGATGATATCATGGCTATAATAGATTATCTAGAACTCATTTTCTGGATTTAACCTACTAATTGAGAATATACCATGATATAAATTTCACCAATAAATTCTTTATACCATACCACCATGGTTAATACATCAAAGAAAGATACATGATGGAAATTATAGGATTCAGTCTTAGAGGCAAGTTATGAAAAACATAAAGGAACCCCTCTCACATCACCGACAAAATACAAAAAATTCTACATGACAAAACATGATGCTCACTTCCTCTAACCATCATTCAAAAAATTCTTCATTAATGGAATATTTTCACTACAAATATACCTTAGCATCATCCAAATTATGTTCCTATACCATTTTATATAGATTATTATATAACAGTATATGATATAAGAAAAATATACTTATAACCTCTTCCATATCAATACACAAAGCATCATGCTCCTATGTAACATCTTGGTTCCAGGATCCACCTAGAGGTGCCCCGTACCTGGTTGTTCAAATGGCTTCAAGTGCATTTCCTCGAACTCTAGAGGCTGCCGACTAGCAGCGATGGCCTTGGGTGTGTTAGTGTGGAAACTATTCCCTTATTGGCAGAGTACACATTGGAAGTAAACAACACATACAATAGAGGAAGCAATAAATATCCAACAACAATAAATAGCAGAAGACTAAAACAATAGACAACTGAAGCATAGATACATACATACATATATATATATATGATGCATGGTACATATATGTATAAGAAAACAGCTGAAAAAGTCACAATGCTGAATACAGTGCTAAACCAAGTGCAAAAGAAAAACAGATATGCAACTCCTCATCATCGCAAGACTCGGCTTCATCCCATGCTCTCCTACTCCAATACAATCAATTACCTGAAGTTGAAGGGCGCTTTCCCTTGTCTATACCTACAAAAATATAATATGTTTGGGCCCAAAAGCATGAACCAAATAGGGTGTGAGACTAAATCCTAGTAGGCAACCACCTGAAGATCTATGCCTAACAGTCAGTGAGTATATGGAAAGTAATAGTAACGTAAACAATAAACAATAAACAGTAAACAGGATGATACAAAATAGTAAACAATCCACAGATCAAAAAATAGCATTGAAGCAAATAGCTAACCACAATAGGAAACCCTCTGAGAAGTACTCACAGCCATCCCCTCTGGTCCTATCCAATAAGTACCAATAACCCTCTAGGCAGTAAACTTAGCCTAAACCCTTTGGTTTGGCCATACGAATTATAAGACTCTATGAGGAAGCATGCTCAGTCATTTCCCCTTATAGTATAAGGTAGTCAGGGACTCTTTGAGGATGATCACGCAGTCAATTCCTCTTATAGACCTAAGGTATAGAGACTCTCTGAGGAATATCACTCAATCAATTCCTCTTATAGTCCTAGGTTGTACACAGACTCTCTGAGGACGCTCACTCGGTCAATTCCTCCTATAGCCTACGAAGGGTTTATGGAAATTAAAATAAAATAAAGTCCCTCTGAGGAAGCTCACTCGGTGTACCCCCATATAGTCTATAAAGCTCAAGACCCTATGAGGAAGCTCACTCGGTCTATCCTCCTCTGGTTTATAATATCCAAGACTCTCTAGGATGATCACTTGGCCTATCCTTTACAGTCTATAATGTCCAAGACTCTCTGAGTAATCTCACTTGGTATATCCCCTTATAGTATATAACACCAGGTTCTCATGGCCCCGTGCAATTTAGTGCATAATAATGTTATAAGTACAAAGTAAACCTATAGAGCTACTAGGCTAACAAGTCTATAACATAAAAACGTGTTAGGGAACATCACTTTATCCTATGGTCATAAGCAATGGAAAACATGTGCAACGGCCAAAGGCCGAACAAGACCAAAAGGTAGAAAATAGAACAAGGAATGGGTAAAACATCCAATCATAGAAATTATCCTCATTCAAAACCAAATTAACTCTAAAAAAGCATACATGCATGGCTGGAAAAACAACAGGGGAAAAACAGAAAACACACAATACCCCATTCAAGGGTATTGGTGGAAATTGCACATAAACTCAAAGACTGCAAACGGAAAGGCACAAACCACCTAGATTTATTCTAGGAGATCTATATACTTGAATCATGAGGCTTGAGTACCCTTAGAACATTGTAGATCTACAAAAACACACAAAATCATCAACCCACGATTACATGGAAAAGAGGAGGAATTGGAAAACTATGCTCTAGTAGAAGGAAGAACTTACCACTGCGGTTCGAACACAATTGATGAAGGTCGATTCGGAGAACTGATGGTGGAACGGGGGCTCGGAGAAGTTCCGGTTGTATGGGATGCTCTCAGTCGAAGAAGCTAGAGAAGAAGCGTGTTCTAGCGATTAGACGCGACCCCGATCCTTTTAATGAATAAAAAAGTACGTACACGACATGTACTTTTGGAGTACACAGCATGTACTAGGCTTTTACGTACTCTACTTTAAGTGACCTCCACATCACCACACACGATCGTGTGTGTGGCCCAGACACGGGCAATCCACGGCCTCGCGCGGCATCGAAGTACACGGCGTGTACATAAAAAATTTCCAAAAACTCCTATTTTCTGAAAAAACTACTGAAAAAGGAAAAACATACCTGAAATGAAGGTTCAGGTTCTTACAAACTTCCCCCTTAAATAAATTCATCCCCAAATTTCCCTAGAAAGGTGTGGAAGAAAAACCCCGAACAGCTCCAGCCACTGCGATCGTACATAGACCTCCCTCTCCCAAGTCTCGTCTTGTACACGACCGTGCTGCCATATCACCCATACCAGAGGAACAAACCAACCATGGAGAACCTTCATACTACAATTGACAAAACAGATAGGATACTACTAAAATGATGCATCTGCTTCGAGTTCAACCTCATCAGGTTGAAATACATGAGACGGGTCTGAAAGGTAACATCAGAGCTGAGAAACGAGGAAGATGTCGTGCATAACCTGGTACCTCTAATGTAACTACAACTGATAAGCAACCAACACAACTCTCTCCAACACCTCAAATGGACCGACGTACCTTGATGAAAGCTTACCCTCTCTTTGAATCCTCTCGTGTCCCAAACTCAGTGTGAAACCCAAGAAAACCTGATCCCTAACCTCATACTCTAGAGGTCATCTCCGTTGATCAGCATAAGCCTTATGTCGATACTGTGTCATAACCATCATCTTCTGAATCAACTCTATCTACTCTGAGGTCTCCTGAACAAGACGAGGTCCCAACAAAGGCCCCTCTCCTACCTCCAACCATCATAAATGTGATCTTCATGGCCTTTCATACAAAGCCTCGTAAAGTTCCATCTGAATAGTCTCCTGAAAATTGTTTTTTTAGGTGAACTACACAAGAGTGATATGCTTCTCCCAAGAAACTCCAAAGTCCAGAATGTAATCTTGGACATATCCTCAAGAACCTGAATTGTACGCTTGGACTGGCCATCTATTTGGGGATGGTATGTTGTACTCAGAAGCACCTATGTACTCAAATATTCTAAAGCCCCTTCCAGATCTGAGAAGTAAAACGCGCATCCCTATCTGAAACAATGGAGAGTTGAACTCCATGTAGACGTATAATCTCTCGGATGTACAACTATCCCAGATCATCAACACTAAACATCTCCATGATTGGAAAGAAGTGAGCAACCTTCGTAAGCCTGTCGATGACAACCCAAACAACATCGCTCCCTCGAGGTGACCTTGGAAACCCTGTCATGAAATACATCGGTACATTGTTCCATTTCCACTCAAAAATGGGTAGCCATTCTAAAATACCTACTGGTCACTGATGATTCGCTTTCACCTACTAACAAGTGGAACACCTCATGACAAAACCTGGAACATCCCTCTTCATACATAGCCACCAATACAGAAGGTGTAGATCATGATACATCTTGGTGACACCATGAAGAACTTCCCATACCGAGGAATGAAAATCCTGCATCGTCTTCTCGTGTATGTCTGTTGGAACCCATATGCATCTCTGTAAATGCAAGATATCATCCTCTCCCACTGTTCATCCAGGCAGAGGTTCCTCCCCTGACACACCCTCCCGTAGGACTAGGCCTTCTTAGTCTGATAGCTGCCTCATCTATACCCGATCAAGGAGAGTAGAGGTAACAACTATAGAAGATAGAAAATTCTTCCCATGTCTGTCGTGCATATACAAATGCATATTAGAGAACAGAGCCATAAGTTGCCACTCAATACTGTCCTCCTGAACTGTATATACCTGAGTTCTCCTTCTTAATGCGTCAGCCACTACGTTTCCCTTTCCAGGTGTATAGGTAAGCTCAAAGTCGAAGGACTAAAGATACTCGACCCACCTGTGCTATCTTAGATTTATATCATGCTGAGTGAAGATGTACTTGAGACTTTTGTGCTTGGGGAAAACTACAAAATGCTCTCCCAGAAGATAATGTATCCAATAGCATATGGTATGAACAACGACTTCCAAATATAGATCGTGCATTGAGTAATTCCTCTCTTGTGACCTCAATTTCCAGGACCCGTACGCAATGACTCCATCTCCCTACATAAGCACAACTCCCATTCCAATACTTGAAGCATCACAGTAAATAGTATAGCTCTTTCCCGGCTCTGGAAAGACAAGTATCGGTGCTGATGTCAACCTCCCCTTCATATTTTGAAAGGATAACTCAAAAGAATATGACCATAAGAACTTCTGACCCTTCTTAGTTAGACTTGTCAGTGGTGCTGCCAAGCATGAAAAGTCTTGTATGAAGCTTCTGTAGTAACCAGCCAGCCCTAGAAAATTCCTCACCTTAAAGACGTTCTTCAGCTGCTCCCAGGAAACTACTACTATAACTTTCACTGGGTCTACTGATACACTTTTCTTTGAGATAGTGTGACCCAAGAAGTGAATCCGGTCCATCAAAAAGTGGAATTTTTAGAGCTTAGCATATAACTGATGATCTCCCAGTGTACTCAGAACGATCTCAAGATGGTTAGAATGGTCATATCGGGTGTGAGAGTACACCGAGATGTTGTCCATGAAAACCACCTTGATGTAATATAAGTATGGATGGAACAATCGATTCATCAGTTCCATGAAAATTGCATGCACCTTTGTGAGACCGAACGGCATAACCATATACTCATATACACCATACCTTCTCTAGAAAGCAGTAAGAGGAATATCAGATGGTATAACACGCAACTAATGGTAACCAGATCTCAAGTCAATCTTTGAGAACATCCGGGATCCTAGAATCTAATCAAAGATATCATCGATCCTTGGAAAGGGATATCTGTTATTGACTGTCAACTGGTTTAGCTTCCGATAATCCACACACATACTGAGGGTACCATCTACCTTCTTCACAAATAGGACAGGCGAACCCCATGGAGAAGTACTGAGTCAGATGAAATCCTTTACCTGCAACTCCTCTAACTGCTTCCTGAGATCCTTTAACTCAGGTGTAGCGATCCTATAAGGAGGAATAGACACCAGTGCCGATCTTAGAACAATATTTATTGAGATTTCTACCTCACACTCTGAAGGAAAACCTGAAAAGTCTTGTGGAAAGACATATCTGAAATGATCAACTACTAGAGGAAAGTCCAACTGTGAAGTCCCCTGGTCATCCATATAAAGACTAGCAATCTGGGCTATAACTAATCCTAACCCAAGATGCTCTAGACCTTCTCTACATGCAGCGACATCCCATTCTCCTTTATGAAGAAATGACCCACCATCTGTTGATATGAAACTCACCCTACGACGATAGAAATCAACAACTACCTGGAAGGTAATTAGCCAATCCATTCCAAGAATGACATCATAACCTATCATATATATGACATAGAGGTCCCCTAAGATGTGACACCCTGAAGCCACAAGAGGGCACTCTCTGAACTGATGTACACTAAATTCCCCTAGTCCCTAATGGTGTGTCTAGAGTCAAAGTGTCGGTAGGTGAAAAGATGCAGAGACCAAGACTATCCTCAACAGTGGAAGATATAAAGCTACGGGAAGCCCCTGTATCAAAAAGAGGTGAAGATAAAACAAAGGATTCTATGATCATACCTAGAACTGTAGAAGGGTCAGGATCATAATCTTGACGGGTCTGCTCCACTGCAAAATTCTGGCCGGTACTACGACCCTGTGACACTGGCTTACCACTCTGAGCTGATCTACTATACTATCATTTGTAATCTAGTGACTTAACACCACGACCACGACCTCCAACTCAGCCCTAATGGCTGGAATAACTCCAGTTCCCAGACTTTTGGGAAACTAGTTATGCGTCTCCTAAACACGGGGTCATAAAAGAACCCCTACCACTAGCTGTACGTGAGAAGATCTGAAAAAAATGCTGAAGATGGCCCATCTTTCCGCAAGATCGGCTCTCCATCGGGTCTCTCTGGCACTGAGGCCTAGTATTCACCCTCCTTATTCATTGGTAGCATACTACCTGGCTATCTGAAGATACATTCCGCCTCCTCAGAAGGTTTACATAAACAATATAAAACCCTCTTGGAACTGTGCATCAACACATGTGTTCGGAATAACGGCTAGTGCCATGACTGGCACAACAGGAGGACGTCTCGGTGGCATGAATCTCCAAGGTCAAGTGCACACCTTAGATTTGGATTATAAAATAATAAGAACACAAGAGTACAAGAGGGGAACAGGACAAAGAGCATTCATGTTTTACCAAACATGACTACACGACGTGTATAAAAACTACACGATGTGTTCTTTTAAACCATTCACATGGGTGTGTACTTATGCCACAACTGGTCATGTAACGCCCCAACCACACGGTATGTTTTCCCTACACATGGTGTGTACTTGAACTCTATTCCTATACTTGAGTCTCCTTACACGGATAACCCACACGACCCATTTAATCCTAGACTACATGGTGTGTTCACGAAGGAAACAACGTGTACTAGACAAGGTTTCAATGACATGTGTTGATAGTTACACAGCTAGCTACACGGTTCACTCTACACAACGTTATTACTGAGAACACGTCCTTTACTTTATGGTTTTCCCCGACCTATGTTGTTCATGACACGACCGGGTACTTAGGTTACATGGAACGACATGTGATAATAGGACACGACATGTATAATCGATGTTTTGTCCATCTGTGTCATTAGCAACATAGGTAGACACATGATCACGAAAACAGGACATGTACTTACCATACACTGAGTGCTCCTAATGATTTTTCACAACCCCATGTTTCTACCCACATAGTCAGTGACATAGTTTAAAAACTACATGGCGTGAATTAATAAAGTACATGCAGTGTATTCTGGGTTTTTCCGGGCAGTAGCTTAGAAACTTCTCTGATGCCCAAAAAACAAACACAACAAGAGTTAAAGTGCCCAATTCCAATCTGTGAGGACCCATACTCCCTGCGAATCAATGCTTGGAATCATATACAAGTCATAACAAGGAAACCCAGCAATGATCTACAAAATTAAGATCCATGAGGTCCCATAACACCTCAAGAACCAAAGTTTGGCATCCATTTAAGCAAAGTACTATAAAAACAAATTCTATATCAAACAGAAAAGATTCTATCAAAGCATCTATCACAACAACATGCATAATCTACACAACATCTATCACAACAAAATGCAATCGCTAATCATCATAGATGGCATGGAAAGAATGCATGGCATGTGATTTCTAACAAGTACCTATATGATGCCTGAGGTGGCATACCCTCATCTCATTGGGTTGAGATGGAAATAAATCCTCAATAACAACAACGATAAAATCACAAAGAAAGTGAATCACCCAATGATGAAATCATATCAACTGTAAAAATTTCAAAACCTAATGAAATTGTAATAAACAAGGTATATTGGCTTTTCCTTGTACACGTGTTAGCTACCCCTGGGCACAACTTATTACCAAGTAACTATTCCATCCTATCCCTGAATATATGCTCAAAATAGTAAATCAAGAGAAAAGAAACCCTTTGATACCACTTTGTAACGTCCCGGTTTCAGGAGCCACCTAAAGGAGCCCCATACCCAGTTGGTCACATGGCCTCAAGCGCATTTCCCCGAACGCCAGAGGCTTGAGACTAGCAGTGAGGGCCTTCGATGTATTAGTGGGGAAACTATGCACTCATTGGCGGAGTACACAATGGATGGAAACAACACATAAAATAGTAGAGGCAATAAATATCCAACAAAAATAAACAGTATAAGACTAAAAAATAGACAACTAGAGAATAAATAAATATAAATATATATATATATATATATATGACGCATGGTACATATATGTCTAAGAAAACAGCCAAACAAGTCACAATGCTGAATACAGTGATAAACCAAGTGAAAAATAAAAACAGATAAGAAAATATTCAGCATCGCAAGCCTCGACTTGGTCCCATGTTATCCTGCTCCAATGCAATAAAGTACCCGAAGTCGAAGGGCACTTGCCCATGTCTATATCTGCAACGATATAATCTGTTTGGCCCCAAAAGCATGACCCAAATAGGGTATGAGATTAAATCCCAGTAGGAAACCACAGGAAGATCTGTGCCTAACAGTCAGTGAGTATGTGACCGGTAATAGTACAGTAAACAATAAATAGTAATCAATAAAAAAATTATACACAACAGTAAACAATCCATGTATCAACAAACAACAGTGAAGCAAACAACTAACCACAATAGGAAACCCTCTAATATGTACTCACAACCACCCCCTATGGTTCTATGTAAGAAGTACCAACAACCCTCTAGTGAGTACAATCAACCTAACCCCTCAGGTTTGGTCATATGAATTATAAGACTCTCTATGGAAGCATGCTCAGTCAATTCCCCTTATAGTCTAAGGTAGTCAGGGACTCCTTGAGGATGATCACGTGGTCAATTCCTCTTATAGACCCAATGTCTAGAGACTCTCTGAGGAAGCTCGCTCGGTCAATTACTCTTATAGTCCCATGTCGTACAAAGACTCGATGAGGAATCTCACTAGATCAAGTCCTCCTATAGCCTAGGAATGGTTTAAGGAAATTCAAAAAAAAGACTCTATGAGGAAGCCCACTCAGTCTACCCCCATATAGTATATGAAGCTCATAACTCTCTAAGGAAGATCACTCAGTCTATCCTCCTATGGTCTCTAATATCCAAGACTCTTTGGGAAGCTCACTCGGTCTGTCCCCTATAGTCTATAATGTCCAAGACTCTCTGAGGAAGCTCACCCGGTCGATCCCTTTATAGTCTATAGCATCAGGTTCTCACGTCCCCGTGCAATTAAGTGCATAATAATGATATAAGGCCAAAGTAAACCTACATATCTACTTGGATAACTAGTCTATTCCATAACAATATGTCAGGGAACATCACTCCATCCTATGGTAACAATTCATGGAACACAGGTATAACAGCCAAAGGCCGAACAAGATCAAAAGGTCGAAAACAGAACAAGGAATGGGTAAAACATCCAAGCATAGAAATTATCCTCATAAATAACCAAATTACCTCTACATAAGAATACAAGAAAGGAAGAAAAAACATCAGGGTCAAAAAAGTAAACACACAATACTCCATTCAAGGGTATTGGTGGAAATTGCACATAAACTCAAAGACATCAAACAGAAAGGTACAAAACACCTACCATGATTCTAGGAGATCGATATACTTGAACCACGAGGCTCGAATCCCCTTATAAAGTCATAGATCTATGAAAAAACACAAAATTTTCAACCCACAATAACTTTTAAAATCAGAGTAATTGGGAAACGATGCTCTAGAAGAAAGAAGAGATTACTGTTCCGGATCCAACACAATTTACAATAGTTGATTCGGAGAACGGATGGAGGAATGGGGGCTTATAGAAGTTCATACCTTACTGGATGATCTTGATCAAAGAAGCTAGAAGAGAAGTGTGGTCTAGCGATTAGACATGACCCCGGTCTCTTTAATGAAAAAAAGAAAGTACATGACATGTACTTTTGGATTATATGGTGTGTACTAGGATTTTATGTACTCCACTTTAAGCAGCCTCCACATCACCCCACACGAACGTGTGTGTGGCCCAGACCCAGCCAGCCCACAGCCTTGTGCGACATCAAAGTACATAGTGTGTACTTATAATGTTCACATCCTGTACTTCAAAAATTTCCAAAAACTCATCTTTTCTCAAAAACTCCAGAAAAAGTAAAAACATACCTGAAAAGAAGGTATGGGTTCTTACATCTGATATTATCCATTACCCATGATTATCTTCACATGTAAGATCACCATATTCCTTCCAAATTTGATAATTTAATCAAACTTTACCATTCAATATCGTATAAGATATATCGAAGTCATAATTATAATAGAACTCTAGAAATATTTTCTGATGAAAATCATAATCTCTCTATCAGAAGATATAACATAGGTTCTTGTGACCTATGTAAAAATTATATTTTTATTTTAAATAAATGAATAAAAAAATTAATCCCTAGTAATATAATTCCACCATTGATTGAAAGAAAATAATACTTTAGAATTCCTTATATTATGAGTAACATATTTATGTTCATAAAGAGGTAAAATCTGAGACCAATATTTTATCACATCTCACACTAAAATCAAAATAATATCCAATCCCAAAATCAGAATTGTGAATCAAGACCCACTCCCAATTTTGAAATATAATGTCTGGGACAATGTTTATCTTTTCTTATAGATACTTAAACTCTATTTAACCCTAATCTTTATACCCAAATTCTTATACCATCTTATTAAATGTTATTAATGGTAATGAAATTTTTGAAAAATTAAACTTGATTCTTTAGTAATATCTTGAACGGTTAATGAAAATATATAATTTTGTAACATTCCCAATAAATACATTAATAATATAATTATTATTTACCATTTTCTACTAAGAAGTAACTTGTAATTGGAAATTCACATCACAAATCCATAATGTTTACATAGATTGATTTTTATATATTTTAGGTCTCTTTTATTATTCGTGAATACATGAGGATTCCATTCATGAAAAACATCACAAAACTATCTTTGAACATATAAAACATTGAAAATTTTAATCCTATGATTAATTTTGAGTAATTTATTACACTGAGATGAGCCATTTTGAACATAATGTACTCATAATGGAACTCAAAGTTTGTATTATAAATATATTTATCATTTACCCTCTTCTGATGATGTCTCAATCACAAAAAAAAATCACTGGACCAGTTATCACCCTTTAAATTATTGGAAAGTTCAGTAATTATTATTAGTGGATAATGTTTCTAGATTTTCAATCTATTAAAACGTCAATAATCTTCACATAACTACATAGTATCATCATCCGTTTTCACAAATAATACATAATCTCAAATTTTGATACAAAAATATAGAAAAAATAACTTTTAAATAGATCCTCAATTTGAATTGGAGACTCTAATAGATCCAAAGGTGTCATCCTGTAAGAGGGAAATGAAAATTAAAAAATATCATGCTGTAAGATTATCCCTAAAATTATCTAAAATAAAGGGGTAGTTCCACAAACTCTTTCGATAAAAAATTTGAAAACCTTTTCAAAACCATTGAAAACAATTACATTTATTGTTTTTTAAAAATAAAAATTAATCTTTTGAGATGTGATTAATTGTACTCTAAAAATAAATTTTTATTCAAATAATCACACTCTCTAATAAACCTACCACATTTACTATAAATGTTAGTGAATATGACTCACCTATGATAATAATTAGTGAAATCCTTTATAGAGTATTTCCAACAGATTCCAAATATGACATTGTATCCTTATATCTATATTGAAAAAATATCTCCAATTGAATAGTGATTCCAAATAAATAATCCATACTCCTAACACATCTCTTCCATGATAGAAATACCTCCAACTAAAATAGATAACACAAGATTGACAAGATGCTATCCCACATTAGGTCCTAGTGCTCAAAATAATGGTAGTGCATTGGCGATTGAGAAGATAATAAATCATTAAAATAATAATTTATGTCTGAATAGGGAAAATTGTACCTTGAAAAAAATTATTTCCTCTTAGCACTGAAAACTCCATCACAAATAGGTGTTCACATTGAATAGGCTATCCACATCATACTTGACAACATCCACTACCAAATCCATAATTATCTCATGTTATCTAAAGATGAGGACAATCTTTGGGATATCCTCCACATTCTCAATATTATATCATTAATCTAAAGACATGAGTTCTTAGATTATGAATACTGGATATTAGGGAATATTAATTTATAAATTCCATGTCCTAATCTACTTTTACACCACTAACTTCACACAGACCAGTAACAATGTTCATACAATATTACTCTTTTTATGATTCCTATCATTTAAATATAAATATATCTATATGTTAAAGTATAATATGGAGGACTACCATACTAAGTGAAACATGAGAAGTAGGGATGATGGTAACTCCATCTGGATTGAAACATTCATTTAAATGATAAGAGTGAAACTCTATTCATGGACCCACTCCCCTGAATAATTTGTAGACTCCCTTATTAAGGATAATCTATCTATGATAAATTATTCTAGGCCATATAATCCATTATTATTACCATGATATATTCCAATTACATGAAAGGATAAATTGAGCACTATATCATAGGGTATAGAGACTCTTTATAATTCCACACCCCAACCTTATAAAGAAAAATAATATTGGGACAATAAACTAGAATGTTCATGAAATTTATTTGAAAAACCCCCACACCAGATATCCACAAAATGATAGTAAAATAATATTGACAAAAGGTCTCCTATAATATTAAAGATAATAAATTCATCTTGAACTGACTCATACATTTCTCTCATGTCAAATGTAAATTTTCATGTCTTTTTAGATAATGTGTTCACTGCCACCATGATGAAACTCCACATAATATAACAGAAAATGTGAATTAAAACATAATATTCATAGAAATAAATCTATATGCAATCTCCATATCATCTAGACACCTTTATAAATCCTGACTAGAATCATACATCTCAATATTTGGTATACTCTATCTCAAAAACTCTTATATGTTAATCCTCTATGCCCAGAGGGTTCATCAATGATCTTTAAAGAATCATATTACAAGTCATTAATCTAAACCATATGAAGTTGTAATCCATTAAAAAAAATACACGTAAAAAAAATACTAAGCCTGTTATATGGATTTAAATAAATTATTTTAATTCAATTAAAATTATTTTGATAGATGAATTTTAAATTAATATATATAAATAATAAAGTATGATGTTGTTTTGATGTTCAAAGTGGAGACGTTGAACTGCATTTGGTTTGGTTCGATGGTTGATTGTGAGGGGTTTATTTCTTACACAATTGTTAACATTTGTTTACCATTATCATTATAGATTGAAACACCAAATGGTTCCCTCATCCATAACTTGGTACAAACCTGTTTTCCAAATTGTGGTGGTCAATTGGGGTTTTAGACCCAATTAATCTTAGGAAATTGCATTAGTCGAGTGGATAAGAGGTTGGGCTCATAACACCTTTTTAGGGAAATTTTTGGAAAAATTTTTCTTTCATATATATTTAAGATATATTAAAAAAAATATTTCTAATCATGATATGGTACCATTAACCCTAAAAAAACAATTATAGGATAAATATCATTTTTCTCATAAAATATTGGGGGAATATCATTATTGAAACCATATTTATGTATCTGATGTTCTGCATCCATTTACTAGAAATTAATTTCTTCTTTAAATTCTAATGTTGTACAACCATATACTTTATAATATTTTTCCTTTTAGAGAGCTATTTAATATTCCATAGAGGGTATTGATCAGTTATGAGGCATCCTGCAAATCATAGATATTTTATTAATAAAAACCCACAGAGTTCATTAAACCCCATTTAGTTTAATTTCATTCATAGTGGTCATATATTGGGGAATTTGGGTGTCAAATATTTGACATCGAGTATCAAGGAGGCGTACTACATATCATGGTTGTGGAATGAATTAAAGTTATCATAGTTTGATTACACCCATGGGAATGGAACCAAGGTAAATTTCAACATATTTGCGGGGGGGGGGGGGGGGGGTTGTGGTAAACCAGTCCACTCATCATGGATTATGTACTGATAGTACAAATGATTGTGTGGATTTATGATGCCAATAATGTTTTTATTGTGACTCTATATTCCCACGTGATATATGATCGGTGTAGAAATAAGAGATGCACAAATAATTGTCCTCATTACCTACAGATGTGGGGATTATGCACTAGAAAAACCCTTTGGGAACATTAATATGGTCTCTGTGCCTTATAAATGTGTCGTATATTTCTTGGTTATGATAAGAATCAGATTCATCACTTTTCATTAGATGTGGGCTTACACATTGACATTGGCATTAGGATTGGGTCTTACACAACAATGTTGAACTAAATTATCAAGTACCATGATTCCATTCTCCTCATAAATTTTGATAATGAAAATTATATGATAATTAAAACTTCATAATCTGACATGATCTATGTTCGGTGTGAGAAAAAAATGGTTTGATATTGGAATGTTTCACGACTTATGGATTCATGAATTATGTATTAGGATATCCCTTTAGGGGTTTGGTATAGATCTTGGGCCTTATGAAGACATCCTATATATCCTGGTTATGGGAAGAATCAGAATTATTATAGTTCACTTTTTTGGGTCTTAAACGATGAGTTTTCACTTATGAACAAGGCTTAAAAAATGAGGATAAGCCAAATTATCCAACCCTAAGATGTCCATTGTGAACAAGGATTACTTTTTTACTTGATACACACTAATTTTCCACTCGACATGCCTTACTTTCCAACTTGGAATGTTAGGGAATATCTTTCTGACATGTCCCAGGACATTCTCTTGATCTAACTTGCTTGACTAGGGGATTTCCCGTATCCAAGATAACATGTGTGAGGATTATAAAATGACCATGGCTGACTCATCCATTGGAAATCAGAACACATTTATGGTTCTATATATAATTTTTCACATGACCCATGTTTACATGTCCATAGGATGCTACATAATCTATCTAAAAAACTATGGTGTCGTCAAAATACCTCGATGAAACCATTACAAGGTGTCACATGAGGGAATGAAACATGACTCAGAGGGTGTCGCATGTCCTAGATGACACATCTGGTGTACATTTCTAGACCAGGATGTCCGGTCTGAAGGATGTCATGAGACCTGGATGGTGTGCTGGGAGGACATCGTGAGAGTTAGTTTACATGCCTGGGAACCACCACAACACCAAGCTTAAATGAACTATAGATTAATTTTAGGTCAAATTAAATGTCTGAAGAGTATCTTAGGGATGTTACGATGACTATGGATGGATTCACAGAATCAGAGTGGCATGAATGGGTGGAGCCATATTACAAACTTCAACATGTTCAATGGAATTCCCTTGAACCAAATAGTATGCCAAATGAGTGTCTCATGATCTGGGAGACAAATCCTTGCCATATTTCATGACCTGGATAGTTCATGTGTTGCATGTGATGATCAAAATGTGTGTCTTTTGATTAAATCTTTAATTTATTAGTCTCCGTTTAAGCCTTTTTATCAATAATTCCATATATATTTTTAGTGTTATATTGTTTTAAGTCATGCATGATCTAGAATATGTGCAGGAGTACCCTTAAATGTATTGTCATAAGACTTTCACATGATCTATGAGTGATTACGTTAGATGATATAAGCATGTAACATGATTTCTCTAGTTGTTCATTGGTATATTACCTAATAGAAAACATTTCAGTCTTCAAATCAGACACTCCACTAAATCGTCGCTCAGAATGCTGTGAGGTTCTAAGAGACCACCCCATCCTCCTAGAGTTAAATATGATTTTTATTTCATTATAGGATAAAGGATATATATGCCCCACCAAACCAAATGATCATCGCTTTTCTCTATGTGTCTCGTGTAGATCTAGGATGCATTCAGTGAAGTATATAGGAATCAAACATCTTCATGAGCCCCTATCATGGATTTCTCCATGGGCATTACTTGATTTTTCATGACCGTGAGAGTGCTCCATAAATGACCCTTTATTAGATTTTATAATATTAAAGGGGCCTTTTTTAATCTTCTAGATATAAGAAATGACTTAAAAATTGTAATATTGACATGTATAAGGGCCTTTTCAAGATTAAGATTGCATTTGAAAAGACATCGTGTGAACTCAGATGACTTTTCTGTGATTTTTTATGAGATAAGGTTGGTTTTATAAGGGGTCTTCATGGGATCATGATAAAATGTCAAGATGAATTTTTAGAAGATGTTGCATACATGTATAAAGCATTTCATGATTTATACAATGGAGAGATATTACCACCTCCTTTCCTTTTTTTATATTTTTTATATTACAGTGTTCTGGGATCATGTGAGGTTTCATGATTATTGTTGAGAAAAATTACTCTATTTGATGGTGATACATCACTTGAGAAGAAAAGTGTCCTATGGATATGAATGATCATTTCATGTAAAAACCCATAATTTTGTCCATAGGGATATAAAGGGGGAGGGAGAGGTCTCCTGTACATACCCAAGGATCTTCACATTATGAGGAAAACATTCCAATGTGATTTTGCAAGATATGCCAAACCTATCAATGTGGTCTCGCAATTCCTTTCTTTCTCACAGGTGTATCACATGAATTTAATGACTTTGAGTATATCCCACCAACATCATTTTATTTCCATAAATTTATTTTACATTTTCTTAGGGGTCTTGTAAGTTTTCATGAATTTTGTTAGGGAAATTCATCATCCCCACAGGTGATGAATCGTGTGATATTTATGACTGTAAGAGGCTCCATCCTTTTGTATATTTCCCTCACATTTTCAAAGGATTCTCATATGGTTTGTTAGGTACCAACCGGTTTATAATTTGTGTGGCATGGGGTATCATATCTAGACACTACCTTTTTTGTGTGCCTTTTTCACAAGACACTTCTGCAAGACCTGATCGCGATTCCTATTTGAGAGCCTCCACCACGAGCCTACATCATGAGAACCTATTCACAAGACTAATTTTTTCAGGAACATGTATGATCTAAGTATAAAGAATTAATTTAAAATTTGTTGAACATAAATCATATGGATTGTAATTGACTTGAAGGGTTTTGTGGAATCTGATTTCTTAGCCATTTAACTGATCGATTATATTGTGATTCGTGTGCCCATATCCATGTCATGTGAGAATGAGTCTCCAAGAACCTATGAAATTTATGTGGCACACAAGGCCTCTAGGGTGAGGTGATTCGAAAACTCCTAATGTTATTTTAAACCCCCTTCACATCCTTTCAATTCACATGATTCTTCACATTTATTATGAATTTATTCAACAAGATTTTTTATTTTCTTTGTCTAATATACAACACATACTTATATTTAGATGGATTATAGTTCACATCACACTTATTCATTTACATCAAACCAAAGATCCATGATTTACATAAATAACAACATCAAACTATGATATCACATGTATATAGATAATGAGTTTCTAAAGAGGTTCCTCTCATATAAGCTATGGGATTATCTTATATCTTAATGAATCCCTCTAAAAGGGTTAGTTTTCTTGGACAATGTTTTCATTCTTACACTATAAATTACATTTCCATTTCACAAGATTTCAACTTATTCTTAATGTATTCATATAGAACTTACGGAAGGTCATATGGTCATTGTTTTAACCAAGGGATTTTCTTATCTATTGGAAAACACCCCTAAGTCTACATGGGTGTGATTTCTATCACTGTCATATAAAAAAAACTATTCAAGAGTATTTTCCTCTAATCTGATCATTACTGGTTGTGGATGGAGATGAAATTTGGGTGTTATTTTTAGTGAAAATTTCTATGATGAGTGGGAATGAACCTTCTTGGTCAGACAATGTTTCATGGAGATTACTATTTAGCTATACAATAATTATATTTATGAATTTGAGCGTATTTTAAAGTAAATATTCTACTACCAGTATGAATCCCTTAGAGAGATAATCAATTTTTGGTTCCCTAACAACAACGCATTCCATTTTTTTCTTGGTTAAGTGTGTATCTTTCTGTGGGATATCTATCAACTAGGTAGGATTCTACCTCTTGGATATATGTTTGATGAATTACTCCATGTTTCAGATGTATGGGATGACCCCCTATAGGCCCCATATTGGTGAAGGAGATTATTATTATTTTTAAAGAAAAATTATAGATGGAGATGAAATTTTTCTCACTTATTTATTCTATGGATTGTATTAATATTTTTCTTTTCTACAATGGAGTAAGACCAACTACCAGATTCCCTCACCAGCGTCCTTCTCAGTAGGTTTTCAATAGTACATGATCATATTGGGCCATCTTGGAATCCAGGGACTATACATCATGGGGATACAAAAATAATTTGGTGGTCTCTACTAAGATATGGTTGGTAGGATTTATGGACATGTTTTTTGAATTGATGGAATTTCTCAACCAGGGATGTACACTCAAGGATTCATGTCAACGCATTGGTGATGGTGGTGCGGCTTAGGGAATGTCATAGACATAATTTTTTAGTACAGGTCCTTGAATGCCTCTATCAAATTATGGACCATATTCATCAAGGAAGAATGCATTAAAGTATCAGTTGTGGCATTTAGTTTTTTTCATGGAAAAAGAAGTATTTATATTATTAGGAATATTATAATGCTACTAGGATACCATATGAATTATCCCATCCTAGACTTCTAAACATATTGAGGGTCAGAACTATGTATCTAATCCCTACCATGGGTAAGGATGATATAGGATAATATGATATCTTAAATTTTACTACTTTCCATTAATAGGATAGGATACTTGTTGATAATGATAGTGGTTCTTCCATGATGAAGGTTCTTCATATATGATCTTTCTTAGGGTTTGGGTTGTTGTAGCTAGGATATATGATATTTTAATTTATAAGGCTTGTCAACAATATTAATTTATTCAACAGTTTGGTTTCACCTAAAGTATTTATACTCTCACAATGGCAGATGTTTGAGGGGAGAGAAATCCTAGAGTTACCAGCAATTTTTTGATTATACTAAAATGTGAAGATACGAAAGATGAAATTGTACTTATGATGGTTGATTCTCCCCCTCCCATTCCTAGGATTATTCCTAGGATTGGGTATCATCTTATATGGGTGGTATTCTAAGCAATTTGGTACGTCTTGTGGAGAACACCTTTTCCTCACCAAGTACTCTATCTATGGTGAAAATGATAATGATTAAATGCATGGTAAATAAATCAAGGAATAACCCTTGTTATAATGATGATTTCCCTGATAGTGAATCAGAATCATTTGAGTATTTTAGTCCCCTACCAAATGCTATAGATCATATTCCTGTCAAGAGAAGAGCGTAGGAGGCTTCTTCTCATACTTCCCTAAAAGCTCATGAAATGGTCAATTCTCCTCATATCATTTGTATTTTAGCATCAAAAAAGGATGAAAATGTAGGATGGTCTACAAAAACATTTATTACATGGTTACAGAGACACCTTTCAAATAATTCCCTGATCTGGGGGAATCCCCTCATCTGCTATTTCATTAAATGGGGGCATGTGGTTTTGACCAAAAACCATTGTATGAAATCTTAAATAAAATTTTTCTTATGTAGCAAGATCTATCGACAAATTAAATGGATTTTAATGATATTATATACGAGGCCCCACTTGAAGAATAGATAATGTAGTTGTCAATGGAATTGGAGAAAGGTCAATAGTTGTCCTTGGATTTGTATGCTTATTTAGATGCATATACCACGAAGATATAGATGCATAAATAAATAATAGCTTGTATGAGTTCGAACCATTCAAACTCATCATCATCATTGGATCCTAATTACAATACAATTGATGAGTTTACCACTTTGGTCAAGTCACTCCATCCTGGAGAAGAAGCAGAAGTTGAGGGGTGGGCCACAATCAAATGTTCAATTGATGTTTCATACCAAACTCTTTATATACTATATTATATAGAAGATCAAAAATTATCATAGCTCAACTATTTTAAATTCATTCAATTTTTCAGAGACATTGGAGAGACTCCAAAATGTGGAGATGAATCCCACTTTTTTAAATTTATAAATGAATAAATTATAAGACCATTCCACATGACTGTCTAGTTTCTCTTCATCCATGATATGCATTTCATTTCTTTGATCCAATATTATGTGAATATAAAATGATTCCCATTTTTTCATAATATCATGTTAACCAGAATGTATGGATCTGAAAAATTAATTAACAATAGATTATTTTTGAGAAGTATACATGAATTCTCAAAAATATAAGATGAGATAAAAATGTATATCTTCAAGATATCATGAGAAAACCTGATTTCTAGAAGGATTTATTGGGTTGGATATATGTCTTGGATGGAGAGTAATCTATTTTTTTTCAAAGATGACAGGCTTGGGGAATGAATATTTTTGCTTCGAAAATCCATATTATGGGTCCTGTAAAATCATTGAAGTCTAAATAAGTGATCTTCTATAGTTTTATGTTCATTTATCTCATATTTTTTTTATTTATTTTGAGTAGTTTCTTTTATAATTTTTTTTATTTATTTAGTTTAGGCTGTTTTAGCTCAGACCTTCTACTACATTAGTTTGGGAACTTTTAGCATGGGACCCTATTTATTTAGTTTAGTTTAGTCCATCTTCGAAATAATATTAAATTAGTTTGGAGCCTTTTATCTTGGAACTAATATTTCTTCAGTTTAAGTTCATTTTATCTTGTATAAGATATATCTTTAGTTTAGGGTATTTTAGCTCGATCTTGATATTTATTTAGTTTAGTTTCTTTTAGCTCATATGTGATATTTCTTTATTTCAGGGTCTTCTATCTTTGACATGATATTTGATTAGATTATGTTATTTTGTCATGTACCTGATATGGATTTTGTTTATTGTATTTTATCTTGGACATTTTATATTCTTTAGTTTATGGTCATCTAGATTGAACCAGTGATGCACTATAGTTTATGTTATTCTATCATGGTCTTTTGATGGGTTGTATATTATGTTATTATTTCATGGACCATCGAGAATTGGTAGTGTATGGTCTTCAAGAATAGACCTTTGATGTACAAGAAATATGAGTTAGGAAGAACATGATGACTTAATACACTCTAGGGTGTTGAGTTTCACATTGGTTTTTTGGGACTCTTGAGGGTTGGAGTTCCGTTCATACAAGGAGAAGATACTTTTTAGTAGGAAAGTCAAATACCTTTTGTGATGGTAGTGTTTCCAAAAAAAAGATGACCACCACTCCTTTTCATGGAATATGAAACATTTATGTGGGTAACCTAGGTTGGGGGTATAATAATA
This sequence comes from Viscum album, assembly GCA_963277665.1. Taxonomy (NCBI): domain Eukaryota; kingdom Viridiplantae; phylum Streptophyta; class Magnoliopsida; order Santalales; family Viscaceae; genus Viscum; species Viscum album. The sequence goes on along the minus strand of OY728153.1, from coordinate 602,517,539 downwards.
GGGATGATAGGTCTTCTTGGATTATTGGAATATAGGTAATGTAAATCATAACCCAAAATATTGAGATAGTGACGTGGGATGGGGAAGACATATCGGGTATGTACTGTGACATTTTTAGATTTCATGTTCTTCCAAAGCGTTTCTAGGGCTCACAAGGATTATAAATACCTCCTTACAGGGCCATGGTGTCTCTTCATGGTGGGTATGACCCTTTATATATCAATAACATGGATGAACTAAGAAATCTCTTTTCCTTTCAATAGAAGAGATTTTTTTAAAGATTCAAACATTTACATAATGATATTGGGTATGGAGGAAAGCTATTAAAGAATGGTTCTGGTACCCTAGGTCATTTTATCTCTTGACTAAATCTTGATCCCTACACCCTATGGTATTGAATCACAAGGTGTTGTCAATAAAAGGATCGAGAATCGAGAGTCACATTCTAGAAAAAAACATGGAGATGTAACATTTTGGATTTTAAATCATCTTGAATAGTCTAATATAGAGAATGTATATCATAGAAAAAAATACATAGGTTAGAAGTAATAGTATGTTAAAATCATACCTGGGATGACCAGAAAAATATAGTGGTATTTGGTTCCACCAGAATGTCTTCATGCTCAAAATAAGTAAAAATCCCTCTTTACCAAGCCAATATGCTTCTGGTGGGTGGGTCAAATTCCTTCTGGTTCAATATGTTGGCCATGTAGAGATATCCATTTCCCTTTACCTCTGTTATGAAAAGGATTGTCACAACCCATGACACTTTCAACCATGTTTTGTTATTTATGTAAAATGTAATATCCATGAAGGGTTTGAGCACCTTAATAATCATTTCATCACCTAGATAACATATTCTCGAGGTGAGGAGATGTGATAAGCCATTACACAAACATTTTTTTTTTCAAAAAATGGGTTCCAAAAAGTAGATACTGACTTTTTCTAGGGCTAAAAAGTTGACCCTATAAGTTTTATTCCTTTTTATTTGGGAAAAAATATTTTTTTCCTAAACTCTAAATATGATGAGTTTAGCTAGCTAAGACCCGACTTTTTCCCATTATACCCTTTTGGGTTTTTTGACATAAAATTTTTCTGTATCTTTCTTCAGTAGTTTAAGGTATGTGATTTGGACCATTATAGTATAGAGTTTATAATCATACATCATTGACTATAGTATGGTTTATCTTACACAAGATACCAATTAGTATACTCAGGGCTAAGATTACTCCAATACCCTTTTGAGCGGAAGATAAAGATGTTGTAAATCACAAGTTGATGTTCTTAGGTCATGATTATTGATATGGGTCCATCATAAAAGTAATGTACAGAGGTGTTTGGTTTTTACATGGAGAATATATGATCATAATTATTATAAATCCCTCTTTATATAGCCCAAATGACTCTATTTTTTGGGTCTGATCCCTTTCGCATCAATAGAATGGTCGAACAAAGAGATATACATTTCTTTTTCAAGGGCCAGGAATTGTTACAAAAACAAAAGTAACTCATGTCAAGATGTTTCATAAATGGATTGATTTGCCTTAAATTATAGAGTAAGAACCCCATACTATAGTTGAATGTTTTATGTCTATTGTGATCCTTTGGTAAGGAATGGTGATGGTTGATGACGTCTGTTTAGTTTAAAATCATAAAGTAAGGTTGAACTCTATTTAATTTATTATCATATGGTAAGGGAATATTTTTTACATTTAAATGTTTTTTCATAAAGACGTTTTCCTTGTAGTTTAATGTTAAGTGGTAAGGATATAATCTATGTAGTTTAACATTATATATTAAGAATGTATACCATATAGTTTAACATCATTTGGTAAGGAAGTGTTCAATGGAGTTTAAAGTCAAGTAGTATGAACATCTATCATGTAGTTTAACATTTTACAGTAAGGATATATGCCACATATTTTAACACCATGTAGTAAGGATGTGAGAGCCAACATGAAATTTTTTGTAAAGAATAATTAATGCGAAAGAAGAACGTACGTGGATCTAACTCCCATATAGGAAAATTGAGCTTACTTGATTCATCTATAATGAATTTGGGGTGCATTAATTTTTTTGATTGTTTCAATTGAGCCCATAATTATAGAACCACACATTAATACATATCTTGAAAAGGAAGTAATCAGTACATAAAAAATTATTAATAGTCTGTGCAGTTTAATTTCATGTGGTAAGGATGTGGGATCCGTCACATGAAATTGTAATGTTGTAGTTGGGTACATGAAGTGAATTCTAGGTGTTTCTACATACCCCATAGTGATGTAAATCAAACTGCACGTAGTTCTTAGGAATGCTTCATGTGCAGGTATGACCCATACATGGAGTGGGGAGATTTATATTTTTTATAGCGACTGGACCTAGAGATGGAAATTCGGATGTCGCTACACGTTGTGTAAATACATGACTCAATTCATATTTAGTTCTTACATGTGAAACTCTCTATGAATGTGTGACTCATAGAGAGTTACATGTCATGATAGGGACATTGACCATGAAATTTAATGTCATGAAGTGGGGAATCATGGAATACCTTTTATTGTTATATATTATTGGAACTAGACGAGCCATTCAGAAGATGTTATGCTTTGTTTAAACAAGGAATCATAGACAGAAATTCATATGATCATGTGAGATATGCTTGGTGTGAGAAATAAGGAATAACTAGGGTTTCTCTTGACATGAAAAGGAAACAAAAGGATAAAAATTGTAATTTTGTATAATTTGGTGGTTAAATAAAGATTTAGAATTTATGTGTCCAAATGTATCTCCTATGAAATTAGAATCATGTAATACATAGTTCACAAATACCCATGCAGTTTAATGTCAAGTGTAAAGAGCATCAACCTTGTAGTTTAACTTCTTGTGGTAAGGAAATTGATCACCCATAATGAAGGAAAAGAAATAAAACAAATCCATGTAGGTTTACATCATGAGTTAAGGTTGAGGGGCAACCGATGATAAAATTTATTATGGATAAGACCAAAACTAATGGTTCATGCTTCACTACATATCCAATGATGATAGGAATAAAGAAACCTGTAGTTCTTGTCGAACCAAGAATTTTAACATCATGTGGGATGGATGTGGGCACCCGACCTGAATAGATATTGATCTCATAAACCCATGAGGTTTATCATCATATGGTAATAATGAGAGATTCCATGATGTTTAATTTATTGCGACCAAGATGTCTCTGTAAAGTTTAGAATCATGTGGCTAAGATAAGGTTTTATAGTTTAACATCATGTAACTAGAAAAAATTTGTACTATTTAACCTCATTTAATCAGGATGAGTTTGTACAATTTAACATCATGTAACGAAGATTAACATGAATAGTTTATCATCATGTAGTCAGGAAGAATTTTTATAGTTTATAATCATGTAATTCAGATGAATCATAGGACTTAAACTGATGTGGATCCCCATGTGATGATATCTATGAAATTTATTTCATGAGAAACCTTGAATTAGTTTGGGTGCAATACACTCCCCATCTATTGTAGCTAGTGAGTAAGACCTATTGTGGTAGACCATATATATAATGTAAGTTCCTTATAATTTGGGTTATAAATTTGGAGGCTTCTTTCCTTTTATCATTAGGGTCATTAAATCCAACTCCAGTTCCCCTTGGAGGAATGGAAAGAGGTGGACCTTTATATTGAAGGCCCGAACAATCTAATTCAGATGGATATGATGGTTGTTCACTATGCCCAATTTATTATCATTGAGCCACTCTAATTTATGATGTTTCTTTTGGGAATTATCATCATATAAGACTTTCTCACAAATAAATATTCAGAGAAAAGTTATCTGGACTTCTATAGAAAAAACTACCTCAGTCTCATACACTAATGTGTATAGAGCTTCTTGTGTAGCAGTATGTGTGGTTGTATAGTAGGACCATAAATTATGGAGGAGCCAATCTAACAAGGATTTATTGTCCCATTTCACCATCATCTATGGTATATTTGATGAAGTATTTGTTAAAGTACCTCTACCTTTCCATTTGCAGCTGTATAATGGTAAATTAATGATTGGACTTGATATAGAATTCATGGTATAGTTTTTTAAACTCTATAGAAAATCATTTGGTTCCATTGTCTGTTAATATTATGTGAGGGACCCCTAACCCAATGATTATATATAACATTATGAAGTTCACGATATACTTTTTCCCAACTTCCTAATGGTGTATGACCTCATCCTATTTGAAGAAGAAGTTAATATTAGTAAGGATGTATCTGAATTCCTTAGATATTTCTAGGGGGTATAACCCAACAACATCCATTCCCAAAAATGGAAAATTAATTCATTTGTTTTGATATAAGTAGAAATTACAGGGGTTGATGGATGATGTTTGCATGAATCTGGATCACATGAAATTTCTTGTGGAATTCCACATAGTTTTGTATCATGGTTTTCCAGTAATATCCCAACCTCTAATTCGGTGGGATATCTTATTCCTAGATTGATGGGAGCCATAGGTTCTAATGTGTATTTTTTCCATGATGCTGGAAATATCTCATTATTCATTGAATTTGAGGAGAATTTTATCAAGTCCATACCCGTAGATGGATTTCTACTCATTTGGACTATCTCACTGAGTGAAATTAATTCCACGGTGATATATATAATCCCTTTCAACTTGTAAGGATGATATATTGTTTTTTAAAGATAATAATTAATGTGATACATCTATCTTGGGGTGGTCATTGGAAAATCACACTTTTTGATGGTGTTTATATGATTGATTTCCACCGCATCCCAAATAAAACCATAAATATCATTCTTTGATTTGTTATATAGACGATTAATTCTTAATAATCATGGTTATATATGATGATGGATGCATTGTAAAATGAATTAGTGTGAGAATTTAGTGATTGAGGGACATGATGAAATGGTGGCTCAATAGGGAACTCTGTCATCATTCCCATAACATAGCCAATGAGATTGGCCAGTTATTCCTTTTTGATGGGATATTCACCATTGATAATCATTATCATTAGATTTATGTTCCTATTGAAATTTATATTGCCCATATGCAGTGGTTGGTCTAGTTCCATCCTGGTGATGAGTTCTTGGTACTCTTCCTCTTTATTACTACAACCTTAGGATAGTGAGAAAGAGTAGGAAAACCCCAGTTTATCAAGATAAGAAAATACGAACCCTAAGATGACACGATTGAGATCTATATTTTCAATCCATTTTTAATAGAACATCGAGAGGTTACATAAACATACATATCCCATGTTCGAGGAGTGTCATGGGAATAAAATTCATCCTCATATTGAATCCTAATGTCCACAAGAGTATTTTCTAGGGGTAGGATGTGATGCAATGAAATCATCTAGGGATTACCCTTTCCCTGACATTTGTGATATGAAAAAAAATTATTACTATATAATGATATCACATCAAGCCATGTGACCAGAAAAAATAGGTATTCCAATCATTGAATTCATTGGATCAGTATGACAGGCCAAACAGACATCATATCACTTCAAGTAAGGCCTTATCATTTTCGCAGAGAAATGAGTGCAAAAAAGTTCTTATCGACATCAAAGTATCATGTATCAATACCTAGAATAATCTAGATGAGTTATTAGAGACTATTCTTACTCGCCACATTGTTGTTCTATTCAAAGAAGGCCCCTAATGAGCGTTACATGGTGGCCATGAATATGATGAGTGGCCCCCCTTTCACTGGATGAATTAGGACTAGTGGGTAGAGACGATACTGCTTGATAATTTCAAAAGAGTTTTTATAGTAATTATCCCATTGATAGGTGATTCCCATTTTCATTAGACTTCTAAAAATAAGAGCTTCATCATCTTGGTTGGCAATGAATCGTCAAATGTAGGTAAGGTTCACTTAGACCCCCCTTAGTTTCTTGAAATTTTTATTGGTGACATTGTAAGTATAGAACTATTTATTTATACAAAAACATTGTTGTCATGGTGGAATACTAAAAATACAAGTAACTTCCCAAATGTTACCTTGAATTTTAATTTTAGTGGATACATCTTCAGATTTTGTTGTCTCCTTATATCAAATGCTATTTAAAGATATGTCAAGGGATAACTTAACTATCAAGAATTGACCACTAGGTAATCAACATAAAATTCAACTATATTTCCCATAAATGGATTTAAGATATGATGCATGAAATGTTTATATGTAACTTTAGTGTTTATTAAGCCAATGGGAATGACCTAATTCCATAAGAACTCCTAAGGAACTCTGACGGTGGTGACTTATTCATCTTTTGGGAAAATCATTAGAAATGGTATATCTTCCTTTGGGATGTTTCAATTAATATCAATAAAATAAATACATACCCTAATCTACCAATTTTTTTTCATGATAGGGACGATGTTGGCAAGCCATCCGACATACTTATCTTTTTGGGAAATTTTTAATTTTATTAACTTTTCTACTTCCATTTCTACATTATTTTCTTGAGAGGGGTGAATCCTCATGGATTCCTTCATGAAGCCAATATTTTCATCAAGTTATCCTATATAGTGCATAGCCACATTAGGATTATGTCTGGGAATTTATGTGTATTTCCATGTGAACAAATTTCGGTTTGGCTTCAAAAATTAAAAATATTTCTCATTAGCATAGAGGTGAATGGAAAGAATATTCAATATGGATTGTGTTTTATCTTTTGTTCTTATATTTTTCTAACTAAGATCATTTTTTTAGTAGAGGAACGTTCCTCGAATGTAGGAGGATTGTTTCTGAAGTCATCCTCATGTTCCCCCAACTCTGTCAATAGAGAATTTTTCATATGAATATAGAAACCCAGGGGATTCTCCAATCATCTGATTTCACCTGAGTCATTAAAGAGATATTTTATATGTAATTTTCTTTTACTCTACCACTTATGAAAAGAGAATCTCGAACCACTTTGGTCATGTATATCACCTCAACCATATTTTTGGGGAGGACACAGTCACTGTCGAGCATACTCCTGGGATTTCCAGTGGTGGTGCCCAAACCATTGGGGTATGTGACATATATATATATATATCATCTTACATTGGTTGTTTTCCTCATTATTAAATAATTTATCTTCCATATATTTTAATCCACAAGTTCTAAGGGGTTCACTTTTACCAGGAAATATGTAGTGCATTAGGATAATGGGGTATTTCAGATACTACTAAAATATTGAGGGTACCACCATATGGTTATGAAGACAAGGCCTTACAAGTATGAAATTATATGAATTACCTTTATGGATAACTATAAAATAAACATCATTTGTGTGGTCCCAAAACTGAGATTCATAATTGATATTACAAATGGTCAATTGGTCATTCTTATCATACCCTTTAGTGGTCAGTTGTGATAGAGATAGATCCCATTCACAATATCCCAAATGTAAAAGGGTTTGAACCAAAATGATGTTCATCTGATATCCATTATCGATCAGGTACCTTTTGACATTTTTATTATAGAGACTATCCAAAAAAATAAAGGGGCCTAATGTTATCTTGAATGAAATATGGTTGATCCTGGTCAGCGAATGAGATGGAGACAAAACATTCTATTGAAAATGTCTCCACTCAACAGACCATGAATACAGTTACTTCAATCATGAACTCCCATGTACTCTGGAGGGCTTCAAAAAGATCTTCCTAGAGTTCTTTTGAAAGACAATGATCATCAGGTATTGAGACCTTGGCTAAGAAAATATCTAGGTGTCTATTAATGTTGTACATTTATGACAATAGTCGGTGCCCCTAATATGGGGTTGGTCCTATGAACATGGACATGAAGCCAAGGTATTTTAGGTGGATGGGCCTGGTGATTGTGTAGAAGTTGATGGAGAATTTTATATCAGTGGTATAGTTCATGTTGTCCATCCCTATTTCCTCAGATTATCAGATATTCGAGCCCCAACTAAGAATTAACGCAAGATAATTGGGTGTGGATGACTAATGTATGGATTCTGGGAACCTCAATAACTCTTTAGGGACTTTTGCAGTATTTCCCCTTGAGTTTCATCTACATATATGTTTAATAATGGAAAATTAATATCATATTGGGTCCAACCATGTTTGTGTTTTCTAATGAATCCTCTGTTTTTTTTGCATATGACCTCCCTTTCCCAGGCTATGTGTGGGAAATTCATTTTAAGGGGAATACTAATCATCAGAGTTGGGGTATTCTAATAGTATCACATTTATAGGACCAAATATGAGTTCTTTATTTAATGAATATTTTTTTGTGGGTTGTTCCCCATACTTCATATATTTAATGGAAGAAATTTTCAAGAGTAAGAACTTGTGTTGGAGAAAAATATGACTCTTCCTCTTCAATTTATTCTTGGTTTTAATGGTCACTCTAACCTTTGGGAGGCATATCTGATGTTTACAAAGTTGGTGTTGGATCTATTTTGGGTCTAAAAATATATTCTATAATGGTTGCATGAACTTATTCCATTCGTTTCTGAGTCATAAAGTTGTTAAAAATCCACTCATGCTTGGATGAAGCATTCTTGCAATCAATTTATTCTTATGGATGGGAGGTAATTATGTAGTCCAAATGTTCTGAGGAGTTATAAAATACTACTTATATGGAATTGATAATTCCATGAAGAATGAATTTCAATTTAAAGCAGTTCTGGGTATTATGAACCAACCTTCTATGAAACATGCAGTAATCAGGATTGTCAGTGAGATTGATCGCATCAGGATTCCTAGGTTGTGGTATTGTGAAAAGGTTGTTTTCAAGGACTACTAAGAGATAAATGTGGAATTATTCAGTTCAAAAGGAGTAATATTTTTTATATGTTCCTAATATCTTGATAAACCCTCATTTCTATATTCTTCTAGATAAGGGATATTCTATGGTTGTCTCAAGTCGGTAAGAGGTTCTAGGTGGTTCATGACCTTCTTGGGTGATTGGACGGGTGCTACTGTAAGCATGAGGGTGAAAAATGCAGCTTCTAATTTTCCTAGAATTTTCACTGGTGATGTGGTAATGAGTATAGTTTTCAATCGGGGTCATGGAAGGGCTTCCTTAAGATGTTGTTCCATTTCATCATACTCACAAAACCCACATGGATACTTTATGGGGATTAGAGGCATCTACAACTCATCTTAGTGATTATCGGTATATATTTCCACTAGTTCCTCCTACAAAAGTGGGATATTAAGAGAATTAGTTAATCCATTCCACTTGGATATAAAGTCAAACACACACTTTTTCTCATGTTGGTTGTTGTTTTTCAGGTTGATGATCATCATTTTACTCATTGTGGAGTTGAATTATTAAATAAAATGATGAAGAAGGTCTTCCCATACTATAAAAGATCCTATATAAAGGATGGTTTTCCATATAAAAGATGACTCTGTAATACTTTGTAGAAAGAAAAAAATATTTTTCCCCTCATGTTTATTTCGATGGCCTATAATCATTCGTCATCAAGATATGAAGTTTGTGAGATATTGTTTAGTGTCACAAACACCATAAAATGTGAAGAAGGTATGAATTCAGAAATTGGATGGATGAAATGTTTCATCCAACTATCAGGATATGGATTTCACTCAAGCTAAACAGGTGTGTGTATCCCTTATATAGATTTCATTTGATAATATAGGTAACTGATGACATTAATATGTATCGAGGGAAATTTTGTTTGAGATACCTCCCATCTATAAGAAGATTGTAGGGGTTGATGAGGTGGCCCCATTTTCAACTCCCTCTATTTATCAATTCGTTCTAAGAGTGAATGATCACTCTGGAAAAGGAGATATTGTTTCCACAATGGAGACAATTCACAATCAATTTTTAAATTCACATTTATGTTGACATGATTTCTAGATCTAGAGCTGGTATGATGTTCAAATAATACTTTTGATGACGGATCCACTATAAGAGGGATAATATTCATCTCTTCTTGAAGATGATAAAAAGTGGTAATATTTCTCTTGATTAGCTCCTCATTATGTAATCTATGTGTTTTTATCTCACTCTCATATTGATATAGTCATTCTTCCATGGATGGAACCTCAACTCTTCGAGATGGTGATCGGGATATATCCATGCTATTTAATTTCTCTTTAGCAGTTTTTTTATGAAGAGGCAGCAATTCAATATTAAAAGGAGTCAGATTTTAGTGCCTTCTCTGGTTATGGGTGGGTTCAACTTCAGTTGGTGCATTCAGGTCACCCTCATCTAGGGGAACATATTCCATGTTTCAACCCTTTTCCTTTTCATGTTGATCATTTTCTATCAGGTTGATAGTGATGACATAACACATAGGAATATCAAGTAATGGTGGATGTTCTGTTACATTGAATGAAATAAGATGATTCTTCCCCACTTTAATCAAGGTTTTTATTCAATCTATTTTTCCATATTTGTCCATTTATACTTCTGACCCTAGTGGTGTATAGTTTCTTTCACTGTATTCTCTCCCCATCTTAGACTATAAAAAATTACTTTGAAGTAGTTTCTTGTCATATTTTCTGAACATAACCCATCCAGTATATGTTTTTATAGTGATGGGAGGAACACAACAGATGTTGATCATTTCTTTTTTAACCCAAATTTAGAGAATATTGAATCTCTCAATGGATATAGTGTTAAATAAAATCTCCCCATACCTTTATTGGGGGGTTCATATGAGGAAGAAATTAGACTTGATTTGTCATGTTATTAAGGATCAAATCTTTCATTTATGGGATTTAATGACAATCGAGATATACATGAAGATATAAATCACCATTTTCTAGTGGATTTTGGTCAATATGGAATCTCCATTAATATCCCTAAGACCCTCTGAGAGTATGTTGAACTTGGTGACAGTGATTGAGATATAAATTCCACAGGCCAGTGGGATGGGGGTTGTTGGCAGTGGCTACCAATGTTCCCAAATTCCTCAAAGAAAATCATTATCTGAGAGGTGGATTTAGTGGTAAATATTCATATAAATTAGTCATCTAGGTTCACACCTGGATGGCTGATGTGATATATTATATTGTAGGTCATTTGGTGTGGCACATATGTGCTCATATAGGATACGAGTGTGATTGTAGTTCATGATGAAAATAATTATTTATTGGATGTTTTTTGGGTGATATTTACTTTAGTATTCTTGTTGGAAATGAATTCTTATATCTTAGAAGGTATTAATTTTATGTCATATTCCCTATCCACTGACTCTATTCGTGATGTTAGGGAACTATTAAAGCAGGTTAATTCCATTTGCGTGAGCAAATAACCAAAGCGTTACCCGGTACCCTTTCATTTTGCGAGGCTATAACATTGAAGGATATTGTATTTGTGGTGTTCTTGAGTTATAGCGGTGTAGAAAAGTGAAATTATCTATATTCTCCCCATCATTGAATATAGATACATTGCGTTTCCTTAGATATCAACTGATAAAATTTTGTTATGAAATGATGGAAAGCGTGTTGCAGTTTTATGATGTGATTTTATTTTTTTAGAAACTAATCCATAGAGAAAGAAGCCAGATCCTACTGAAGATAGAAAATTTTTATGGTTTTAATGTGACCCTTGTATCATTTATAAGATAATTATCTATACATAATCCACTAATCTGAAATATTTTAGTGTCTCTAAGATATTAATTTGTTTTCTAGTTCATATGGGATCCCATGGATAGGAGTAGTGAGTGTCCATAACCTGATGGGGAAGTTTTTCATGGATAAATCTCTCCATATGTCAATGTAATCCTCCTCATCAAACATACAAGCCTCTATCTGGTCAAACCATGGAAGATACTTTTGATAGTTTCCTGTTGAATAGGGTGGAGCACTGCTAGAAGTTGTAGGGGAACTATATATGGTTGACCGTGATGTTTCAAGAACCTCTCTATACAAAGGCATTAGAGCTTTGAAAACCACTCCATAGAAATATGTATAATATTTGAACACCTCTTTGTATAGAAGTGTTTGTTCGTGGTAAGTATTTCTTTATATGTGGGAGATATTTCCTTGGGAAGGTTGACCACGGTATGTGTTTGGAGAAGAGTCCATGTGATCAATCTCTACACTACCATGAGGAGGACTATTATGGAAATGAATTTCTTATAATTCATTGTAAGAGTTAGCGGATCCCTGTCATATAGATAATATGCCTTGAACAACCTTGAAGACATTAACAATGAGAAAATTAGGAATATGTTCCATTTTCTACTTCGTGGTTTGAATAATTTGACTATCCTTCGGAAATTTTGTAGTGTTATGATCATGTTGTATGATGATTTCTAGAAATTTCTTATAATCATCTAATTATGTGTGAGTACGATCCATCTGCTATGAATCATATATAATATGCTAATGAGACGTATCATTATTTACATTTACATGAGCCTATCTCAAGGCATGATCCATTGTCACATGGCGATCCTTAGTTATCATGGGAGTATAAGCATGATCAATAGAATTTGTGATATGTCATTGGAGTCTCTTGGTAGGCATATGATCTTTATCTGATGCATGTACCTATCAAACATGATGATCCTTAGTTAGACCAAGAATATGAGAAAGGTTTGAATATGAAATCCATACCTAAATATTCCGACAGACCTACGAAATGGGAGAGTGAATATGATCCACCTCCTGTATCACCTTGAAATGAAGCTAGTACATAAATTCTTTAGTGAAATTTGGAATATTCACCTGGAATCCATGATATATAGTAATATTCTAGTAAAATTCACTAATATGAATAAGGTAATGTCATATGGCTTATGGCATTATCAGCTGGTCAGCCCCGACAAGAATGGGGATACATTCCTGATCCTAGAACTTTAGAGTATACCAATGGACTTCTTCAATGGGAATATGATCCTTTCTTGATTCTTGTTCCCCTATCACATTGTGAGACTTGACTAGAATGAGAGTTGTACCCTAGACATGGGCCATTAGAATATTGTTTAGAAATCACTGAAAGGCATGACCCTTATCCCTATGATTGTGTCAAACTTACCTAGTGAGCCCCAATTGGAATGTGAGTATGAGTCGGTTCTATTTCCTTATCATTTATTGTAATATGTCATTAATCTTAATGGATGAGAGAAATAATACACACATACTACAACACATCCACATGTTCAAAATTATTAGAGTGTTGAGTTTTCTTGTCTATAGGGATATGAATATTCACCCGTACCTTTATTTAAAAAATTGTCATAATATTCCAAAATAGTGATTTACTTATTTCAAAAATACATTTTACTTTTATCAAAGTACATGATGAGATATAAGTCTATAAAATGTTTGTCTCTATTATGTACTAGATGATATATTTAAATGAATTAGTGAAATGAGCATGCTATTTTCCTGCTTGTTCCACTAGAATATGTTGTTGGACTTCGATCATAGGGGTAGGGATATGCACAACCCCATGTCTCTTGTGGGAGTATACCCACATGATTGTTCTATGTCATCTAGTATATACACCTTCTTAATTTATACTAATAGAATATTATAATTGGAATCATTAGTGGGAGTGGGGATAAATCCCACCCCTATATATCTTGAGCTTTCCTCACCTATTGAGCCATATGTGTTTCTTGTTCATGGGCGTTATAGGTGGACGTGTGTTGAGTGGTACCCTCAACAGGTGACATGTGGGTATTAGGGGATGGTACTGGAGACGTCAATTGACATATTCCCTACTTGGTTTCACCTAAACTAAGGGAGAGCCGTATTTCCATCCCTGGACCAACTTCATTAGATATTGATCGAGGTAGTTGTTGCATTCCATTAATAAGATCTCAATTCAATTGGTCATGGAATCAATGGTATAATATTAACTCTAACAATCTATAGGTCAAGTGTAATCACTAGTTTTCATGTTTGTAGAACCTCATGGGAATCATACTTTCTAGGGATTGTACCATATCCATGGTACACATGGACCATCTTGATCACCATCCACTATTTGAGTTTTAAATAATGTGATATCTTTTTTGATATGTGGGGGTTAGAGACATAGGTGATTTACCAAAGGGGTATCTGGATAAAAAATTAAATTTCACGTATCGAGATTCTATTAGTGAGGGCAGTATCTACAGTCATATAGACAACAAGAAACATGGCTACAAATTAGTGAAATATTTTTGGCATAATGTTCTTAACCATATATGCATGGTCAACACAATTGTCATGGTATTCTTGATCCAACTATTCTTCTCACATGGACTTATCAACACAGGGGTGGTGGTGTTTTGTGTGAACCTTGGTTATAGAGTATTATCAGTAATATTAATTTTTTATTATTTATTTTCATGTATTGGAGTGAAATATAATGTTTCATGATGCATGATTAATTTATTATTTTTTTATTGGAGATATTCGCATTCAGTTCACCATTTTTTATATTGTGGGAATAGAAAATGTTACAATATATAATAACCCAATAATTTTATTATTATAGAGATTCAAGACGGCTTCATGATTTTTTGTTTCAAAATAGAATGAGGATACCAAATCTTGTATTTGGTTTTGTACGATGATTTATTGGGGGGATTCATTTCCTTCAAAATCATTAAAATCATGTTACCATTTTCATTACTGATATAAAATATCATCAGTTACTTCATCCAAAACTGGGTACAAACCCAATTTCCCAAGGTATGTGGTCAACTGGGGTTTCAAACCTAAAGATTCTTAGGGAATCTAATTTTTTGAGAGGATGGGAGGTTAGGCACATCACACCTTTTTTAGTGTAACTTTTGAATTCTATAGGAATATCTTATAGATTTAACATATGTTCAATAATATCCTCATAATCCTAATATGATACATGTTACCCTAACAAAAAAACTATAGGTCAAATTTCTTTTGTTCAAAAAAGAAATAGGGAATCATGTTATTAAACCCAAATCTATGTATCTAATTTTCATCATCCATTTACCTATAATGAATATATTTTTTTAAATATGAATCCATACAACCAAATACTTCCTAATTTGTTTCCATGTAGAGAGACGATTACTATTTAATAGAGGGTATTGAGATATTAAGATGAATATTACATATCGTGGTTATTGTAGGAATCAAAAAACTTGTAGTTTTTAAAAAACCATGTATCTTAAAATCATGCCAGGAGGAAATATGTTTTGGAAGTTGGGTGCTGAAAATTTGAGATTGAGTCTCGAGGATATGTCCTAGATATCATAGTTATGTATGGAGTTAGAGTTATAACAGTTCAATCATAACCTTTTGATTGGACCCAAGTTATATGTCCTCATATGGGATAATATTATACCATTACACTCATCGATGATTACGTACATAGGCTACCCTAGTTGGTAGAGATTCTTGATGCCAATGAGATATTTATTTCCACTACCAAATCCAACATAATCAATGATCGGTTTGAGAAACAATGTATGGAAAATAATTTTCCACTTTTGATATAGATGTGGGAATTATTCACTAGAATGACCCATGTGGTACTTATATATGGATATCAGGGCATAAAAAGGTTTCCAATGTATTAGGGTTATGGTAGGAATCATAGTCATCATAGTTCTGTAGATTATTCCTTACACACTTCCTTTTCCTATATGATTGGGACTTACAAATTATGTATTAACAAAACTATCAAGTCCCAATATTTCCTTTTTACTATAATAGTTTATTATGAAAATGATATAGTCATTGTAACTCCCTAATACCACATTAGATATGCTTAGTCTGGGAAATAGGGGGAGGAAAATGAATAGTTTCCCTGCTTATGGATGCATGACTTATGTATTAAGTCAAACCATTGGTGGTTCAATATGGAACTCCGACCTTAAGAAGGAATCTTACATATCTTGGTTGTGGAAGGAATCTATGTTCTCATAGTTCACATGGTCAGGGTTTACATGCTTAGGCTACCCATATGATTAAGTCTTACACATTGAGGATGAAAAAAATTATCATGTCCCATGCTGCCATTTATGACCTAGCCTTATTTCCATCCAAACACGCACTAAATGTATGATCTACAAGCATTGAATTCCTATATGACACGTCAAATAATGTTTCCCTAACATATCATAGGAGATTATCATGGTCCAACTTGCTTGTCCATGGGACGTCACATATCTTATATGTCTTATTTGAGGATTATTTCAAGACATATGATGACTCATTCGTAGGACATTGCAAGACCTAGATGGTTTTCTTTATAACACTTTATATGACCCCAATCACTTGTCTAGAAGATGATGAAGGATCTGGATGATGTATCATGGTTTCATTGTGAGATCCATAAGAAACACATAGAGGATGTCATGTGAGTCATTGTGAAATGTCTCGAAGGGTGTCACATGTGCTAGCTGACATATATGGAGGACATCACAAGAACTAAATGGAATGTCTAGAGGATATAATGAGACCAGGATGGTGTACCTGGAAGATGTCATGATAACCATTTAATATGTTTGGGTGACAAATCAAGGCCTAGATAAGATGATATGGTGCTTCCATGTTGGTTAAGTGACTTGTATAAATAGAAATACAAGGATTAACTAATGATACTGGATGGTTTCACAGGACTATGGTGGAATTACCTAGGGGAACCATATGAATTCCATCAAAATTTATAGGGGACTTTGGGTGATCCAAATAGATATCCAAAGGAGTGTATCATGATCTAGGTGATAATTCCTTGTGCTATCCCATGAACTGGATGGTTCATTTGAATCACATTAGGATAAACGCTTGTACATTTCAATTATGTCTTCTATTTATTTGTCTTATATCCTAAATTTATATCATGAATGCCTTAGATTTATTTAGTTTCAACTTATTTTATGTCTTGTGTGATCTAGAAGATGTTCTAAATGTCCCTCATGTGTCTTGATAGAATTCCTTGACATGATATATTGGTGATCATGAGAATTTATTTATGTAAGGTGCATGATCATTTCTTCTATTCACCTAGATATTACCATGAAAAAACATGCCAGTCCTGAGATCATACACTCAGAGAAATATGATATAGTGTCTATGTTGGGATACATGAATTTATTTTTTCACCAAGTGTCGAAGGTTATTTTTTTCACTAAGGTTTGGGGGAATTATTGGAATCTCTACTCTAGTAATTTTACATATTGTATATTGTATAACATGTCGATCTGAGCTAGAGTCGGAAAAGGAATTTGGTGCCACATGTCATTGTGATTCTATACCATGGATTGATCTGAGGGTGTCACTTCAATTTCAATGAATATGAGAGTAATCCATCACTGCCTCCTTTATGGGATTATCTCAAATTAAATTGGATTTGTTGAATCCTATGGATACAAAAAAGGACTTCGATGTTTTCATATTGAAATTTCCTCGAGCATTTATGTTATCCGGGCACCTATTTAAAATCCTTTGCATGATCATGGGTGACATAAATAAGAATTTTCACATGATAAGGCTCTTTCATCAGGGGGCCTTCACTGGATCTGGTCAACGTGTCAATTAGTCTTACAAGACCACGTCTTAGACATCCATACTCCATAACATGATTTTAGTGGCCATGATATTCCCCTAAATCATTATATTTTATTACCTTTATTTATTTTAAAAATCCTAGGGATAATGGGAGGATTAATGTGTATTTTTTTAGACAATTACACAATTTTTTGCTGATGAATCACGTGATAAAAAAGGCCTTTTGGGGATATACAAGAATTTTAGGGACAACCTCATCTGTTTTTACTTAAAGAGAAAAATGGGGAGTGTGAGGTTAACTGAATATAATTGAGGCCCTTCATGTGATGAGGCTAAAAATCCAAAATGTCTTTCTCAAGACAATATAGACATGCCATCATGGTCTCATGGTGCCTTTTTGATCATCAAGGGGTGCATCTTATGATGTTTATGACACCAAGTTGTTCCTGTATCCTATATTTATTTTATTTTATTTTATTTTATATTATTTTATGAAGGATTGAGGGTCGTGTGAGTTGGCATGGATGTCGTCATGGAAAACCATCCTCCTAATCAGTGATGTGTCACATGATCTTTATGACCGTACGAGACTTCAAATTTTTTTATATTTCACTCATATTTTCTCCGTATTTTTGGATGGTTTTTCAGGTGCCTGCCGATTGAAAATCCTTGCGGTCGGGGGGACCTTATCTAGCCACCGCCTCTTAACAACTGATTGTTTGAGGCACCATTTCATGAATTGGAGGACATTTCAAAATGTGTTCCATGGGATTTTCTTAAGGCTATGAACCACATGTAGAGCCATAATGTGACCTTATTATGGTCACATGGTCATGTAACCCATGGAGGTTCATGTGATCTACGGGTCTCAACCACCTTCTTATTAGTTTGATTTTATGGGGGTAATAACACCCATAACCAGGTATTTCATTCTTTGTGAATTTGTTGTTTCTCTTTTGGTGAGAGTGAACAGATTTTTATAAAAAACTAATTTTCTACCCCATAATCCGTATACTCATAATTATGGAAATTCGGTAGAAAATAAAGTTCCTTATAGAGAATTTTATTGCCCGTTTTACATACTTATCATTGTCACTATCCTATATCACATGGTAAACTCAAATGAACAATTTCACCAATAAATTAATTCAATCCTGACTACTTCATACTCTACAATATATCGTATATGAAACAAAAACTCTTATTAAACCATTTCATTTCTCATATCTAGTAGATTTACATAAGGATCGGTAAATAAATATTTTGTATCCCCCCAAATCCTACAAAAATAGGCCAAATACCAGAGACTAGCACAAAGGGTATGAATCAAAAAATATGAGAGAGATAACCCTTTTTTATACCCACGAGTGAGAAATATCCATCAATAAATGATAAAATTATAAATAAAACTTTCCAAAACTCCTAATAACTATCCAATAATGATTTAAATAATTTTAGAAAAATAAAATAACAATTATAGAGTCAAATAATAATAATAATAAACCCTATAAGGCTACAACATCACCAACTTTAACAAAACACTACAATACAAGTTCGTAAATTATGTCATGTTCTCTAAATATGACCTATAAATATATAAAAATAGTACATATAAGTATGGGAAATCATATATATAAACACATTTTGTTCCTTCATAGAAAATCTTTTATTAATGTAAGAGAATAATAATAAATAATCCTTGAATAAATAGTTAAACTAACTCGTGTTTGAGCCCATGTCAACTAAAAAAGCATGTTATTATATTATCATTATCCTAATTCATATACAATATATAATATAAAAAATCCTTGAAATATATCAATGTAGGTACCCCATGAATGATTCCAAAATATTCTATAATCTATCATGTTATTACATTCCCATGCCATCTCAAAACCACATAATACAAACTCAACCAATAAATTCACATCAAAACCGCAATCTCCATCCATATACTACAGTTACATACCATATCCACCTACCAAAACCAATCTATCCATGTAACAAATACCACTACAATTTCTATTTAAGCACACGAATACTAAAAGGTAGAGTCATAGAGGGGTAGTAGTCAACCATATATATCAACCATACCCTCTATATTGTGAGTCCAGCAAGTTTTTAAAACCTCATATATGAGTTGGTAGTAGTTCATGGATTAGGTGGTGGTGTGTAAGATATAACTAAAATATTAATAATATATAATATAACAAAAAACCCATAATAGGTTCCACTTAAAATAAAAACATCACTATAACCATAACACATCCGCACACTATCACAATAATACAACAAAAAAACTAGTGTTTATGATAACCACATAATAAAAAATAATAATAATAAAAACCACCACACATTTCTTCCCATTTTTACTTTATTATCAATTATAAAATGATCAACAAAAAAATTGATATTAAAACTTAATTATCCATTGTAAACATTAGTTTAATAATTTACCATATCATATAATCCACACAAATAATCTATATTTTCCACCACTCATAATAATTTTACATTTATATATTAATTAATAATGAAAATCATGAAATTATCAATTTAATCCTATTAAACATTATTATTAATCAATTTATTTATTATTTTCAACATGCTTCTTCATCCTAAGAAACTAAAATAACACAAATACATCAATCAGATAACAAGATTAATACAACAACCACTCCAAATCCTCTTATACTACAACATTAACATTTAATTAATAATTACCATATATCATTAAAACAAATAGAGCTACCAAAACATCAAGAAAAACAATCCCATTTTTAACCACTTATTTACCATGATATCAATAGTTTAAATCTACTTCCACATACTAAAATAAAATATCAATAAAAAAGAAAACAAATATATCACCCACATAACTATAATATCATAACCCACCATGAATTAATATAAATCTTATTCTATAAATATCAAAAATCCAAATAATATCTCAGAGAGAATCTAAATCATGATTAAAAAGTATCAATAATAGGAAAAAATTTACCTACCTTGAATGATTATTGAACCAAAATAATAATAAAAGTATTGAACATTTTCTTTAAGAACCCTTATTTCCATAATTATTCACCCAAAAAAATATAACACAAAAAAGAACATAAATCATACATGATATCCACAGACAATCCATATACATAATCTCTTACGATATAATAAAATACATAAGTGTGGATGAATAATGAAGAGGATTAAGATAATTTAAGAAGACATGATATCAAAAAACTATGTATATAGAGATAAACTAATTGTAGCTGAAACTGCTAAGAGAAAATCTCACTAATTCCAAGGTATTTTAAGAAGAATAAATGAATTAATTAAAAGAGATTTGATATGAAATATTTAATAAAACTTTATATATACCAAACCATGATGTCATTAACTAAATAATGTAGTGGTTTAGTTTTATTAATTTTGAATGAAAGGAAATTACAAATTAGTATTATGAAATCAGAAATATATTTTAGTCATTTATATTTCTATAGAGAAAATTTTATATAGACCATTGCATTGTTAATAAACCACAATAAATTTCAATAATTCCTAGATATTAGAAACAATGGTTATTATTTCTTTAAAACACAAAAAAAAATTCAATCTGGTTAGAATCCATGACCATTTTCCCACCCAGCATGAAAACCCGAATCTGACATAAAATAGTACACTAGAAAATGTCATCAAAATGTTTAGATATCATAATATATGTCATGTTTTAAAACTCATGAAATAGTAAGATCCCAATATGGACAACATCAAAAAATTGTATTATCTTTCAAAACTGAAACCAATCTATCAAAAGTATTTACAAAAAAATCCATAAAACCATTATGTTATAGATTGTTAACCAAGATGTTTTTTCCTCAAAAGTTCAAAAAATAATATCTTCATCTGTATTAAATTTAATAAAATTTCTAAAATATCTACAATACATATTAAATTCTATGTACAGGACTATGATAGTTAAGCCTTTGCATTATCTAACATAAGTAGATAACAAATAAGGGAGAACATGATAAATTTAATTTAATAAAACATCTTACATTCATAAATGTAACTTCCTACTATTTATTAATATTTAATTAAGAAATTAATAATATTATCCTGGGTTTATTATTATTTACTTTTTTATATATGAACCCATACATAAAAATCACATATTCTAGTGTCAATAAACAATATTTCACTATTATTCATTTTTAGAGAAAATATTGGTTAGTTTTTGTAGATATTTTTTAGAAACCTGTAAATAATAAAACCATACATTAAAAGTGGAATCATCCTCTCAGGATCCTTTTTTTCACAAATAATGCTTTTAGGATATAACAAATTTTTTCATCAAAAAATGTGTACAAATTTCTTCTTGACCTCATCGTTATACCTAAACATCGATAAAACGATGTGTAAAAAATTTAAAATCATGGTATACACACAAAAATAATAGTAAAGGGAATAAAAGTAATAATCCTATTAGTCAATTGAAAAACATGAAAAATATGAAAACCCATGAAAGCCCTTCTCTTAAAAACAAGCACTTTTACCTAGAAAGGGGAAGCACATTTATTTTAAAAATATCAATTACCATACCTTTTTAAAAAAATTATTCCCATAAAAAATCAATATAAATCCTCGATGTCTCAGGTAGGTTTCTTGGGAAATAATCATCAGAGAACCTTATAAAACCCCATGAAATTGGAATAACCATACAAGTAACATCTAATATAATTCATCACAATACATAATCACTAACTAATGAATTGGAGAACTATTTCAGTTCACCCATCACATATGATATATTGATATCTCTTATGAACTATAATAGGAATCAAACCATTGTGAATAATTTCTATAGACCATATAATAAAGAAAAAACTTGGAAAAATGTTTTTAACTTGTGTACAAATAATTTTACTTATTGAAATACTCTTTAGAGAAATCTAATCCAAAATACCTAGAAAAGTATACAAAAGGATTTTTTCAAAATAGAAAACAATTTATTATAATAGAATCCAAACATAAATTAATGGTTTCTATGGAATAAAAATTCAGTGTCATTTTATACTTTAAAAAATATCATTTTTCTTGTCTTTTTAAACGAATGTCTAGGCATCCCGTGAAAAGATTATTTTTGAAAAAACAAGAATGAAATTAAAAAAATATTCTTTTTATTTATGAATAATTTATTTTTTTATAAACATATCCATAATTTTTTTTAAATTTCATGTAAGAAAAATGGCTATAAAGGTAGAATTGAAATAGAATTTTTAAAATAAATTCCATCACATTAGGTTCAACTCATCACGTAAATTCATTATCATCCTTAATAATAAACTTATGATAATTTTTTAATTTATTGAGGAAATTTTTAATTTTTATTACTCTTTTTATTTAACATATATATTTGATTTAATAACTTCATTATTATTTAAGATCACTTCATTTTTTTATAATGATATTATGTTCATAAATCTAAAATTACGTCGATAGGTTGAAAATTATCAAAGGGATAATTATTCCATCATAACCATAATAATAATGAAACAATTATAAATTTTTAAATCAATTATATGTTTAATCCCAACCATTATATATGGTTACAAAAAATGAACTACATTTAAATGATGGATATAGTAGGTCATACATACACATGCGTAATGTTTCCATTTTTCAACGATCATTATGGAAATAAATTAATTATTATTTTAACACCATTAATTGATAAAAATATCATAAATATCATATTATATCTTAAAGTATATATTTATATATCATCTATATGATTTGTTAGTGAAAAAAAACCACATCACTCTATGGAGGTGGCAGTCGACACGTGCACATGGATGACATTACAACATTTCAGTGACTATAAAAGTATCATGGTAAGTGATACATTATATTTTACAAAATATAAATAAATAAAAAATATCATATATACAAATTAATTCCATCATTATAATCCTTCAATGATTGACAATGATGGAAAATGATGTTCATCGGTTCATGAGGTGGTTTTCTATTATTCCCATGAACAATGTTTTACAATCCCATTTGATGAAACAGTCGATGAATATGGGTTGTTACATTTAAGAAAAATTAATTAATATGGATAATATATTGTCTTTTTTTATAATAAGGGTAAAATAATATATTAAGGAGAATGGATAAGAAATATAAAGAATGTATAGGTTAATAATAATACCTCTTCTTCAGACAACCATCTTTTCATAACAGCCAAGGACCTCAATGGTAGGACTTATTATGTCAAAAAGGCCTATATAACATGTTTAGGGATGGTATTAATGTATTTGGGACGATATTATCTGACGCATATGGTTTTTTATGTCTGATGTAGTGGGAAAAAGAGATAACCTTTTATAAGATAGGGGAGTGGTATTTTGGGAATTTCACAAAACATTAAATTAATATAAATTAATTTTGAAATAAAAATATATCCAGACATATTTGTATAAATTATATTTTGATTATTGGTCTAATTAATTTAATAAAATAAAATTTAGACATTTTTTGACATTATTTTTTACCCTTGACTTTTAGTTTTAACCACATATTTACCCCTTCCACACTTATAATGACAACCAAGATTTTTACTCCTTGAAGGTCAAAATTTATACTATAAATAGAAAAAAGATGCAGAAATAGTCAATTTGTAATATTATAAAAAATTTACAAATAAATTTAATGAATATAATATTCGTAAAAACATTATATCATATAATAAAATACCATTTATTATAAAATACCCTCAATGTAATATTTTAGATCTATTCACTACATTGAATCTAATAAGATTCACAAAATAAGTAATATTAGAACCCAATATTTTAATATATCCATATAATTTCATGTAAATATTTAATATTATTTCATTAAAGTTATTCTCTAAAATTATAATACTTTTAATATATTTAATATGATTTATTTGACTGTTCCATTAATTGAATATGTACTTCGTCTGTGTTATGTATGCATTTAAGGTAAAAAACAAACAATAAATTTTACGAATACAATACCATGGTGAATATAAATAATATATATTAAAAAATTTATTTTTATCTCAACATATGTTTGGTTATACTCATGTTTAAAATATTATATTTATTAAAAACAATAGAGAGACAAGTGTGACTTTTTGTTAAATATAACATTATAATGGTTATAACCACATAAAAATGAAAAAATTTAATATATTAAATATTGGGATGAATATAGTCAAAAAATACTCATACAAAAAAATTTGGATTCATTTTTATTCATGATAATTTCATTTTTTAACTTTAATTACAATATTATCTATTTATCGTGGTACCAAAAATTAGTAGAGTTGCTTTTCATATTGATAAAAAATAAAATAGAATTATTTATTAAATTTCATCCCAATGATTCTAAATATGGAATCTATTTTTCTAAATCAAAAATACATTAGTTGTAGAATCTAATTTAAAATAAAAATGGAAAATGGAAATGAAAAATGGGTTTTCATCACATTTTATTTTTGAAATATAAAATGTTTTATACTAAATAAAATTATAAATTATAATAAAAAATAATTAATCTACATCAAAAGAAGATAATAAATATTTTAACTTATAAATAATTATATATTTTCTTTTTAAATACATTAAAATAATGTACATTTCTTAATAAAAATCATTATTTTTACTACTCATTGAAAAATATAAATTTTCAAAAAAATGAAAAATTTCATAACAAGAAAATTTTGATATATTGTTTTAAAAAATGATTTTTATGTTATAATGTAAAATTTATTAATGATCCATTAATTAAATATTATATTTATTCATGATAATTCATAAAAACCATTTTATAAGAAGACATATCTTATATGAATAAAATAGCTTTAATAAAAACCGATTTCTTAATTCTTAATAATTAATAAATTAATTTTTTATTTAATTTGAAACATAAATATATATATATAAATATAATTATTTAGTTAAATTTATTCATTACCAAAAAATTTAAGGCATGGTTATAATGGAAATATTTTAATAATACTAATTCATTATTTGTTTAAGATATTTGTCTTCCTTTCTTGTACACTATCAAACATTTTATCCAGCTTTTAAAATATCACGGTGTTACATTATCCCCCATTAAAATTTTTAATCATCTGATTTTGAACTCTTTAGTAGTAATCAATGGTTGTAATTTTAAATTAACTTTTTTTTCCATCCCATATCTTTAAAAGGGTTTATAATATTTCCTCTAGATATGATAGAAAGGGAAATACAATGGACATTTGGGATAACATATACTAGGTTCACAAAAAAAATTAGTGGGATGTGAAGACATGGAAATGAAAGAGATAACTAATTCCGAATAAATGATAGAAACTAATAAGGATCATGGTGAGGAAAAAGGTAACTGTCAGAAAAAAATCTATCGTGGGATAAAAGGCCATTGATTTTTCATACTAATAGTAAATATATAAAATTTTTGTATCATGGTCATATTAAAATATTTGATAAATTATATTTAAACAAGAACTATGAACATAAAAAAAATACTTTCTTGATAATTATAATTTTATACATTAATAAATTTATTCTATAATCACATTTTTCTCTAAATGAGGAGTATTCATGATTATATTTTCTTATATAAACCAATAGATTCATATTATAACTGATAACATAGTACCCAATAATGAAAAAAAGATATTACAACAATCAATATAGATTTACTACAACAAAAATGGTCAGACCAATATAAGATAATTCCCTAAATGAAAAAACTTTCAAATGAAAGAAAACAACTTTGATCTCAAAAATTTAAAATTAACACCCGAAAATAACTATATATCATTCAATAAATAAAAATACTTAATATTATTGAATATATTCTATAATAATATTGATACAAAAAATTAAGACGGATTTGATAATATTTCCTATGAAGATAAATTTAACATTTATCATTAAATAACATCAATAGTTGTTAATGCCTCATTCCAAAACATATATTCCGTAAACATATAACCTCAATGACATTATAATCATTAACATATATCAGATGAATTACCATAAATAGACATCAATATAATATATGATTCCAAAAAATATTCAAATATTATCGATAATATAAAATCCCATATTATAATTTTTACTTAATCATATAAGGATCCCAAAATAATAAACTTTTTCCAAAATTAAATTGGTCAAAAAATCTGTAAATAAAATTTCATTCTCATGGTTATCTATATAATAAAATATATGTTTCTAAAATGAACTTATGATTTATTTTTCATATAAAATAAATAAAGATAGTAATTCTATACTAACCTGATTTTGATGTGGGCCTTTGGTTGACGATGTTCCCTTTTCTCCTTCAGTTGGGAGTAAAAACCCATGGACTCTCCAAATGTGACAGGTTTTCAATGGGCCTTTGGGGTTTCCTTTAACAAAAATTATATACGGATATTTCATATAATATTCCTCAAAATATAATTAACATCATTAATAATTTCATTATTAACATAAAAGTTTAAAAAAATTAACCTCAAAGGTTATAAAATATCTTTTATTTTACATCCCCAAAAGTTTAATAACCCATAATTAACTCAATATAAATTAACATATAACCATAATGGTCAAAAAATATTTTAAAATCATTTCCAAAAGAGAGAGCTCTTCCTCAAATAAAAATTAAAAATATAAAACTTAAGGGTAACATTTACCTAAAAAATAATTGTGTTTTAAAGTACTTCCATCAAATTAAACATAACATTATTAACAATTCTTATGAAAACCCTTAAATAATATTGATTGAATCCCTATACGTATAAACCATAGCCATTCAACATACATCATAAAATGTTAACCATGATTTTCCATCTTATTTATTAATTATTTTTTCTTATAAGTCAAATATATGAAATATTTCATTATTATTTTAATTAAAAAAGAAACCATGTTTCATAATTATAATAGAAGAAAATAATTCATACCTTAAATCTCGACATTTGGGTCTTCATCTTTGTTACTGATATCCCCTTATATTATATAATTATGTCCATCTCTCTAAAAAAATTAATAGTCATGTCCTCCATGAAATTTCCCTTTCAAAAATAAATGTATAAATTAAGATTTTGAAATTAGATAAAAGAGAAATTAGCATCTATAGAAACTTTATAGAAATGAAAATTTATTTCATATATCAAACAGTATCATATATGTGATTTGAATGCTAAAGAATTTATCAAATTCATTTGAATATGATTTTTTAATAATTGTCAAAATAAAACCATCTCAATGGAATAAGAAGTTCATGTGAGAACACATTCCTTATATCTTGATTAAATATCGTTAATTTTTATTAAGTAACAACATTAAAATTTGAAATGAATTTTTAAATGTTAAAATGAAAACAGTCATTATAAATATAATACCATAATAAATTCTATAATACCTTAACCTTTAAATACATTATACTTAATTAAATTAACCTTCAAAATAAAATCTCTAATAATGTCAATAATCACCTTTAAATCTATCACTTAAAACTAACAAAATAGGAGTTTAAGGCATTAATCTTTTAATAAAAACTAAAGATTTAAGCCTATTATTGAATATATAACTCTTTTGAAAACCTCACATGAAAACATCCTAATCTCTAAAGTTTTCTATACCCTACTCTAATACCAACTATAAGGAGAGACCATTAAACAAAATAAAATCTAGTTTATATAGACTATATTTCTCATTATTTTATTCTAAAATATATTCTGAGTTTTGTATTTTAGGGAATTATGAAAAACCCTAAAATAATAAACAAGTACATTACAAGTGGAAACCAACATGCATTATCTAATATTTCTCACAAACAATGATTTTAGGATATAACATGATTTATTTTGTTGAAATATACTTATAATTTACATATTTACCTTATCCTTGTCCCTACTCATCCTTACCACCCACTCAAAAAATTTAAAAATTGAATGAGGGAAAAAATCATAGTGAGGGCTATTAAAAGAAAAAATTTGTTAGTCCATTGAAAAATATCCAAAACCATTAAAAACATTTTCTTAAAAATAATAATTTTTAAACAGAAAGGGTATTGGGTTTATTTTAAAAATATCATTAATGTTATATTTTTAAAATAAATGTTTTCAATAAAACTCATTATATATAATTGATAAATCTTATAGATTCATTGGTACATTAATATCATAGAAACCTTAAAAATATGAATAAGTGTATGTAAAACATCAAATATAATTCTCTTGAGAAAATAATCATTACCCAATTCATTGGAAACTATTTTGGTACACCAATCGTATATGATATGTTAGTCTTACCTATGCTCTACAATGGTATTAATGCCTTCAGAAATAGTGTTCAAGGACTATATCATGGATAAATCCCATTAAAAACTTTTTTAAACTCATGTGAAAAAACTTTTCAAATTTCATAATAGGATTTTAATTTTTAAAAACATCAACAAATGAATACATAGAAAAATAGAATGACTATTTTTCATTGAACAAAACATGAATTAATATAGATTAATAAAAACTTACATTAATGTTAATTATGTCAGGATAATTAATTGTCTCTATATATGTTAAAATCAAGCATTTATTTTTTATTTTTTTTAAAAAGTTAAAGCATTTTTAAAGATATTCCATTTTAAATCCATTTAAATAAACTAGAACAAGATATGAAATTTCATTTATAAGTATTTTATATTCATATAAAAAATCCATAAAATTTTTAAAAAATGGGAATTGATGGAAAATATTTTTAAATGAAATACTAAAAATTGATTTTTAAAATAACATCCCTTACATTGAGTCTGACTCATTACATACATTATTTAACATCCATAATATTAAAATTATTTATATTATTTAATTAATTTATTACCATTTTATGTTCATTGTTCCTTTTATTTCACATATTACCTTGTTATTAATATTTCATTATTATTTATGTCCCCATGGGATATTTTAATGATATTCAGTTCATAATTCCAAAATGATGTTGGTAGGTTGACAGTGGTCCATATGGTCAGTATTCGATCATCATCATAACATTATTTATGAAATAATTATAGTATTTATGCATAAATTATAATTTTAAATCAAAAAATTAATTATGCCAATAAAAAATGAACTAATTTATAGTCATGGAGATGATAAGTCGCACTTACGCATGTGTAATGTTTCCATTTTTCAACTACAATTTTGGAAAGAAATTATATATTATTTTTTGATTATATAATAATAATATTATCAAAAATATAATATTATTTATACAACTATATTTATATATGTCATCTGTGAGATGTGGTGATGAATAATTAATGATAACTCTTTGTGGAGGTGGTCGTCCACATGTACGCACAAATGACATTATTTATTTTCTGTAAATTAAAATTTAAGAAGGTAAATTATATATTATATATTATTAATTTAAAATATGTCATTAATATAACATATAAATGTTAATTATTAATTATAATCCATTCATTATAGGTAATTATAGAGAATTTATTACAACATTTTTTGAGGTCGTAGTTTACAAATAAGAAAAACAATGGTTTCATTTCCCATTTGATGAAAGAGGAAATGGATATAGGTTATTATATTAGCATAAATAAAAATTATTATATTTTAGACACTTTTTATTAGATATATTCAATTACATGAAATATTCTAATGATGTATAAAAATAACTAATAAAGAAACTCATGGTTAAATATGATACCTCTTATTCAGAAAATATCCAATGTAGAAATCCTTTTGACCACTAATGTTGTTATTATACAATAAATAAAGCTAATTGAACATGGTAATGTATTTTATTAAGGTATTTCAGTATTTTTCTATTAACCAAATTTATTTTGAAATTTTATGTTAAGGGAATAATATATTCTCTTTTATAATAGAAGGCAAGGGGATTCTGGGATTTCTCAAGACATTAAATTAATATAAATTTATTTTCATATAGACATGGTTCCAAAATAATTTGTTTTGAATATAGGATGCGTATTGTAACACCTGAGATTTTATGTTATATAAATCATCAAAGGAAACTTTTTCTACACAACACTTGCTTGGCTTGCTTTACATGAAATCGCGACCTTCTTCGATAGCTTGCGTCGTACGCAATACCGAGTTTCACTAAACAACAATATGCTATTAAAATATTATTAAAACTAGAAGTTATGAATAGTAATAACCATTTTTTGAAATTTTATAAATTTTATTTTTCAAAATGGACTTCATTTTTGTATTCGGAATATCGAAATTAGCCTAGGGTGAAATTTTGGTATTTTTCTGAAAACGTTCAATTTTTGATGAATAGTGAAACCACTAAGTGGTAGTTAAAAAAACTGAATTTTTCAAAAAACATAATTTTACCGCTTCTGTGAGTGGAATTTCAAAAATCCGAGAGACACAGTTGATGTCAGTAAGTAAAATGTGGTTCGATGAGATGAAAATAATTTTTGGTGAATAATAACTTTTTTCTTTTTTTTTACCACGGTAAAAAGTAAATAGGGTAATTAAGGGTAAAGATGATATTATTATTACCCTAACACATGTCCTGCTTCTATTGGATAAGTGTAATTCGACCAAAAAAAACTTAGGAATAAAATATGACCATTTAGGCCCACTTGTATTAGATTATGACATTTAATATTATTTTATTTAATGAATAGTTAAAATAGTTAAAATCAATGTTTAATAACTAAAACATTTTTAATATGGGGTTATACATAAGATAAATTCGATTATAAATTTTCATTAGAAATCTAAAATAATTTACTACATAATGATATTTTATTTATAATTTTTAGACTTTAAATAAATTAATTTATATATGACACAACGATGATGCAGTAATTACCCATTTAAGGAAATGTTAACATAATTGATGTTATAAACACCCAAATAAATGTAATTTGAGACTTTTTATGAATACCACTAATTTTATAGGTTAATATGACATGTTAGTATTGATTTAATTAACATGGTTCGAACTAATAATTCTGTTATGATTTTCACAAAAATCAATTACTAAATAGTGTCAAAATTGACATAAAATAGTTTTTAAAACAAATATTGTATTGGTAATTGTTATTTTATTCCTAAAAATCTAAGGTTCGGCCAAATGACTTAGATAAGGTTATATATATTAATAATAAACAACTTGGGATTTGTTTGGCTGCTTATAGTAAGTTTATTAACCTTATAGTATAAGAACAGAAGAAGACATGGTAAAAGTAAAATTATTTAACTTAATGTTAAATCTAAATGATAAGGTTAACATAGGAACCTAAACTTGTCTAGATTCTATTGGATGAGAGGATTTCGATCCATCCCCACCATAGCTTCTAAATATATCAATTTGGAGCTATTTAAAACCGAACGTAACTTTATAATAAAATAATAGTTTTAGTTATTCCAAAGGTTCCCCTCTCCTCCCTTATAAAAGGACACCTCCTTCCCCTCTTCCTAACACCACTTGGAGCCTTAAAGCTCGGCCAACCCCTGCCAATTTCTCCTCTCCACTTTTCTAGAGACATCCTAGAGGTTCTGGTCTTCTTCAAAGACCAATTTTAGTGCCCTAAAAGAAGGTCTCAAAGAAGCACTTCAAAGAAGAGGTAATGCCCGTTATCGATTCTTTCATCATTATTTATTCTTCCACTTCTTATTCTTTAGATATTTCATTATGAAGTAATAGCATCAGTATCACTCATATACTGATATGTTATTATAAGTGTGAAACAACCCTATTTCACCATCTATCCATCCTACGGAAAAAGAAATCACCGCGCGTGCGTACGTACGGAATACCGTCTCCACGCCATGGTGTAATCTATTTTCCACCACCACCTTACTTGGATGGGTATAATGGTGTAAATAATGACCATATATGACTATTATTAAGTAATATTGATTCGGAAATAGTATACATATACTCCAATACAATTCCACGATCATAGGAACGATATCATCACCCATGCGTACGTACGGAATACCGTCTCCACGATGTGATGCGACTCGTTCTACATGATATTGATTTCATAATGATTATATAAATGAATTGAATGAATGAATATGATATATATTACACTAATACCATTATGGAAATGAGGTCTCTATAACCTAAAGAGAAGAATAAGAATTTATTCGATAAAAAACGCATAAGAAAAAAAAGTTATAAACACCCAAATAACAAGTAGCAATGAAATATTACTACTAAGAAGCTAAGAATATTACTATATATGATATCATAAAAATAAGTATGATTCTGGAATAAGTAAATAACATTATTTAAATCATTATATAGGAGGTTCGGACACTTACAAAGCAGGTCGGACGTAAGGTAAGGGAAATATCACAATCTCATTTTTATCCGAGATTGTTTATACTTTGGCATTTACTAAGGTGTATTTTATCATCAACATCCATGTTTACTCAATATGTAATATTATTTCCATCCACATACAATTGTTTAAATCCAATTTTACCCTTCGGTGAGTTTTTAGTAAAGGATATGAAAGGAATCTTTTGTCGTTTTTCGTACGAAGTACTTTTTTGACTTTTCCAACAAAAGTACGAAGAATGTTTTTTTAACTTATACGGCATGAATGGATTTTTAAAACATTATTTACAAGAAGCTTCCTTTACAAGTTTTCAAGTTTATTTTTAATCAACATATTTTAGTTTAAAATTGTATGACATGTTAAGAAAGGAAAATGTTTTTGAAGTAGAAAGGATATTTTCCTCAAGAATGGAGTTCAAGTGTTTTATAAAAATTATTTTCCATATAAGATAATATAGGGTTCTGTTTCTATCCCTATTATTACATTTACTTGATTATGTTGTGATGGAAATATTTTTATGAATTCCTTTATCTTATATGAACTATTTTATGATGTCATGATGTTTAAGATTCTCATTTTTATTACATGGGTTATGCTATGATGTATGTTTTATGATTTTGTGGAACACATAAGAATGGAATCATTATGAGATGGGTGGGACCTATATCTCCCTCCAATGCATTGGGTGAAGATTTTATATCTCATGAGATGGACATGGTTGGAACGGTAGGTTATACTGGTTCAGTGAAACAGGACTGAAACGAGGGTAACTCGGTTCAGAAAGGGACTTTGTCCACTAAGATATTCTTGACAATTAGTCTTGACTAACAAGAAATGATTCTCTATGATTATGTGTGTATGCCACAAAGTTTCATGTTTTAAGTTATGATTATTGTGATTACATTTCACTTCCATGATTTATCCCATGTTATAAAATTATGATCTCTTTTTTAGGTTAAGATTTCCAAAAGTTATGTGCTTATGTATATGATGTGATTGATATTTATTTTTTTTACCCTTACTGAGAATTTGATCTCACCCTTTTGTATGTTTTCTTTCCCCAGGTCAGGAAGAAAGTTATTAAGTAATATATGCCAAAAGGGACTATAGATATGATGAAATAAATGGGAGACAGTGTAGACGCTTTATGAACCAGTTGTTTATGTTTCCCAGTTTCTAAAGACACTATACCTATACGGTCCTTTCGTGGTTTTGTTATATGTTGTAATAAGTATGCTTCAATTTTGAAGTATTAACAATGTTTGTAAAGTATGGGTCGTTATAGTTGGTATCAGAGGAAAGGTATAGTCAGCCTTTGGAAATTAGGATGTGAAAGCCTTAGTAAGAACCCTAAGGATAAGTCTAAGCATAGAACACAATCTTAGTGTTTTAGAAATGGCCATGAATAACCTAGGATAAGACCTTATGTGTGAAATTTTATTCTTGATTATGTGGTTTTCCTATTATAATTAGTGTTGTTCACACTATTCTTCTTGGTTTTAGTCAATGGATGGAACCCAAAGGAACCATGTTAATGCGGAATGCGACGGGCAATGCAATGATTGTCCCCCTGAGCAACCAAACGTTATGGGAGATGGAATGAAAAATCTTGTAGCCATGCTCACACAACTTTCTCAAGCTATTAATCATGCAGGACTTCCAAAGGAGCAAAGGAAGGAGCAACATTCTGTTGAATTCTTCATGAGGCAGCATCCACCTTCTTTCAGCGGGTCTACAGATCCATTAGTTGATGAACAATGGATTAGTACTACTGAAAATATATTTTCAGTTCTTCAATGTTCTGATCATGATGAAGTCATCTTAGAAGTGTATCGTTTGGAAGGTGATGTTGATCAATGGTGGAATCTTATTAAGAATATGAGGAAAAGGGATGAAATTGAGTCTATGGAATGGGACGAGTTCAAGAACTTATTTTTCAATAAGTACTTCCCTCGTATTCTCCGAACAAAGATGGAGAAAGAGTTTCTTGAACTAATGCAAAAGGGTGATGAATCTGTTGGTACCAATGATGTAAATTTTACAAGACATGCAAGGTACGCTTCTGGTATTATTATCCAACCTGAGAGTAAGATCGATCGACTCTTTAGTGGCTTAAAACCAAGTCTTTGAAGGGAGTTAGCCATAAGGTACTTCAATAGCTACGAGGAAATTGTTTGATGTGCTATCAAAGTCGAGATGGAGATTGGAGTAACCCATCAGTCATATGGGTTTGATAAGAAGAGGAAAATTGAATTCAAAGGAATATCTAAAGAGCACACTGAAAAGAAGATGAGCTTTCCCTTATGCTCAAAGTGTGGAAATAAACATGGAGGGAGTTTTCTTAAAGGGAAAAGTAAATGTTTCAAATGTGGAAAGGAAGGTCATCAGGCATTTGAATGTCGCGATGATGGGAAGAAGATGTCTAATGATGCAAACAAAGGAAGGGATACACAGAATGAACCTACTACACTTCAATGTTTCAAGTGCAAGGAGATGGGGCATTATGCCAATAAATGCCCTAATACAAGGGTTGATGATGATGGTCGACGTCAACAAACTCTCAAGGCTAAAGACAAAGGAAAGTCACATGCAATTTCTATCAGCGATGTGGAGTACGATAACGATGTGGTGAAAGGTACACTTAACATCCACTCTAAAGTAGAAAATGTTTTATTTGATTCTGGATCCACCCACTCTTTTATTTCTGAATAATTTTCTAAGGGTATCACCATATTACCTCAACAATTAGACGTTGAGTTAGCTGTGACAACACCTAATGGCACAACAGTCGCATCAAAAGTTTATAATTCTTCTCCGATCGAAGTTTTTGGGAAAGTGCTTCCTGCAAATCTTGTGATCCTTCCTATAGTGGAATTTGATGTGATTCTTGGCATGGATTGGATTTCTTTATATGGAGCTCATATCAATTGCCAAAGAAGGGAAGTCACATTTCATATTCCAGATCAATCTATGATCGTCTATCAATGCAAGGATGAACATAACCTTCCAGTGGAAATTTCTTCTATCTTATGGGTCTTGATTCCACTAAATGAAGGTTATTTATCTCAAATGTTTGGTGAGAAACTCACGATTAAGAATATTCCCATTGTACGGGAGTTTGATGATGTCTTTCCAGAGGAATTACCGGGTCTTCCACCAAATTGTGAAGTTGAGTTTTTAAAAGAAATCGTACCGGGTGCTTTGCCTATTTCAAAGACACCTTATAGAACGGCCCCAATTGAGTTGTAGGAATTGAAGAAGAACCTCCAAGAGAATCTTGATAAGGGATTCATACGCCCTAGTGTGTCACCTTGGGGAGCACCTGTTCTATTTGTTAAGAAGAAAGATGGATCAATGAGACTCTGTATTGATTATAGAGAACATAACAAGATCACTATCAAGAATAAATATCCTCTCCCACGCATTGATGACTTATTTGACCAACTACGCGGAGCTCAATACTTTTCTAAGATTGATCTTCTTTCAGGGTATCATCAATTAAGGGTCAAAAGGGAGGATATACCAAAGACGGCTTTCCGTACAAGGTATGGACACTATGAATTTATAGTGATGCCATTTGGTCTTACTAATGCCCCTGCTATCTTCATGGATCTAATGAATAGAGTCTTTAGAGACTATCTTGATCAATTTGTGGTAGTCTTTATAGACGATATTCTTGTCTATTCAAAGTGCAAGGAAGAACATGAAGATCACTTGAGAATTATATTGAATACCCTGAGAAAGGAGAAGCTTTATGTCAAATTTACCAAGTGTGAATTTTGGCTTCAAAAAGTTGCATTTTTGGGTCACATAATCTCAAAAGAGGGGATATCTGTGGATCCAGCAAAAGCAGAGGTTATCGAAAGATAGTCAAGACCAACAACAGTAACTGAGATCCGAAGTTTTCTTGGTTTGGCTGGATATTATCGACGTTTTGTGAAATATTTTTCACAATTATATAATCCACTCACCAAGTTGACTTGGAAAGGAGTTAAGTTTGTCTGGACAGAATAATGTGAAGAGAATTTAAAGGAGTTGAAAAGAAGGTTATCCAGTGCACCTGTGCTCACACTGCCTTGTAATGGAGAAAGGTTTGTGATCTATAGTGATGCATCCAAGAAGGGATTAGGGTGTGTTCTTATGGAAAATGATATGGTGATAGCTTATGCCTCACGACAGTTGAAAATCCATGAGAAAAATTACCCGACACATGATTTGGAGTTAGCTGCGGTAATCTTTGCATTAATGATTTGGAGGAATTACCTTTATGGTGAAGGTGTGATATTTATACTGATTATAAAAGTTTAATGTATATTTTCACACAAAAGGAGATGAATATGCATCAAAGAAGATGGTTGGAGCTGATTAAGGATTACGACTGCTCAATCCATTACCACCCTGGGAAAGAAAACAAGGTGGAAGATGCATTAAGTCGACAAGACCATTCTAGTTTATCCATGATGAGGATCACAAAATATCCAATATTTATGGATTTACAAAGGATGGATCTTGGAATTATAATGAAAGGGGGAAAATCTTATCTTTCTCAAATGAATGTTCAACCATCTATACATGTGAAGATTAAATAGGCACATAAAGAAGATGTCGAGTTACAATATAAGGTGAGAAATGTTCCTGAGTTCAACCTTGATTGTGATGGGATAATAAAGTTCAGGAATCAGGTTTGTGTTCCTCCCATCCCCGAATTAAAGAAGGAGCTACTGGATGAGGCTCATAGTTCTTCATTCTCTATTCATCCTGGAAGCACGAAGATGTATAGGGACCTGAAAGAGTACTTCTGGTGGGATGGCATGAAAAGAGATGTTGGTGAATATGTCTCTAGATGCTTGGTTTGTACACAAGTTAAAGTTGAGAGACATAAGTCTAAGGGGATGTTACAGTTATTACCCATACCTGAATGGAATTGGGAAAACATTACTATGGACTTTGTCACAGGACTTCCTAAAAAATCCAAAGGCAATAATGCTATCTAGGTCATAGTTTATCGTCTTACAAAGTCTGCACACTTCATTGCTATTAGAGACGATTTCTATCTGGATCAGCTTGCTAGGATATATGTAAAGGAAGTGCTAAGATTGCATGGAGTACCACTTTCTATTATATCTGATCAGGATCCGAGATTTACCTCGATGTTCTGGTGAAGTCTTTAGCATACTCTGGATACAGAGTTGAGTTTCAGCACTGCTTATCATCCTCATACAGACTGTCAGTCTGAGAGAACAATTCAAACCCTAGAAGATATGTTGAGAGCTTGCTCTATGGATTTCAAAGGAGGTTGGGATCAGCACCTACCTTTGGTGGAATTTTCTTATAATAATAGCTTTCACTGTAGTATTCAGATGGCTCCTTATGAAGCTCTCTATGGAAAGAAATGCAGGACTCCAACTTGCTGGGATGAAGTTGGGGAAAGAAAGCTATTAGGACCTGATCTCGTTGATGAAATGGCAGAAAAGGTCAGATCTATTCAACAACACATAAGAGCAGCTCAAACTCAACAGAATAGTTATGCCGAAAACCGAAGAAAAGACCTAGTGTTTGAAGTGGGTGATAAAGTGTTCTTACGAATATCTCCCTGGAAGAGGGTTATGAGATTTGGAAAGAAGGGGAGGTTGAGCCCTAGATATATCAGTCCTTTCGAAATACTAGATCGTGTTGGGAAGATAGCTTACCGATTGGAGCTTCCACTGAATCTCTCTCAAGTTCACGATGTGTTCCATGTATCTCTCCGGAGAAAGTACATACCTGATCCTTCACATGTACTCAGCTCAGAAGTTGTACCGCTGGAGCACGATATTTCTTATGAAGAACAACAGATAGAGATTCTGGATCATAGCGAAAAAGTCCTACGAAACAAGACCACTCGATTGGTGAAAGTTTTATGGAGGAACCACCAATTAGAAGAATCTACATGGGAGCTTGAGGATATGATGAGGTAGAGGTATCCTCATTTATTTGTTACAAAGTGACGAATTTCGAGGGCGAAATTCATTTTAAGGGGGGTAGAATGTAACACCCGAGACTTTTATGTCATATAAATCATCAAAGGAATCTTTTTCTACACAACACTTTCTTGGATTGCTTTACACGAAATCGTGACCTTCCTCGATAGCTTGCATCGTATGCAATACCGAGTTTCAGTAAAAAACGATATGCTATTAAAATATTATTAAAAATAGCCGTTATGAATAGTAATAACCACCTTTTGAAATTTTATAAATTTTATTTTTCAAAATGGACTTCATTTTTGGCTTCGGAATATCGAAATTAGCCTAGGGTGAAATTTTTGTATTTTTCTGAAAACATTCAATTTTTGATGAATAGTGAAACCACTAAGTGGTAGTTAAAAAAACTGAATTTTTCAAAAAACATAATTTTACCGCTTCTGTGAGTGGAATTTCAAAAATCCGAGAGACACGGTTGATGTCAGTATGTAAAATGTGGTTCGATGAGATGAAAATAATATTTGGTGAATAGTAACTTTTTTACTTTTTTTACCACGATAAAAAGTAAATAGGGTAATTAAGGGTATTACCCTAACACATGTCCTAATTCTATTGGATAAGGGTAATTCGACCAAAAACAAACTTAGGAATAAAATATGACCATTTAGGCCCACTTGGATTAGATTATGACATTTAATATTATTTTATTTAATGAATAGTTAAAATAGTTAAAATCAAAGTTTAATAACTAACACTTTTTTAATATGGGGTTATACATAAGATAAATTAGATTATAAATATTCATTAGAAAGCTAAAAATATTTACTACATAATGATATTTTATTTATAATTTTTAGACTTTATATAAATTAATTTATTTATGACACAACGATGATGCAGTAATTACCCTTTTAAGGAAATTTTAACATAATTGATGTTATATACACCAAAATAAATGTAATTTGAGACTTTTTATGAATCCCACTAATTTTCTAGGTTACTATGACATGTTAGTATTGATTTAATTAATTTTTTTAACTAATAATTCTGTTATGATTTTCAGAAAAATCAATTACTAAATAGTGTCAAAATTGACATAAAATAGTTTTTAAAACAAATATTATATTGGTAATTGTTATTTTATTCCTAAAAATCTAAGGTTCGGCCAAATGACTTATATAAGGTTATATATATTAATAATAAACAACTTGGGGTTCGTTTGGCTGCTTATAGTATGTTTATTAACCTTATAGTATAAGAACACAAGAAGACATGGTAAAAGTAAAATTATTTAACTTAATGTTAAATCTAAATGATAAGGTTAAAATAGGAACCTAAACCTGTCTAAATTCGATTGTATGAGAGGATTGCGACCCATCCCCACCTTAGCTTCGAAATATATAAATTTGGAGCTATTTAAAACCGAATTTAACTTTATAATAAAATAATAGTTTTAGTTATTCCATAGGTGCCCCTCTCCTCCCTTATAAAAGGACACCTCCTCCCCCTCTCCCTCACACCACTTGGAGCCTTCAATCTCGGCCAAACCCTGCCACTTTCTCTTATAAACTTCCCTAGAGACATCCTAGAGGTTATGGTCTTCTTCAAAGACCAATTTTAGTGCCCTAAAAGAAGGTCTCAAAGAAGCACTTCAAAGAAGAGGTAATGTCCGTTACCGATTCTTTCATCTTTATTTCTTCTTCCACTTCTTCTTCTTCAGTTATTTCATTATGAAGTAATAACATCAGTATCACTCATATAATGATATGTCATTATAAGTATGAAACAACCCTATTTCACCATCTATCCATCCTACGGAAAAAGAAATCACCGCGCGTGCGTACGTATGGAATACCGTCTCCACGCCGTGGTGTAATCTATTTTCCACCACCACCTTACTTGGATGGGTATAATGGTGTAAATAATGACCATATATGACTATTATAAAGTAATATTGATTCCGAAATAGTATAAATATACTCCAATACAATTCCACAATCATAGGAACAGTATCATCACTCGTGCGTATGTACGGAATACTGTCTCCACGATGTGATGCGACTCATTCTACATGATCTTCATTTCATAATGAATATATATATAAATGAATTGAATGAATGAATATGATATATATTACACTAATACCATTCTAGAAATGAGGTATCTATCACCTAAAGTGAAGAATAAGAATTTATTCGACAAAACACGCATAAGAACAAAAAGTTATAAACACCCAAATAACAAGTAACAATGAAATATTACTACTAAGAAGCTAAGAATATGACCACATATGATATCATAAAAATAAGTATGATTCTGGAATAAGTCAATAACATTATTTAAATCTTTATACAGGAGGATCAGACACTTACAAAGCAAGTCGGACCTAAGGTAAGGGTAATATCACAATCTCATTTTTATCCGAGATTGTTTATACTTTGGCATTTACTGGGGTGTATTTTATCATCCACATCCATGTTTCCTCAGTATGTAATATTATTTCCATCCACATACAATTGTTTAAATCCAATTTTACCCTTCAGTGAGTTTTTAGTAAAGGATATGAAAGGAATCTTTTGTCGTTTTTCGTACGAAGTACTTTTTTGACTTTTCTGACAAAAGTACGAAGAATGTTTTTTTAACTTATACGGCATGAATGGATTTTTAAAACATTATTTACAAGAAGATTCCTTTAAATGTTTTCAAGTTTTTTATTAATCAACTTCTTTTAGTTTAAAATTGTATGACATGTTAAGAAAAGAAAATGTTTTTGAAGTAGAAAGTATATTTTCCTCAAGAATGGAGTTCAAGTGTTTTATCAAAATTATTTTCCATCTAAGATAATATAGGGTTATGTTTCTATCCCTATTATTACATTTACATTATTATTTTGTGATGGAAATTTTTTTATGAATTCCTTTATCTTATATGAACTATTTTATGATGTCATGATGTTTAAGATTCCTATTTTTATTACATGGGTTATGCTATGATGTATGTTTTAGGATTTTGTGGCACACATAAGAATGGTATCATTATGAGATGGGTGGGACCTATATCTCCCTCCAATTCCTTGGGTAAAGATTTTATGTCTCATGAGACAGACATGGCTGGAACAGTAGGTTATACCGGTTCAGTGAAACAGGACTGAAACGAGGGTGAATCGGTTGAGAAAGGCACTTTGTCCACTAAGATAGTCTTGCCAATGAGTCTTGACTAACAAGAAATGATTTTCTATGATTATGTGTGTATACCACAAAGTTTCATGTTTTAAGTTATGATTATTGTGTTTACATTTCACTGCCATGACTTATCCCATGTTATGAAATTATGATCTCTTTTGCAGGTTAAGATTTCCAAAAGTTATGTGCTTATGTATATGATGTGATTGATATTTCTTTTGTTTACCCTTTCTGAGCATTTGAGCTCACCCTTTTGTATGTTTTCTTTCCCCAGGTCAGGAAGAAGGTTATTAAGTAAGATATGCCAAAAGGGACTATAGATATGATGAAATAAATGGGAGACAGTGTAGACGCTCTATGAACTAGTTGTTTATGTTTCCCAGTTTCTAAAGACACTATACCTATACGGTCCTTTCGTGGTTTTCTTATATGTTTTAATAAGTATGATTCAATTTTGAAGTATTAACAATGTATGTAAAGTATGGGTCATTATACGTATGCTTCTAAATAATCTTATCAAATAAAATTTAGGAAAATGTTTTCTATGTTTTTTTCCATAATCTTTTATTTTAAACCCATCTTTATCCTTATTCACACAAATCATGACAAAAATATCTTTTACCCTTTGAGTTTCAATATATTTTATATAAATGATAAAATACCCTATAAATAGTTCATGTTTGTTATTATAACCCATATCCTAAAAATTTAGCTGATTCTCGGATTCTTAGAAATTTTATATCATTTAATAAAGTATTATTTATTAAAATATGTCATTAATATCAAATCTATTCATTATATTGACTCTAGTAATATAAATACAGCAAATAAATAGAGAATAAACTATTTTAATAAATATCTAACATTTTATGTTAATCTATAAAATTATTCTATCACATTAAATAGGACAAATTTTAATACTTTTAAAATGTTTAACAATTTTTTGTAAACCACTATTCAATAAAAAATAAAAATAAAATATCATTTTAAGGATTAATATTCTATATTTCAGAATAAATTCTATAAATGAACAGTGATTTTAGTTATCCTCATGTAAAAAAATATAATATCTATGAAAAACAAGAGGATTAAATTTTTGAATTTTAAATAAATAAAATATTATAATGTTTATAATCACATGAAGATAGAATAATAGGAAAATATATTAACAATTTGGATTATTATCAATGAGATATCTTCATAAAATAAAATTTATTCATGTTTTAGGGTTATTTATTATTCATTATGATTTTTTAACATTAATTAAAAATTGATATGATTACAATTCATATTAACCAAAAATAAAGGGAACCCATTTACTAAATTTAGGACTATTGATTAAAAAAATATAATAAACTATTTAAAAATAAAGACACAATTGATATAGAATTTAATATAAAATTAAACTATAAGAATGCATCATTGAATGGTTTTTCAGAAATTATTTATGTATAATATATTTTTGTACCAAATTCATGAATAATTTTTATTTCGAAACAAATTATTATTTAAATTTAAAATGAACTAATTTTATTTTAATACTTATCCAAAATAAAGTCATACATTTTTAATACATTAAAATAAAATAATCTTTCAATAAAAATTATAATCTTCACTATTCATTTTAAAATAAATCGTTTCAAAAAAATCAGTAATTGACCATATTGTAATTTGGATATTATGATTTAACAAAAAGTGTTATTTGTTTTATAAAATAAATTTTTTAAGTATTCATGAAATTTATTATGTTATAAACTCATGAGAATTACCAAAAATCATTTTTTTAATAATACATTTCTTTGAAGAATAATATAGATTTACTAAATATTAAGTACATGTTTCATAAAACTTATTAAATTTTTTATTATTATTTAGAAACTTTATAGATATATATTAATTCAGTTAATTGTTTTCATTCTCTCTATTTTAACAACTAAGTTATAACTTTAACATTTAATTAATAGTATTTTGTTGTTCATTTGGGCTTAGAGTGCATATCATATACATTCCTGAAAATTGTATTTTCCTTTTAAATATTAGGATATAACAATGTAAATTATTTATTATACAATATTATAGAGAATTAATTCAACAAAACTAATACAGTGATTTATTAACAGTCTTCCATGAAATTAAATTATTATTGAGGAAGCTAAAATTTATTCTGTAAATGATCATCTAACTTAATAAATTTATATTTTATTAGATTATTAACATTTACATTTTAGTATAATTATATTAAAAAATGAATTAACCCATTTTCAATCAAATAAAATCTATGAATAAATTTCAAATGATTTATGTCTCAGAAAAAAATATTAATTCATAAAATTAGTAATTAAAATTTTAAAATTATCAATTGAATAAAATTAATAATATTCTACGTAGAAGATTTTCGCAATAATCATTTTTAATATCCCAAGAAACAGTTTCCAATCCCAATTAATTTCTCTATGAAATATCAAAATAAAATGAGAATTGTTTTAATAAATAAATATTCTTTGTCTAATTGGAGTCAGCTTCCCATCTGGGTCTGGGTTTTCTTCTATTTTCTTAAATATGAATTTATCATATAAAAAATATCATTCATAAAAAATGGAACTCTGTATATTGTAAAAAAACATCCATATACATTTCATTCTCTGCATATTTTAAATTGAAATTAGATTGT
Source organism: Viscum album (assembly GCA_963277665.1). Lineage (NCBI taxonomy): Eukaryota > Viridiplantae > Streptophyta > Magnoliopsida > Santalales > Viscaceae > Viscum > Viscum album. The sequence goes on along the minus strand of OY728153.1, from coordinate 602,472,881 downwards.
TTTCTATTTATATTTTATATTATCGCTTAATCACCTTATATTATTTTTTTCTTCCCAAAACTCGTCACATTATTGGAAGAAGAAAAAATCCCTCGCTCAAATGGATTCTGTAACTCTTAATATTTATTTGAATAAAAAAAATCTGAATTTTTATCCATCTTACATTTATTATACTTTATCATTCCTCAAACATTTTAATTAATATTCAATCGATGTTATATGAATTTTGACTCTATAAAATGATCTCATCTTCCATCCATCACATCTATTAATCAATCTATTAATTCTGCACTGATAGAGTGGAGACTAATATATTTTATAAATAAAAAAATTATATGCACTCTATAATTACAATTATATTATGGGTGAGTTATTAAATTTAATTCTTTGAAATTACATACTAATTAAGTGTGTTTATTTCTATTTAAATGAGATAAAAAATTTATTAAAAGAAATAGATTAACATTTTTGAGAAATTAGATTTTTTTAGAAGAAGAATTGAATAATTTAATCCCAAGTCATAGGATATCAGTTTTCTAGTGATTATATAGTATATTCATAACCTATAATACTGTTACTATTTAGTTTAATAATATAATAAGGTTGATCGTTTTATTAACTCGCAACACCAATCTTTATGTGTATTGATATATATTGTAAATATATTAATACTTATATATAACAGTTAAATCATAGGCACTACATTGGGGTTTATGAATATGAGTAACAGAATTATGAAAAATATGTAGTTTTTTTCCTAAAATATTTTAATTTTTTGATTAATTCTTATGAAATAAACACTTAATTTTGAGTAACGTAATTTAATATTGTATAAATGAATATTCATGAAAATGATTTTTACTAAAATTAATTTCTAATGTTTTTTTAAATTTTATTCAGAAAGGTATTATAGTTTGTAATTAATCATATTAAAATTAACTTACATTGAAATTTGGTGGTTTTCTAAAATGATTTATTTTTTCTGAATAATGAACAAAAACTAATTTTTCACATAGATTTATTTCTTTTCAATAGATAAATTAATGTAAAATTATCATTATATATTCTACTTTTTATTAATGTTACTTGTCATAAATTGAAATTATAATAACATAATTAAATCCATTTGTATAAAAAATAATTATGATTTGAATATAAGTTAATATTTATTCTCATATTTTTTTTCTTGAATCAATTCTTCACTGAATTTTATGCATTTTTATTAATTTTAATTTATGTCATTTTTAGATATTTAATCCTAGAAATTTTATACCATGTTTTCAATAATAGGGATCTTACTTATAAAATTGGCAACATTCATTAGATTCATTACGAATGGTAAGAATGGTAAAAAAAATTCACTTAATTATGGGTAAAATGAGAAAAACATGGTTAAAACATCAGAACAAGGACTTAAAATTTTGATAACAGATGCCTTCATCCAATTGGATTAGTGGGTTTAAACCATCAAAATCCATGTTTTGAGAAAATGTAAACATGGTTCCTTTTTTCCTTGATTATTAATTTTTTTAAGAAAATGATATATACAAAATGTCACTCTATTGACTTTAATATCTCTAATATTTTTCATAAGTACAAATGGATTTAATATTTTTTAATAAGTGTTTATTTGGAATTTGAACTATTTTTTTATCATGGTAATTTATTTGTAATTTTTAAATGCAATAATTACTATAAATTCTTACACAACACTAACATAATAATTTTTCAAGTAAAAGAAAAATAAAATATATAATTTTAATAATATTAAGTGTAACATAATTATAATAAATTATAATGTTATATAATATATATATATATATATGACATATTATTGATGTGATAAATTTTCTTATTTGAATTCCATTTTAATATTATTTTTTTTGAAATTTAATTATACGAATAGTTCTAAAGATGACATTAATGGTATCTTATGTTAAATAATATTTTATTAAATGGATTAAAATTAATAAAAATATTATATTATTCCTAGTGAATGGCATACATTAAAAAATATCCAAAAACTCAATTTTTGTCAAAATTTTCATTTTATATTAACATTACTGACTCCTAAAAATTAGATATTTTTGATATCATGGTATTCATCAAAAGGATTAATAGTGTGTGAATACTAAGATATAAGGGATACAACGTCACATTGAGATGAATAAATATTATTTTATACGATGATATAGACTTATACTTATACTATCATGGAAATTTATATTAATTTTTGTCAACTTGAACCTGAATATTAAATTATTTTAGTTTAATATTTCATGTATTTTTAGGGGTTCCACTCCCCTACAATATAAAATAGTATCCCATCATATTTTTATATATAGTAAATTAAAAAATATACCATGATCAAAACTAAAACAATTTTATTTTTAGACTCATTATCCATGTATTATATGTGTTTTTTCATAAAATGAAACATCAAGGGTCCTTCTGAAGCGATCTAGAGGATTTTTACTCAAGAAGAGGTAATCATATTTATCGACTCTTTAAAACTTCACTTTTCTTTTATATCTTTTAAATATTATGTAGAAATAATAAAATAAAATATATAGTACCATTAATATAATAAAATCACATTATTTATATATTTCAAAAAAAAATTACATCTCTTTAACAAATTTTTAAAAGAAAAAACATTGCTTGTGTGTATGTACGTCTTATCGTCTCCACATAGTTGTGTAATTTGTTTTCCAACATCTGTCTACATGGATGGTTATAAATATGGAAATGATGAATATTAATTACATTTATTACATAATTATATTCCAATAAAAATAATATATCATTCACCATATTTCACATCCACCCATTAAAAAATGATAACACTACCCATGTATATGTGGGGACGACCTGCCGTACAAGTGATGTGATTAATTTATCATCCATGTATTCAAAATAAAATTTAAAATATGTATATAATTAATATATATGATATTTATATATTTATTAACATTCTATAGATTATAAAACTTTCAGAAATTAATAAGAAATGAAACCAATGATACTAAACATACACAAAAAACGAGACAACTAACACTCAAAAATGATAATTTAAATAAGATAGTTATTAATAAAGAGTTATTAATATTTCATAATCTGATCATATATGATATTATAAGTATCTATATTGTTATGTTATATAATTATAATAAATTTAAAATTAATTATATATTATAATAAAATGATTTACCAAAAATGTCAAACCTAAGGTAAGGGTTATTTCAAATTATCATTATTATTTGATATTGTTTATGTTTTTGATTCCATTGAGAGATTTATATGAAATTTATATATTAAATTATATATATTTTATAATCCTATATTTATTTATTAAATTTTTATATAGTAGTATCATTTTCCAATCTATGGTATTTAAAATGATTGTGAATTTTTTTATGAAGTATAGTTTATTTCATCTTTTTTTGGGAAAAAATTTCATCCATGTCCTTGTTTTATATAAAATGTTTCCTAGAATTTATTTAGAATTCTAATAAGATTTTTTAAATTATTTTTTGTAGAATTTTTAATCTCTATTAATTTTTTTTGCGGAATAGATTTTTTTCCATTGCGGTACTTTTTATTTTTTACTAAAAAATGTTGAAGGAATATTAATTTTAAAATACTGGGCATGAATAGAATTTCCCAAAAAAATGACTGGACAATGTTTTAAATATTAAATTATTTTTTTCAATATATCATTACTTGTAAAAAAATTATCCTAATATTCCATTAATTTTTCTATTTTAAATAAGGGATTTGAAAATTAACATTTTATTATCCTCAAGAATATTTCCAATGATATTTTTAATGTATTTTCATATTTTTAAATATACATTGTTGAATATTATGATTCCCTAAGGATGCAATGTAATGGAACTATCAGCCATATACCATTAGATGGTTTATGAAAAGTATGAATAGGGAATTTTTTAAGATTTTATATTTTAGTTCATCAGATAGATATAGTTATAGATTACTATGTATGGTTAATTAGGATTTACTATTTAATCCTTTGGTGAATCCATTGGAAGTATTATGTGATAGATACGGCCTGAAATTATATAGTGCCTTATTGAATTACTAGGTCCCATGAGACAAAACATATTTGGAATTTGGATAAGAAATTACTCATCTATGTAATATCCCTAATAATAATGACTCTATGGTAAGTTTTAGATGTATGGAATTGAGCATTCAAAAACTATTAATTTATTATTGATACTTATCTTATTAATCAAATAAGAAAGGACCCTAGAACCAGTTTCCAGAATCCAGTGTTGTATATTAATACAGTGTTATGTTTACAAGGACATTACATCCAGAAGGAATGAATAGTTTAGTAGTTTTGGAAAAATAGAATCAAATATAATATTTACATTACAACATTATTGAAAAAAAACAATACAGATACATTGGAAACACCCATAAACTATATTATTATTCTAGAAATTCATTCAAAATTATATTCATCTTTAAATAGTTGCGAAAAATAAAACATATGAAGTGTGAGATCTCAGTTGCTCAGTATTAGTAATTAATATAGTCAAATCTACCATAAATATAAAAATTATACATGTTGAATAACTAAAAATGCATTCCTTTGAAACATAATCTGGATCATAATATGGATGTAATGAAAGATAATTAAATAAATACAGATATATTATCATAAGATAATGGAAATTAACCACGACTATTTTTCTAGTTTAATAAAAACATGGATGATCAATTACTATTTTCATAATGAGTGAATGCATAATTTTGGACATCAGAAACATATTTTCAGGGCCTCAGCCAAGACATTTTCAAATATGATGGTAATGCATTTGCAAAAACTCAATTATCTATTATCTCATGAGACCTACTGATGCATCTAGGTGATATATATTGAACCACCAATATATTTATATGTTTAATTCCTTCCTCATATGAATGGGCCTAAATATAAACCACATTAATGTATGAAATAACTTTCCCAAATTTATAGACGTAATCAGTAACCATTCTGAATAGTATTGTGAATTGCATCAAGATAGAATAGCCATAGTCAAACTAATCATAAACCATTTAATAAAATATCATATATTAAAATAATAAGTTGTTAATTCCAAAAAATCATAAGATTCAATAGGGGGTTTGAAATAGATAAAAATACTCTAAAAATCATCGAAGAATTATTTAGAGTAATATTTATTTTCTTTGGAAAAGAAGAGTTCTTGTCAAAAAAATATTTTAATATAACTTAAAAATAACAAATAATAATTTCCATGATAAAAGGAGTGGTTTTATAGAAATAATGATTGCATAAAATAGATTATATAGTTTACATGAAAATAGGTAAGTAATCAGGATGTTCCCTCTCACTAGGCATGCATATCCTGATGAATTGAGAAAAAGACCCATTTAAAACATGTATTTTCCCCAATAAAAAAAAGAACCGATAAAAATAAATGATTTTGTAATATATACCTAGAATTTAAATGAATTATATAATATAAACTAATAATTGCATTGGTTTATATAGGAAGAAATCCCAACCCGAATGAAAACAGAGGTTTGTGATGAAAAACCATACATTATGTCTGAATGAGTTCTGCACTTTAGATTAAAGTCTTAGATATTAAATATAAATCAATTAATTAATTGATAAGAAAATTTATAATTATTTGTTTCATTATAGTTTTATTTTTTTCATTTATGTTTTTATTTATGAATTATAGATTTTATTTTCATCATTCTTGACCGTTAATTTTTTATATTTATGATCGGTTAACTTGTTGATATGTAATAGAGATCATTTAAAATGGGTATCATTCTCCATAATTTGAATTAACTTTAATTAATATTCATACATAAGTATAGAGTTTTATAAATATCATATGGTTATATTTTTTGAGGATGAATCCTTATATAAGACATCTATTGATAATTATTCAGATTATTACGGTGGTATTTCAATCACCACAAACAAGTTTTGTCATATGAACTGGTATTACGTACATAAAATTATTACATAGAATTAAATAGGATATAATAAATATATTATATTCTGGTTTAACCATCAAATTTTTTTCATTACCATCCTTTATGAATAAATTGAAAAATAAATGGTCGTTATCCACAAAGGTTGTAAATTGGCACCTCCCGAGCGATGAGTTCATTTTTAATGTAAATGTAAGAAAGTAGGGATATTGATGATGGATATTCAATTAAAATGATATTATTCTTTTATATAAATTATACTATATTTGTTTTATTTTTTTATTTTATCTTAAGGGAGAATAATAATAGAAAAATATTAAATAATATAAAAGGAAATGAAAGAGGGTTTTACCTCTTGAATACTCTTCCTTGAGAATCATATTAAGGGGAATGATTTTAATCTTTTGAAGATAAAAATATCATCTGAAAGTGGTTGAGTATCATGGGATGTGAATTTGGTAAGATTTTGACAAGGCACAATTCTTGGATGGTGTGAGGAGAAGAGGGGGTGAGGGTGGTTTTAGGGTTGAAGAAGGGTAATTTCTCAATATTTTATTCAATATTTTATTTTTTACAATAGAAATGAAATAGTATTAATTACGGGGTCTATATATAGTTATAAGTTAATTTTAATTCAATCCTAGGTTTCTTAAACCATCCATGGTTTGAGCAATAGTGTATTTAGCTTATGATGAATTTATAATATATATTACAATATTTTATTATTCAATTAAAATTCATGTATTTCAAAAAAAATCCAAAAAACACACCCTAATTTTTTTAAAATGTAGACTTAAAAATAAAACACAATTTCATGAACATAATTTTTTAACTATGATAATTTTTATTTTTTATTAAAATTTTCTTTCACTCGAACATTATAGTTTTAAAAGTTGAAAATGATTTTACAACACCATGAAAATTTAATAAAGGTCTTATTAGATTATCCTAAAAACAATAAAAAATAAAATATTTATTTATGAATAAATTTTACGAAAATTAATATTCTTTTCAATAAATATATTAATTATAAAAGTACAATTAAATATTTATTTATCACAAAACACCATCACTTAATTATTAATTGTTAAAATATTCACAAACTTGTATTACAATATAATTATTTCATAAATTCATTTATAAGGTGCATAAATTTTGTTTATAATCTCATGGATGAGGTTACTATTCTTTTATCTAATTTCTATTCATAATGGTCATATTACTGTTTATAAGGGTACATTACTATTCCAAAGGGTCATGTTACTATTCACTAAAACATTATGTTAATCCTATCAAATACTAAATAGCAAACTGATCGAAACCATGTATATCTATTTTTTGAAATTTAAAACCCATAAGAGAAAAAATTATTCATAATGGATATGTTATAACTATCATGTTCCAATTAATATAATAATAAAGTGTAATTTTTCATTGACTTAGTGTTTTGTGCTTTACATTGTATATTAAATTTATTTTTAAATCTTCGGGGTGTTACCAAATTGTTATTTCATCTAAGAATTTTTTCAAGCCCATGTGATTATTTAAATGGAAGTATTTTTTCATCATTCATTCCTACCACAATATTCATTCCTAATATATTAGTAGACACCTTTATATATACACATTACCTAACAAAGAATCTAAGTTCACCCCTTTCTTATGATTCCTTTTCCCAAGATTTTAGTTAGTGTAATATAATTGACATGAAACTATATTCAAGAAAAACTAATTTTCTTTTCAAAGAAAATATAATGTTTTAATTTATGTTTTCAAATTTAAAATGATATTCATTTATATATATTATTTACCTAGATAATTAAACTATTCAATCCCATATTACACAATATATATTATGTTGTTCATTATAATAAATTAACAACTAAATCTACACTACTAGATTTAGGGTCAATAATTTTGGTATAATAGAGATTTTTAGTATAGACATTGGGAACTAGAATTAGGAATATATTGACTAGGAAACATAACTCTATGATATATTTTTAGGATATATCAAATTAAAATATAATATAAAAAATGTTTTTTAGTAAGGTGGAGATTATGTGGTTTCCCAAAAAATAGATCCCTTACTAGATACTATAATGGGATGTGGTTTTAGAACTAATTTATAAAGGGGTAATAACTACAAAAAGATATGGATGGGTATATCTTAACTATAATTTTGGTGCACGGTTAATGTGCCACTACTAAGAACCGGTTTTGACACTCTCAAAAGGAATTCTTATATTAAAACACATTTTAGTTACAATACATTATGAAATAATTGAATATTTTTTTGGATTTGATGATATCCCAAAAATATGTTTTGTTTACAATTATAATATTATCTATGAATAAAATTTTAATTTATGATATGTGTTTCAACAGTTTAAAATTTATATATTATGACTTATAATTATATTATCATTTCTAGTGTATTTTATTATTTTGAAATTGTGTATAGAAGAATGAATGGAAAATATTTCAACACCCATAACAAATATAGATATTTCTCTTATAAGAATACTATTGTAAATATTGTTAGAGATGAGAATATTATCACTATATTAGAACAAGTGACATATGTTATGATTAATAACTTTTCCCATATGGAACAAACAATTTCCTTGTAGAAATATTCATTGATGTTGGATCACTTGAAGTGGTAATAGAATAAATCTATTAATATATTTAAAAATCCATTAATAGAGGAATAATGTATTAAATCACTAGAAAATATTTTTATAGATTTCAGAAGTGATGAAATGGAGAAGGTTATTCTAGAAGTGTTTTGTTTAAATAAATACAATGATTAATGGTGGAAATTAACTCAAAACATAATAGAGGAGGATGAAAAATATGCAATTAAATGGAATATTTTTAAGGATATATTAATTTTAAAATATATTCATTTTGAGAAATTAGATGATATAAAAATATAAATTTACCATAGAAGATTTTAGTAAAATGAAATTGCTGTTGAGTATGAGTAAAATGATATAATATTAACAAATCATTGTATATACTATGTACGTAATATAATGTTTTTGAATGAATATTTATTTAACATGCTTAATTAAACCCATTTAAGGCGACTATTCTTTCAAATAATTTCAAAATTATATTATATTATATCGTGTTATACTAGAGAAGATAAGGGATTATTCAAGTCATATATTTTCAAAGGATTTAGTGAAGAAGTCCATGACTGAGTGCTAGAAAAAAAATGATGATAAGGAATATAATATAATGATGAAACGTCCAAAAGTAAATAATTGTTCAATGAAACACACTGGTACATGATTGAAGGGGAAGAGAGTATTTTCACGTGTAAAGTGATAGGAAAATTGGAATATGAGTGCAAAGGAAATAAAGTAGACACTAATGTAAATTATTTCAATTTCAATAAGATGATGAACTATACAAATGATTACCCCATGTTCCAAGAGAATTTATCTGAAAATGGATAAGGGAGCATTTTTATGCATAGAAAATTAATAAATATGACGTTGATATCCCTTAAGATGAGATAACACATACATTGATAGTAAGATCATGCTTATTTTTTCTAGATCTATGTTATCTTTAATATATTTCATGCATATATAATCATCAATTTAAAAACTATGGAGTTCCTTATAAATCAAGATACCTAGTATGAAATTGGTTATTGAGAGAATTCTCTTAACATGAACGTCCATCGTTAGCAGTAAACATGGTTACTATTCATATCTATGGATTTCAATCGTTCCAAATTTTTTGTGTTAAATTTATTTCTTAGGATATGGGAACCAGTAAGTGATGCCTAAAATAATATAAAAAACAATTTTTGAAATAGTTTTTTTATTTTAAATTTATTTCTAATGAATTGATTGAATTTTATCACTACATATATTTAGAGTTCCTCAGCCAGTAACTTTTTCAGGACCATGTAATATATCACTCATTATTAGTTGTTAGAATATATTTTCATGCATATGTAATTATTTTCACTTCCCGCCTATTTTACCCTTATATCGGATCCATGTGTCTTATTTCTCAGAAACCTGATGTTTCCCACTTCACCTCATCAAAGTATGTTTTTGATCTATTAATTTATTGTGGGTTATAAACATATATATTTTCAAATATTAAACATTTTATGACCAAGTTAAAATTGTGATGGTGGAATTTATTTATGTGGGGGGAGATCACAATTCCTTGAAAATGTACCGTATTTGATTAAAAATATTGATATATTTATTAACATGGATCATTAAGCTATAAGTGAGTTGCGATATAATGTAAAAATACTTTTAAATAAATGATACATTTATTAATATCTTTGAATTGTGTTTTTTAATATTACTAAATAATTTTTGAAATATATGTATTATGTTTCTACACTATTTAAATTTACTGATTAATTCATATAAAATTATCACTTAATTTTTTGTGAAGTCATTTTATACATCAAAAATTAATTTTATTCCAAAATAATTTTTAGAGTAATTAATATCTATAAATTTAACAAATATTAAATATATAAATATTTTTTTATATCAGTGTATAAATAATAACTTAAGTTTAAATTTTTTGATTCTTATGAAATGATTGATTTTTTATCAAATAGTAGAAATGTTAAATTTTAAAATAAAATTACTTATTTTCATTAAATCAAATAATATAAAAGTAACATGATATTTTTTGTTTGTTATTAATGTGAAACATGATCCATTTTATTTATATTTGTATAATAAATTCCATTTCAATGCTTAATATTCATGATATTGATATATATTAATTTTTACTATTAAACAATTATTCTTCTAAAAATATTTATCATTTAATTTTATATATTTATATTAAAATTGTTTTCTTACTATATGAGGGATTTAATCCTGAAAAATTCATACTATATTTTGAATCATAATGATCATATTTTGTACATAATTTTATTTTTGGTTATTAGAGATAGTACCCTTGGTAAATATTTATCTCTTTATGAAGGGTTAGATAGAAAAAATATTATTAATACATTAGGATAAGGATTACAAATTTCTACAAAATGATCATTTCTAATATTGTATGAGTGTAGATTGTCCATCATTATCCATGTTTCTGAAACATGGAAACATGGTGCTATTTATATTTGATTATGATGTTTCTATTATTTTATGGAGAGGATAAATATAAAATGTTAAACACTCGACATTAATATCGCTAATAATTTTTTAAAAGGGTAAAAATATGTAATATGTGGATGTAAATGCTTTTTTAATTTTTCATTAAATATTTTATCATCAGAATATATATGTAGTTTTTAATTTAAATAAATACATTAAATGCTTACACATCGTTGACACATTACCTGTTCCCAAGATATTACAAAAACAAAATGATTTTATGAATATTAAAATCAGTCAAGTACATATGAAATATTTTTTTATAATAATTTTATGTATAATATGACATATTATTTACATTTAAATATTTTTTGGTAGAATTAAATTTGAATATGGTTTTATTAAAATACAACTATTTGAATAGTTTTGAAAATATCATTAACAGTAGCTTATGTTAAATAATTTTTCATTAAATGAAAAATATTTCATAAAGAATTATATTCAAAAAATGAGATGAGATATGGTATAAAATAGAAACCATTATCTATTTATGTGTCACTTTTCCTTTGATAGCAACATTCCTGGCCCATAAAGGGTAATTTGTTTTGATATCATGGTAATCATCAAAAGGGTTAACGTGGGTTAAATATAAGAGACACGGGTTAAAAAATATTCTAAAAATGTAAAATATTATTGCTTGAGACGATTATAAATTATCATCATGTAGTACTATAAATATAATATTTTTTATCCACACAAATTTTCTAATTAAATTATATTTATTTAATATGTTGGTAATTTTAAGTGTTCCCTCCCATAACTAACAAATTATTGACCCCAAATTCTCTTATTTACGCCACATTGATCCGTATATATAATCAAATACTAGCCAAATTGACATATACACTTTTCTATCAATGAAACTTAGATTATATTCTTCTTGAAATACCTTTTCTAAGGTTTGTAATATTGGACATAATGAATTCTAGTAAATAAGAGGTAATCATCATTACAAACTCTTTTAAAATTATTTACTCATATAAATACCCTATATATATTTTAAAAAAATATAATATATAATGTATCATAGAGATACATATATATTTTTATGGTTATTTTAAAAACATGTTCTACATCATTTTTCATCCTACAAAATGGGAAATAATCTCTCTGGCATATGTACAACATACCATTTTCACATAACTGAATAATTCTATCACCATTATCACATTACTATGAATACTAAAAAGATGTATATAATGGGTATTTATTATAATTATTATATAATTATGTTCCTGAAAATATAATATATTATTCACCTAATTACCATTCAACTGATTAAAAAATGATAACATTGTTGGTGTATACCTGTGGATTACCTCTTCTATGATTGCTCTGTTTCATTTTACATGTCCACCTTTAAATGATGATTCTAAATATGTATATAATGGATATGTATATATATATGATATTTATATTATTATTAAAATTAATTATATTATATAACAAAAATAAATATTAATGGACTGAAGCACACAAAACCGAATCTTACATGAAAAATGTGACAGTTGACACATAAAAATGATGATTTTAATTAAGTATTTATATAAATAATTAGAATTGAAATGATATAAGTTGATCATATATGATATTATAGGTATGTATATCTCCCTCTTATATATATATATGTATATAATTTTTATTAAATAATAGGTTAGATAAACATACGAAGAAAGTCAGAACTGATGTAAGGGTTTATTTCCCAATCTCACAATTATCCAGGATTTATAATATTTAAGTTTCCATAGAGGGATATATATTATCTCTCTATATTAAATTAAAAAAAATTATTCTTCTTTATTTCAATGAAATTTCCTATAATAGTACAATTTTCCTCTCTTTGGTACTTTAAATTATTGGAAAAGTGTTTTGAAGAACATTCTTTATTTCCTATTTAGTTGAGATTTCTTTTCTTCTATGACCATACTTCCTTTAAAATATTTTATGGAATGTTGTTAAAATTATAATACAGTTTTTTAGATATATTTTCACCAATTTTTTAATTTCTATATAACATTTTTCAATGAAATATTTGTTTTAGTTTTTTGAACAAAAGAATTTTAAATTTTTACCCAAAATGTGAAATGAATATTTTTTTGAAATACTCAACATGAATGAAATTTCCTATCATTATGACCACTAAATGATGTAATGATTATTTTTAATTTTCAATTATAGTTTCAAACAAATATGATTCTCCAAATATATTTAAATTTTAATATTTTAAATAACTATTTCAAGATGAAAAGTATATTCTTTCCAAGTAGTTTTCTAGTGGTATTTTTAAAGTACTTTAATATATATGAACATATTTGATAAATATTATATTTTATCGAGAATATAATGTAATTATACTATTCAATATTTTTCAATGGATGGTTTATGAAATGTTTGACAAGGGATAGTATTCGTATCCCAGAAACGATTTATTCTAATGCAGAAAATTATTTTTTTCTAAAAAATACTGATAAAGATGTATTGTTTACTAATATAGTGAATTCTATAGACCCATTAAGTGATTGGTGGGACAAAAAATTATTTATCCTCTTAATCCATCGATAGGTATCATGAGCTAAAATAGGTTGTGTATTAGACCATAACCATTCCCATTTATGTAAGATGTATTGGCATGAGGCCTCAACGGTATGTTAGTTAAGATAAAAACTGTGAATTCATCCATTATTAAATATGTTATTAATTACCATGTGGTTTGGAGGATAATTATTTTATCCATGGATATGTTTCAAAATCGTGTGATTTTTTATAAGGATTTATTTCACCATAAATTATTCATTCAATATCACTTACTAATTTATTTTATGATAGCATTAAAAGTATAGATTTCCATACTAAGAATGTATGACCTTTATTTGTTAAAGTTTCCATGACCTGGGATGTCAATAAGTGTACTATGATTCATATACAGGGGCACACTATAGTAAATAATAATGTTTTCAAAGAAACTATTATCTTTAATTTTTCGTTTTCATATGTAATGTTATAATATAACATGCATCTAGTTTATCAAGACTACAATAATATTCAATCCCATAGTCCACTATTAATTTTATATTCATACATTGTATTATAGTAACCATTGTCTATTGGATATTGGATTTGGGGTCTTTACAGACTTGGACATCAAGAGGTTAAATGTGGGAATTAGGGTAATTGGGTCTCATTTAAACTTTGGTGACACCATTTTATGTGTGTGTATTTTTTAACATTTATGGACATGTAATTAAACTTTTCAATTGGGGAGGCTCTCTAGTTAAATAACCATAGAGAGTGATGATCTTGAGGTTGTTTTTGATAATATGGTTTTTATTGGTCTCTGACATGTCTTTTTGTGAATGTATTTTTTATCATTTTTAAATGTGTTTCTAAAATTGTTATGAAATATTTATGTTAGAAAATAATTGGGGATTTGAAGGAAGTCTCTTTAACAATGTTAAGAATTATTCCATAAGTTAGAGGATATGGAGTCATTATTTAATTAAATATTTCATAATGAATCTCATGGTTCAACATAAAGATGATTTTTTTATAGAAAATACAATAATATAACCAGATACAAATCACAAGAAAAATATCACAATGTAAATGAAATTAGATCCAGATATAGTAGATGTTTGTGGTTCGAGATATACCAAAATATTACTAGATGGTCCAATGAAGTTGTTAACATTCATATTTTTTGATGAATTCCATACATGTGAGTTTTTACAAAGTGTAAAAAGTCCAAAGGGGGTATCTGTAAAAACTATATGAGACGATTCATGTTTGAATTAAATTATAAAGTTGAATAAAAATAACTAAAAATATTAGGACATTGTTACAAGAAATATGGTGAAATATTTAGCTGAAAAAATATTTAGAAGGAAAAATAATATTATCCCAAAGATAATGAATCGAGTACACAAGACCAAGGAAACTAAGGTGACCAGACCAACATGTTCTAAAAAAGATAAAGTTTCATAATATATGATGTTTGATTTCATGAATGGTGATATCAAATAAATGTATTGGTTTGATTATTTTAGAAAGACAATAAAAAAACCGGGTCTAAGAGAATATGTTTTCACAAGAAGTTTATAAAGATCCTTAGAATGTTGAACATAAGATATACTTTATCAATTTAATTGTTTGGATTAATTCATAAAGATAATATGTTTTTATTTATAAACTAATTATTATGTTTGTACTGAGGTAAGATGATCAGAATGATTCGTGTTTATATAATGGGAAAATCCCATTATATGAATATATATAAATTCCATTAGTGAGGTGATGAATTTGAAGATTACCAGTCAAGTTGATGTTAGGTTCACCAAACCAAGCCATTTTTTAATGAAAATTAGATAGTATGTATTCATATAGAGAATATATGTACAATTATATTTTTAAGAAGTATCATACAAAAACTCATAAGAAATATTTATGTAAAGACTTACAAATCATTGTAAATATCATTAACCTGATAATGTTAATATGATATTTCAAATTTTTCTATGTTATTGAGATATGGATTTTAAAATAATTTCCTCATTACTAAGGTTAATGATTTTTAAATAAGGATGTCAATGTGGGAAGTTTCCATGAATATTCAAGAAGATTACAAAATAGATGAAAAAAAATCCAGTGAAAGGGAGATAAGATATGTTTTAATTTTTGAGTTTAGATTGATATAGAAAAACAATTTGTGTTCCAAAAGTTTCTATTATATGTTATCTTATATAAATGGTTGTACATACAACCTATTAAAACATTATTCATAAAAAATGTGGATATTTAATTACTACAGAAGTGTTACTATATAGTGAACCATGATGGAGAGCATAAGATTTAAGATGTTAAAGAAGTGTAAGTACCCGACCAAGGAATATCTTTGTTAATGAATAATTATATATAGTAAATTGGATTACTAATCTGAGGAATAAGATATAGGGTAGTTAATATGTGCTAAATTGTTTTCTTTTGATAGATAACCTATCATAGGAATAGTGTTATAAGGTGTACTTGTTTTTTCATCCAACATATAATTTTAAATAGGTGTAGTTTTGTGATTTTTTCCAGACATACTTTACTGGATTAAGATAAATGGTGATCTAGATGGAGGTACTAGATAGATATATTAAGAAATAATTTTGGATGGTGTTTCTCCAACATGTGTAGAAAAAGATTCTTATCTTGTTGTGACCCAGTTTTCATAAGAAAATATTAGTAACTGAATAAAAATTGTAACACATGGAGTATGTAGGAAAAAAGTTTCAAATAAATTAAACTTATTTTTTGTCTTGAGTTTCACGATACATCAATTTATGCTTGTGCAGAATGCAACACCAAATTATCTTGCATTACACGCAACAATACGTTTTTATGAAACATGATTTTATTATGGTAATTATTTAAATAATAAATATAATAAAATTTTAGTTATAATAGAAGGTTTGAATAGGATAAACTAAATTACAAATAAAAATTATACTTTTATATATAATTAATTATTTTTTGACTATTTTTTATAAATGATAATAAAATGATTTTTAAAATAAATAGATTTTTTTGAAAAACAATTTAAATGCCAACAAGTGTGTTTTATAACAATAAATTAACAAATAATTTTTTGGATGTTAATAAAATATATATTCTATTTTATTTTTTACATTCATCATATGTGTTTTCTAGACATGATATGAAAATAAAACATGTTTTATGCATAAAACTATAATGTTCTTGAGGCGGTTTTTTTAGATTTTGATAGAATAACAACTTTAAAACGAAATTTTGAAAATTCATTAAATCATATTTGAAAAAATAAAATTCATTTATTATTTTGTAAATTAAAAAATATCTCATGGTTAATTTTTTATTAATTTTTTTATGTTTCATTTTTGATGAATAGTGACAAATACTGCATTTTAATTAAAAATTGAAGACTCGTCACATTCATTCCTATAGTTAAGTTATATTTGAAATTTGTTTTAATTTATTCAAAGTTCTACTATACATAAATAAATTTAATTCTTTCCATTGAAATGATGTTTACATTAATATTATATATAAAAAACATTTCAAACATTTGAAAAATTGTACTTTAAAAACTTATTGTTTAATCCTATATGAGTAATTAATTTTAAATTAACATATGTGACCTCTAAGAATATAATTTTAAAAATTGGATTCCATTTTTTTAATCAAAAATTAAAAATTTATGAAATATTTCCCTTTCATTTTTGGACAATATGAATAGTAACTTTGAGAAAAAATGTCTCGCGGTTAAGGGAAAATTAAATAATTAACAGTAAAAATTATATTATAAATATTAGAAAGGAACCATAACACATGAAAAAAATTTATTGGATGAAGTTAATTCAACCATTATAACATTTTTTTCTAAATTTAATTTCTTTAATTGATACGTATCAACAAAATTGACTTAGATATTATTAAAACTAATGAGTGTGATAAAATGTTGCACTCTTACTTTTAAAAAGTATAATATTTTTAATATGTGGTTACATAAAAGATATACTAGACTATAGATATTATTATAAAATAAAAATAATTCATGTAAATCATGGAAATTTATTTATGATTTTCAGTGAAAAAAATAATTATCATAAATAATTACACAATAATGTTGCAATAATTATTCAATTAATGAAAAAAATAAATAAATTATATTATATTTATTGAAATAAATATAATTTAAATTAAATAAATTTATAAATGAATTTCCAAGATAAATATTTAATTTTATTTGAATATTAAATTATTATTTTCGAATATATTTTATTTTATTCATATTCTCGAAGTTAATGTAATGAATTCTGTCAAAATTGAAAGTAATGATATTTTATGAAGTTAATATTTTATTATATGATTTTTAAATCATAAAAGTAATATATAAAGACAAATAATGATATATATATTATAAACATCATACATATTCAATTTAAGGTCCAATAGAGACTTTATATGTAAAAAATTACAACCTTTTAATGTTGAAAAGTTGTCACCTTAGTTATTATTAAAATTGGTTAAGCAAGGTTTATGAAAAATGATAATGTTTAAAATAATACCAATACATTTTATAAAACTATTTATTTGTGATATTAAAAACTTTTAATATATTATCATAAAATAAATGGTCATTTATTGTTATTTTAATTTATATTTATTTTATTATAAATTAATAATTTAAAAAATTCTTAAAGTATCCATCCCCACTCTTATAAAAGGGAACATCTTCTACACTTTTATACATAGATATCCGATCTTTTTTGTTTCTAAAACCATCCCAAATTTCCTCCCAAATTTCTTAAATTCATCATATAAGCTTCTTATTTGGAATAAATCAATCTAAGGATCCCCTTTTGTGAAAACCATAAGAAGTCACCCAAATAAGAGGTAACAACATTCAATAATCACTTTGGTTTAATTTATTTCTCCACCACCATAATATTTCATATTAAATTATTATATAATAAACTATGTATCAACAATATTCTGATATATTTTTTATTCTAATGTTTTTACTTATACAGGTACACACATACGTTAAATGGGATTCATAATCACTAATTGTGTGTACAGTGGACTACAACCTCACGAACTAGTGTAAACATTTTAACATTTCTACCTTAAAATTATAAGAATAATTTAAAAAATTATATTTTTATATGATATATATGATTTAAATGAATTATTTATCCTTCTCTAATTATTATATAACACAAAAAATCATTCTTTACATTTCATGGGAATATGATAACTTGGTTTGTGAATGTGTTGACTACCGCCTCCTCAAAGAGATGTGTTTCATTCACACATTACATAGAATGAATTAAGGATTGGTTTTTTAAAATTATATTATATAAATTAAATAATAATTATAATATAAATTATATATATATATACCTATATATCATTAATTTTTTTTCATTCAAAATGATATGAAAATGGAAACATTGTTGATGCATGTGTACAACCAACTATCCCCATGAATGTTATATTTGATTTTATATATCTATGTTTTATAGATTATTATGAATACATATATAAAAAATATATATGATATTTATATCACTGTTTACATTCTATAGATCATGATATAAATAAGATGACAAAAAATAAAACAAATCAAAACACATACGAAAAACGAAGAGGTTATTACCCAAAATGTAAATTTAACAATTGAAATTGTTAATGAATATATAACATAAAGTCATAAGAAATAATATATGGTTTGATATATAATAATATGGTTCTTTTTTAGATTTATAATGAACGTATACAAATTATACATGTGTTTTTTACATGTACTATGAAATTCAAGAGTTAAGGTAAGGGTTTTCTCATCAAACTTTTATTTTTTAGATATCTAATATATTCATCACTTAGTCTTGTTGTGTGGTATATATAGTGAATTATTAAAAGTTATATCATGAAAATAATTTCTTTAATTATATTAAATGTTTCATGTTATATTACTCTTTCATGGGGCCCGTTATTCTTAATTTACTCTAGTTATATGGTTATTTTTAGTCTCACTTTTTTCCACGAGACTTATCCAATATTCACCATGAATTTGTCTTTTGTTGTGCATAAAATAAATCGTAATATATTATAATAAAATTATCATTAAAGTTTTTGGTATTTAAATATCCATTTTATTATCTATCATTCATGGGGCACATAGATCCAATATTACCAAATCGGTATGGTAATTTTTTTTATCAATTTTCATTCTTGGAGACACATGTTATATTATGAACATATATTATTTTATAAGGGGTACATATTTCAATTTGACATGTTTTTTCATAGATATAATTCTTCCATTGATATTATAATTTTCGTGTAATGTTATTTTATATTCTTTTGTAAATCATGCTTCATTTAAAAAAATGTTTTCAGAAAAGTATTTAAATGTTTTAAAAAATATCTTATGAGAATTTTCATGTAAAAGTATTTCAAATATGTTTAATGGTTTTAAAATCAATATTTAATTGTTTTAATAGTTATTTTAAATTATAATGGTTTGATAAATGTTTTATGATTAGATTATTGTTTTTAAATAATAAAGGATATTTTACACTTGAATTATTTAAATCGACCTTTCAAAACCATTTTCCATTTAAGATAACATTATTTGATATTAAATATGTTATACTAGGGTTATAAGTCATTGATATTATAATTATTATTTATATTTATAGTATTTATTTATAAATGGTTTATGTTATCTTGGCTCCCATATATAAGGTTTTCGTTATTTGATTGTTCAGACCTAAATATTCCCGCCAATGCCTTAGGTAATGACGTATATCTCATGATATAATGATGGGAAATAATTTGACTGGCTTGATCATCTCTAGGAGGAAGGGATAAATCAATCCACTATAAGAAGAAGAATATGATTGGGGATGGTGTTGTGTCATCCCTAATAGGTTATTACCCCATGAAGAGCCTTATATGTTTTGTAAATGAGCCTTTGAGATATAGTTTATTGTATTACATGTTTATGTGTATGACATGATTTGATTTTTAGTGTCAATATTATGATCCCAAGGATTAAGTAAATTTATTTCCATATGATTAATGTCTTATTTACATGAAATATTTATTCCAGGAATCATGTATGTGATATTTGACATGAATGGTATGATCTAAAAAATGTATTCTTTTTTTTCTCATATCCTTTTGTAAATGTCACATATCTCCCATGTTTACCCTTATTGGGCATATGAGTTCAAATTTTTGTTATGTTTATTTTCACCATGTTATTAGGAATGATGCTAAATAAATTTTATCTCAAAATATTTATAATGTATTATTTTTATAACCTATTGTCAAATATGAAAATCATGTTATGGTGGGAAATAATATTGATCTTTATGAATAAATTTTTATCAATGCAAGTGGATATAAAATATTCATAGTTCTCTAATACTCTAATACATAATGGAACACTGTTATGTATGTGATCGAATATTTTCTGTCGACATTTTTATGTTTTTAATGGCATAAAATATGCCATATTTTTAATTTTTATGTGTTTAGTTGCAGATCTAGAAGTAAGGATTTTGGACTGGTCAATTTTAATTCAAAGAAAAGTTTAAATAAACTTAGAGATTAGTATGTTTTCATGAGAAACAAATTTAAGAGATATAGATTCAATCAGGAGTATATAAGATCATATGTTTATATTTTTAGACACCCCTTCTGAGGTTTTATGTTATGATATTTTATATCCACTAATAATATTTCTTAGAAACATTTTTTCTTGACATAATTGTGGGTTATTACATTTTAAGATTCAAGATAAAAGGCATGATATAACATTTTCGGTTAAAACATGTCTTTAGTGCTGAAAAATTTAATGTTATTTTTGATTATGTTTATCACATTTCATGAATTTCAGTAGGATTATATTAATATATTAATATAAAATATACAACCTTCAGTATGGGTGAAAAACAATCAATCCCACAAAGGCCATATGGATTGAACTCAATTCTGAAGGATGAAAATAGGGCATCACCTACCACCAAAATACCTGAGGTCCTTATTAGTATGAAAAGTTTTTCGATAAAAAATTTTATGGATGAAGAATAAGTTGAATTTGGAAAAAATATTTTTTATCAAATAGATAACCATGGATTTAGATATACATTTGTTGGTTAAGTGATTACTATTTCTTGAAAGATGTATTATATTATAGAAAAATAATATGATATTATGGTATATTATTTGGGTATTAATGATTGAAATGACTATTGGAGGGATAAATATTTTTAATTTGAATTTATAGTGATTTATGTTATTAATGGAAATGTTTATCATGTCATTCAGATTATTAGGAAAATTATTTTTTCTTTGAGACACTATGAGTGATTAATGAAATTTGAAGATAAATTATATAATTTTTCTTAGAAGCTAATGAGATTAAATCATTAAAAAAATTCATTTTTAATCTTTTTCAAAAATATTTTTGATGAATTGTGACTGTAGATATATATTGCATGATATATTTTTAACTTTGGGTATTACTAATGTTATAGATTATACTTTTTGGATAATTATCTTATATAATACTAAGTATTTTGTTTTTATAATTATCTACATATAGGGAGAATAGATTTTGAAATTATTTTATGGATTTCATAATTCATAGAAGATGATTTCGATGCTTCAGGAATGAAAAATTCATCTTGAATACTAATAGTTGAATAAAAAATGTGTTTATTTATAAAATTTATTAAAATATAAATATAAAATTTTCAAGTATGTATATGTCTATAGGTTATTACTGTATTTAGTAAAATAATTAATGAACTATATGGAACAAATATTTGAAAAAACATTATATTTTAGCATATAATTCTGATAAATCAATCATTTTCAAATAAATAAAAAATTTATGGTTTTGTGATGGTTAAATTTACAATGACCATGTTTTTTATCACACTACATAAAAGCATGATTGTTATATTTCTCTGAAATTTCTGGGGTTTCAATTTTTTATAATGGTATCCTATTCAGAAGCTTTTTTTGGAATTCTCACTTCCCTTTACCTCTTATTAATAAAATGAATTATTAACCCTATTATGATGTTTGTTTCCAATTAACGACCTTTCAAGTATCAACCTCAGATTTGTGGAGTGAAATTGAAAATTATATGGATTTCATTTCCTTTATTATCACTCAATTGTTTCATAATGGTAGCATATAGATTGGATCTACCACAAATTTCTCTCAAATTCATGATGTGTTCCATATATCTCCTCTGTGGAAGTACATACCAAATCATTCCAAAAGACAAAACATAAAGGTTCTACCACTGTAGCAAGATATATCTTATCAATAGAATATGGTATAAATTATGAATCATAGAGATAAATTTCAAGAAAATTAAACCTGACCGCTAGTTAATGTTTTGGGTGGGGGGGAACATTAGTTTTTTTTATATTCAATATGAACTTAAGGATCTTATGAGGAAGAATTATCATCATTTATTTGTATATGACTGATGAATTTTGAGGGAAAAATCATTTTAATTGGGGTATAATGTAACAATATGAGTTTTTTATGAGTTATTATTCAATAAATTATTCGTTTTTGATGGATTGTGTTTTACTCTATATTAATATATTATTTCACTACACATAACACTGACTTATCTTGCATTAAACACAACACTGAGTTTCTATGAAATAAAATTTTATCATTATAGTAACTGAAACAAGAAATATTATTACGTGGCCATTAAAATGGAGGGTAGCAATATGATTAACATAATTCTTAAAATATTGTCTATAAATGTGTATATAATAAATTCATTTGTGACCAATTAGTTATAAATGAAATAAAATCCTTCATCAAAAATTGATATTTTTTCAAAAACAATTATTTTAATGTGCACATGTATGTTTTATACTAATGAATAAACAATGAAATCATGTTTTATTATTTTATAGAAATAAAAATTCAATATAATGTATTACATTCATCCTATGTGTTTTCTATAAATGAAATAAAAAAAATTAATTTTTATGACTAAATCTATACCACTATCAAAGAATTTTTATCACTTTATAATGGCACACCCTTTATAAAACAAAATTTAGGAACATTTATAAATTATATCTGAAAAAATAAACTTCATTTTTTTAATTTTCATGTAAAAATTATCTTAGTGTTAATTGTTTATTATTTCCTAATATGATTAATTTTTTTATGAATTGTAAAAAATAATGCATTTTAATTAAAAACTTACTTTTCATCTAATTTTTATATATAGATAATTATATTATAATTCAGTTTTAAACTAAAATTATTCCAATTAAACATCACTTAATCCACTTTGGGTATTACAATCAATTTCACATAGAAATTAGACAGAAAAATGATTTAATGTTTTGAACATTTTTAATTTCAAAACATGTTGTTTCTGTTATGTCGATGGAATTAATTTTATATTAATTTCCACATTTTATATTAATCAAATTTTTCTAAATGGATTTCGTATTTTTAATTATATTTTAAAATTTTAGTAAATATTTTCATATTATTTTAGGATATTATGAATAGTAACTTTAGTAAAACAAATTACACAACTAAAGGTAAATCATATAATTAAGGGTCAAAATTACTTTATAAATATTATAAAATCAACAAAACAAATTACAAATTGTTTTTGGATTATGTTTCTTATAATATAATATTATATAGTTTATTATTTTATAAACACCTTTCGATGAAAATGACTTCGATATTATTAATATCAAAGAGACTGACAAAATTCCATAATCATACGTTTAAAAAGTACACGATTTTTAATATGTGGTTATAAATAATATATACTTGACTATTAAGTTTACTGTGAAATATAAAATTTTTATCTACATCTTGTATAGTTATTTTTATTTTTCCGTGGTAAAATAACTATCATAAATAATTGAAGAATGATGATGTAGTAATTATTCATTTATTTAGAAAATAAATTAAATGATATTATAAATAAAAAATTTAATATAAATTAATTAGTTTCCTAAAAAAACTTATAAATGAATATGACATATTAAGGATGTCTGAAATTATTTTCTTTGAAGTTATCTTGCTTTATTGATTTTATCAATGTTAATGTAATAAATTCGGTTGAAGTTGAATCTAATGATATTTTAGGAAAATAATATTATATTAAATTATACACAAATAATAAAAATATTATATAAGTACAATGGGGATTAAATATAGTCTAAAGTATCATTAATTATACATTTATTTTCTAATTGACACTTTATATATATAAATTTACAGTCTTTTAATATTGAAATGTTGTAACCATAGTTAAAATTAAAATTAATTATGTAATTGTTAATCAAAATTATAAGGTTTAAAATAACACCAATTTTTTTAAAAATATACTATTTAATTATATTTAAACATTATCATATCTTATATTTGAATTAATTTTCTTTTGGAATTATTTTAATTTAGATTTCATTTATAACTAATTAATATTTAAAGAAATGTTAAAATATTATTTCCCATCTATTATAAAAGGGAACTAATTCATATCTTTTATGCAAATCTATATGAATTCTGGATCTGAATAAACAAACCCAAATATCTTGTTAACCTCCTTAACTTCATCATAGAATAAAAATTTCAAGGATAAATATACTAAAGGATTCCCTTTTGTGAAAACCATGAGCGGTTTCTCAAAGAAGTGGTAATATCCTTCAAGAAGAACTGTTGTTTAGTTTTTTAATCCAACCACTCAATTATTTTTATTGTATTATTATAAAATAACAACATTATCCTGAATATAAATATATTATTTTCATTTTAATGGTATTCTATACACTAACACACATGTCTATCAAATGGGATACATCATCATCATTTATGCGTACAACGAACTACCGCCTCACGAACCGATGTCATTTATTCTTCCATTCCAACCTTTAAAGGTTAGAAATAATAATAAAATATCTATTTATATGTGATAAATAATATAAATATTATTTATTTATGCTTATTTAAATATTATATAACACATATTTCATGATTTTAGTTTTTGGAAGTATGATAACTACGTTTTTGGATGTGTGGACTACCACCTCCTTAAAGTGATGTGATAGTTTCACAATTTACCAAGAATATATTAATTATGGGTTTCATAACTATATATGATGTATATGAAATAATAATTCTACAATAATTTTAATATATATATAAATATTTATCATTTACATTATTTTTCTTCAATGTAACTTGAAAAAATAAAATTACATTCATGCGTTTGTACAACCTAACGTCTCCATGAATGAGGTATCACATTTAATATTTAAATCTATAATATATTATTATAAAAAAATATAAAAAAAATATATATGATATTTATAGCATGTTATATAATTGGGAGATCATTATATTAGTAAGAGGACCAAAACATTAACAAATCAATACATATTTAATAAACATATCGATTATTACTGGAAATGTAACTTGAACAATAAACAACTATTAAACTAGTCTTACAATGTCAAAATAAAATACTATATGGTTTTATATATACAAATATGGATCTTTGGTATATGTATAATAAACACATACTTATTATGTAATGGTTTTTAACATTTAAGAAGAATCGTAAGACGTAAGGAAAGGGTTTTCTAAGATTACTTTTATATTTGTAATATATAAGTTATATTCACCAGTTATTATTATTATTTTGGTAGAATATATACTTAATTATAAAATTTTATATCATGAATTTCAAATATTTCATGATATTTAAATTTTTAATTGATGTTACTCTTTCACATACCTCATGATTCAAAAGTTACTCTGGCAGTAAAGAAATTTTTAGGCTCACTTTTATTTTTGTGAGTCATATTCCATATTCAACACTCAATTATTTTTTGTTGTTGTATATACTTCCATTAAATGTAAAATATGATCTTTATCAATAAATTTATTGTCATTTACATATCCAATGTATGATATCTCTTTCATGGGGTATACGATTTAAATGTTACCAAATTGGTTAGGTAAATTTGTCCAAATATTACATCTTTGAGACACTTTTTATGTGATGCACATATATTATTTTACATGATGTATAAAAATACCTTTAACAAGTTATATAAAAAATATCCATATTTTCATGGTATTATAAGTTTCATTTAATGATATTCTATCGTCAGTCAGAAATATGTGTTCTTTCAAAATAATGTTCTTTAAAAATGTTTTAAATGTGCTTTAAATGATCTTATATGAATTTTATTGAAAATTATTTAAATGATGTATGATATTTATAAAAAAATACTTTATATGTTCTCAAAAATATTTTCAATTAATATTATTTTGATAAATGTTTTATGATTTAGATATTTTTTTAAATAAGACAGAATATTTTCCTCAAGAAATATTTCAAATGATCATTCAAAATACTTTTCCATATCAGATATAATTATTAGATATTACTTATGATTTACCAGGGTTAGGATTCAAGGATACTTCCCTAATTATATATATATATTTTGAGTTTATTTTTATTAATAATTTAAATTCATATGTAACATAAAAGTATGGTTCTAATTATTTATTTTTGGGACCCATATCTCCATCCAACTCATTGAGTAAAAATTTGAATATCATGACATAATGATTAGAAACATGTCGATGGGCTTGATCCAATATAAGAAAAAGGAAAACTAGATCCAATATAAGGAACAGACTGTGTCTTTTGATGGTGGTGGGTCCCTCACAATAGGTGTCACACCCATGAAGTTATCAAGATATGGATTGGAATTGATCCTTTACTTATAGAAATTGATATAACATGGTTATGTGTATTCCAAGATTCATGTCTTATGAAAATTTAATTATCTCATGGATTATGTTCTTTTATTTACTACTAATATCATATGAATTTAAAATATTTATTCGATGACTCAAGTAAAATATCTATGAAATGATTGGTATGATCAATAAAAGTTATGAAAATGTTCTCAGACCATTATCTTATTCATATAAATCTCCCTTGTTTACCCTTAATGAGTATACAAGCTCATCCTTTTATTATGTTTCATTTTTATTGGTAATGAGTAAATATGTTAAATTAATTTTACCTAGAACTATTTCAAATGAATGTTTTTTTGACATATCAAGATATTTTAAAGGCTGGGTATAGTGGGTGATATTGTTGATATTTATGAACTATTTTTTATGTACCAATGTGGGTAAGATTTTTTCTAAGTTCTATCAAACTATAAACCAAATTGGTCTTATTTATTTATGTGATCCAGTATTTCCTTTTGACATTGTATGTTTCGAATAGAAAAAATGAGGTTATCTTTTTAAAGATAATTTATTTAGAAGTGGATTTTGAAGTATGAATTTTGGACTGTTACAGGATCATTATAATACATGTAGCTGATGGGAATTGATATGACTACCAATCGAGAGATAGAAGGATTGTAACAATATTTGGTTCATTATATTCAATTTTTTATAATAGTGAATTTCCATGGACTGATGGGAGTCACAACAGTATTTATGTCATCATAAAAACTGGGCGAGAACCTTATAAATTTTTGTGCCTTGTTTTAATTTTCAATATTTTCATTATTGTGAGATTTTTATATATAGTTGATACAGATAAAAGTAGTAAAAATTTATTGGGGTCAATTTCAAGTTAATTTAAATAGTAATAGTTAACCACTGATATATCCCCCCCTCCTACACACACACAATGGATGTAAAAATAATAAGGAAACAAATGTGGTATCAGATACTAGTTTCCAAATTTTATATATATCATGTATTATATCAATTATGTTAATCAAAGTTGTATTCCAACATTCAATGAAAAAATAATCATCATTATAAATGTTGAATGATACACCATATTCATTCTCTTGGATTACAGTTAATTGATATTGATTCAATCATATTACAACCAAATGAGTAAGGATATCCCATGAAATTCATTGAAATATAAATCTTCAGGAAGATGGGAAATTTTAAATTCAATATTATTTATTTTCATAATTTTTTAATGATGGTGGTTATAAGACCTCATAGTTTATTGAAATTCATTATTTTGAAATTAATTTTAATTTTTCCCTATATTATAAGACACAAAACAATTATTTTGGATTATGTTACTTTTAAAATTGAGTATAGCATGCATTAAACACTAAAAAATGTTTTTATTGAGTTACACACAATATAGAGATTATCTTGTGCTAGACACAACACTGAGCTCAAACAAAAAGTTTCATATAATTTAAATATTAGACTTTATATGATTGTTATGACCTAGGAATTAGAATGATGAGTACGAATATAATTACATGAATTATGATTATATGGCTTAAAATATATATATATAATTATATCATTGTTGACTAATTAACTAGAAGTAAAAATAAAAAATATTTGGAAAATATATAATTTTTTTTTGGAAATACTATTTTTTGCAATAAAATGTTTTTTACATAAATATAATAAATAAATAAATTTTGGATAATTATTTTAATTAAATTTAAATATTATAGATATTCAATCAACTATTTAACATTTTTATAATGTTTTTATAGAAAATAGGTAAGAATAAATCTAATTTTATGCTTAAAAGATGTACATTTTTAAAAAATAGTATTATCACTTTTTTCAAGAATTATTATTTTAAAATTACATATTTAAACATTAATAAAATTGATTTTATAAAATAAAAATAATTTTCAAATTAAAATTTTACATTTTATTAGGGATTTTATGTGGTTTTTCTAATAAAAATTATTTTTTAATGAATAATGAGAAATATAGAATTTTAATTTAAAAAAGTAATTACACGTATTATATTTTCAAGGATAAATTATATTTATTTCTTATATATAATTTCCCCATTTATATATCTATTAATAAAATTTAGGTGATTTTAATAAATTTCATATTAAAATTGGATTTTAAATCATTTTCAACATTTTATCATTTCTCTTTAAAAACTCACTTTCTCATCACATATGTAGGATTAATATTAAATTAATTTATTCAACTTCAGTAAATGAAATTTGGAAAAACAAATTGAATATTTAGAAAATGAATAATTTATATTATCTAAAAAGGTATGCTTATATTCTTACCAAAATTTCTAGTGAATAAGGTTAAAATTAATTTCTTGAGTTCATTTAAAAATTGGTTTAATGGGAGATTAGACTAATTAGATAAGGGTATGAATAAAATATAAACAAATATAAAAACTATTTTAATTATATATTTCTGAAAATAATCTGATAATTTTCAATAATGGTTTATTTTGCTCCATTTTTACATGTGAAAACCGTTGAAGCACTCAATCCTTTTAATTAATACCATTTGTGTCCCATCATCCGCCTATAAAATGCCTCCTCTATTTTCTCTTCTTCACAACATGGAACCTATTTTTCTAGGATGAAACCTACCCAAATAAAATTTAAAATTTCCTCTTATTATAGAAGAATATTTAATTTTTTATAGAAATCCGAAAATGGAAGGAGTTTAGTGAAAACCATTAGAGGATACTAGAAGCACATACAACTTCAATTAACACATGTTTTTGTTTTTTTTTCATCCACCACCATGTTGAATTATTATTATATCATTTATATCTAAACTCCAAAGTATCATACTTATATTGATATGTTTTTATGTTATGTTCATGACATGAAACCATCTCTACATCCATCAAATGGGTAACAAAATCATCATTCATGTGTATGAGGGACTTCCAACTTGTAAACTGATTTCATTTATTTTTCCATTACCACCTATCAATTCTTGTAATAATGTTGTATTTTTTATTTTATGATATATATTTTGTATTTTGTTGTTTATTATTCTTTAATTGTTGTATCACATATACCTTCATGCTTTCTATTTTATAGGAATTCGATAATGTCATTCATGTGTATACTGGACTACTGCCTTGTGAAGCGATGTGATTCGTTCACACTTTAAATGAAATGTATTAAAGATGATTTTAAGAATCATATGTCATATATTTGATATTAAAACTGTATATTAATTATATTAATGTATTTAATATTGTTTATTTCAATCTAATAATAAAATGGAATCAACATTCTTGCATACGTCGACCTAATGTCTCTATTACCATTGTATTTTAGTTCCAATCAAAAAACATCATGGATTATGAAAAAAATATATATAGAATATATATATTATATTTATAACATGGTTTAACGTTATGATTTTATGAAACCGTGATCATATTAATATGGCCTAAATTACAAAAAAACAAATATATATGAAAAAAAGCAATTATTATCCAAAACATAACATTAACATGATGTTTTTAATAAATGGGTAATAAAATGTAATAAGAATATAATATTTGGTATAAAATATAAAAATATATATATTTAATATATTTATAATAAACCTATATTTATCTAACTTGATTTTTGAAGAAGTATGATAGATGTGAAGACATGAGGAAATTGATTTTCATCTAACTTTTAACTTTTTTGAGACACATGCAATATTAATAACATATTTATTATATATGGTGTATATAATAACCATGAATATATTTTATGATGTATATAATTAAAAATATAAGGATTGTAATATCCATTTTTGGATCCCTATTTAACATGGATTACTGTTCAGAGGATAACAAATCATTAAGGAGATTTTTTGTCACAGTTTCTTTTTTTGATATGTATGTTATGTTGTTACTCTATAATATTACATGAGGTGTATACAAGTTTCCATTTACATGTAGTAGAATTAATTTATTCATTCTCATGATATATAATGTTTCATTTTATTTTTTTCTTTCTTGGGGCTTATAATCCAATGTTACCAAGATAGTAATGATTTTATGTTAGAATCTCATCATTTATCAAGAATATTTATGATTAAGTATCAAACGATAATGTTTCATGACATAGAACTGAATAATTATAAAATATTTCTATTCCTATTTTTATTCATGAGATATTCAAGTGCTATTAACAATTTACACTCTTTGATGCTTAAAATAATTAAGATAATTGTTTTATGAAAAAATCACATTATTTATCTCTTCGGTTGGAAATAATTTTTTTTTCTTAACCATGTTTTATAATAACATTTTAAATTTTATATATTATCCTCTTATGAATTTAAAAAGTAATTTTGACCCATGTTTTACTTTAAAATATTTACTGTATTTTTCAGGTCATTTTAAAAACAATTCCCATTTTTGTCTTTTTCAGAATGTGTGAAATAAATATTCATTTAAACATGTTTGACATGAAAAGAATTTTCCAATGTCATGACTGATAATTTCAAACAAGAGTTCTTTATATTTTTTCAATTATATTTTCAAATAAAAAGGATTCAATCTTTTTATGTTTTATTAAGTGATTTTGAATGAAATATTGGTTTCTTCTAGAAATGTTCCAACTGATATTTCGTAATCAATCTCCATCAAAGATAAATTCCAATGATATAATTTATGATCTATAGGGGATTTAAAATAATGGCACCATTATTATTATTTATTCAATGGTCCCTGTTTATGATTAAATGAGGTTTGTGAAACCCGTTTCTCTTCCACAGATTATACCATGATAAAACTCTTATGAAACACACTTCTTTTCATGGGTTATGATATGAGAAAATGATGAACCATATATGGTGATTTTTTAGGCATGTTGTTATCTTAATATGAGTCAATTTCGTTTGTTATTTACCTTGGGGTGATTTTAGGTGGATTTTTGACAAAAAATTGAAGAAATAGGTTAGTGCATGGGTGGCACACAGTTTTCCGTAACAATGTGCCCTTGCCATGCAAACCATGCAACCCTGGACATAGGGGAACATCATGACTGGAGAAAAATTTTAAAACCTATGCAACCTCTTAGTAGTAACAACACACCACTATAAAATAATTCCATAGTTAATGTGTATTATAAGGGGGAACTATTTTCCCCTACCTAGAAAATGGTACACAATAATTTAAGTAACTTAATTTTAAATTTTTTTAAATATCTTGAACCCTTTACACTCACCAATTTTGAACCCCATTCAACCCTATGAAGTATTTCACTATTTTATTGCTCTCTGAATGAATTAAAAGCCTTACCAAAAACATTAATTCATTATTCAAATCCTATATCGAAGATCTGCACCTCTCTTGACAAGTGAATCATATCACGATACTTTTATCTGTCTTTCCCCATTAATTTTTCTTTCTTTAGTTGACTTAATACTGTTGCTTGTTAGATGTGGATCTATTTGGTAATATTTTTATCTAATATTGTATAACTAGATAAATATTTAAAATATATTTATTTATTTAATATTTTTTAGGGTTTTGATATTCATATCTCATTTTATGCCATTATACTGCTAAATTTTTGGGTATTTTCATTGGTTGATTATTCATTGAAAAATTGATGTCGGTGGACTGACATTAAATTATCATTGTCATTATTTTGAAACATGTATGAATATTATATTATTTATATAAAATTTAGAAATCAAAAATCCTAAACCATGATAATTGATGTGGCCAATTTATTAAATAATGTATTGTTGAAATAAAAAATTAAATGGGGAATTAATTATAAGATTTATGTGGAGTGAATTTTGATAATTAATTTGGGGACTAATTATGAGGTTTATAGAATATGATTTGTATAATTTATTATGATATTAAATTTGGGATATTTATATCTTTAAATGATATAATTAATGGTAGATTTAATTGTGTGATATTGATATTATGAATAGATATAATTAACTATGGAATTAGTTGTGTGATATCATTGGTAATTGTTTAATTATTAATTATTGAATTAATTATGGTATATTTAGTTTATGAGTGTAATTAACAAACTGGTGAATTATTTAATGGATTTTTCAATTTTTTTAATATTCTGATGTGGTTAATTAGGTGTTATTATTTTTTAAATGGTAACATGGACATTTGGCCATGTTTTATTAATGCATACATGCTAATTAAAGTATAAATTTTGGAAGGTTTAATAGTAAAATTTTAATTCAAAATAGTATTGAGAATTGTAAAATGGAAATTCTTATTTGATATTATATGTAGTAAAATTGGACTCCACCATGAACCAAAGAAGTTTTTCAGATTCGGGTATCCTTGGGAACCAAGGGGTTTATGTGGCTAAATTGAAAATATTTAATAATATGATAAACTATTTATTTATTATTATTTTGATTATATATAAAATGGTGTACACTATTATTCAACGGATTTGATTACAAACACCATTGGTGGTGGCCTACTGGGGTGCACACACACCCTACTCGGGTATCCGTATTGATACCCAAATAGAATTTATTTTTGTAGGATATGTTATGGGTGAAGACCCTAGATTAAATAGTTGATTTTAGGATGGATCTTGGAGGATAGAACCAGATGTGGTTTGGGACCATCTTTTGAATCTTCAATGTCTTTATTTTTAGTTATCACTTTAGTCCCATGACAAGTACATTAGCATTACATGTTTTCTTTATTAGTTGGATATTTTATTTCCAACATTGATTATCTTGAGATATTGGTATTATTTATGGATATATATTATTCCGATATTTATTATTTATTTACAAATGTGTATTACTCTAATAAAAGAGGGTATAGTGCCACCGTGATGAATTATCAGACCCTCACTTCTGGTGGGAGGCCACTAGCATACGAGGAGGAGCGCTTGAGGTCTTGTGGTGGTCCGTCTCGGGGCACCAGTGTGTGGAAACCAGGTTGGGACATTAAAAAGTGGTATTAGAGTAATTTTCTTTTCTTTTTATTTTACTTATTATTTAGGGAATGGTATAAATGAATATAAGGAGAGTCAAGGCTAGGACATGAGCTTGTTCATGGGAGTTGTAAACCTATGTATCAGGGAAGACCCAAGCACCCTGGGTGGGATTGTTATTATTACTAGTTGTTGTTATAGTGGAATATTATTTCACATTCTGTGATGTTAATGTTGTTTTTAAAATTTTATAATAATTTACTTATGGTTTTCAATGGATTGCGAGTTGAATCTACATGCATCATTCTAGTAATTTTTTATTATTTCTTGACCTGAATCATTTTATGAAAACATAAAAAATAGGTTCTGGGTAAGTTAATTAAGATAAATTATTTTCCTTCATTACGAAATTAAATTAAAAATAGTGGCTAATATATAATTTAAAAATTATAAAATAATGAAAAATGTATAATAATTTGTTGTTAAATGATATACATTGTATGAGAATGTTCTTAACTAAGATAACCATGATGTAGGGGTATGATAGTTAAGGGTAGTAACAGTGCCTCATGTTTGACAATGTGGAGAGGTTTTGGGAAAAAACTACTTGTGACTGTTTGTGATTAATTACTATTATATAATTATAATAATGTTACGTTATGAGTCCTAATAAATATGTTTGTAATTGTATTTTTATTCCACCATGATAATTCTTATTAAGAGTACCACTAAAAGTGATTCCTAAAGACAATTTACCAGTAGTATAACCTAAGGTAATGATAGTGGCGAGTGATAAAGGAAGGGAGAAGTTCTAAGAGAACTTTCCACGCTTCATACAATTCATGGAAAGAAAATCTGGGAGGGTTGTGAAGAGTATGTTTGACTTTATGAGGGAGTTTTAGTTGCATCACTGTAACACCCCGAGATTTTATGAGATATATTATTTTTCATTTCATGGATGTCTTATATTATAAACTACACAAATATTGGCTTGTACTATACGCAACACTGTATTAGCATGCAGTATACACAACCCTATTCTTGGCTCATGTTACACACAAATTCAAGTTTGTTTTTTTAGAAATTATTCTACGCAACATTAAGTATAGATTTTATTTAATGAATAAATGAAAGAAGTTTTGATTGTGTTATACGCACCACCAAATGGAGATTTCACTACACGTAGCCCTGACATGGATTTCATTAAACGCAATCAAGACCTTATTCGATAACGTGTGTAGTAAGCAATACCAAGTTTCACTAAATGATATATTATTATAATATTATTATGAACTAACCATTATGAATAGTAATACCCACTTTTTGAAATTTTATAGATTTTATCTTTCAAAATGGACTTAATTTTTGGATTCGAAATATCGAAATTAGACTAGGGTGAATTTTTGGTATTTTTCTGAAAGCTTTCAATTTTTGATGAATAATGAAAAACACCGAGTTATAGTTTAAAACTGAATTTTTATTTAAATAATTATTTATTTTATTTAAATTTATTTTAGGTCAAAATTGATATATAATACTTATATATGTTCAATTTAATTCATTGAAGTCATTTTATAATAATGTTAGATATATAAAAATTTTATTAAATTTTTCACCGTCTTTTACCCACCTCCTAGGAGAATTTGAAAATTTACATAAAACTTAATTTTACCGCTTCTGTGAGTGGAATTTTGAAAATACGAGAGAAACTGTTAATATCAAGGAGTAAAATGTTGTTTAATAATAAAAAAATAATTTTTGGTGAATAGTAACTTTTTACTTTTATTTACCACAGTTAAAAGTAAATAGGGTAATTATGGGTAAAAATGATTTTATTATTACCCTAAAACATCTATTGGATTAGTGTAATTCGACCAAAAACTATCTTAGGAATAAAATATTACCCTTTAGGTCCACTTGGTTTAGATTAGGACATTTATTATTATTTTATTTAAAAAAAGAGTTAAAATAGTTAAAATCAAAGTTTAATAACTAAAACATTTTTCATATAGGGTTATACAAGAAGATAAATTAGACTATAAATATTTATTATAAAGATAAAACAATTTCCACCTAATTGTATTTTATTTATAATTTTTAGGCATTAAATAAGTTAATTTATTTATGACACAATGGTGATGCAGTAATTACCTAAATAATGAAATATTAAAATAATTGATATTATAAATATACAAATAAATTTAATTTGAGACTTTTTATGAATTACACTAATTTTATAGGTTAATATGACATGTTATCACTGATTTAATTAACTGTTTTAGAACTAATCATGCTGTTATGATTTTCATATAAATCAATTACCAAATAGTGTCAAATTTGACATAAAATAGTTTTTAATAAAAATATTATATTATTAATTGGTATTATATTCCTAAAAATATAAGGATTGGACAAATAACTTATATAATATTTTATATATTAATCATGAACCACTTGGGGTTCGTTTGGCTTGTTTTAGTAAGTTTATTAACCATATAGTGTATGAAAACAAAAAGACACTGTAAAAGTTAAATTATCTAACCTATAGTTAAATCTAAATGATAGGGTTAAAATAGTATCCTAAACTTGTCTAAAACCTATTGGTTGAGATTATTTAGACCCATCCCCACATTATCTTAGAAATAAATCAATTTGGAGCTATTATAAACCGAATATGACTTTATTATAAAATAATGTTTTAAGTTTCTCCAAAGGTGCCCCTCTCATCCCTTATAAAAAGGACACCCCTTCCCTCTTCTCTTCACACCCCTTTAAGCCTTGAAGATCAGACAAGCCAGGAAAATTCCTCTTCTCAACCTCTCTAGTTATATCATTGAAGTTATGGTCTTCTCAAAAGACCGACTCTAGTGCCCTAAGAAGAAGTTTAAAGGAGGTGCATCGAGGAAGAGGTAATCTCTTCTACCGACTCTTTCAAGTTTCCTTCTTCATATAATTCCTCTTATTTATTTGTTTCTTTCTAAATTAATAACATCAGTATTACTTATATACTTATATTTTATTATAAATATGAAACTACCCTATTTTACCTTCTATCCATCTAATGGAAAATGAAATCACCGCGCGTGCGTACGTACGGAATACCGTCTCCACGTCGTGGTGTAATCAATTTTTCCACCACAACCTTACTTGGATGGTTATAATGGTGTAAAGAATAACTATATAAAATTATTATAACATAATACTGATTTTATGATATTATATCATCCACTCCAATACCATTAAATAAATATGGGAACTATATCATCGCTCGTGCGTACGTATGGATTACTGTCTCCACGACGCGATGAGATTCATTTTCCATGTTAACAATTCAAGAATGATTATAAAGTATATATAATAAGTAATCATGAAATATATGAAGTAACAATGCTACTGGATTTATGTATATATATATATATGTATTTCATCTACTTAATTCCATTAAATTAAATAAGGAAATGAAAAATAGTGTTCATGCGTACGTACGACCTACCATCTCCCTGAACGGTGTATTTCACTCCATTTATTGATCTTTTACATATACGTATATTCTGAATATATATTATATATAAATCATGTTATATATTCTGTAATTAAGTAATCATGATCTAAGTAATCATATTAACAATTACAAGTCAAAACATGGATGAAAAATGAAACGATTTTACCTAAAACGCTGCTTTAACATTGAATTGAAAATTGAACGGATAATATAAAGTCGTAAGTGAATCATATATGATATCATAAATATTATTATGGTTTTGTTACAAGTTGATAATATGTTTAAACCTACTATATAGGAGTCTCATACACATATGGAAGAAATTGGACATAAGTTAAGGGTTAATTATTCCAATCTCATTCTTATCCGATATTGTTTATTCGTAAGTATTTACCAGGGTTATATTTATTATCCATGTCCATATGTTCTCAAAATGTTTTCATAAAATGTTTAATTTTCTTCCATGTATGTTTAAAGTCATTTTTATGCTTTTTTTGACTTTTACTGCATCGTATGGAATGAATCATTTTTTGATTACCATACGAGGTACTTTTTTGACTTTTCTGGAAAAAGTACGAGAGGAATGTGTTTTTTAACTTATATGGCATGAACAAATTTTTACGGTTTCATAAAGCCTAATTTATTTGAAGAATCCACTACATGTTTTCATGGTTATATTCAATAAAATACTTTTCTTTTAAAATTTTGTGGCATTTTGTGAAAAAAAATGATTTTGAAGAAGAAAGGATATTTTCCTCCATAATTCATTTCAAGTGTTTTATCAAAACTATTTTCCAACTAAGATGACATTATTCAGCCTGTTTATGTTTCAAGTATAATGTATCTATTATTTATATGGTGTTATTTTTCTTATGATGAAATTATATACATTTGTTTTATATGTATTATATGATGATGGGGGTGATGTTTATGAAACCCATTTTATTCATTGGGTTATGATGAATGTTTTATGTTTATTTTGTGGCACAAGTAAAATGATTTCATTATGAGATGGGTGGGACCTATATCTCCCTCTAATGCATTGGGTAAAGATTTATATCTCATGATATAAACATGGCTAGAATGGTAATTTAATCCGGTTCAGTGTTACAAGACTGAAACGAGGAGTGAACTCAGTTTAGAAAGGGACTTTGTCCACTAAGATGGTCTTGGAAATAATTCCATGGCTACTATGGAAATCATATCATGTTCTTAATGGTTTTCCATAATTAAATGTTTTATTCCAATGCTATTTTATCATGATTAATGTTCCTTTATGACCTATGCCTTACATACTGCCAATATTTATTTCACAACTCAAGATTTTGATGTGTAAACTCTATGTTCATGTTTTGAAGTTCAAATATATATGGTTTGTTTTATTTTCTCTATGGTTACCCTTACTGAGAATTTTATCTCACCCTTTATAATTTTTCTTTTCCCCAAGATTTAAAGAAAGGTTTTAGGTAAGAAAAAAAGGGGCATATCTTTATGGGAGATGTTGAAGATCTTTCACCATGATTAGAAGATTATGTTACAAGTTTTCAAAGACACTAAACTATTACGGTCCTTGTGTGTTTGTTTTTGTTATGTATTAAGTATTCCGCAAAACTAATGTGGTGTCCATGTACATCATGCTTTGGGTCTATATAGTTTCTATCAAAGGAAAGGTTTAGTTAACCTTTAGAAACTACGATGCGAAAAATTTAGTGAGATCCCTAGATATATTTCTAATGTATGTCTAGGGATGTCCCTATGGTTAAGTATAAGTATAGGTTATAGTCCTATAATTACTGTAACAATGTCAGAATTAACACTAATATGTTATATATTGAAGGTACTCCCCCTTTATTATGTCGTTTTCCCTAGCTTGATTTTTTCCTCTCACACTATTCTCTTTGGGTTTTAGACGATGGCTGGAACTTGAAGGAACCGTGTAAGTCAATGTAATGAAAAATGCAATGATTTTACTCCTGAACAAACCAATGTTATGGGAGATGGAGTGAAAAATCTTATTTATATACTTACAAAAGCTATGAATCATTCTGGACTTCCAAATGGGCAAAGAAGGGAACAATATTATGTTGAGTCCTTCATGAGGCAACATCCACCTTATTTCAGTGGGTCTTCTGATCCACTTGTTGCTAAACAGTGGATCCGTACCATTAAAAATATATTTTCCATACATAGCTGTTTGGAATATGAAAAAGGCATTCTGTCTATTTACCCTTTATAAGGTGAAGCAGATCAATGGTGGACTCTAATTAATAATACGAGGCCCCGATAGGAAATTGAATCCATGGAATGGGATGAGTTCAAGAACTTATTTTTCAATAAGTACTTCCCACATATTATTAAAACAAAGATGGAAAAGGATTTCCTTGAGGTTAAGCAAAAGGATGATGAATCTATTTGTATATACAAAGTGAATTTTACAAGGCTTTCAAGTTATACATATGGATTTATCATCCAACCTGAAAGTAAAGTTGATCAATTATTCAGTGGTTTAAAACCAAGTCTTCGAAGGGAATTAGCTATAAGAGACTTCATTAGCTATGAAGAAATTGTGTGATGTGATATCAAGGTAGAAATGGAAGTTAGTGTTACATATCCCTCTCAGGGTATTGATAAGAAACCAAAGATGGAGTTCAAGGAGAAATCTCAGAATAATGGTGAATATAATATGAATGTTTCTTTATTCTCAAAGTGTGGAAAGAAGCATGATGGAGATTGTCTTAAAGGGACTAGAAAATGTTTTAAGGGTGGAAAAGAAGGTCATCGAGCAGCTGAGTGTCGAAGTAATGGAAAAAGGGTTTCTAATGATGTGAATAAAGAAAATACATAAGAGAACGCACCACCAACACTTCAATGATTCAAGTGCAAGGAAATGGGGCATTATGTTAATAAATACCCTAATCATATGGTTAATGATGATCAAGGTGAGAAACCTCTTAAGGAAAAGGATAATGGGAAGTCACATGCGATCACTATTTGTGATGTTGAGTATGACAATGATGTTGTGTAATGATTAAGTGTTTATGTAATGGGATTCCAAAATAGTATCATGAAATCTCATTTATGGAATCATGGAATTTTGGAATATCAATGTATTGGTTTTCAATAATTATATGGTACCGGTAACCATGAAAAGTGATTGAAATATTTTTGGAATGAATATGATATGCGCATAATGAAGCGATAAAGAAAAAATTGAAATGATCTCATGACTAATATAAGGAAAAAGTTATATCATGGTTTGAGTATATAGAAATTTTGGGATTTTGGTATGTGGAAAGTGTTAAATTTTGACATCATTCATGTTTTCACTAAGAGTCATGGGGTATTCATTTTCCAAGAGAATACATGATTAAGGTATTCAAATGTTTTTAATTTGACCAACAAGATATATCATATGATATATGGGGGAGAAATGATGGTATTCACATGCTCGGTAGATGACATTTCTATGAATTGTTTTCTTTATACTATGATCTTGGACAGAAGTATTTTGGATAAGCCTAAAGATTGGAATGGATTAATTTGGACATCAGATAGTATTGTTTAACGATAGAAATATTTTTTGATATTATTTCTGGAATGTTATAATGGTGATGTTTTAGAAAAAGAATAACCTACAGGATGGATGCCAGCCCATCGTGTTGGACAAGGCTGTGGGAACCGAACCCACAAATGAAGTGCGACATGCCTTTATCACATACCACGGGCCAACAGGAAGTCCCTGGTTAGTAAAAACTAGTTTTCTTTTATTAAGAAGTATGATATATGAAGTATAAGTTCATTTTAGGAACCATATACGATTAATCTCACTAAAGATGTACTTATGTATATAACATTTTCTAACCTTATGTTTGAGATAGATGGAATGACCTATCATTCTGTCACATGATCTGCTAAAACTTCACGAATGAAAAATTTAACTTTATTTCATTAAGATATGAATTGGAAATTGTCCAAGGAACGATCAACGACGACATTGTACCAAAATCAAGAAAGTATTTCTTTTAAATCCAAATTCTTCAACATTTGGGAAATGATCTTGAAAACCAAAAATGTTGTCCTTGTGCCCTCATATCTGATGAATCAGAAGGTACCTTAGATCATAAAAAATTTATGGCTTTGTGATTTTTCACGTTTTCATAGCCATTTCCTCAACCACTCTTCATCTGAAGATGATGGTTATATTTCTATTCTATCTCCATATGTTCACCTATGTTGTCCTATGTGGAAACCCACTGCTGAGTTAGTTTGGGTGATTGTTATGATTCTAACTTCCCTTTTTAAAATGAAGTTTTAGTATTCCTTTTTACGATGTGGGTTTCTATCAAAAAAGCTTTCAAGTAGTAGACCATTTATAACCACGATGAATTTCGAAGGCAAAATTCAGTTTAAGGGGGATAGAATGTAACACCCCGGTATTTTATGAGATTTGTTATTTTTCATTTCATTGATGTCTTCTATTATACACTATATGAATATTGTCTTTTACTATAAACAACACTATACTAGCTTGAAGTATACGTAACACTATATTTGGCTCATGTTACACACAAATCCAGTTTCGTTTTGTGGAAAATATTCGACACAACTTTAAGTATAGATTTTGTTTAATGTATAAATGAAATTAGTTTTGATTATGTTATACGCAACACTAAAGGGAGATTTCACTACACGCATCCATGACTTGGATTGCATTACACACAATCAATACCTTCTTCGATAACGTGTGTAGTACGCAATACCAAGTTTCACTAAACGAGATATTATTATAATATTATTATAAACTCACCATTATGAATAGTAATACCCACTTATTGAATTTTTTTTAATTTTATCGTTCAAAATGGACTTCATTTTTGGATTTAGAATATCAAAATTAGCCTAGGGTGTATTTTTGGTATTTTTCTGAAAACTTTCAATTTTTGATGAATAGTGAAAACACCGAGTTATAGTTTAAAACCAAATATTTATTTCAATAATTATTTATTTTATTTAAATTTATTTCAGGTCAAAGTTGATATATAATACCTATATAAGTTTGATTAAATTTATTGGAGTCATTTTATAATAATTTTTTATATATAAAATTTTATTGAACATTTCACCGTCTTTTACCAACCTCCTAAGAGAATTTGAAAATTTACATAAAACACAATTTTACCACTTCTGTGAGTGGATTTTCGAAAATCAGAGAGACACGGTTAATATCAAGGAGTAAAATGTGGTTCAATAAAATAAAAATAATTTTTGTTGAATAGTAACATTTTTACTTTTATTTACCATGGTTAAAAGTAAATAT
Source organism: Viscum album (assembly GCA_963277665.1). Taxonomy (NCBI): domain Eukaryota; kingdom Viridiplantae; phylum Streptophyta; class Magnoliopsida; order Santalales; family Viscaceae; genus Viscum; species Viscum album. The sequence continues at coordinate 602,429,597 of OY728153.1, read as the reverse complement.
GGTAATTAAGGGTAAAAATGATATTATTATTACCCTAACACATGTCCTAATTCTATTGGATAAGTGTAATTCGACCAAAAACAATCTTAGGATATAATGTTTTCCTTTAGGTCCACTTGGATTAGATTATGACATTTATTATTATTTTATTTAAAAAAGAGTTAAAATAGTTAAAATCATAGTTTAATAACTAAAAAATTTTTAATATAGGGTTATACATAATATAAATTAGACTATAAATATTAATTAGAAATATAAAACTATTTCCTAAATAATGGAATTTTATTTATAATTTTTAGACATTAAATAATTTAATTTATTTATGACACAATAGTCATGCAGTAATTACCTAAATAATAAAATATTAATCAAATTGATATGATAACTACCCAAATAAATTTAATTTTATACTTTTTGTTATTTCCACTTATTTTATAGGTTAATATGACATTTTATTACAGATTTAATTAAAGTTTTTTGAACTAATCATGCTGTTATGATTTTTACAAAAATCAATTACCAAATAGTGTCAAAATTGACATAAAATAGGTTTTTTAAAGAATATTATATTATTAATTGGTATTATATTCTTAAAAATCTAAGGTTGGGCCAAAAAACTTAGATAAGGATATATATATTAATAATAAACCACTTTGGGTTATTTTTTCTTGTTATTGTATGTTTATTAACAATATAATGTAAGAAAACAAGAAGACAAGGTAAAAGATAAATTATTTAACTTACAGTTAAATCTAAATGATAAGGCTAAAATAGTTACCTAAACTAATCTAAAACCTATTGGTTGAAAGGATTTAGACCCATACCTAATTTTTATTCGAAATATATCTATTTGGATCTATTATAAACCGAATATTACTTTATTATAAAATAATATTTTAAGTTTTTCAAAGGTGCCCCTCTCCTCGCTTATAAAAAGGACACCCCTTCCCTCTTCTCTTCACACCCTTTTGATCCTTGAATATCAGGAAAACCCTAACAATTAATCTTCTAAACCTATATAGTTTTATCATAGAGGTTCGGGTCTTCTGAAAAGACAAACTCTAGTGCCCTAAGAAGAATTTTAAAGGTGGTGCGTCGAGAAAGAGGTAATCTCTTCTAACGACTCTTTCTAGTTTCCTTCTACTTCTACTTCCTCTTATTTAGTTGTTTCTTTATAAAGTAATAACATCAGTATTACGTATATAGTTATATGTTATGGTAAATATGAAACAACCATATTTCACCTTATAGCCATCCTATGGAAAACAAAATCACCGCGCGTGCGTACGTACGGAATACCGTCTCCACGCCGTGGTGTAATCAGTTTTTCCACCACCACCATACTTGGATGGGTATAATTCTGTAAAGAATAACTATATAAAATTATTATAACATCATACTAATTCTATGATATTATATCATCCACTCCAATACCATTCAATAAATATGGGAATGATATCATCACTCTTGCGTACGTACGGATTACAGTCTCCACGACGCGATGAGATTCATTTTCCATGTTAACAATTCAAGAATGATTATAAAGTATATATAATTAGTAATAATGAAATATATGACATAATAATGATACTGGATTTATGTATATATATAAGTATTTCATCTACTTAAATCCATTCAATTCAATAAGGAAACGAAAACAGCGTTCATGCGTACGTACGGCCTACCGTCTCCATGAACGGTGTATTTATTACCATTTATCTATCTATTATATATATATATATATTTATATTAGGAATATATATTATATATAAATCATGTTTTATATTCTATAATTATGTAATCATGATCTAAGCAATCATATTAATAATTAAAAGTCAAAACACGGATGATAAATGAAACGATTTTACCCAAAATGCTGCTTTAACATGGAATTGACAAATGAACGGATAATATAAAGTCGTAAGTGAATCATATATGATATCATAAATATTATTATGGTTCTGTTTCAAGTTAAAAATATTTTTAAACCCACTATACTGGAGTCTTGGACACATACAGAAGAAATTGGACATAAGGTAAGGGATAATTATTCCAATCTCATTCTTATCCAAGATTGTTTATTTGTAAGTATTTACTGGGGTTATGTTTATTATCCATGTCTATATGTTCTCAAAATGTTTTCATAATATTTTTACTTTTCTTCCATGTATGTTTAAAGTCATTTTTACCCTTTTTTTACTTTTACCACATCGTATGGAAGGATTCTTTTTTTGTTTACCATACGAGGTACTTTTTGACTTTTTAGGAAAAAGTACGGGAGGAATGTTTTTTTAACTTATACAACATGGACATGTTTTTACGGTTTCATAACGCCTAATTTTTATGAAGCTTCATATACAATTTTTTATGTTCATTTTCAATAAAATCATTTCCTTTTTAAATTGTGTGGCATTTTCTGAAAAGAAAATTATTTTGAAGAAGAAAGGATATTTTCCTCCAGAATTCATTTCAACTGTCTTATCAAAATTATTTTCCATCTAATATGACATTATTTAGCATGTTTATGTTTCAATTATAATGTATCTATTATTTAAATGGTGTGATTTTTCTTATGATGAAATGATATTCATTTTTTTACATGGATTATGTGATGATGGGTTGATGTTTATGAAATCCATTTTTTCCTTTGGGTTGTGATGAATGTTTTATGTTTATTTTTTAGTACAAGTAAAATGATTTCATTATGAGATTTGTGGGACATATATCTCCCTCCAATTCATTGGGTAAAGATTTATATCTCATGATATAGACATGGCTAGAACTGTAAGTTATTTTGGTTCAATGTTACAGGACTAAAATGTGGAGTGAACTCGATTCCGAAAGGGAATTTGTCCACTAAGATGGTCTTGGAAGCAATGCCTTGGCTACTATGGAAATAATATCATGTTCATAATGGTTTCCATAATTAAATGTCTTATTACCATTCTATTTTATCATGATTAATGTTCCTTTATGACATATGCTTTACGTACTGCCATGATTTATTTCACAACTCAATATTTTGATGTGTAAACTTTATGTTCATGTTTTGAAGTTCAAATGTATATGGTTTGTTTTATTTTCTCCATGATTACCCTTATTGATCATTTGAGCTAACCCTTTATAAGTTTTCTTTTCCCCAGGATATAAAGAAAAATTTTAGGTGAGAAAACAAAAGGGGAAGATCTTTATGGGAGATGTTGAATATCTTTCACCACGATTAAAAGATTTTGTTTCGAGTTTCCAAAGAAACTAAACTATTACGGTCCTTATGTGTCTGTTTTTATTATGTATTAATTATTCCGCAAAAGTAATTTAATGTCCATGTACATCAAGCTTTGGGTCTCTACAATCACCCTCTAACTTTTACTATATAGGGATGACTTGAGAAAGTTGAGTTTTTGGTTTAGTCCATCAAGATGATACCTGACCATTCATAGACCAATACTGAGAAGAGGGTCATTTTTAACACTACTAGGATATGAGGATCTACGGAGTGATGCTGGGAAATTCATTCAAGGATGGTACAACCTGATGTTATGCTGTGGAATGACTTTTTGGAGATGTCTATATATAAGTTATTTCTAGAGACATAGAGACAGTAGAGATCAACATAGTTAATGTGGATGAATCAAAGGATATTTTCTATGATAGACAATACTACGATTTTTATAGACCTATAGTGATTTTCTATTGAATTTGAAGATGATGAGATAACTACAGCGAGACACATTCACGATAGATGTTCTTGCAAGATTAAGTTGCAAGTTAACAACTTTTAAGTAAAAAATATTGCTAAGGTTGTGGCTCAGGATCTCATAGTGGAGGGGATACTAAAGGGGGTTTTGTCTGTAAGGAAGGTGGTATTAGTAGGATTAATAGGGGTATTAAATTCAAGTGTCAGAAGTGTCACTATGAAAATTTTAACTAGGTAAGTGGGATGAAAAGTACAAAAGTGTAGGTATTAGTTGCAAAGGACCTACCAAGAATTTTCATTCACCAGTGTGGTAGGGTAGGACATCAGGGTATGAACTATTTATAGCCACCTATGGAGTGATAATCTTCCAGAAATATGGGACATCTATAGAGGTTCTTTTGGACACAATGATAGATGGATTGTGATAGAGGACATAGATATAACCGAGGTGAGGTAAGGGGATCTTATGCACCAAATTAGTTAGGAATGTGGATTTCTACTGACTGAGACGGTAGAGGCAGTGGACGTGGTGCTTTGGGAAAAGATACCCCATATTAGTAGAGTGGTTATACTTAAGGAATTATGAATTTATCATAGGAAAGAGGGGTAAGATAACAACATGCATTGCATCCTACACTTGTGGATAAAAAGGATGGACTATCAACAGGGATACAAACTATTCTTATAGATTCTACATAAGATACTACCTTATTTTATATTATTTCCACTCATAACATTGTAAATGGAAAACATATCAATGGTTTGAGCCTGACAGTGGATTTGGTGATTTGGGTAATGACTGTAGGTACACCTTTTGGGGTATGGTGCACATGCATATTTTTTTCAAGGAATGTTTTCTCAAATTTGGTGATAATTGTTTTATGCGAGATCTTTATACCCTTTCCATGATTGGATTCACCCCAATTATGGGAATAGATTGGCTAGCTTCATACTGAGTCCACATTGATTGTTAACGAATGATAGTTACATTTAAGTCTCATAAGGATTACCATTACCTTCATTGTAGAGTGTAGAATATATCGATAGCCTAAGCATGAAAAATTTACTCAGAAACTAGGAGAGCTCACACCCAAGGTTTCTAGTTTATTGTTGGATGATGGAGTTTTAAAGAATTATATATTTCCACTAGTGGTGGAACTATTTCTAGATGTTTCTCTTGAAGGCTTATTTGGGATTCCACTAGATAGAGATGTGAAAATTACTATTGCGATCATGCCATGCGATGAGCTAATTTCTACTATAGCATTTAGAATGACACCACAAACGATTTAAAATATCAAGAATTAGTGAGAGGTGTTAGAGGATATGGGATTTATCAATTTGAGTATATCTTTTGGGGGTTATCTTGTATAGTTTTCTAAAAATGATGATAAGAAAATATGCATGTGTATTGATTACTGAAAGTTGAGCCAGATGATTGTATTGAACCACTATCCACTTTCATGTATCAATGATATATATGAACTTTTGATAGGATCTTGTGTGTTCTCTAAGATCTACATGAGATCAATGTACTATCAGTTGAGAGTTTTGACTTCTGGTATACTAATAACTACATTCAGAAGTAGGTATAGCTTCTATGATTTTTTCATTATTCTATTTCGATTAACATATGAACCAAAAGTGTTAATGTCTTTTATGAATATAATATTCCACTGTACCTATATCATTTTGTTATAGTGTTTGTGAATGATATCTTTATGTAATCCAAGTGTCATGATTATCAATCCCATCATCTTGACATCTTCCTAGGTATACTAAGAGTGAATCAAATATAGACCATGTTATCTATGTGTTATTTTTGGACTGATCAGGTCCACTACATGGGACAGATAATATCTAAGAAAGGTGTGTTGATTGACCCAAATAAGTTTTAGGTAGGGGTTTCTTATGATAATCCCATGAATGTTTTCCATATATGTAGCTTTATGGGGTTAGATGGATATTATTGGTGATTCCTCTCGGACTTATCATGTTTAATAGTTTCTATTTTAGGATTGAAAAAATAGGGGATAGTTTTTTATTATTAAGGATAATTTGATAAGGCCTTCTTGAAACTGAAGAAGAGTTTGTCATTGGAAATGATATTGATCATACCCAATATTGGTAAGGAATGAATGGTGTATTTTGATGCTTCTAGGATTAGACGTGGAGCTGTGTTGATGTAGGGTGATCGAGTTCTGGAATATGGGTCTCGATAGCTAAGGTAACAGGAAAAAATCTACCAAATCCATGAAATTTTGTTATAATATGGGTATTATGGTATGATGTGTTTGAGGAATTATATATTGTGAATAAATTTTACAATGAATATAAACAACAATATCTTAAAGTATATCTTTTCATAGATAGATATGAATCATCAGAAGTGGGTATGGTTTAAGTATATGTATTCATTCAAATTTGATCTGGCATATACTTCTATTAATGGGATTAGTTTAGATGACACTATGATCATGAAAAAATGGTTCATTAGTTCATGATTCCAGTGTTGAGTGGAAGATGATGACTTTTATGGATGAGATTCATGTTGTGGTTCAAGAGAGTTGGGAGAAGATGACTCTCATATCAATTTCAGTGGAGTCTGCACATTGGATCTAGAATAGATATAGGTAAAAAACGAATCCAATGTGTTTGAACTCAAGGAAAATCCATTAATTTTTGGAGTCATCTCCAATTGGAGCATTGGTGAGGATGAGATCATCCATATCAAGAGTCAGGTTGTTTTTTCATGCAATCATGCGAGAAGAGTTCGTATGGGAATTTCATGCCTCAGTGTGGGTGGTACATCCATGTGTGAGCAAAATGTACCATGAACTATGAAAATAGTTTTGGTGGACCTGCATTAAAAGGTATATACTAGGGTTCATGACATGATTCTACACTTATCTGAATGTGAAATAAGTGTTACAAAACCCAAGAGGATTTCTGTAGCTGTTTCCCATTCCAAAATGGATGTGGGATGACATAAAAATGGACCTTATAACTGGTATTAGGATGATGACAAGGTAAAATGATTCCATTTGGGTTATTGTGGATTTTCTAATGAATTTATCCCATTTCTTTCCTATAAGGAGGACATTCTCAGTGGAGCAGTTGCGTGAAATGAATATTGCGGACATAGTCCATCTACATAAAGTTATATGGACTACTGTTTCAGATAATGGATTAAATTTAATTTAATTATTTTTTAAGGCTTCCATAATGATCTTGGTACATAGGTATTATTGAGTATAACATTCCACCCACAAACATATGCAGTCTGAGTGTATTATACCGGTGCCTGAGGGTATGTTGCGGGCATGTGATCTTAACTTTGGTGGACCTCAGGAGAAGTATATAGATTTATTTATAATTTAAAATAACAATTGTAATTGTAAAACTATACATATGTATCCATTTTAGTCCCTTTATGGTAGGACATACATATCACTACTATGCTGGATGGAGGCAGGTAAGTCGAAAAATTTGGTGCCATGTCCCATGTAGGATATGTCTGAGAAAGTGAAGCTATTTCAAAAGTGTGTGGATATAGATCAGTGCTGATTGTAGTCATTTCATGATAGATGTTAATGAATCCTAGTTTCTATATAGGGTGATACTGTATTCCTTTGGTTGAATTCTAGATTGGGTAACAATAGAATACAAAAATTGGGAAAGATGGAACACATTTTTGTCAAATGATTTCAGTTTTGTTGAGAATCGAGCCATTGGAAAACACATTGGATTTTGTATAGATATTTACTTCTTTTCATGATGATTTAAATATATCAAAACGTTATAAGTATCATTGTGGACCTTGTCATGTGATTTAGATGGATGTCACTATGCTTGAGGTAGTTGTTTCCTTTGAGCAGCATCTCATATGTCTATTGGATCGTAATGAAAAAGTGTTGTAGGTAATGTTCTTTCAGGTTTTTCTTATATTTTGTAATCATGGGTGTGTATATTAGTATAAAAGGGATGGGGAGGCATATTTTTAGGCATAGTATCCCAATAATTTTGGCACAGAATCTTAGAGAAGCATGGGAGTGATGCTCGGGGAAGAGATGTTATAAGGTGGGGGAGATTATGAGATCACAACCTTTTAAGGAGTTGAAACATTATTGATTCAGGGTAAAATATTGTCCTTATTTTATTACTTTTTTTTGGGTTTTACCTTGGTTTCATTTGGGATTGATATTTTAGATTAATGGAAGAAATAAGGTAGCACAATATTGTTTCATGCTTTTCCCTAACTGTACATCCCAACCAAGCTAGCTATGAAGCCCTATATAGATGGTAATTACAAGTCTGGAATATGGTTTTACAAACAATGTATCATATTTTTATTTCTTTCTCACCCCTATAAAATTGTAACATATATTAGTTTCATGGTTATGGGAAATCATGTGCGTCTTTCCAAGAAAGGCCAACCTGGGTACCCAGTGTAATGGAAGCCCGAGTATGGTGTGAGGTATAAATCACAATAGACCGACACCATCAGTGTTTATAATAATCTAGATAGTGTAATATTAATTAAGCAATTCACAAGTATAGAGATATTATGAAAAATTAAATAAATAAATAACACATATCTAGGTTCATAAATGGATACCAAAAAGTTATGCCTGCTTCGACTCATTATCGACATAAGAATATGATCATGTCCACCTAACACACACACACACAAACATATACATATATATTTAATATAGGTATATATATATACAGTTATGGATATAACATAGTGTGGAAAGAGACATACCACCACCATCCAAATTAATGTACAACTCTCACACTCTTCCCTTAACCCCACTCCGGGAGCTCTCACGATCTCCTAGGATACACTTGATGGAATGATTTCGATATTACTCAAAAAATATTTTACCAAGGGAAGCACACATGGTTTAACCCATGATAAAATTCCAATAGCTCTCATGGTCTCTTATAATTCAACAAGAAAAATCTCACGATCTCTCTTCCCAAGGGCTCTCATAGTCCCTTGGCTCCACGACATACATAAGGCGTAACCACTCACAACATGTAGTGAATGAGGCATTAGTATCACATTCATTTCATTAACCCATTATAATCACCCATAAGAAAACATATTCACCTTTATACTTAAGTAAAACCACCTCAAGTATTTCAATAAAATTCTTTAAATAATAATATAATTCATTTCATCCCAACTGTACTTAAGGGATAACATCTTAAGTATTTAAAAATACATGGTTATGTATTCATATTCAATCAGGCAGAAAAAACGCTCATGCATGCCATTATACATTTACCAATTCATTTAAAAACTTCAATTGATATGTGGCGATTTATGATCATAAGGGAGTGTTATAGACAAAACCATCCTAGGTATGTCAATTTTTACTAAAAAGGTATTTCACGACCATATGTCGAGCATACCGTAGTCACCCAAGGCATGGTCTTACCACCCAAATCTATTACATTTCTAGTTTAACCATATGTATTCATTTCAAAGGAAAAATTGTTATTAATTAGAAGTCATCCTACTCAAGTCCATCTCCCTTAATAGGAAATCCAGTCATAAAAATATGACAAGGTCTAAACATGTCACATACATATGTGGCTTCAATGAACAAGAAGTACCAATGCAGTGAAATTAGCAAGCATTGAAGTTTTCATTCTTCATTTTTATCTTGAAGGCAACTCACCTCCATTGGGTGGGGTTTATTATAAAACTGTGTAATTTCTTATCAATCAAACACCTATCACATTAACTCATTTCACTTGGTTTACCAAATACAGGACATTTAGAATAAGCCACTACACTTAAAAAGCATATAATAAGGTCTTGAGAACATGAAATTAAACATTTAATTCTTTCATAAATAAACAGGGAAAGGAAAGGGAAAACACCTCATAGTTGAACCAAGTCATCCACATAATGTCTTAATGCTTTCAAACTAAAGGAAGATACTCCCCCACAAATATACACACTTTCACATACATGTAAGGACACCTAGACCCTATGCACGCACCTACATGGACATGGGAATGGGGAAGGGTATCCTTACATATATGCTTATATTAATATTATTGTCTCTACTCACCTATGAATGAACTCATATATATACATAGGAACACCTAGACCCATACATGTATAAACACTTCCATGCATGAATATATGTGTAACAGGGTAACTTATATATAAATAATTAACTATACATACTCAAGAGAGTATCCCATTACTTACGGAATGAAAACCAACAAAAAAGAACCAATGTACTGCTAGATAAATACAAGAAACATTAAAACACACAATGAACCTAAATTAGCTGGTGAAAGAAAAAGATGTATTTCAAAAACCTTACCCCGGTTGGCGGAAACGAACTGAATCACCATGAAACTACACTACGGAGTTTAACTCACTATAAGAAATATACTAAGGGCACATAAAACACAAATCCCAAAATTAAACAACTGTGAAACAATGAAGGACGTGATAACCATACCCTAAAACCAACCTGACGGTTTGAAATCACTTGAACCACCAAGTCTTCAGGGGAATTTTCCATAACACCCACCCACGAGTCCAAAGAGACAATTCACACTAACCCAGAATAGAAGAGAACTGATAATTAGATCAACCATAAAGTCCTAAGGTTCAACTAATTCTCATTAGGTGCCAGATAGGGTGACACGAAGATAGAAATTGGGGGACAAATCCTTATATAGACAAACTGGACAGAAACCATAAATACACCAGATGAATCTTACCAGAGGAGAGGGATCTGTGGAGTAGCGTCGTGTGCGCTATAGGTAGATCGTGAGGGGGGGGGGTCGTGCACTGGCCTTGTTTGTACACCTCTCTGTTTCCCTCTTAAAAGATCCCAAATAAGTAAAATGGATTAATAAAATAATAATAATAATAACATTTATTATTATCAATATTATCATTTAATTAAATACTACTTCATTAATTATTCTTAAAATAAATGTTTCTCAATTAATTCTTAAACTCAACATTTAATCACCATTTAAGTAAATTATTTTAACATTGATTGAATAAAATAAACACAATAAAAATATGTAAAACATTATTATTATTATTATTAAAAAACCTTATTTTATTTAATTTAAAAAAATACATTTTAAAAATAGGGTAATTGTGCAGTTGACCCACACGGGTTGAATAAAAGTGGGCAGCCCGTGGGTCCACTACTGGATACTCGGGAATCCCGCACAACTAACCTGTATACTTTAACTGACTGTGAACAACCCAAATCAACATTTAGAATGTTCCTAGTGAACATTTTAACATTCAATATAACCATTCATTACTGAGAAAAAAATCTCTCTCGGAATTTCATCCAGTTTAGAAACACATGTTATTACAAACTACCCACCGTAAAAACTTCTTGTCCTCGAGAGTCCATGAGAAACAATGTAAAATTTACCTGGCTTAAAAGGGTCATGACTTTTCATTCAAATGGTCGCATTGTGTTTCTGATGCTTGATGTACCTATAATTATTACATTATGAATACCACACATAAGCCTTTACAACCAGAGACAACGCTCTCCTAATAAAAGAAGCACTGAAACATAGATTTCATGATCCCATTAAGATAATTGTATTCTCACATAATCACCTTGGTAAAATCCGACCGATGGTTATCCCCACCATAGGTATTATCGTAATAAAGTGGTAAATCCATGACACAATACCTCTAACGATGGATTTTCCATACAAAGAACACCTCTAAAAATCCTAATGGTGCTCCATGCAAGATTTTATTCATCTAAGTGAACCCAATTAAAACTGAGGCCATTATAGAAACATCATCAAATGGAACAATCAAATTAAATTGACCAATAGAAATTGGTTACATATGATTTCCTAGAATGAAATAGTGGGCCCATAACCCATAGGTCCTAGGATCGAATCCTACATCAAATACCCCATTGTAATGTCCCAACCCGACTTACAGTCAAATCTATAGCCTGATCGGTTTACACATGACCTCAAGAAAATCTCTTCATACTCTATAGGCTACCAAATAGTAGTGAGTGACTCAAGAGGTGCTAGTGGAGAGACTATACCATATTATCATAGATAAACATCAATATGATTTTAGTATGAAGAATAGAAATAGTGGATGTAGTATATAATAGATGAAATTTAGTGAAAGATAGATAATTGAAATTTTATAAAAGTGGTCAATTCTATTTATAGTGTTGAAGAATTCATGCCATTTAGAGATAAATATTCGAAATTAGTAAAAAATAAAACAATCATTCAAATTATAATAGTACAAGACTCAAATAATGAAAATATCTAAATGTCATAAGAAAAACTCCATGAGTATCATAAGATCCATATCATGCCTCTTCTCTTATATCCATGTACTATCATACTTCAACTAGAAATCAATCAGGGACTATAGTCATGCAAACAAGAAAGGTCTACTTGGGTACCCTAGTGCAATGGCGGCCTGATTAGGGTGTGATATATAAATCATAGTAGGCTGAAACCATTGATTTCTAGCCTAATACCGATAGTGTAAAATACATTAAGTAGTGTACAATTATAGAGATATTATGAAAAAAATAAAATAAATAAATAACACCCATCCAGTTTCCAAAAATGGATTCCTGATAGCTATACCAGCTTTGGCTTGTTACTGAGATAAGAATCTAATCATGCCCACCTGATATATATATATATATATATATATATAACAATATAGGTATTTGTTTTTATATATATATATATATATATACACGTTTGGTTAAAAGTCATAGTGTAATGGGACATACCAACACAATCCAAATTAAAGGGGATCTCTCACGGTCTACAATTAACCCAGATTCAATAGCTCTCACGGTCTCTTGGGATACACGTACTGGAAGGACCAAGATATAACTCACATAAATCCTTCACTAGTGGAATCACACACTATATAACCCCTGGTCCATCTGAAAGATCTCTCATAGTCTCATAGATATCAACAAGAATGATCTCATGACCTTTCATCCCTATGGCTCTCACGGTCCCTTATCTCCCCAACCGATATCAGGTGTAACCATTAACAACATTTAGTGCATGAGGAACTAACCTCTCATGCATACCATTAACCCATTCCAATGACACATAAGAAAACATAATCACCTTTATACATAAGGAAACCCTCCTCAAGTATTTCAATCAAATCATTTACATAGTAATCTCATTCAATTCATCCCATGTGTAATTAAGACATAACATATTAATTATTTAAAATGGCATGGTTACTTATTCATATTCAACCATGAGGAAAAATCTATCATGCAAGCCATTAACAATGTAGAAATTAATTTAAACACTTTTATTGACGTGTGGCGATTTATGATCATAAGGGAGTGGTAAAGACAAAACCATCCTAGGTAGGTCATGTTTTACTAAAAAATAATTTCACTAACATAACTAAAGCTTAAGATATTAACCCAAGGCATGTTCTTGCCATCCTAATACATTCTATTTTCTATTAACCCATTTTTATACATTTTTAAGGAAAACATTTCATTAGGTAGAAGTCATCCTACTCAAGTGGGTCTCCCTAAACAAGCCATCTAGTCATCAAAATAAGTCAAGGTCCTAGAAATGGAACTTTAAATATATGGATTCAATGCACATGGATTACCAATGCAGTAAAATAAGAAATCATTTATCTCTATATTCAACAATTATTATCTTGATGTAGAATGCCTCCATCAGAGGGGTTTTATTATAAAACCGTCACATTTCTTATCAATTAAGAAACTATCAAATTAATTCATTTCACATAGTATACCAAATAATGAACTTTTAGAATATTATACTACACATATAAATAAATTAAAAAGGGTATTAGATCAAGTAGTTAAATATTTAATTCTTTCATAAATAAAATAGGCAAGGAAATTCACCCTATATCATAGTAGAACAATGTCGTCTACTTTGTCTCTTGGAATCTTTCTATCTAACGGGAGCTACTCTCCCAATAAACATAGGTACTTTCAAATACATGCAAGGTCACCTAGCTATTATGCACACACCTTCATGCCTATGTTCATATGTAAAAGTATCCATACATGTATTCTTATATGCATATTCCCATATCCACTCACCTACTCATGCCCTTTTATATATATACACTGGAACACTTAGCACCATGCACGTATAAACACTGTTATGCTTGAATATTCTTATAAAAGGGGATCCAATATATATATATATATAAATACATACCTATGGATATAAATGGGATTCTACATTTACTTGGAGACTCGAAACCAACAATAAAGGACCAACACACTACAAGATAATTTCCAGGAACTTTAAAACACACAACGCCCCTAAGTTAGTAGGTTAAAAATTGTGATGAAGGTCTACACCTTACCTCAGATGGCAGCGATGAACTAAATCACTCTAAAACAACATGACATAGTTAAAGGCACAAAAATAAACATTGTAGGGGCTCAAAAACAACCAAAGCACTAAATTTAACAAGTGTGAAACAATGAAATAGGTGAAAACCTTACCCCGGAACCAAGAAGACATGCCGAAATAACCCAAACCACCTCACAGTCGGTGGTGGTTTCTGAAACACACACTCACAGGTCTTAAGAGAGAATTCGCAATATCCCATAATAAGGGATAATGAAAAATCCGATCAACCTTAAAGACCTAGGGTTTGGCCAATTCTCATTGTGCGTTGAATAGGTTGATGCGAAGATAGAATGTGAAGTAGAACGCCTTGCATGGATGAACTAGAGAGAAACCATGATGACAATGGATGAATCCAACCACATTATAGGGATCTGGGGAGCAACATTGTGCATCCTAAAGGGAGTTCCCGAGGGGGGGGGGGGGTAGTGTGCTGGCCTAGTTTGTGTGACTCTCCTTTGTTAATCCCTCTTAAAAATCCTAATAACTAAAATCAATTAATTTAATACTATGAATAAAAACATTTATTATTATCACTATTCTCATGTTACAAAATAATTCTTCATTAATTATTATATAAATAAATGTTTCTCAATTAATTGTGTTACTCCCCATTTAATAACCATTTAATTAAATTCTATTAATTTTGATTTAATTAAATAAAAACAATAATAATAATAATAATATCCTTATAATTATTTTTATTAAATATTTATTTTTATTAAAATAAATAAAAACATATTCTAAAAACCGGGTTACCATATAGTTGACCCACACTGTTTCACTAACCGCATGCAGCCTGTGTGTTCGCTAGTAAATAATCAGGGTATCTCGCACATCTAACTGACATTGTTTGACTAACCATGCACAACCAGATATCTACATTTATAATGGTCCCAATGCCCCTTTTAAATGTTTATATAACCATTAATTACTAAAAAACAAATTCCCTTAGAATTTCATCTGGTTTATGAATATGAGTTCTTACACTCTATTGAAATAACATTTGAA
Source organism: Viscum album (assembly GCA_963277665.1). Lineage (NCBI taxonomy): Eukaryota > Viridiplantae > Streptophyta > Magnoliopsida > Santalales > Viscaceae > Viscum > Viscum album. Next base: position 602,414,440 of record OY728153.1, on the reverse strand, counting down.
GGAAGGAAAACGATTCTAATATGGGAAAAAAATATATTAGATATGAAACTATATTGAGTACAATAATGTGTGAAAACACTGTGTGTTAAATTATTTATAGTATTCAATATTATAAAAATGAAATATTTTGATTTGATGTGTATATTATACCAATTTTAAATTATAAAAATACTTCACATATTTATTACAGATAAAAATGATGATGATTTGATGGGTTTATATTAATTTTTTTATACATGTCATTAATAAAAGGGTTCTAACATCAATGATTTAGACGCACAATATTACTTCAAATTATAAATAATAAAAGATATATATAGTATTTCAATTTTTATCATATATTTAAATAGATTGATTATGAAAAAGGATTTTTTAAAATAAAATGATATGATGTTTTTTATATGAATAGTTTTTATTGATTCAATTATATCACATGTTTTAAATTAATATATTTAGAAAAAATGATCAATATAGATTTAAAAAATTTACCCATGTGATTTGTTAAAAAATTATGGAAAGTGATCCAACTGTATAATTGTGTAATACATAAATGAATAAATTATTACTATCATAATATTTCAATAAAAATATAGAAAAATATATATGATATAATTATTAATATCTTATTTGTTAAATATTCAAAAAAATGGAAATAATTTTTATTTTCTAAAACACATTAAATTATGTCATTGAAATATATTTTAGTTTAATCTACTTTTTATGAGGCTTCTAGGAGATTTAAAGAAAATGAAAATTATTAAAATTTAATAATTAAATTATTATACTAATCTAATTAAAAATGAGAGTCAGATTGTATTCTTAAAAAAGTATGAAATATTTATAAAAGGACGTTTTTAAAATAAACTATTACAATAAAAAATTTGTTACAACAATTATTTCAATTAAACCATTAAATGGAAGATTCTCTGGAATACATATACAAAATTATAAATAATTTATTATATTTAAAACAACATATGTGTTGGGGAAAATCCATAAATGTGTACTATCAGTATGTTTTCGGTGTGATTGTGTTCATTGATAGAGCTATATGTCTGCAAATGTGTTTGGCTAATGTTGTCGAAATAGGTTTTTAAGGTGGTGTAATTTCGTAGTGTTTTCCAAATTTATGGGCCTCAAAATTAGGAATTTGATTTTGGAAAATTAGAGGTTATGAAAATTAGAGTAGTGTATTCAAACCACAAAGGATGTTACAAGGACCATTAATGATGGCACGCAAACTAATAAAAATGATACACAAACTGTGTACGAGAATCAATTCACTGGATGATGATAGTTTGGAGAGAAGTCTTGTAGTTTGTGGAGAGGACTTATATTATGTTGGATGAAGATGGTAATAGTGATGTTGCATCGTTCACAGAAATGAGGTGATTATTTGAGAATCCATGAATGGTTTTATTTTTAAAAAGGTGATGGTGATTTTGGCCACTGCATACGAAGAATGGTTGTACACAAACTATGTAGGGAAGAATGGTTCGTGAAAGAAGTGGTGTGTGGTGAAGGTTTTACCACATTAAAGATTTCAGAAATCTCAGATTAGTGGATTTTGAAGATATTTTTTCTATTATAAGGAGACATAATCCCATTATCATTTTGAGTGAAATCCTTTAGATAAAATCACCACCTTAGGAATTTTTCTAATTTTGAAAGTGGTTCGTGTGGTAGAATTCCGCAGAGGGTGAAGTGTTTCACATGGAACCAATTATGTTGAAGGTTTTTTTGGGTAAATATAACCCATAAAAGAATCAGTACATCTTAGATGAATATGCATTACGCGAATGAGGAAGAAGTATTATGCGGGGGGAGAAGATGTTGTATGTGAATGTGGAAGACCCGGTTTGTAGAGGAGAGATGATATTCCAAAGTACAGGTAGTCCACATATAAGAGATTGTTTTTGAAAGTATAGATATTCTACGATGTAGGTATGGTATGCGGAGGAGAGGTCATATGTGAATATAGAGGAGAAGTGGTCCATAAGTGATGATGTTTCGTAGAAGCAGAAGCAGTTCATGGGAGAGGGGATCTGTGAGGAAAACTCTCTGCACGGTATTCCAAATAGGAAAGGTTGATCATGGAAGACATAAAGAAAACTGAAAAAGCATTAAAAAGTTCTCGAAAGTAATTCCTACTAAATAATTGTATGCATAAATGTAGACATCATCTACGACAAGAAAATGGGCATCAACTGAGAATGTACCTATTTTTTGGATTTCTAGATTCATGAAAATGTAGGGACCTATATGCCCATAAACCCTGAGTTGATCCCTTCCAAGAGAAATGATCTAAGGAATAGGTAGATAGAGACACTTTCCACTACCATTGAGAATGAGGAAGGGACCTAGGGAGTGACCCTTTAGAATTTACTGATAAAACCTAAATCCTACAAAGGAATTGAACCTGGGTATATTAGATAAAGCTTGAACCTTATATTAGTAGTGATATTTAGTGGATTTGGTACATCAACACATCACCAGTTTATGCTACGTAGACATAGACCAGTGAGGGTGAACAATGTAAAATCATTGTGTCATGTTCATGATTTCATTTTTGTTCATATATATATATGGAAGAAATGGTAAATTGTGTTTTAAATAATGAAGAAACAAGATACCAAGGGGTATTAGTTTTAATTTTTCATACCCTGATTCACACACCTCCCCCCTCTCAGGGTATTTGACCTAGTGGAACCAATAATATTTTATTAACATTATGACAGAAATATTATAAAGTAAATTTTTTTAATGTTTTCTTCAATTATTTTAACATGATGAAATTCAACTAAAATCAAAAAAATTATTCAAAAAAATATTTTTTGATAAAATTTAACCCATTAAAGGGGTGTAGTGGGAGATTTTCACATAGATATGTGGTTGAACATACATTGTGTTGTAATGATATTAAATATAAAATAAAAAATTAAATTAAACATAAGGCCCTTTAGTGGTTTATAATATAATATATGATTAAACAAGAACTTATATCGTGTTTTATTAGTTTATTCCAAAAGTAATTGATAAATATAGTTTTTCTGTATTATTATAATAGTGGTAGTGTCCACTTTATTGTTATTTTATATTGGATGTGAATAATACATGAATTTAATTGGAAATTAACCTCTCAAATTATAATATTGAGTTATCTATATTCAATGATCATCATGAATTATTATTGGTTGTGAAAACATTAGATGAAAAATATAGGTTATGAATCACATATGATATATAATTTTCTCATGAGGCATAAAATAAATTCTATGTGATAGATGTAGCCTTGAGTACTCCAGATAGAATAGTGTACACTTTATCATTCTTACATAAGGGGTTCATGTTTTTATTTAATTATATTACCTATGGTTAAAAAATAACTAGCATGAAATCATTATACATTGATGCCTTTATTATGACATCCCTTGAAAATTGATAATTATGGGTATTTTGGTATTTTAAAAATCATTTCAGCAGTTGTGGATTAACCATGATGGTATTTCTCATATATTATGAAAATAATAGAATATGGGTCTTTAATTAATATAGTTTATGGAATTCCATGTTCATTCCTAGATAGTTTGTAGGTAGTATTCTTATCTATTTTAATGTTGTGAAGGTGATATTCTCATCAATTTGGGTGAATTACTTGTAATGTGTTCATTTTTCTCATTAGTATTTACTTATTGAATCAATAATGTTTGAGTATATTATATGAGAGTAGCATACTCTTTGTCTTGTGGTGTATCAATGTCTCAAAACATGGTATTATATGATTATTCATATTATATATTATAAAATTGAGGGAAGGACCATTGTATATTCATATTTTCTATTTTATATGATTTCACATAACTTTATATATATAAGTGATTTTTTATAGAGTCCACTCCTTATATATAAGCATGGATTATAGAAATCATAATTGTTTAGAATCTTATAAACTCCCTTATGATTAAACTTTGTGGATTTGTGAGCGGGGATTATATTTTATTAAAACTTGTTTATATATATCATATAGAGATAATATACATGATTTTATAAGGATATATAAAAGGTATATATGAAATTTTATAATTTTTAACATATAATGTAAAATAAAAAATAAAATGATACATTTTACAAAAGATGTATTAAAATATATCCAAAAGGATTTTTGGACACTATTGATCTATTTTAATATATTATCTGACATATTTTGAATTCATATAATATTTATATACCTTTTTTTCAAGTGGTATATTGATAAAAAAATATAGTAAACTAAAACTATGAAATTATGATACTAACTGGGTTATGGTGAATGTCACACAGTTACAATATTATACAAGTAAATTTGTCTATTATAATATAATTAATACTTGTTTTTTATCCAATTATATGAAAATTATTAAATGATGTTAAAATTGTTTTTAATTTTATTATTTATAATGTACAATGATTTTAAGATAGATGGAAAGGAGTTATAAAATTATCATAGTGTTCACCATTACCATTTAATATTTTTTTTAAATGTATAGAGCTAAAAAGAGTATCATTGGATATTATATAAAGATGGAAATTACATTATGAGGTGTTTAAGAATTTTATATTCAATATATTGGATAAAAAACCAATTCAGAAATTATAATTTTCTATATTTTTCATTGTCTATGGTTTTAGCATTTTGTATGGAAGAGGAATTCTTCCTAATAATTTGGTGATTTAGAACAGACCATGGATACCCTAGGCGTATGGAATCCTTTTAATGATTATTTGTGATCTTTATAATCATAATAAATATAGATTAGGATATTGTTCTCTCAAAGAAAAGTAATATTCTTCATTAATTATTATTTTATTATAATTAATGGCTCGTTTTTTTAAGAAATGGGTGTTCAATGGTTTTTTCTTTCTTTGTTTATACAAGGGTTATCCACATTAAAATTATTAAATAGAATTTATTTAAATTAAATCCATACGGGACACATATGATAATTTTATTGTATTCAAGTGTTAGAATGGAAGATGGGGATCTTGAGTGACAAGACCAATAAGATAAATGAAATTCCAATAAGGTAGTACTTTGATAAGATGTAGGTGGATAATATATAATGGTCACTATTTTGGGTAAACTATGAAATAACCTCTATAGTTTGATGTTTATTATATGTAAATTGGAATAAAAATAATAGTTTTATCAACATTAGATATAGTTGGTAGGGTCTATTGTCATGGTGTCCAAATTACAACCTGATGAGTTTAAATGATTAATGTATGATTGTGTATTATAATTTATTTCATTATATTATATATAAATACACACACCCACACACTAAGTTTACTATATTTTAAACGATCATTTATTATGTCCAATTAAGATTCATACCCATTCATTTCACTTAAACCCTAGGTAATATCAAAATATAATCTTTGGGATACATATGAGGGAATGTTGTAGGGATAAGATATTTTAATGGAACATATTGTATAAGGGTAATATTTACATGGGAGTAGAAAATCATACATCTTTTTAATATATATATATTTTATTATCTTATATTTATGTTTCCTTAAAAGATAATTATATATGTTATTTTTAGTGTTCTTGAGTTCATAAATCATATTAGTCTTGTGGGAACAAAAGACTTGTGTAGTGTCGTATAGATTTATGGATATACATGTAATGGATGATAGATCAATAAATTTTATCATCTTGTTTATGTTTAATATTGATTTACTATATATGTAATTTATAGTTATCTAATTTAAATCATTTAGTCATAGTTTTATGAAAATGTTATTATTACTTATGCTCACCTAAGATATTGGTAATAACATTGGGTTATAATTATTGATGGTATGTTAAGGGTACAATCAGGTTTGATTAGTATAGACATGTCTACATATAATTACTATGGGGATACAAATTAATTCTATTTACTATGGTATAAGATTTCTGATCATATGTGATAATCATGCTTCATGAAATGAAAACAAATAATTTAGTAAAAAATACCATTGATTTGGGTTACTTCGGAAAACAGATGACCTTAGGAGGAATGTGTGAGAGGTTGATAAGGGTTTTCCATGTTTACTGATATTTAAATGAATATTCTTTATCAGATGATAGAAATATAATCAATAAAATATATGTGTTAGAATAATTAGAAGGTACATTAGGGATTTCCATTTCATATTATTTTTATATTTCTACATGATATTGGACAAATAAAAAAGTGTAATTTATTTAAACGTCAATTGTAGGATGTCAGCAACTAGAAATGATGTGGATAGAAAACAGAACATGGTTATGTTGAAAGGATATACCTTAGATTTATTGAGATTTTAATTGTAGACATTTATATGAGCTTTTTAACCAATATATGATATACTATTTGTCAATTAGTTTGGATCATTGTAATTATGAGCTATGAATCTGGATTGTAACTCCTATCCACCCAAGGCTACTTATAATACTCCAGACTGATGATCACTATATTACCTCAAGTGTGACTCCCAATACAAAATAGGGTATTGATTAACATCAATGGTCTAATATTGTACCATGTATAGACTATAACACCTTTATTATAGTGCGTAATGAAAATAAAAATACAAGGAATAATAAACATGACAATATGAATGAATAATAAATTAAATCGACAGTCTATAACAAAATGAATTGAAATAACACAGGAATACATGTAATATATCACAATATCAGCTGATCCTATAACTATATGGAAATAAAATAAATGAATAAAGTTGAAATAAAATTATTGTAGCATCAAATAAAATCCATGAGGCTCATCTGATTATGGACAGTAAATCCCATTTGAGACACTTCTGCTCAATAACCTAGTCTCAAGCCTTAGTCCAACATGAACCTAATATAAGTGAGGTCAACTAGGGTACCCAAGGTCAATGGATGCCTATATTTTTTTTAAGTATATTGATTATTTGAGAAATTCTAACATGGTCTCGTAATACACCAACAATGTAGAGATATCTATGTATGTGATTCTATGAATAAGTAACAACATACTAAAAAAATAAAAGTAAAAACAATACATGATTCATCATGATACCGTAATTTATTTTAGTATGTCATGTGTAATGAACCAGCCCATGTTTATATACCAGACATTATCAATCTTTTGGTTAGAGACGCCAATCAACTATACAAGACTCGACCAATGCTAGAGTGTCTCTAAAAAAGTCGCAAATATTAAACATAAAAATATAATATACTCAAATTTTCGTGATATATATATCAAGTAACCCAAATAATTCCAATAGGTTTTTTCTCATTCGGGTTATAACAACATAAGTTACACAAACTGGTGTAATGCTCATAGAAAAAGTTACCATCGTACACAAAATAAACTCCAGGATCCAAATCCATTACAACCAATCTAGTTCTATCATAGACCTCTCTTATGAGAGTTTTCACAACCATGTTTGTAACCCACAAGTATCATGGAACTACATAAATAAGTATTCACATCTAGGTATTTCATATCAAAAGATTCATATAGGGAATTTCCCAACATAGATAAAATCACCCTTAATGTAATGTCATGACATGAGAAGCCCGAAGAATATAAATCATTTTATTAAATTTGAATGATTATAAGACACAAAATAACGAAGGAACAGAAGGTTTATCATTTTTAGAAAACAGATTACAAACATGATTCCCACATTACATTGGCCAAATAAAAAAATCATATCACAGGTAAAATCTCAAAATCCTTGAAACTCATTCAAAGGATTACTTTACATAACCTAGGGAAATGAGACATAAAAAGGGTGTGCCCAAATTCTCAGTAAGGGAAAGTAAAATAGAAGTGACAATGAATCAATAATAAAAATTAAACCTGGAAAGGTAAATAGATAAGAAGATATTCCATTTATATATCTCAATAATGAATAATCTATAGGGAAATTTAAATAACTAAAACACATTCTATTTAATAATAAACATAAAATGAAATGAATCCATATATTTATTCATAAGAAAATATTATAGATATTAAAAATAAAAAATAATATATATATGAATTAATTTCATAATAAAAGGACATCATGTATAAGGCTCATGTAAACTGTATATTGTCATAACCTTTCATAATATAGTTTAGAACCAGGACTACAATCTTGTGTAATTTACCGTCATAATTTATCTTATGAGAACCCCTTGATGAATTTAAGGGTTATATAACGTCCAAGAAACACCCATCACTAAAATTCCAAATTTGTACTATTCAATTTAATTAATAATCCATATACCTTATCAAATATTTATATTGAATAAATAATACATTTTTGTCAATATTTTCCTAGAACATCATGTAACTATCTAAGTAAACATCATATTAAAAAAATGGTATATGATTTAGGAAATAATAATATCCACCACACAAATATTTTGTTATTTAAGGAAATTTACAAAAAAAAATTGATTTAAATAACTTGATGGTGCCTAGAGAAAGGTAATAATCACAAAATAATGTGAAATTGCAATGATATCTTTTACCACTTGGTAGTATTAAATGTAAACCACTTGGGAGAGATAAATAAATTTCATCATTAAAATGAAAGGAATAATTATTCAATAATTATTTTAAAAGACAAAAGTGTAGTATATAGACCAAATTAAATGTAAGTGGTTCATAACAAAAAATTAGCCTCATGGGAATTTAAATTGAGTTGAAATCCCATACCACATCTTAACTTTTGAATTGAAAGACCCATGAAATAAATGAATTAAAATGAAAAATTAAATACCATGAATTTAAATTTATTCAATATAATATGTTAAATTGTGGAATTATATAAACTATAAAAAAATACTAAGGGTGAATATGGATTATTCTTTACGAAAGTAAAATTATGAAAAGAATCCCTTATATTGCATTTCCTTTTCGATGAACATACTTTAAATTATTGTATAATGGATTTTATTATGTTATTAACTTATAATAGATATATTATAATATTTATAATATTATATATTATTTTATTGTTATATAATTTTTATGTTTTGATTAATAATATTTCATTATTTTCACTATTTTGGGTGTTAATTTCCAAGTTGTTTGAGTATGTTTTGTTGTGTTACTTGTTGTTGTTACTAATTAGATCAAGATTTAAACATTTAAATAATGTAAAATATTATTTAAATATAATATATATTCATTATAAGTGTATTTATAAATATCGATAATATTTTGATATAGGAAATGAAATGGATCATTCATGGAGACGGTAGGTCATACATATGCCTCAATGTTACATCAATCTCTATATCATATTGAAATAATTAAATGTTAATGATATATATGGGAATTAAAATTACATAACAATATTAATTTCATATATATCACAAATTTTAATTTAAAACCATCCCAATTAAATTCAATGTATTGCTTGAATAAATCACTTTACTTTGAGGTGGCGGTAGTCCACAGGTCGACAAACGATGTTATCGTATTCCTATAAATAAATTACAACAATTTATGTGATATATAAAAATAAAATAAGAATAAATTTATTATAAATACTATATATATCATATATAAACTATAAATACCTCATTATTCTAAACATAAAATGTGGTAAATGGAAGAATGAACAATATCGGTTCCTAAGGAGGTAATTCATTATAACACAAACGATGATTGTGTATCCTACATCATTGATGTGTTTGAAATTTTAGGATGAAATTTATTAATAAAAATATAATAATATTTAAGATAAATATTTTACTAAATAGGAATAATATAAAAATATTTTTACGGGGTGTAAAATTAAATGAATGAAAAGTGTTATTTGGAAAATGTTACCTCTTATTTGGGTAACTTCATTTAGTTTATATGGAAAAACATCATTGGTCGGATTTATTCCCAATGCGAGGTTTCTAGTATGATGGTAGTGATTTTTGATGATTTTTTTTGAGAAGATTAATTTCGATGAAAAGTTTTTGATTTATGTGAATATGTTGGAGGGGTGAGTTCCTTTTTATAGTGGAGGAGGAGTGTCATTCTTATCAGTTGTAGAAAAGGGAATTCCAACCACATTTGTATATGTAAATTAGAACTAATAATGATACAAATATTATCCATGTGAGGATAGGGTCTAAATATGAACAACCAATGTATTTGGAAAAATTTCTAGGTAACTTTGTTCCTCATGTTTAAGGTTTAGTCATTTGTAAAGCTATTTTTTCTCTGAATCATTATAACTAATTTTATTAACTTTCACTACTAATTTTGGTCAGAAACTATGTTGAAATAATTAGACATTATCAATTAATTGGATTTAAAATTATTATTCCATCTTTTAAATTAAATATACTGAATTTGTATAAATTAATTTAAATTTAATTCAGTAGACATGATGACAATGCTAGTTTTTAAATAAAAAGCATTCGAAAAGTAACGATGTTTTTATATTCCATTTCAAATTTAAATTGATTACAATGACCATAATTGGATTACTATATTTAAAATTTATGTAATTAAGTTTTAAATCCAAACTCAAAAACAAATTTTCCTTAAAAATATATTAGATGAAAAAATAGTTTTAAAATAAAATTCAGTATTTTACACTATTCATCAAGAAATGGTAATTCAATGTAAAATACCAAATGACATACCTTTTGTAATTTTTACATTTTTAATTAAAAAAATTATGTTTATTCCCTCATATAAGATTTTTTAGAGTTTTAAAAATTAATTTTAAAATAATTTCTCTATTAAAATGTGGTAGGACGACTTTTATAAAAATATATGTTTTAAATGTGTAAAATCAGTTTTATTCTTATCTTATGTATATCAGATATATTTAATGAATTTAAAAATATTTTATTAGTAATATAATATATATTTACTAAAAAAAATTAATAGATTATTTATTATTTAATTTACTATGTAAAATGTGACTGAATAGTGTTTTTTATAAACCAGGTGTCTTGTTCATTGTAAACTAAATCAGTATTGTGTGTTTTGCATGATATCCAAAAAAATTAAATTTATTCTAAAATTAAAATATTACAAATTATTGGGGATATAAATTCTTCAATCCTATAAAAAATTAACCCTATAAACATTGAGGGTATTACCTACTAAATATATGTGGGTATTTATCCTGTATATAATCCTATAGTTCCCATATAGCTTATTCTATTTTTTTTCTCATATGAATAGTCAGGCTTCAATTCTATTTCCTCATAGATGAGAACATGTGTTGGATTAGTCATATAAATCCTTAGTAGATATATATTTAACACATCATATACCTTTGATATATTTGGAAACATTGCTAAATGATATGCAATAACTCTAACTCTTTCAAGAATCTAGATGGGTCTGATGTTCATGGGATCAGTTTCCCCTTCTTACAACACCTAATAAAACCCTTACAGGGAGATGATTTTAAAAAATGATCTCCCACTAGGAACTCTAATTTTTCCCCAATTATAAGAATAAAATTTTTCCCAACACTAAGCTGATTATATTTGACCATGAATAACGTTTACCATTATCATCACCTGTTCAACTTGTTTAAGGGATTCAAGTTACCATTCCTCGATTTTTTACTAAATGTTTGGGTAAGAAAGCACGTTAAGTATAATGATTCATACGTTAACATTTGAATAAAATAATGTCATTGATTATTGTAGTAAGACTCAATCAAAGATATGTATTGTTCCCCAATACCTTGAAAGACAAGAGAGCATGACCTCAACATGTATTCCACAAATTAAATTGTTCTTTCAAACTATCCTATAGTTTGAGGATGGTAAGAGGTGGTCAATTGAATCAAAGTGTAATTATAATTATAAATAATTTTATATAATTTCAATGTAATATATGGTTCTCTATTTGATACAATTGATCATGGCGAACCATAAAGCCTTAAAATTTATTTAATATAGAGTATTGTCGAGAGTCAAAGAGGAAGGTCTTCTCTTATAGCATGGAAATGTATAGATTATGTTAAGAGATAAATAATAACCCATATTGCTTTATTTAGTATAATAGTTTGTTGTAGTCTCATAAAATATTACATAGTAATTTCCTCAAATATTTCATATGGTAACAAGGATAGGTTGTAGGACTCCTTTAGGATGTTTCCTCACATCATTCACTTATTGAAAAACAGAACATCTCGACACATAGTTAGTATTTTCCTTCATCATGTTATCTGGCAAAAACTATTCCATTAAGTTCCCATATATCATTATTCAACTAGGGCATACAGATAAAATTGATATATTATTATCATAAAATTTAACCTTTTTACATCATGCATGGATTAAAAACATAGTCCCCTTCCAATCATTAGAGCACTATCATCCCAAAATAGTCTACAAGTTGTTATTCTTTCCCACCATTAATTTTCAAATTGAAGTTCTCATAATTATATTAAAAATTATTTATCTTAACTAAAAAATACAGTATTGAAAAATTTTGAAAAATTATTGATATAACCACTTCCTTTTAAATTCGCATCCTATCTTTACAAGATCCTTAATCATAGGATCCTTCTCAATCCAAGTTCGGGATAAAATCCATGATTCTTCCTACTAAATGAATACTCTGCCTAATTTTATTTTTATAGGTTATCATGTATTGAAAATAATAATCCTTGAGTAGCTTGAGTCAATGCCTTAGTCATACGTTGAGATATATCTGTGAGAATATGTATTTAAGGATTTTATTATTTGTGTATATCTCACATATTTTACCTTATAGTTAATGTCTCCATATTTTCAAAAATAATATTACAACTGCTAACTCAAGATCATGGTTTGGATAGTTTTATTCACAATTATTAAATTTTATTGATTCGTGTAGAATAACTATATGATTGTGAATTATGTCACAACAATGTACATTCTTCAATGATCATTCTATATTAATGGTACATCCCATCCCGATGGTTGATCCAAAATCAGAAATTTGAATAATAATCTTTTTAGTTCATAAAGAAATTATTCTTATCCTTTTCAAAATATCTTAACCCTTATACATGTTTGATCTATTAGTGGTTTTTACAATTTGGAATAATTATATACAAATTGAAAATAGTAACATCCCAGACCAATAAAAAAACATACGCCTATTATGTTTGTTGGTGTAATACATTATTTTACTTCATTTGTTTATGTATGATAAATTTTTAATCTATCATTTGAGATAAAATGTCCATGAAAATAAACTTATTGAAGATTGAAATAACATTTAAAAAATTTCCCATATAACTCTTCCCTTCTAAGAGTCTTGAGAATGATCCTTAAATAATTTTAATTGTCCTCATATCTCTTACAATACACCAATATATCATTAATGAATACCAGAAAAGTATAATCATGATATTGATTTAATAATATATTGATTAAGTCTATAAAAACCAAGGGTTAATTATTCAATAAAAATATAATTAATATAAAATCATAATGTACATACCTCATCCAAAAAGTTCTCTTAAGAATGTATTCCATATTCATTTTCAATTGGCGATACACAAAACGAAAATTTGGCTCTAGGAATATGATCAATTTGGTCATTATTTCAATGTAGAGGTAACTTTTTATTTTTTTTTAATAGAATTGATTTCCCAATAATCAATGAAAAATAAAATGGATCCATAGTTATTCTTCGAAAATATTAATGGGATCCCCATGGAGAAAAACTAGGGTGAATAAAACAATTTTTACACAAATAGAATTATTTTTTATTCAAATCCATAAATTCAAAAGTAGTCATTATATAGAGATTCATTGTTATTGGAATTGCATTGGTGATTAAATCAATGAAAAACACAAATTTACACTCTATTGGATGTTCATGTAATTACCTAGTAAATACATCATTGTATTCATGAAAAATAGAAACATCCTCCATTTGAATATTACCTTATTCATAAATAGATGTTGTATCCTCTTCTTCACTATGAATTTATTCATTAAGGATACATGAGTTGTATATAAATAGGAATCAGGTGAGGAAGGTTATTCTATAAAGATATAAAATTGTATATGATTCTCACAAGTCATAATTTTATTCCTCTTATAATAAATTTCTACATCATATTTTTTATCCATTTTATATGAATGATTATATTACGAATGGCCTGAAGGAATTCATTTTTATTGATTTTTGATAACCCCCCTTTCATGGGATAAGTGGGAACCCTTACAATGACCGTAGGCTCAATGTTTACATGACCCATAGGCTTAGGAGATTACATAACCCGAAGGTCTTATAGAATTCAACCAGATTATCTACAAGGAACTGCCCCTCCCCAGCATCTGCATCATGATAATATCTCTCCACCTTTACATGGACGTCTGGATGGGCTTCTCGAGCAAGCACAGGCTGGTCCCAATGGCATAGTCATACCCTCTTATTCTGACAAATCCATTTGGCTCCGCTCTGGTGAGTGCACCTGCTCTGAATCCTCTTCTAGGGATATTCCTTTTTTGTAGACTATTTGGGGAAACTGCATGTGGCCTGATGACCTTGAGGTCGCCCGAAGGCCTTAAAGGTGGCCCAAATCCTTACTGACCTGAAGGACTAGGTGACCGAAAAGCCTTATGGACTCTAATCCCAAACTGGTGGCTCAACATGAATAGTTCTAGCTGTTATAGTACCAAACATTACCTGCTATAGAAACAGCTACAGTGCCTGCTATAGTACCCACACTGTGTACAGTTATGCTACAGTGCATGTATAATGTACAGTTTTGCTACAGTATCTATATAGTGTACAGTTCTGCTACAATACTTTTTAAGTACTTTCTTCAGTACCTATAAATATTCCTATACCTAGTTTTGAACTTGGGTCTTGTGGATGCACTAAAGGATACCTCACCAACTTGGTTGAGGCTCAACTTTTTTATAAATGATTATATCAATTCAACCATGTGTATGATAATAGTAACATCACATAAAGAACATTAATGTGTCATAATGCAGACTTCCTGACATATCTTCATTGTAATAACACTTTTCTTTTGTATTGTGGATAATACACTATTATTAAATCAAAAGGGAAATATCTAAATTTATAGTAAAACCAGGTAGATATAATAGAGTGTGATGATCTAGAATCAAATTATGCATTGGCTAAATTTGACGATATGATTATTTTACATGTGAATATTACATTGGGTACTTTATCCCTAGATGTTGTGACTGAATAATCTTGTACATCTCCCATTGGAATATTCTATACTATATTCCTTATATGATTTGGGAATTTGAGTATATAGTGACCCATATACTTATAATTATATAATTTTATATCATTGATTTTTTTCTTACCAGTACATTCATGGGAATGAATACCCCTATCCTTTCAGTTATAACAATCTTCAAATCCATCCAAACATTTCCCAGGGTGATTTCTTCTATATATGTCACCTTATGTAATTATCTCAATATTATTAATCTTAGTTTATTTATTCCCTCTTTCAGGGTTCTCAGATAGCCTCTTATTATATTGGTTTACCTTTAATATGTTGATTCTAGAAAATTTCTTATCTATTTTGATGGAACATTAAACTATTTCATCTTGTGATAAAACATTTAAGAGACTATTTACCATTATAGGTCATGAATAATCCCTTGAAACAATTAATCAATAATGAATTCTAGAGTTCATATGTAATACATATAATATCTAGATAATCTTGAAAAGGTATCTTCATAATCAACAAAACTTTCTTCATCATTTTTCCTTAATCATTGGAACATTCTCATTCTTTCAACTTATTGATCATAATGAAAGTATTTATTGAATAATGTCTCCTTAAAAGTTATCCATTCAATGAGTTATATTTCTTATTCCACCCATGTATTATAGATCAAGGACCACCATTATTCGTCATCAACTATGCGAAAATATACTACAAGCATAACCTTTTTTTATTTCACAACATCCCAAGGCATTAAATATCATCTCTAGAGACTAAATACATCGCTCAAATATAATTCTATTAGTAGTCCCACTAAATGATTGTAGATTTTTTTTCTCATAATTTGATACAGTTTTTGAAATTATCTCTCTAAAATTGGTTGATCCATTCGAGTATTAGTATTTTTTATAACATGATAATGTTTCTATAATTCAATCATAATTTTCTCTATTCCAATTCCATCAATGTTGGATTCCTCAATAGGTAAATATCTATATTTATATATGTATTGATACAATTTTTACTTCTATTCTCCATTTTAAAACAATTTAATATACTATACTTTCACATAAATTCATAACATATATTTCCATATATTGTATATCACATAACAAAAATTATACATCTTAAATAATAGAATCATAAACTTTTGATTCATTGGATACATACATAATTTTAAATCATTTATAATAGTTTTTAAAGAAAATGAGTATTATTCTAAGTGTATACCATAGAGGTTTCAAACTAGGTGTGCAGTAAGAAATGTTTTTTTTAACAAGTTACACTTGATTCAGGCGTGACACACCCTTTTGGAATTGTAACTCCTTGGTAAATTTGTTCTAGAACCACATCAACTTATAGTATTGAGATAGTGATTTATTGATTAAAATATCCACATAATCTGTACCTTACTAAAATTCTATGATATTAATCTACAAATATCCTAAAAGACTATCTTTTGGTTATGTAACCTAAATGTAAAAAACTGAAAAAATACCATTTTAATCAATAACATGGGAATGAAATGAATTCGTAGATTTTATCTTAGGAATATATCCTGGATAATAACAATAATGACTGAAATATCTATGAAGTAAATTCTTAACAATTGGACATCATGTCCATGGCACATAAAAACTGATACTATCAAGGCATTTCATAAGACGGTATAAAATTACACGTAGAAATACATTTAATTTGGCCAAATATTTTGTCTCATGAGAACCTTTAATTGATTCAAGGGGTTTCATGTTGTTTTTATCCACACCTAAATACATTTTTATGTCATTCCTCAAATTGAGTAATTAGTTTAATTAAAATAAATATGGTTAATCAAATATCTATACTAAATTAATAATATGGATTTATAAATATTTTCCATGAAAATTAAATAATTTTCAAAGTAAACACAACATGAAATAATCTAATATGTCTTAGGAAATAATAATATCAATCACCTAATAATTTTAAAATTTAAGTAAATTTTTAATTAAAAATATTTACAATATAGTGATTGTTTCAAGATAAATTTCACAATCACAGAGAAAGTGATATTAGAAAGATAACTTTTACCACTTTTTAAATTCATGATAAACCCCTTGGGGAGGATAATTAAATGAGAAACAGAAAATACCATGAATGGTTAAAGAATAAAGATATTAAAAAAGGGGTATTTATATACACAACTTTAAATTTAATCGGTTCATAAAAACAAATAAGTCTCCATGGAATGTAAATTGTTATGAAATCTGTTACCACTTGGTGAATTTTGAATCATATGTCCTATAATAGAAATGAAATTAGAAAAAAAATTAACAAAATTAAGATAAATTTAATCATGATATAAAATAGAATACGATCAGTATATAGACCCCAAAAAACAATTAAGTGGTGAATATGGTGTATGCCTCACGAATGTAAAGGTGAGACAAAAATATCATTCCTTGTGTTTCCATTTCAGAGAAAATAATTTAACCACATGTATTACGGTTTTAAGCATGTAATATAAGTATACAATAACCATAATAATCTTTATAATATCTTATATTATCTTCTTATAATATCTTATTTCCATCTTATTAACAATCATTCATTATTTTCACTATTTCAGGTGGTAATTGGATAGTTTTTTGAGTATGTTTTCACATGTTACAAGTTGATGTTATTAAATATATATTGATTTTATAATATCAATAATTTAAACCATTATATAAATATCATATATATTAATTATATATATCTTTGTAATAATCCATAAAATTTGGATATTAGAAATGAAATGCACCATTCATGGGGACGACAGGTCGTACGTATGCATGAACACTACTTCCATCTATTTTTTATATTAAAAGAATAAAAAGAAAATGATATATATGTATATAATAATTCTATTAAAAATATTATTTCATATATGTCACATATTTTTATTTGAATCTATCTCTAATGTATTCGTTGTAGAGCATGAAAAAATCACATCCCTTGGAGGTGGTGGTAGTCCACATATCCACAAACGACATTATCATATTTTAGAAATTGGTGTGCATAGAGGTATGTGTAATATAAAAATTATATAAATATACAACTATTATAAATAATATATATATCATAAATAAATAATAAATATTTCATTATTCTAGCAGCGAAGGGTGTTAAATGGAAGAAATAACCATATTGGTTAGCGTGGCAGCAGTCTTCCGTACAAACAAATGATTATTGTGTATCCCATTTGATGGATGAGTGTGAATGTTTAGGTAAAAATAATAACTTAAAAAATATCATACTAATCAATATAAAATTGTTATTTTATAATAATGATATAAAAATTATTTAATCTGTGAAATATAAGTGAACGAATAGTGTTCTTGGGAAAACGTTACCACTTACTTTGTTAACTTCTTTTAATTTATATAAAAAGTCTTACATGGATGGATTTTTCCAAAATATGTTGCTTTTATGGTAATATGAGATATATTGGGAGTAATTTTAGTATATTTTGGATGAGACAATGGGATTTAGATGTGTAAATAAGTGGGAGGGGTTACTGCCTTTTTATATTGGATGAGTGGTGTAATTCTTAAAACTTATTAAAAAGGGAAATCCAACTATGTGTTTCCTCGGTAAAGTGGCACTGGTAATGGTCCAAATCATATAAAATAGAATATATAGTAGAAATATAAAAATAAATAGTATATTGGACAAGTGAGTCAGTAATTTTGGTCTTTATGTTTATGGTTTAGTCCATTATTATTATATTATTACTCTTAATCATTGTAATTAATATATTCACATTCACTAATTTTTTGGTCAAAAACTATGTTTAACTTATTATACATTATAAATAATTTTTCTTCCAAAAATAGATTCTAGTGATCCAAATTCCAATCACTAATGTGGCATACATTAAATTCAAATTAATCCCACTTATGAGATGTTGATTTGGAGTTTTAAGTTAAAAATGTTCAAAAGCTTATTATGTTATCATATCTAATTTCAATGTGAAATTTATAAAAATGACCCAAATTGGATAAATACATGTTCAATTGAAATATTTATGATTTAAAACAAATAAAAATTTAATATATAATTATAAATAAATTGGATAAAAAATAAATTTTGAATTGAGATTCAGTATTTTTAAATATTCACCCTAAAATGAAACAACACAGAAAATGATAAACAATTCACACTACACTGAAATTTCTCTTTAAAAAATGAATTTTATTTTTTTTACTAAATTTATAAAATTTCCAAAATTTATATTTAAAATATTTTTTCCAATAAAATGTGTTAAATCATATTTTATAAAAATATATTTTTTCGGTTTATTCTTATATTATGTTTATAAAATATATGGGATAAATGATAAAATATTTTTATTGGATTTATAACATATAAATTTACACTCTAAATTGAAAAAAGTTATTAGAATGTAATTGAAATTGAATAATGTGGCTAGATAGTGTTTTTTTAAATCAAGTGTTGCATTCATTGAAAACTAACTCAGAATTTATTATTTTGAAATATATAAACAAAAGTAAATTTATTCTTAATGGAAAATATGTTAAATCCTTGGGGTACTATAATGATGATGTATAGAAAGTACCACCATGAATAAATGAATGTATTAGGGTTGGAGGAATACATAAACCTGTCATCACTATCTATAGCACAAGATCACCCTCTCACTACGTTCATTAAGTCTCTAGGTCACCCATTTGGGTGACATTAGTAACCAAAAAAAGAAGGGAAACCCCACATGGGGTCATCTATCTCATAGAATTCTTAGGTCTTCACTTGTCTCTATGAGGGAATAATTATCTTTGAAAACATAATAAGAATGCATTTTCACAGAACTTCCTTGGGTATGCCATACTTTAAATGGTCTAGAGAGATAGCTCATACACCATCTCAAGGACATAGGGGCCTCACTAGGTCAAATCTCTAACCCAACCTCAGTCCATCATGTTGATTTATTGCATAGTGTCATATAGGCCTTGATATTCTATACTAGACCAATAAATATGAAGGGGACATAAGAAATGGCCACTATGACACTAATTTATAGGGGGGAAACATAACCCTTAGAAATCTTCTCATCTTATGGTTTCCAATTACTCAATTTTATCAAACGACTAAAATTATTTATCCGTTTACTGAATAATTAGACTAATTTATATCATGTTTTTCACTTAATCTGTATTTTTTAATACCCTCAATGGCATGAATTTTTACAACATGCCTCATAAAACCCTTGTATTAAGCCACCTGGAAAGTACAGAGGGTCACCAAATATAATCTAATGTTTTTACCCTTTTTACATGGGATAATAGCATCATATAGAGTCTATCTATTCCTTTGTAACATTGAGAAATCACCAAATGACCTTCCATGATCCATTGAATAGAAATTATTAATCACAAACTACTATAAGTAATTATTAAAATTAACACAAAGTATTATAAAAACTCAATAACTCACATAGAACCATTGGGCCATCGAAACCTTGACTAACCAAATCCAAATGGCCAACAACACACCCTCGACACCAACCTAAGAAAAATACCAAACCCATGATATAGAAAAAATTATCAATTATAATTAAAATTATATTTAAACCCTTAAAAAATATGAAACATTACACTCCATTAACAAAATGATTAATGGTGGCATGTTGTTGTTTTATAAAGATTTTCTCTTGATCAATGGATTGAAATTACCATAAAAATGGTTGATTTCACCATCATATTGAGAAATTTCCCTTAAATCCCTAAACCAAACATTTTAAAAGTTTGTTCAAAATGTGGGAACATAAGAACAAGGGATAATAATGAAAGATATTAATTGGAAATTTTGTTTCTTTGCACATAGCCTCAAATGGAGGAAAAATGAAGGAGGGGGCTCCAGTTAGTGGAATCCCATAAAAAATGTCCCTCAAAAGAAGAAATGGGGGATAATTCCAATTTTTAATTAAAAAACATCATAACCATGTGTTATTCATTGAATTTAGGGTATACGCCATGTATTTTTAGATAAATACCATAGAGACCACATCCACATAATGAATCCCACCAACACACCCTATAAATCTATATGATGAAGTGAATTCCAATTTCACACCATGAATGAGTTGATACTATAGTCCATAGCCCCCATGGGCCCCCAAACACTTCTTCACCAGCATCCCAAACCCTCTATCCATCACCAAAGTCATGAAACTCATCATAAAACAATATTTTGGGATAATAAAACCCTAGATTTACATTATGATCATCAGTTATACTATAGAACCAACTACCAAACCCAAAATTATAATTCCATATTGATGCTTAATTATTATATAGAATCATGGAAATACAAACACCCTACCATAACGATTCTCATATTAGATAAGTTCCTTTGACCATAAAACCATAAAACCATACCATTTAAGCTCATCAAAGCATGCCTAAATTGAAAATTTCTAGTTCATCATTCTAAACCATCTTCTTTTATGCTACTCTAATATATGGTTCAATATCTATAAATATTCAAAAAAACCCCCTTATATCACCATTTAGACATCTATACTTCACTTCGAAATTCCCATATTTCATAGGACACCAATGTGTCCACATGAAATTGATAATTCATCCTATCAATATCCCTAATATAGGACAAAACCCTTAATGGTCTATTATAACCCATGATTATCCCA
The DNA here is from genome assembly GCA_963277665.1 of Viscum album. Lineage (NCBI taxonomy): Eukaryota > Viridiplantae > Streptophyta > Magnoliopsida > Santalales > Viscaceae > Viscum > Viscum album. Next base: position 602,392,551 of record OY728153.1, on the reverse strand, counting down.
TCTATTGTATCATTCTACTAAAATGTGCCCTCCAATAGTCCAACATGTTGTGAAACCCATTCCACTTGATGATCCTTACCTGAGTCCCCTCTCACCATATATAAATTAATGTAAAATTATCCTTGCATCACAAATTATTTAATACACTCAATATTATTAGTCGTATCCAAAAATGTTTACTAAAATGGAATATATTATTCTATATTGTTAGTTGCACTAATGATCCCACATACAGGGCCTCTCTTGTGATCTTTTTAATTACACCAACTCTCTCTAATATCCATGAATTTTTGTTTCAAAAAAACTTCATTATGTATTATCTCAAGATTGAACACCTGAATCATGCGATGAATTCTTCTTTCACCACATTAAACACATTAAAAAACTGGATCTACCCATGAATCTCCCTCGGGTTACACTGAGATAACCCTAATTCCGATTCCAACACACTGACTCATCACCCGAGCACCAACCTCAATCAATACTCCTTAAATAATTTATTATAAATAACTTTAATTAATTATTTATTGGAACACAAACATATATAAATTAATAATAAGGCATCATAAACCATAAAATTATCCAAACCTCATCCTACCACACCTATAGGGACCATATCACAACCCTACACAAACATGTGAAAAATTCTTAATCCTCATTAATGAAATTATTATCAATTTATATTAATTTCAAAGTAATGAAGATGGAGGTTGAAGAGTGGAATATATTACCTATTAATTCATTTAGATCACACCCAGAATCATCTAAAATGGAGTGGAAAGTAAGTATAGGGGTCTCTAGAAATGTTTTTCCAATGTACTGGATTCTTCTGAAGATGAAATGGCGGATGAGCCCTCATTTGAAAATTAACATGATGTCCATGTTTCATAGTTTGAAAGTATGTTCATAAGCGTTATTTCAACATAAAATAAATAAGACTCATTTTTTAAACCTTGAATCCATATACTAAACTCCACAAAACCCTCTCAGAGTGTTAAGAACTCTTTCATGTTTTGAATGGATTTTTGTTTTAGTTTTTTTCAGCCCCAGGCCCCTGATCACTACTATGACAACCTCTAAAAACCCCCAAGTCATCACTAGAGCCATAAAAATCATTAAAACATCATGTTGGGACAAAAAGCATCGAAAAAATTATTCGAATATTTTGTTATCAAAACAAACCATCCAAAAAACAAAAAATTCATATTCCATTTTGAATCGTCATGCATGTACGGACATAGAGAATTACATGGATGATGCGAGGTAAGATTTTAAATAGATTATTTTGTAGATTACACATATTTATTAGTTATATATACTATAGCATCAAATATTATGTTGATATTTTGGTGTTTATGGGTGATAATTTCCCTAGAAAGTGGTTTGTTTTATATTGTAGATTACCTTGAATAATAATGTGGTATAAATATGAGTAATGAAGAGTGTGACATGTGATTAATATAAATGGAATGAATATCTAATTGATTAGGCATGTAATTAAAAGTATTATGTTATAAATTTGATGATGTAATGGGTAATATTTTATAGTATTATAGTATGATTGTTTATGTCCATTGAGTGACAAGATTCAATAAATACCATGAATTGTTATGAATCATTTTAAAAGTTTTTTTTAATATTTTCTCCTATAATTAGGGGTATGAGGGTATGTATTCAAGTGAAAAGTGATTTATGATGGATTTTATGTCCAATATCAACATCTCAAAGTTGTTTTGGGTGATTTATGAGTAGATGTGATCAACATGGAATATCATGTAAGATATGATAATTATATATTGGGGGAAGAATTATTTGATATAAATATTAATAATCATGAATCATGTGACATATAATGATAATTTATGATGAATTATGATGATTTATATTGATTTACTGTGAATCCTTAATCGATATATTGGTTAGACTAAATTTTTACAGGGTTTTGTTCCCATGATAACTCTATTACTTCTAGGTACATGATGTTAGTCAATGTTATTGTAATAGATTTTAAGACACTATTCATCTTTAATTATTAGGGCTAAGTCAAAATTTTATAGTGAATCTACGATGGGTAATCACATATGGGTGTTCTTGAGTTATTGAATTTCCTATGGGAAGTGTGAGAAACCTCAATTTCCTTACAATTTTGGTCAAATATTTAACCACTGATATAATGTATTCATTTTCATGTTATCGATGAATTCAAGAATACTTATGATATATATAGATGTTATCATTTCCAAAGGAGAAAAACATTTTTTTATAATCCTTGTTACACATGGCGGGAAATGGTACCCTGTTTTTTAATAATTGATGTTTTTATGGAAGGTATGTTCTATATATATATATGGATTAATTACTAATTTCGGATATTGTTTCTTTTAAATTGATATATGACCTCCTCAATGATGATTTGATACATTTAGGAATCATATGTGAGTACAAAGATTCATTTCATAGAGAATACTAGTGATTAATGGGGCCATTTTGGAAATAGTTAATATAATATAAAATTCTTATATTGGTGTGATTCATGAGCATTTCATGAAAACATGGTGTAGTTGAACCTATCAATGATTTTAGTAGAAATAGAATATATTATTCCAATATCTGATATTAATGTAAGGCTATTTTTTGTCATAATATATGAAACTTTAGGATAAGAATATCAGCTTCCCTGAAATGATACATCAATAAAATTTTGACACATCCCATATGGAGAAATATATCATTCTACAGGAATGAATATGGGAATCATATTGACATGACTGGGATAATTGTCATGGGATATTTCTATTGGGCCATTTGTTTTTTTATAAAATTCCAGATGTATTTTTATTTAGTGGTAATAATGAGAAATATGATGCATTATACATTAAATATAAGAACATGGGATGAGTCTCTCATGGAAGGAAGAACATGGATCATGTGTATTGGTTTTTCTGGTATGGATAGAATAAGTGCATGTAAACTGGGTAATGATAATATTAATCCTTTGGTAGGGAGAAAATGAATTATATTATTAGGTAGAACCCATTTTTTCAGTGGATTATTGTTAACATCAATAATAATTTACATGGTAAAGTATAAAATGGGTGCTATAAGTTTTACCATATTCTAATATATAAGATCATTTTTTGTATATTTTTTTAGTAAGTTACACTAGATGAAGTTTCATTCTATGGTATTTAGGTAGAATTTTAATGTGTTGTGGCAAAAAGTCTGTAGAATTTGGTGAAAGGTCTATGTGTGACCATAATATGGAACTATATTTAATATTATAAGAAGAATATAATGATGATAATTCTAAATTGACATTATATATTTGAAATCGAGTCACATTTATTGAAATATATTTAATTTTATGTTCATTAGATATATTATAGTAAATAATATTTTAATTTGGGGTTAGACATAGTTCACAGATGTAAACCTTCGGGAGTAGACATCATTTAACATATATTCTTCTTTTTCCACCTAGATGAGAAAATAACTATTAGAGTATGGAGGAATTGTTGGAATAATGGGATATTAAATCATTCAAGATTCTAGAGGGATTCAATGTAGTTTTTTGTTGTACTATTCATTCCACATGATAGATCATGATAAGGAATTAATTTTGGAACGAATTTCATTTGGATAATGACTGCTGTTTATTATAGAATATCATAAAGTATTCTTTGGAGATAAATAATTTACTATAGGTCTTTTTTTATAGTAACATTCATGTATCAAGGATATGATGTAGGAATGAGAATCAAATATATATATATAGTTTTTCTTAGTATTTTTCAAGGATGATTCTCAATAATAAGAATCATTATAGTGTGGAGTTATAATAACCCCAGTGAGTAATTAGATTTATATTTTGTGTAGTTACATGTCAATTATGTCAATTTGGTCCTGAGAAACGATTTAGATAAGTTCCATAGAAGAAATAAAATTAATTATACAGAAACTATATCTTTAGGAGAATAAAAAATGCCTAAATTAACGATATAAATATACATTAATTATAAAACCATGACAAGGTGGTATTAACCATGTCATTATTTATGGTTAAGTAAACCATGTCTTGTTAAGGGTTACTACAACCTAGTTTTGAGTATGATATTTCAATAGTTATATAATAATGTTTAATTAATTATGATTATTTCCACTTAAGGATGGAGTTATTGTGTAAACATTTAGATATAACATTAATGGATTTTCACCTGAATCATTTATAGTGATAAACAACTAAAATAAAAATATATTGGGATTTAAATAATGTTTTTATTTTTAACCATTATTATAAATAATTTATGTATTTTTCGTATCCTAGATAAGTGTACTTTGTTCATATAAATGGAATCCATGTCCATTGTGATTAGTGATAGAATTTCAGGATCAAAAAATTAGACATATGCTTGAAACAAAAATCTCTATGTCTGTATCCATCTTTTTATCTCCCTAGTAATAAAGTTATAGAACACTATAAGTAATACGGAATCGTTCCCATGTATTCTGGAGATTCATAAAATCCCATGGATACCCTTGGATGTATGGGTCATCATGACAAATTTTAGAATTCATCGTTAACTATAGTGATAAATAATAATGTTCTTGGGTAAACATATTTGAGATATATTATTTATTTATATTTAACATAATTTTAAAAAATTGGTGTATCTTTTAAAAAATATAGTGGTTAATTTGTACACCATTAACACAAGGGATATAATCACTAAAACCAAATAGTGGTATCATATCCTCTTCTATTAAGTTTGAATTTAGTTTTTGAATATAATAATAATGGGGAAGATAATTTTTCCAAAAAATGATATTTTTTATAAAAAAATTGTGGTTCTTAATTGTTTTAAAAAATAGAATGTTATTATATGATATATATATGTCATATAAAAAAGTATAAAAAACAATGTGGTGTCAAATCGATCAATAAATTTTTTTATAATAACTATGGAACATACAAAAATTATTTCAATGATGGGGTTTTAATAAAAAAAATATTTTATATCGGAATGATATTTAAATGGTTCATTCCACAACATATAGGAGAAAACTAACATTTTAGTTTCGAAAGATTGAATTTTCATGGTTCTACCCAAAATGGTTCTTCCCAAGGAATATGTAGTGGTTATTTTAAAAGAAATTAACTTGAAAAAACTATGATGTGGTAACTAAAAATCCAGTAATTTTTTTATATTTCATAAAAAAAATTACCTAGGGTTGATTCCTAATGAATATGAGGATTTAGAAAAATGCAATCGTAATTTTTATTTGATCTTTGTTTATAAAGATTTTCATAGTATACTAATTTATATGGTGTACATAAATTATATAATATAGATAAAAAAATATGAGTATATGTTAATTGATTAATTACTCATAAAAAATTATATGAAAGTTTCATATTAGTATACCTTCATTAGATATATTTTAATACTTGCCTGAATGAATTTTTAGTGGATGTGATCTATGTTTATATAAAAAAGGAAAATAAAAAGTTTTAAATTCTTTAAATAGGATCTGAAATGTTCATATATAATATAAAAGGTATTATTTTTTATAACTATGATATATTTGAAATATTAAAAGTTTAATTTAATTTCCTTTTAAAATTTTATTAACAATGAGTTCGCATTAAAATAAATATTTAATGTTTTTGTTTATTTTTTAAATTTTTATAAATTTTTTTTCTGAAACACTCATATATTTTTATGTAATGTATAATTATTTGAAATTTTCATTTATTAAATTAATTTTTATATTATTTAATTCATGAATATAATGTCTTTAGATTTTCCATAATTTATTCTTTATTTTAAACCATTAAAAAACTTATTATAAATTCAATACCATTTATATTTGGATTTAAATTATTTAATAATATAATATATCATTATATTTAACCACAACCGTGATTTGTTTGATTTTTTATGAAATCAATATTAAAATTCATTTGGGATTTATGAATATTTTTTATTTGGTTTTTATTAGAATTATGGTCTCTTCTTGAATATTTTTTTATTACTGGTGAGACTTTTTGTAAAAATAATCTTTTTCCTAGTGGTGGTGGTTGGTGGGAGTCTTAGGATCAATAAAGAGATGTTATGGTTGGATTCCAATCCAACCATATATTCTCTTATTGGGATTTTTGTTTTATATGATTTTAAACCATTATATTAAAGGTTTTTATATACCCTGTACATGAGATGAATTTGAATACGTGTGAACATAATTGGATATTCCTTTTTGATATCATTAATATCATATGTTAAATGAATTTTTAAATATTAATATATTTCTTTATATTAATAACATTGAAGTAATTAGGAATAAAAAATAATTCATTGAAATTTTTGTATTCAAATGGATTAAAAATATTAAGATGATAAGATTTTAAAACCCATTTAAAAATACCCTATGTAAATTTTCTTCCAAATGTAAAACTTTCAAAACCTCCATCATCAAAACATATAGGTCCACACAAATTTTGGGTTCTAATGGATTGTCTTATTTATGGGAAGAAAAATTGGTGTGGCCCTAATAACATTAGGTCACTGTATATAGCATAATATATGGGTCACAAATATTCAGGAAACCTAAAAATTGATGAAACCTTATGAATTGAGTCAGGTTATTCTGTATGATTTATTTGGGAAATAATTTTTATACTCAACTATCATATAATGATATATGATATGATTCTAGTGAGGTTAAAACTAAATAGTTAAGCAAAGGGTAAAGTACTAATATGGCCCAATAAATTATGAAATATGGATCTTTTCCCACTAATGGATATGATATAAGCATTTTAAGAGGACATTATTTTAGTAGGATTATATTTCTTATTATTATAATTATAATAAATTTTAATTTTTTATACAGGATAATATATCACATTTAATGTAAGTGGGAGGTAAGATATTTAACATACAATTTTATATTTTAATTTGATTGTTTCTCATTAAGTTTCTATTGATACAATTTTATGACTAGTATGTCAATAGTCCTACAAAATGTATTCTCCTATGTTTATTTATATCAATTTCACTTTTACTATAATTTTCCTCTCTTTATGTGATCATGAAATGGAATGAATATTTTTATAGAAAACAAACTTAATTTCTCTAATCATTACAAAATAAATTTCATTCAATGCCCAAGTTTTCTATAAATGACTTTATGAATATTATTTCAATCCTTATATGAATGTTTAATTTCATTTTAACACATGATTTACTTTTTAAAAATTAGTTGAAATGATATATTCGTTTAATTTTTAAAATGATGTAATTTTGTTAAATGTGACAGGATTCATATTTTTAAATTGCATGGAATGAATGATGTTTTCCACCATTATGAATTGTAAATGATTTTTAGATTCCACTTCTTATTTTAAATGTTATTTTATAGAAAAAACATTAAAATTTGGAAAAATTATAGTTTTCAATAAGTTATTTTAAAATAAAAAGCGTATTTCTCTCATGAAATATTCCATATATGTTTTAATTAATTCTTTTGGTATAAAAACATTATTTTATATTAATTATTATATAATTTATATATGATTCATTGATACCATCTACTTTCATTATTTGGAGGTATTATAATAATAATTATTTAAGGATAATTATTGAAAGCCATTTCATTCCCACTGTTTCATTAATTTATGATGATACTTTTATGAAAATTATTTTTTTCCATGGGTTATGCTATAATGAAATGTTGAAATTTTAATAAATTTTTTTCATTTATATACGTTATACTATTTTTATATTACAGAACAAACATATATATGATTTACATGATGATACATGTGGGTTTCAAATTATATATTCCCCCTATTAATTTGGTCAATATGGATATATCATGAGATAATAACTACTGTAATTGGGATTCAATCATATTAATTATAAAACATTATCATATATGATAGACTTTATAGGGATTAATGTCAATGAATATGATTGAAGGGGAAATAACACAACCCACTATGATTGTTTCTATATTGATCCTTTACTATGTAATTGATTTTTTATACTTATGTTTATGCCATAAATTTATGGCCTATATAAATGTTGTGCTCTCAAGAATCATGTTCTTTGATTAATATATATTTCATTCCTTATGAACTACCAATTTTTCTACCATGAATAATTATTATTAACTAATATATGATATGTTTGGTTTTCAAATGTTTTCCTTGTGTTATGAGGCTCTTATTGCCCTTTTATTCATAAATGGCCATTGATATCTTGCTTCTTTATCATTATTAAGCATATGATATCACCATATTATAATTTTACCTTCCATAGGATTTAAATAATTATTTTATGTTTGATATGACTAAGAAGGGTGAATGTTGTGATGATCTATGTGGGTGATGACGTATATGTCTTATGAATAAGTCATTTATGTATCCATTTTTTCCAAACATAGTAAACTTATATGATTCTGAAATTCCAGCCCACACATATGCATGGACGATACATTAACACACAATTTAATGGGATCACTTCTATAAAATATAGCTTTAAAACACTATAAATTTCCTATATCAATAATAGCAAAGCGCTAACTACCATAGTGTTGTTAAAATCCATAGTCTTTTATCATCACAGAAAAAGTGTGGATAAAGGTGTACTTTATCAGTGCAAAAAATAGAGTTTATAAATGGGGCCTTTATCTACACTTTTAAAATATCATTTAATGAAACAATTTACCAGTTCTTTGAATTAGAACAACTATAAGAACCATTTATTAGTGGTTATAGAATCACTGATAAATTATACAATTATCAGTGATTTTAAAATTGGTTATAATGGGCCACTCTGCTGTGTGATGTAACAGCACACCACAGAACCATAAACACATAATATATCAATGAAAAAAAGTCCCAATATTTTATTTAAATTTAATGAAATTTACAATATAAACACAAGAAATAAACAATATATTATAGACATTTCAAACATTGGTTTACACAATTATATAGATACAAATAATTACATACATTAAAAAAGATAATTGTTCCTTTATCATTTAATCCTAACCTGACTCATGCTATTTCTAAACAAACCACCCCCTCTATATAAAAGGAATAAACATTTTTAATAAAACAATTCATGTGGTTGTAATAATATATAGAAATAAATTATCATAATGTCTAAATTTTTATAATATTTTTGTCAATTTAACATAAAAAAAACACTTTGAGTCATACTAGTCATACCGTTCATCAGATTGAGGTGTGGATGATTCAAAATCCTATAAAATGTCTTTTGAGACATGTTAATAAAAATATTTAAATAATTTTAATGTTTCTTCTTGGTTTATAATATCTCAGATTACCTTTTATAAAATTATGCAGATTTAAAATAAAAACACACACTTGGAGTCATATTGATCACACCATTCATAGAATTGATGTGAGGATGATTTAAAAACATCTCAAATCACATATGGATCATTTTATAAATGTATTATAAAAATATTAATTTTCTTGTTCAATTTTGAGGTGCAGCTGATTCTGGAAAAGGCATGACATATGGAGTCAGAGTAGTCACACATTGCATTTAATAGAGGTGAAGATGAATTCTATATGTCTTAAATAACTTATAGAACACATACCTAAGTGTGTACGATGTAAAAACCTTCATAAACTAATTTTTCCAATAATATAAATCCCTATATATTTTATAATAAAAAAGGAGCTCCAACTAAACAAAAAACCCAAAAAAAGCCATAAAGAGTGATTTCAAAAAAATATAAATCTCAATACAACCACGACAAAAATAGTGGAACTATTTCATGAAAGGTAAACCATTTAAACCATTACATATAGAAAAAGAAAACCATTGGTATTATGAAACAATTATTTCATTAGTCTTTTATAATGATATATGAACAAACAATAATCACAAAATGAAAATGAGGAATCACTAAATGTCTTCACCCCAAAACAGGAGACAACATCTGAGTCAATGTGTTGTCTAGTTCATTAAAAACAAATCATCCAAAAATGTTACCTCCCTTAACTTTACAATATAAAGATCCTTGGATAAGTGGATGTTCTCTTTGATCTATGTATGAAGGTCCCAAATTAAAAGATAATCTTTCAATTGATCCTATAACACAACATCTAGTGAAATGGAAACCTATTAATTGAAGTGTTCAATATAAGCCTTCAACATCCATTTTCCTTTTTGGACACTCATGAGTCATTCCCTTTTCATCATGTACACCTCTGTAGGTATAAACAATCATACAAAGAGGGAGTTAAAAACATCCCAAATCATCCCAGCTTTCATCATTGTCTGGTCAAACAAATCTCATTCATCTAAGGTAGGGCCCCCAAGAAGACCTAGAAGAACACCCAATATAATGGCTTAGGAAGTTCCCAACACTCTGAAGACATTCTCAATATCCTAAAGCCACTTAAGTTCCACTATCCGACATCGATTCCAACAAAAGATGGTCTGAAATGAAGGATAACTGGATAGAGGATGAGACCAACTAGAAACATTGGGGACATTTCTGGGAAGTATATTTTGAATAACACAAAAATCATAAAATCAGTTTCAGAATCAATTCCTCACATTCACATACACATGAAAAAACACATAAAAATACCGAGGGTTACACTTACCACATTATCACAAAACCCTACAATTTTCCAAATTTTTAATATAATATATTTACCCTTAAAACTTATTTGTCTCCAATCTGAGACCATTTCAAAGAAATCATTTTAACTTTGAAAATCATTTTCATTTTTAATGCTTACCCACAAAAACTGAGTCCAAAATAAAACATAATTCACGCAAAAACACTGAAATGTGGATATATCAGTCATGAATAACCCAACAACATGGTGGTGGGAATAGTTTAAATATTATATGAGTATAATAAGATTAAATAGATCAAAAACCCCCATCACTAATCAAATATCAAAAGTACCACCATCTACATAATACTAGGGCAATGGGTTCTTGGTTTTGATAAATGTGTCCTTACTTACACTAGCATATCCAAAAGCACTAGGTTCCATTCCGTTAGGTACTTAGTGAATATAAAAAAAAGTAACTCTATCTCTTAACCAATCTCTCCTATTAAATTTTAAAACCCCTATTTTAAATCCCCTTCAACACAAAATACATCCAAAATGAGATTAAGAATCTAACATTAAAGGGACTTAGATGGTTAGATCGAATGGGACACTTAAAACCTATACATCCATAAGCATTTCGCCCATAATAATATTGAACCATATTATTGAGGGAATACATTCAACCATTGTGTTTTGGTATGTGTAAGGCGATGTTAAGAAATTTACAAGACTTTTAAAATAATTTTAAAATGCTTCATGTAATTTGAGGTTAATTTACTCTTATTTCTAATCTATTAATTAACCAATATCATGGAATCCAAAATAAACACATGATCATTAATATTAAATTATAATGGTATTATCTAATGGTTATTCTAGGAAATTGGTTGAATTTGATTAGATTCAAAAAAAATTGAATTAACATAACTTGACATATTATTTCTTTTACAAGACTATGTGTATTCATAGGAGATTCTTGTATCATTATAAAACCTAATAGAGAGTGAAATTGTATTTAATATAACTCTTTTTAGGTTATATATGGATATGTGATAGATAATTTTTTCTATTAAAGAATTCAACAAACGATAGTTAATCCATCCAAGAGTCACTGAAGTCACAAACATAGGCTCAAAGAATATCCTCCAATACCAAGATAGTCGAATTTGAATGCCTGTTAGTTTGTGGAATAAATGAAGTATAAAATTTCATCCATAACCTCATTAAAAATTAACTAACTTTCTATAATTAGAATAAAAACATTATAACCCTATTAGATAGATCACTTGATGGGGCACCTAGAAGCATTATTATCTATTTAAAATACAATTAATCATGTTTATCAACAGAGGAAGCCACTTTAATATGTAATATGTTTTTCATTTTAGTTAGGTGATCCGATATAACCCACACATAATATTTCTATTCAGTTGATCATAAAAATCTTTTCAAGAAAAATCATCATGTTTTCATCCCATTTACTAATATGAAAAAGAAAAGAAAATATTGATAGAGTAAATATTGGTGTTTCATTTTTTTCTTTACTATATTATAGGTAAACAATTTAGCGAGGAATAATATGATTAATTTCGTCATTATAGGCCACGCAATTGGTGACTAATATAATGGTACATATTTATGATCATTACATGAACCTAGAGGAGTCATGCCAATAATTGTGAGTAGATAACATGTTAATAAAATGAAAAATGAAAAATATGGAACCTAAAATATCTAACAATGATAAATGAAAAGTGGAAAATAACATAAATCTGATTCTAGCCTTGATTTTCCTGAGGTAACATAGAGGAGTCACACCAATTGTAGAGGAGTTCCACGAGAGCTTGATAATTGAGACTGATTGAGTACTGATTAGGGTTCTTTTAAATAGATCAAGAAAACATTTCATAGTGTTTTTAGAAATTTTTTTTATTAACATACATTTTATCAATGTTAAATTGATAAGAGGTTATGAAAGGGATATTTATCATTTCCAAAAATGTGATGATAAATATCAAGATTTATTAGCACTAAAATTATAGTGTTGATAAAATTCAACTTTATCAGTGATAATATTTTAGCACCGATAAAGTATTTTTTTTAAATAAGTTTATCAAAATTTTAAAATTATTAAATATATAAAATTATATATTTATAATTATATAAATTATTATTTCAAAAATAATATTTTTATATTTATAATAATTATAATTATACAAATTTTTAAATATAGTAAATATACATTTATAAATATATATAATTTATAAGTATTTATTTATAGATATATAATAAACATTATTAGTAGATATATAATCTTAAATACAATCATTTTCAAAATGAGTGAAATTAAATAATTTAAAATGTGTATAGTTTAAAAATATTAGTAAAATGTTTAAATTTTATTAATTAAATATAAATTATTAAATAATTTTGGATATAAATATTTAATTAAGATTAAAACATATTGAAAATGAAAGAACATAATAAATAAATATATATATATATATATATATAAATAATAGAATATGATCAAATTCAAAAATGTAAAAAAATATAAAAAATATAAAAAACAATGCCAAAATAGTAATTTTACTAGAAATAAATAAATTAAATTGACTGACTATAAACATAATAATTTAGGTGTATCATGTTATAATAAAATTCTAAAATATATAGAAATTTGAATTAATTACATAAATATTAAGTCTATGTGTTTCTACATATTGCATAAATATATTTGTATGTCTGTTTGTATATAAAACATCATGAATTACACAAAAACACACACACATATATACATGTACGTGAAACAAATATGACACACAAAATTTGATATATGTTAAATTGAAAAATCAAACAACGTTTAAAAATCAATAAGTCATTAATCTATATTAAATAAATAGTTAATAGATTATATATATATTTTTACTTAATATATATATATATTTACTATTTATTATTAATATATATATATATATATTATACTTATTAATTTTTATTAATAATTGTTTCATTAATAATTTTTTAAATATCTTTGATATTTATTCATTTTTAGTTTTTTTGATTAATTATATATTCATTTATATATCAAAATTTAATGTATACTATTTATCAATATTTATAATCTATATAAAGGTATATTAAATTGATTCATTTTTATTGATAATTATTCAATTTATAAATTTATATTTTTTTTAATATATTCATTTTTAATTTTTATTTGTTTATTTATTTCATTTTATTTATTTTATATACCTATACATTTAATATATACGATTTATTAATTATTAAAATTTATATATACGAAAATCAATTTTTTCATTTTCAAAAGTAATTATTTAATTAATGAAATTGTTACATTTTAAATTTAATTTGTTTAACTATTTAATTTTATTTTGGACCATTAACAGCACTCCTAAAGGGATGATAAACGTTACCATTTATCAGAGCATTATTTTTAGCGCTCATAAAGTGTGATTTTTATCAGTGCAAGGAATAAAGCACTGATAAAGGGTAACCTTTATCACCCCTAAAATAAAGCACTGATAAAGAAGAAATTTTATTTTCACTAAATAAAATTTGCTGATAAAGGGTTCCCATTACTAGTGATTTTATTTATCATTGATAAGGGTCAAACTTTATTCACACTTATGTTATCATTGATAAAGATGTAATTTCTTAGTGTTCTAGCGCTGAAAAATTATGGCACTCATAAAGGCATGTTTATAGTAGTGATTGTATACTAGATAGTGAAGGATCCATAATAATAAAAATTATTTATATTTAGGATGTGTAATTTATTATTTTATAATTTCTAAGACATAGTTGGGGGAGGTAAAAGATGAAATAAAATTTATATTACTCGGTTAAGAGTTATATCTCTTCGCTGAGAAAACTCATTTGGATTATAACTTAATACATCAAAGTATAGTTTATTGGAAATTAAAGAGGATCTATGATATAGGTAATTAAAATAATAAGGTATTATTATACATATATTCTAATATATAAGTAAAAAAAAATGAGAGGATGAGAGGGGAATATTTCTATTTTATATGTGAAGAGAGGTGTACTCATGGAATTACATAAAGTGATAAATTAATATAAATTATTTTCTGGATCATGTGGATCCAGGTTGATATATTTTGAATATTTTATGATTATAAGACAAAATAATCTAATTAAATAATATTTATACCAGTTAATATGTTGTTTTAACCATTATCTCATTGTTTTCTATGCCCATTAATCCTTTTGAAAAATTCCACAATATCAAAGGATTTTACTTATTTTTTGTAAACAATGTTACCATAAAACTAATTACAAATTAATGTACCACAAATGATATGTTAAAAAATATCCCATGAAATTGGTAGAAATATTATTTTTATGTATCTTAAAATATTTAATAAAATATTGATTATTATAAGATATCATAAATTTCGTTTTTAGAACTATTCATTTACATGGATTTTAATATAAAATATATAGTTATAGGATTAAAATATTAAACAATAAAAGATTTATAATATATATATATATATTAAATTTTGGGAGAACTATAAGTCACTGAAAAAATTCATATTCAAGGTTTTTAAAATCATTAACAAGCTTTTTCTATTGCTTCCACTTTCACTGTATTGGCGTTGTGAGGAAATAAATGCTAATTATTTCATCATTGAAATTTAAATAGAAATATATGATAAAAAATAATTAATATTTCAAATAATAATCTAGAATATAAATAAACCTTATTTTATCCATGTGATACATTTATAGAGATATTAAATTCAAGAGAGATTTATTTTATATACATTATTTTTGTAAAATAATATAACAGTCATAATCAAAGTAACATGGTACAAGGATTCCATATTTTTATAATTTTAATGGTTATTTATGAACTCCACTAATCCAATAGGATAAATTCACGTGTTATAGATATTTTATATCCTTATCCCATGTTTTAACCTTGTTTTACAAATTTTATCTACACCGTGATAACAATATATTTTTCTATTTTTTTATATTTATAATGAATGAAATGAAAGTCTATATTTAAAATTTTTTACATTATTATTAAAAATATGAAATTAATTTTAAAAAATTATATTCATATAAGTTATCATATTTAATTTAAAATTAACCTAAAAAATAGTTTTTCAAAAATATTTTTCCCTTTAACCATGAAACGTTTAAAAAAAATACTACATAAATTTAATTATAATGATCATAATTTTATTATTAATAATATAAATATAATATTATTTATTATAAAATAAAATGGTTACTTCTACTTTATTTAAATGAAAATTCCATATCATATTAAAATTAGTATTTTTCAATATTAATAAAAACACTAATATTATCAAACACAAAATTTCAAAAACACACTCTAACATAATTTTTACATGATAATTTCAAAAATAAAATAATTCTACAAAATGAAATTTATAAATTTAGAAGAAATTAACTATAATATTTTTTTAAAAATTTAATACATTCCAATTTGCATGAAAATGTATTTTTCTATCATTTGTTGAATTTACTAAAAATAGATTACTTATTTATTAATATATTTTCTTAATCTAAAACTGTTATGGATATTATTTTCCATCCAAAAGTGGTCTTCAATATTCACTCTACCAATTTAATGTCTAGTTTATAATAGAATATTATACTATAGTTCGTTAAGACTCATGGTTTCATGAATCAGAATCTGTCAAATAACTATTAATTATCTAAATATAAATATATCTTGAAATCCCACTGTGTTTTATTCTACCCCCATAAAATGTAAGTTTCCCCCATAACTATAATAATATGATGAAAATAAATGAGGATATCATTGTTTTATCATATCCTTGGGTTTCCAAGTAGCTTTTTTCACTTTTTTATTCCTTCATATAACATTAACCATATGAGTAGTCATGTTCCATAACATTTTATATTTATGATCCAAAATATATACCAGTTGTTCTTCATAGGAAATGTCATTATTTAGTGGTTCAGACTATATTTTAAATACATGTGAGAGATCATGTATTCAGTTCTACATAATTCATACCTAAAAAATAAATAACTTGATAGATGTTTGGTCAAAGTGCCATGTTATAAGATTATATCCCTACTAAATCAAGAGTCTGAAAGGGTACAATATACATAGGAATTGAGGACAAATTTTTATCATAGGCCATTCACTTTTTCCATGGGTAAATACTCTAGAATACATTCTCACCAATATCGTATTCCTAATTTCACTAATTATTTTCAATATATCTTTTCTATCAACTCTAAGATACATTGATGTGATGATGAATGGGTCTAAAATTCACTACTATTTCCCTAACCAACTTAGCTCCTAATAACATTCTTCCTCCAATATCATCCATACACATTTATGCTCTATACTTGTTTTCATATAGGTCTTCATAAGGATTCATATGAGTTCTTGAGTAAAAGCTACTATAATAAGAAAACATGAATATAAGAAGGTGTTGTTCCCAACTACCCTTGAAATCCATAGAAGAAGATCTCAAAATATCCTCTATGTTTTGAATGGTTCTATTAGAGATACCATATTTATGAGTATGATAAATTGGAACTAAAACCCAACTATGATTCTAGGTATTTATAAAGACATCACCAATAGAACTAGTGAAACCTCAGATCTCGGTCATATACAATAGACATTGGTACAACATACAATCTAACAACTTTTTTAATGTATATCAATCTATGATGATTGTCACACCCCGACTTTCTAATTTATGTTTATTTTATTATTTCTTGGCTCCAGGTCCCTATGCCAAGGTTCAGGATGGGTCCCGGTTTAAAAATTTTGCGGTTTAACAAATTTTATTGGGGTTTGGACATGTGGACTGTCACTGCACAGTGGGCGGTAGATGCAAGGTCAGCTCAGGTGCCCGAGCAATGTCCAACGCATGAAATTAACAAAGTTTTTTTGTAAATAAAGTTATATAGATGATTAAATTGTAATAATAATAATGTTATTATGTAATAATAATAATATTATTATATAAGTGAAATTATTGTTATTACTATGTAGGTTGTTTTCAGAATCCATTTACTATTATTATCATTAAAGAAATAAAGGATGTCATTATGAATATATAAGAATTAATATTAGTTTAAATGTTGTCATTAGTATTATTATTATTAGTATTATTGGTATTATATTATTATTATCATTATTATTCTCTGTATTATTATTTATCATTAGTATTACTATTATTTTTATTATTCATATTTTTCTACACCCCCCCGGTTCCACACAGCGTCTTCCCAGACCCCCCTCTCCTCCCTGTCGCATGAGCCGCCGCCGATCCAGCCTCCCCAGCGCCAGCCTCCTGCCATTACATCCCTCCGCAACCCGTATTTATGTGCTCAACCCTCATACTATCACTCTTCCTCCCTCACCAAATGCTCCACCCCTGGCATTCATCTGTTCCTGCCGACATTCTACTCCCCATCCCTCCAAAGTTCGGCCTCCTACCGATTCGGGATCCTTGGTTCTCACCAGGTCATATCATCCCTTGCATCTCCTTGTACTAGCTTCATTGCACAAGCAACCCCCCTCACTCCCTTTTGCTCCAGCAAGGCCTTCTCTGGTGAACCCGAAACCACCTTCGGTCTATCCCCTTCGATTTCTAGCCCCAACCCCTACTGATCCACCCTCACTCCTCACCGCTACGATGGACCGACCACCGCCCTATCCTCATCTCGCTCGACAAGCATCGCGCACCGTCGTTGTAGGTGAATTCGACTTCTAATGTTTGTTTCTCCTATATGGTAGATTACCAACATCTAGGGTTTATGTTTTCAATATTTGTTTTTGTGTCTTTGCATTATATTTCAATTCTTAGAGTTTTTCTTGCCCACAATGGTGCGATTAAAATGAAAATGAAGCTTCGCATCAGTTTCTGGTTGCGTCGTCATTTTACCTTGGTTCCGAGGAAATGTTTTTCACCTGCTGCATGTTTCCACTCAGTTTATATTGTTTAATTTGGGTGTTTTAAGGGTTATATAAATTTTATTTGTGGTGCATCAATCATTACCGTGTGTTTTAGGGTGTGTGTCTTCCGTGCGCCATGACTTTCAAGTAGGTTCCCATTGCACTGCCATTTAAAATTTATGTTGCGTCAATTTATTAGTTTTTGCACCCTATATATATATATATGTTATTTATTATTGTGGAACGTATAGTTAATTTATTTATGATGTAAATTGGTATTTAAATTCTGGTTTTGTGAAAAATAATGTTGTTTTATTAAAATTATGCACACTATTTGTTTTATTAAATGTCTCATTAATTGAGCACCTAGTTGAGTCTTATTTAGAAACTATTTTAGTAAATGTTTCACGTTTCATTGGTAAACTACCTGGTTGGATATTATGGTTTACTTGAGATATAAAATGATTCAGTTTGTTTTTATAAAAATATTTTCTAGATGAAAATTATTATTTTGAGGCTCTTTAAATGGATTCGAACTGATTTTGGTTTTTGTGAGTAAATGAGATGTCGTAAATGTTTGTGAAAGTGAGTATTTGACTTATAAATCTATTTGACATGTTATAATTTATTGTGGCCCATTTGTGTTTTAATAAAAATGGCTTTGGTTTTTAGATGTTTTATGAGGGATTTAAATAGACTATTTTATGAATGTTTGTGGAATGTGAATGGTGTGTTTACACTCTTTCAGAAAGATAGTTCATTTCTCTTAAAAATTATGTTTTTTGGATAGATCATAAGGCCCATTTGGAACCTTGGTTAGATTTGTAAAAAATATAAATTTTTAAAACCCTCATTGGGTTCTTCACATGCCTCGACTGCATGCAATGGGTTGGAGGTCATTGTTGGGGATTCATTGAATCTAATTTTAGGGTTCTTTGGTTGGAACCCATTATAATTATTTTATTATTGAGTCATTAGAATAATATTAGGGGATACTTGAAGAGAGACTTTTTGGGAATTATTATTATATATATATACTCTTATTGGATGTTGGGCTGGCATTGGTTGCCTCACCCCCTTTCTAAATACTTGAGACAAGGGAATCTAGCATATTGAGAGAATATTCTAAGAAATAGTGTCGCACTGGTAGGTTATGGTACTAACCAGTGGACCATAGTATGTGGATATGTTTTGTTTATTACTATGGTATTTTCCCTCGTCCATCCTGAGAAAGGATGGTCGAACTTATTGGGCGTTTTGATTTCATTGTGTGTGACATGTCAATGGGGATGGGGTATTATGTATTGGGGTCTTCTGTATTATTATTGATCACCTAGGTTCACCAATGTCTATTGAGTTTTAGTTATGTGTAGTGATGAATTCGGTACTTGTATGTATATCTACATTTCCCTTATTGTTTACTTACTCTTGTGCATTTTTCTGTAATTTTTTCCTTGGAAAATGGTAAACTTGTTTTCAATTAGGATTCTAAAATTGGTTTTCAAATGAAAGTGTTTAAACCTATTTATAAAAATCAATATATATATATATATATCATTTTCATTTTATAAAATTCCATTAACACAAATGAAATGAATGGGATTTAAAAATGTTTAAGGGCAATGGTATGTACATTGTTTTTAAGTAAAATACTTAGAAAAACTTAATTTTATAAATTGTAGTTCAAACATAAAATGGTGTTTCTTTTATTTTTAATCTTAGTGCATAGAGAAATGATTTTGGGATAGCCTACTGAGTTTTAATACTCATGCATATAGTTTTATTTTTGTTTTTAGCTTTGGGTGTTGTGCCTTGCTTGGATTCGGTCACCATAATGCAGTGTTAGATTGAGGTCGGTGGTGAACCATAGGGTCACATGGAGGTATGCACAAATTTGTTTTCTTGACATTTATAGTTTTTGTTTTCACTATTTAGTTTTTATTTATCTATTTGTCTTTCACTTATGGCCCAAATCATTCCCACTTGTTTAGTTTTGATGGTGTCACTAGTTGCTAGCCCATGGGGATCGGGGATGCCCCTTGAGCCATGTCGCGAGCCAGCTCCGGTGACCGATTTAGAGTCGACCTGGTTTTGTTCCTAAAAATATGGTATTAAATATGTCCCTTGTTATTTGGGATATTTGGTGGATGGATATTAGGATTTTCGAGGCTCTGAAGGCAGGTTATAGGTTAGTTCCTGATCACCAATGCTCATGAAGAGAACTAAGCTACTAGGGGTAGTTTGGGATTTGGGTATTTTGGCTTTTTTTAATGAGGGATTACAATATAGGTGACTCGGTGTCACATTATGTCCCCACATGGTGTAGTGACCCATGTGGAGACCAGGTGCCCAATTTAAGGTCCTCCAGGGTTATGTCATACTTGGGGCGTGTCTCACTACCATCTCACCGAGTTGGGAATAAACACTACTTCCTCATTCTGATGGTCCATTGTTGGTTGTTCTTTGTCTTGTTTTTGGTTGGTATTAGTGGGTTTTAGGAAATTAAGGTGGTTTTTAATTGAAAGGGGTCTTTCATTAATGGTGTTAAACTGGTAAAAAAGTGATTTCATTCATGTTGTTTTGAAATTGGAAAAGTGGGGTTTTAAAGAGTAAGTGTTTTCATTTCGAAATTTTTGGCTTATGTTTGGAATTGGTAATGAAATAGAAAGTGCAACCCTTGGTATTCGTTAGGATCGTCCACATATGTGTGGGTAGATATGTGATGTGCACGTCGACACATACGTACGGGTGAATTGAGTGGAATGGGATTAAGGATTATGCGGCAGTTTAGAGTATACCATGAGTTTGGTTTTAGAATTTAAGGCTTTGCAAGATTGTTCTAAAATGGACATGAATGAAAAAAATGATTTTGGGAGTTGGTTTTTTCTTGAAAAGTGGGATTTGGTATTTTGAAAAGTGGATTTTTCTTGTGTTTTTATATTTTTGATTTATGAGTCTATTACCTTTGGCTTGTGGTTTTTATTTTGGTTGTATTTGAACTTGTTTTGGATTTTGGGCTGGTTGTCTTGACTCAGCGTGTTTCTTTTGATTGAGTTTTGTCTTGGTACCATTTTCAATTTTGTTATTCATGTTGTTCTAAATATTCCAACCAGAAATACCCTCAAAATTTGTTAATGGGTCATGCCCAATTTTTTTTCTATGGAATGTTTCTTGTCTTTCTAAGAATTAATGGTTTGTTTGGGGAAGTGAAGCAGTTTGAGGAGAGTAGAGCATGTCTTCGGGTGGTTGGGGACTCCCAAGTTTGTTAGAGTTCATATTTTCTTATATTTAGTGGATGGTCCATCCTTTGATCAATGGGGGTGGATGTCTCATCATACATGGAGTTGGGATGATGTGGGAGGTGTTAAATTATTTCTCAATCCAATGGATCATACTTGAGGAGGTGAAGGAAAAAAGAGGTGAGAGCTGTTCCGTAGTTAACAAAGGCAGTGGCTGGTAAAGGAATGTGTCTTCCACTTTAAGTAGTCGACATCTAAATTTGTTTTTATCAGAATATCTTTCACCTCTCATCATTCATAAGGGTTCCCCGTTTTGTGATCTGTGTGTACGGGAGGAACCTTCCACTGAAGAAATACCTTTTTTTTGGTGTCGAATTCTAGTTTGTCAGACTACTTTATAATGTACCATCAGTATGGCCAATTTGGGCATTCAAAGATGCCTTGTTGCATCCCTACAAAGCATTTCTATTGTTGTGTCCATTCAGGTTACCGAGGAAAGTTATATAAGAAGCTTTGTTTGAGGAAGGAGTTCTGATAAAGCGATTCTAATGCCTGACTGTGAGGCTTAAGATGCATCAGCCATCAGAGCCCCAGCTTCATGCCTCAGGGTGATGCCCGTGCACAATTAGAGTGTCAGAGGCATGTGAGACATTTTTTTGGTTCTTTATCTTTTATTTTGGAATAGAGACATTTAGGGTTTCCTTGTCCTTGTTTTCCCTCTGTTGTATGTTCAGCTTTTGCGGTAATAGTGTGATGAACTTATTCTTTCGTGGTCATAGTAGTTGCGTTCTTCTGAATGTGGCCTCTAGAATCTTTTTTTTTTCTAAAAAGTGTATTTGGACCTTGTGTGGGTGGTTCCTGGTTTTATTAGTGATCATTTGGATATTTGAGTATTGGGTGGTTTTTTTCTTCTACAGGGAGTTCTGAGTTTTTGTGGAAGCATTTTCTCACTCGTATTCAAATAGTTGGATGTGTTGGGAGTTTCAAATTAGTTTGGAAAGTCTTAGTTCTAGTAGTGCTGTTATAGAGAGTTCCTTGTTTTGGTTCCCCGATATATCGGGTGTCCATGTATTGGTTTTTCCATTTAAGTCTATGTGGTCCTGTATAACTCATGTGGAGAAGTCAGTATGTTTGGGTTGGGAGTTCCCATGTCCCCCCCTTCTCAGGTTGATATGTTTGGGTGTTAAATTACCACACAAGTTGAGTTATTGTGGTGGGGAGAACCCTCTCGTGTTCTCTCATTCTATTGTGTTAGGATTTATTTTGGTTTCAATTGGGGATGGATTCATGTTTTGTCTATTATTTTCCTGGGTGACTTTCTGGGGGCAGAAAGTGTCTGTGGTGGAGAGAATTGTCACACCCCCACTATCTAATTTATTTTTATTTTATTAATTCTTTACTTCAGATTGTCGCTCCAAGGTTCTAGTTGGGTCCTTATTTAAGATTTTTTTCATTTAAAAAAATTTATTAGGTTTCGGACCCATGCACGGTTACCGCATAATGGGATATAGCCGTAGGGTCAACTTGGGTTCTCGTGCAAATGTCCAGCGGTTGAAATAAACAAGGTTTTTTTGTAAATAAAGTTAGAAAAATGATTAAATTGTAATAATAATAATGTTATTATGTAAATAATAATATTATTATTAACAAAGTGTTATTATTGTTATTAATGTGTAGGTTGTTTTCAAAATCAATTTACTATTATTATCATTAAAGAAATCATGGATTCCATTATTTTTTTTTAAGTTTGGGTCCAAAGCCTCATTTTTATTATTGAAACAAAGCAAATACCTCTTTAACTGGGTCGAGGGAGACCTATTACATAGCCCGAAGGCCCAGTGGGCATTTAGCCCATTACATAGCCCGTAGGCCCAATTTTTTGGCCCAAATCTGATTCTGTGAATAGTACTGCTACAGTACCCGCTCTGCTGCAGTACCCGCCGCCGCTACAGTGCCCCTGCCACCGCTACAGTGCCTCTGTTTCAACAGTATCTCGGCTGCTATAGTAGCGCTACAGTTCTGCTACACTACCCTGCACCTAATGGGTTTTGAACCCCCATTTTCCATGTAGAATTATGGGGTGCTTACCACTAAGCCAAACCCCAACTACATGGATTCCATTATGAATATATAACCTTTAATATTATGTTAAATGGCATCATTAGTATTTTATTATTATTATTATTATTATTATTATTATTATTATTATCATCATTATTATAATTTTTATTTTATTTTTTCATTATTATAACTGTTTTTATTATTCATATTATTCTTATTCTTATTATTATTTGTTTTATTATTATTGTATTATTATTATTAGTATATATAATGAAAAACAGGGAAAACATAGTTCAATTCCCCCTATTCCATGCAGCGTCTACCCAGACTCCCTATCCACCCAGCCGCGCGAGCCACCGCCGCTCAAGCCTCCTGTCGTTACGGCCTTCCACAAATCGACATTCCATGCTCGCCCCTTCTACAATCTATCTACCCCCCTCACCTCACGCTCCACCCCTAGCCTTCACCTGTTCCATCCGGCCCTCCGTGCCCCAACCCTCAATAGTCTGGCCTCCTGTCGGTCTGGGCTTTTTGGTTCTCACCAGGCCACCCCAGAACTTGCATCTCTTTGTGCCGGCCCTACCGCACCAACAACCCCCCTTGCTCCCTTTTTCTCCATCCATGCCATGTTTGGTTAACCTGAAACTACCTCCAGCCGATCCCCTTTGGTTTCCAGCCTTACCCCTGATGATCCGCCCTCACTCCCCAATGCTACGACCGACAGACCACCGCCCTACCCTTGTATCACTTGTCCAGCCTCTCACACTGTCACCGTAGGTGCGTTCGACATTGGTTGTTTTTTTCTCCCATTTGGTATATTACCAAAATATAGGGTTAATGTTTTGGATATTTTTTTCTATCTTTGCATTTGATTTCTGTAACGACCCGAATCAGTAGCCCCTCCACTGGTGCCCCGTACCCGGTTCACCACATGACCTCAAGCGCATTTCCCCGAATGCCAGAGTCTGCCAACTAGCAGCGAGGGCCTTAGTGAGTCAGTGGGGAAACTATTCCCTCATTCGGTAAAGTATCCAGCGGAAGAACAACAAGTCACAATAGTGGAAACAATAACAGCATACAACAACTGAACTGAACAGCAGAAGCAATGTATAAACTACTAATGCTGAAACATGATACATATGTCTATGGAAAGTAGTAAACAAACCAACGTGCTGAAATAAAACTGAAGACAAGTACTAAATCAATAGAAAAAAACAGAGGATAAACCCCTCACTATTGCAAGCCTCGGCTCGGTCCCATGCTCCCCAGCTCCAGCAAGTCATTTACCTGAAGTAGAAGGGAACTTGCCCTTATCTATACCTGCAACAACATAGTCTACTTGGGACCAAAATCATGGCCCAAATAGGGTGTGAGATACAATCCCAGTAGGAAATCACCCAAATATTTTTTCCTAACAGTCAATGAATACATGGTAGTAATAAAACAAGAAGCAGTAAACCGGAAAGGAGAAGAAGCTACAATCCACAATTTTAACAAACAAGGTACACAATTAAACAGCTAGAAACAAAAGAGATAAGGTAACCCTCTCGGTATCTCTCACATCCTTACCCCAATGGTTCAACCTATAAGTACTAGCAAACCTCTGGGAGGCACACAGAGTCTCACCCCTCTGGTTCAGTTAAAGAAATAGTAGACTCTCTGGGGAAGCACTCACTGTCAATTCCCCCTATAGTCTCGTATCATACTAAATGCACTCTGGGAAAGCACATAACATCTATTCCCCATGTCTCCCGTGTCGAGGAACTACAGACTCTCTGAGGAAGCACTCAACATCAATTCCCCCGGTGGTCTCGCATCGTATTAAAAGACACTCTCGAGAAGCCCTTCCGTCAATTCTCCCTTTGGTCCACTACTCTGGGTTCTCACAGTCCTGAGTAAAAAATAAACATGCATAGCGTGCGTGTATCGTCCAAGTAAATCTCAAGAACTACTTGGATACCATTTTAAGGCTCAGCAGTGAATAAAGTAGCAGTTCCACTATCCTACGGCTAGGCATGGAAACTGGAAAAATGCCAAACTGGCAGACCAAACATGGAAAAGAATCCTAAGCACAAAATAAATCACTCTACTTACAAGCATAAACCTCTACTATAGCAATCAACCAAAGAAGGAAAATAACAGGGGCAAAATAGGAAACCCACAATTCCCCACCCAAGGGAATTTATGGAATTTGCACAAAAATAATCATCAAATTTCAACAGAAAGGAACAAACCACCTACCTAGATCCTAGGAGATCGATATACATGAACCATGATGATTGATTCCCCTTATAACATCATAGATATGAGAAAACGCACATAACTCTCAACCCATGATAAATCGGAAATGAAGAGGAATCAAAAAACGAAGCTCAAGCATAAGGATGATCTTACCACTGTGATTCCAATGAAATTGACTGTGATCGAATCAGATAACGGACGAAGAGACGGGAGCTCATCGAAGATCTGGCAGTAAGGGTCACTCTTGGATGAACGAGATCTAGAAGAATTTGTTTATATGCATTAGGAATGAACCCAGTACATTTAGTGAAAGAAAGAAAAGTACACGGCGTGTACTTCTAGAGTAGACGGCGTGTACTAGGTTTTTCCGTACTCTGTCAAAAACGACCTCCACGTCACCCCTACACACCATGTGTCTAGCCACGGCATGGCCAGCACACGACTTCGAGCCGGAGAAGAGTACATGACGTGTACTCAGAAAGTACACGGCGTGTACATTGAAAATTTCCAGAAAGTTCATTTTTCTTAAAAAATCTAGAAAAAGGAAAACATTCCAAAAAAGAAGATCTGGGTTCTTACAAACTTCCCCCCTTAAAGAAATTCATCCCCAAATTTCCCTAACATGGCGTAGAAGATGAATTCTCGATCAACGCAGGCCACTGCAATTGTACATCAGTCTCCCTTTCCCAGGTCTCATCCTGTACTCGCCTGTGATGCCATAACACCCGTACTAGAGGAACAGACCACCTGCGGAGAACCTTCATACTGTGATCGATGATCCAGATGGGATGCTCCTCGAACAACGCATCCACTTCATGTTCAACCTCCTCAGGCTGAAATACATGAGATGGGTCTGAAAAGTAATGTCGGAGCTAAGAGACGTGGAAGACATCGTGTATGGCCCATCACCTCTGATGTAGCTGCAACCGATAGGCGACCAGCCCCACTCTCTCCAAGACCTCAAACGGCCCGACGTACCACGGTGAAAGCTTACCCTTTCCCCGAATTCTCTTGTGTCCCAACCTCAGTGCGACACGCCGGAAAACCTAATCCCTGACCTCGAACTCCAGAGGTCGTCTCCGCTGTTCAGCATAAGACGTCTGTCAAGACTGTGTTGTAGCCATCCTCTTCCGGATCAGCTCTACCTGCTCTGAGGTCTCCTGAACGAGACGAGGTCCCAGGAAAGCTACCTCTCCTACCTCCAGCCAGCATAAGGGTGATCGGCATGGCCAACCGTACAAAGCCTTGTATGGTGCCTTCTGAATGGTCACCTGGAAACTTTTTTTTGTAGTTGAACTCCACAAAAGGAATATGCTTCTCCGAAGAACCACTAATTTCTAGAATACAGGCTCAGAGCATATCCTCAAGCACTTGGATCATGCACTTCGACTGGCCATCAGTCTGGGGATGGTATGTCGTACTCAAAAGTACTTGTGTACCCAAAGCCTTCTGATGTCCCTTCCAGAACCGGGATGTAAAGCGTGCATCCCTGTATGAAACAATGGAGTGTGGGACTCCAGGAAGACGAAAGATCTCTCAGATGTAAAGTCTTCCCAGATCATCAACACTGATGGTCTCCTTGATCGTCAAGAAGTGGGAAACCTTCATGATCCTGTCGATAACAACCCAAACAACATCGGTTCCTCGAGGTGATCTCGGCAGCCCGGTCACGAAGTCCATCACAACATCATACCATTTCCACTCCGGAATGGGTAACTACTGTAAAAAGCCTTCTGGCCGCTGATGCTCTGCTTTCACCTGCTAACAAGTATAACATCTCTTGAAAAAACCAGCAACATCTTTCTTCATACATGGCCACCATTACTGTCGATGAAGATCCTGATACATCTTGGTGACTCCAGGATGAACTGCCCAAACAGAGGAATGAAAATACCTCATCAGCTCCTCGCGTATGTATGATGGAACCCATACGCGTCCTTGGAAACACAATATCTCATCCTCGCCCACAGTCCAACCAAGAAGAGGGTCCTCTCCTGACACACTCTCTTGCAGGACTAAGCCTTCTGAGTCTGATAGCTGCCTCATCCGTACCCGATCAAGAACTGTAGAGGTAACAGCTATAGAATAAGGGAAGGTCTGTCCCTATTTGTCGTGAACCTCTAGATGCATCTAAGAGAACAGATCCATAAGCCGCCACTCACTGCTGGCCTCCTGAACATCCTGAATCCGAGTTCACCTTCTCAACACATCTGCCACTGCGTTTCCCTTTCCTGGCATATAGGCGATATCGAAATCAAATGACTAAAGATACTCGACCCACCTGCGCTGTCTCAGATTCAGATCACGCTGAGTGAAAATATACTTGAGACTCTTAAGGTTGGTGAAGACCACAAAGTGCTCTCCCAGCAGATAGTATCTCCAATATCGTAAGGCATGAACAAAAACTACCAAATCCAGATCATGCGTAAGGTAGTTCCTCTCATGTGGCCTCAACTACCGACACCCATACACAACGACTCCATCTCCCTGCATAAGAACAACACCCAGCCCGATACCTGAAGCATCACAGAAAATAGTGTAGCTCTTACCTAGCTCTAGAAAGACTAGTATCAGAGCTGGCGTCAACCTCCCTTTCATCTCCTGAAAGGCAGACTCGCAAGAATCTGACCATAAGACCTTCGACCCCTTCATGTTCAGACCTTTCAAAGGTGCTGCTAGATGAGAAAAGTCCTGAATGGAGTGTCTGTAGTATCCAGCTAGCCCTAGGAAGCTCCGTACCTCAAAGACGTTCTTCGTCTTCTCCTAGGAAACTATAGATCTAAATTTCTCTAGGTCCATAGATACTCCCGCCTCAGAGATGACGTGACCCAAGAAGTGAATCTGATCCATCCAGAAGTGGAACATAGAGAGTTTAGCATAAATATGATGCTCTCTCAGTGTACTCAAAACGATCTCAATATGGGTAGCATGGTCGTGTCGAATGTGAGAGTACACCAAGATATCATCCACGAAGACCACGATGAAAAAGTCCAAGTAAGGATGGAACAATCGGTTCATCAGTTCCATGAAAACTGCCAGCACGTTTGTGAGACCGAATGGCATAACTGTAAAACCGTATAGACCATACCTTCTCATGAAGGCTGTTAGAGGTATATCTAATGGTCTAACATGCAACAGATGATAACCGGACCTCAAATAGATCTTTAAGAACACTCGGGCTCCTCAAAACTGATAGAAAAGGTCATCGATCCTCGGCAAGGGATATCAGTTCTTAATCGTCAACTGGTTCAGCTTCTGAGAATCCACACAAAGCTGAAGGGTACCATCTACCTTCATTGAAAATAGGACAGACAGACCCCAAGGAGAAGTACAGAGTCAGATGAAACCCTTTGTCTGTAACTCCTCCAACTGCTTCTTGAGCTCCTACTACTCCAGAGTATCCATCCTATAAGGAGGAATGGATACCAGTGCCGCTCCTGGAATGAGCTCGATTGAAAATTCTACCTAACGCTCTGGAGGCAACCCTGAGAAGTCCTCTAGAAATACATACCTAAAGCGATCCACCACTTGAGGAAAGTCCAACAGAGGATTCCCCTGATCATCCAGATAAAGACTAGAAATCTGGGTTGTCATCCTTCCTAGCCCATGATGTTCGAGTCCTTCTCGACTTTCCTGAACATCTCATTCTCCTCTATGATGAAAGGATTCACCCTCTAGTGAAATGAATCTCACTCTACGATGATAAGAGCCGACAACTGCCTGGAAGGGAACCAACCAGTCCATCACGAGGATGAAATCATAGCCTGTCATCTCTAGGACATAGAGATCCCATAAGAAACGATACCCTGTAACCTCGAGAGGGAACTCTCTACACTGGCGTACACTAGATTTCCTCGTCCCCAAAGGTGTTTCTACTATCAAAGAGTCGGTAGAAGAAAAGATGCAGAGCCTAAGGCTCTCCATGAAAGAAAAAGAGATAAAGCTATGCGTAGCACCAGTATCGAAAAGGGATGAAGGTAAAACTGAGGCTACTAAAACCATACCTTGAACTGTAGAAGGGTTGAGATCCTGCTCCTGATAGATCTACTCCACGGCGAAAGACTGGGCTGCACCGTGGCCCTACGCCCTTAGCTAACCACTCTAAGATGATCCACCCTGCTGATGCTGAGGGACCAGTGGCTGACTGCCACGACCTCGACCTCCACCTCGGCCTGAAAGGCCAGAAGAACTCCAGTTCCCTGACGGGTGAGAAACTGGTGGTGCTTCTCCTAAACGAGGAGTCATGGAAGAACCCCGGTCACCCGCTGCTAGTGAGAAAATCTGGCAGAAACCCTGATGGTGACCCATATTGCTTCAAGATCAGCACTCCATGGGGTCCCTCTAGCATTGCGGCCTCATGTGCCCTGACCGGCCACACTGGTAGCATGTCACCTGGCTGTCTGACGACGAATCACACTTCCTTAGGTCACCGTGTGTAGGCTATCTACGACGCTTCTTACTGTCATCTTTAGGAAGACTAGCTCTGGAAGCAAAACCGCCCTTGTTCACAGCTCCAGAGTCTCTCAAATTGCGCTCTACAATCCGTGCCTGGTTGACAATGGAAGTGATGGATGTCAGCTGGAAGATGTTCACTTGCGAGCGAATATCCCTCTTGAGGCCATCCTCAAACTTCCTTGTGAAGAACACCCCACTTCCATCCCAGAGGGGTGTGAAGCACTGCAGCTCGGTGAAGCAAGAGGAATACTCCATGACAGAAGAGTACGCTACTCTAATCTCATGAACTCCTGGGCTCGATCAGCCCTCAGGGTCTCCGGGTACAAGTAGTCATAGAACACACGCTGGAACTCCTCCCAAGCCATAGCCTGCTGTTGACCCACCTGTGAGATCACGTCCCACCACCTCTTGGTGGAGTCTTGGAGCATGTTGGTGGTGAGCTTGACCCGCCTCTCTGGAGGTGTCTCCAGATGCTCGAAGTTAGTCATCATAGCTTCCAGCCATGACTCTGTAGCCTGAGGTCCTCCCTCCCCTAAGAACGTGGGATGTTGGTGCTGATAAAAAACTCGCGTCAAGTCTTCCATAGTTGTGGCAGGATTTGGCGCTCCTTGGAAGTCTTGCATCATACTTATGGAACCTTCCCTAAACTGTGCATCAGCACCTGTGACTGGTATAACAGCCGGTGTCAAGGCTGGCTCGACTAGAGGATCGATAGGAGGTCTCTGATCAGGCATATCTGGCATCTGATCACTGTCTAATGATAGACGTGTGACCGGAGGATGTCTCGAAGGCATAGCTCTGAGAAAAATCAAATCACACCTTAGATTAGAAAACAAGAAAAAGAAACACAAGAGAAAAAAATGGGTGCAGGGGAAGAAAAAGACACAAGTTTACAAAAATCGACTACACGTCATGTATAAAAACTACATGGCGTGTTTTCTCATGCCACTGACATGGGCATGTACCCCTACCCTACAAGTCATGTACACTTCAAACTACAGGGCGTGTTGCACCCACACACGGTGTGTACTTGAAAAATGCTCCCCTTCCCTAGTCTCCTTAACTGGCTAACCCACACGGTCAGACTTAAACTGAGACTACATTGCGTGTTTCCTACGGACATAGCGTGTAGTGGAAAAGGCTTCGGTGGCCTGTGTTGTTAAACACACAGATGTCTACATGGATGAGCTTTACATGGCGTTCTCCGAAAAAACACGGCGTGTATAGGCTAGGTGAAACCTTCCCGTGTTGTTCGTGACACAGACGGGTACTTGGAAAAACTTACACGGCATGCTCCAAGAGCAACACGGCGTGTATGAGAGATTATCACGCCGACCCGTGTTGCTCATGAAATGGCTGGGTGCCTGGAAGTGACTACACGACGTGTTCCATTACAACAAGGCGTGTGCTACTTGAGCTTCCCCAACCCGTGTTGTTAGTGACACGGCCGGGTACACAGCTCATTACTAGACGGTGTGTACCTACCATACATGGAGTGTTCCTAAAGTTACTTTCACGACACCATGTTCTGCTCACAAGGTCAGAAACATGGCCTGAAAACTACACGACATGTATCCAAAAAGTACACACCTTGTATTCTGGGTTTTTCTGGGCAGTAGCTCAGAAACTGCACAGAAGCCCAGAAACACTAAAACAAGGAAAACAGGTGCCATATTTTGATTTGTGAGGGCCTATACTCCCCTAGATTCAAATCTTGGAATCTCATATAGTCACATAAAAAGGAAAACAAACATCTCTCTAGCATAAAAGTAGGGATTCTATCATGCATCTATCACAACAGCATGCATAATCTATACAAGGTCTATCACAACAGCATGAAATCTCTAATGCACCCTAGATGGCATGGCAAGAATGCATGGAATGTGATTTCTAGAAGTTCCTATATGATGCATGAGATGGAATACCCTCATATTATCAGGTTGCGACCGAAATAGAACCTAAATATCAAAACAATAACCGCACAAGTTATGCGAATCACTCTAAGTGAAAACACATCAACCATAAAAACTAAAAACCAGCAAACTGCAATTAACGAGGTAGTATGGATTTTACTTGTACACGGGTTAGCTACTCCCGAGAATATCTTAACACCAAGTACCAAGTTCATCATATCCCTGGATGAAGTCTCCAAACAGTAAATCAAGAGAAAAGAACTCCTCTGATACCACTTTGTAACGACCCGAATCCAGATCCCCTCCACTGGTGCCCCGTACCCGGTTCGCCACATGAGCTCAAGCACGTTTCCCCGAATTCTAGAGGATGCCGACTATCAGTGAGGGACTTGGTGAATCAGTGGGGAAACTATGCCCTCATTTGGTAAAGTATAAAATAGAAGAACAACAAGTCACAATAGTGGAAATAATAACAGCATACAACAACTGAACTGAATAGCGGAAACAATGTATAAACTACTAATGATGCAACATGAAACATATGTCTCTGGATAGCAGGAAAAAACCCAACATGATGAAATACAACTGAACAGAAGTAATAAATCATCAGCAAAAGAAAACAGAAGAGAAACTCCTCAGTATCGCAAGCCTCAGCTCGATCACATGCTCTCCAGATCCAGCAAGTCAGGTGCCTGAAGTAGAAGGGCACTTTCCCTTATCTATACCTGCTACAACGTATGGTGCTTAGACCCAAAAGCATGGCCCAAATAGGGTGTGAGATACAATCCCATTAGGAAATCACCCAATGATTTGTGCCTAACAGTCAATGAATACATGGTAGTAATAAAACAAGATGTAGTAAACAGGAAAGCACAAGTAGCTACAATCCACAATTCTAACAAACAAGGTACACAAGTAAACAACCAGCAACAAAGGAGAAAAGGTAACCCTCTAGGTAGTTCTCACAACCTAACCCCTATGGTTTAACCTATATGTACTAGCAACCCTCTGGGAGGCACACACAGTCTCACCCCTCTGGTTTAGTTAAAGAAATAATATACTCTCTGGGGAAGCACTCATATCCAATCCCCCCTATAGTCTTGTATCGTACAAAAGTCTCTCTGGGTAAGATCTCAACATCTATTCCCCCTGTGGCCCACTTCAAGGAACTACAGACTCTCTGATGAAGCACTCAATGTCAATTCCCCCTGTGGTCTCGCATCGTATTAAAAGACACTCTGGAGAAGCCCTTCCGTCAATTCTCCCTTTGGTCTACTACTCTAGGTTATCAAAGTCCTGAGTGAAAATAAACATGCATAGAGTGCGTGTATCATCCAAGTAATCATCAAGAACTACTTGGCTACCATTTTAAGGATCAATAGTGAATAAAGTAGTAGTTCCACTATCCTATGACTAGGCATGGACACTGTAAAAATGCCAAACTGGCAGAACAAACATGGAAAAGCATCCTGAGAAAAAAATAAATCACTCTACTTACAAGCATAAACCTCTACAATAGCAATCAAGCAATGCAGGAAAACAGCAGGAGAAAAATAGGAAACCCACAATTCACCGACCAAGGGAATTTGTGTAATTTTCACAAAAATACTAATCAACTTTCAATAGAAAGGAATAAACCACATACCTCGATCCTAGAAGATTGATATATGTGAACCACGAAGATTGATTCCCCTTAGAACGTTGTAGATCTAAGAAAATGCACAAAACGCTCAACCCACGATAACTCGGAAACGAGGAGGAATCAGAAAACAAAGCTCAAGTAGAAGTAATATCTTACCGTTGTTATTCTAACGCAATCAATCGTTCTCTAATCAGAGAACGGAAGAAGAGACAGGAGCTCGTCAAAGATCTGGTCGTACGGGTCGCTCTCGAATGAACGGGACCTAGAAGAAGGTGTTTTTGTGCATTAGGGGCGACCACAATCTGTTTAGTGATAAAAAGAAAATTACACAGAGTGAACTTCGAGAGTACATGGCGTATACTAGGTTTTTCCGTACTCCACTGAAAACGGCCTCCACGTCACCCCTACACACCGTGTGTGTGGACCGGGCATGGCCAAAACACAGCTTCGAGCCGGAAGAAGAGTACATGG
This sequence comes from Viscum album, assembly GCA_963277665.1. Taxonomy (NCBI): domain Eukaryota; kingdom Viridiplantae; phylum Streptophyta; class Magnoliopsida; order Santalales; family Viscaceae; genus Viscum; species Viscum album. The sequence continues at coordinate 602,357,939 of OY728153.1, read as the reverse complement.
CGTGTACTTTGAAAATTTCAAGAAAGTTCATTTTTCATAAAAACTCTATAAAAAGGAACACATACCTGAAAAGAAGGTCTGAGTTCTTACAATTTCCATTCTTAGTGTTGTTCTTGACCTGTAAAGGTGCTATTAAGGTGTAAATGAAGCTTCACACCAGGTTCAGGTTGCGTCGTCTTTTCACCTTGGTTATGAGGTATAAATTTTCACCTATCGTAAGTTTCCACTTAGTTTATATTGTGTAATTTGGGTGTTTTACGGATTATATAAATTTTATTTGTAGTGTGTTGAGCGCTGCTGCATGTTTTTGGGTGTGAATCATCCTTACACCATGACTTCCTAGTGGGTTCTCATTGCACTTCCTTTTAAAATTTAAATTTCATCTGTTTCCTGATTTTTACGCCATATATATATATGCTATTTATTATTGTTCAATACTTGGTTAATTTATCTATGATGCAAATTGGTAGTTAAATTTTGGTTTTGTGAAAAATAAGTTCATTTTATTACAATTATGCATGATGTTTTTCTAATTAAATGTCTCATTAGTTTTACACATAGTTGAGTATTATTTAGAATATGTTTTATTAAATATTTCATGTGTCACTGGTAAACTTCCCAGTTGAGTCTTATAGTTTACTTGAGATATAAAATGATTTAGTTTTTTTTATAAAAATATTGGTAACATAAAAAATAGTATTTTGAGGCTCCATAAATGGTTTCAAACTGATTTTGGTTTTGTGAGGAAATGGAATTTTGTAAATGGTTGTGAAAGTGCATATTTGACTTATAAAGTGATTGGACTTGTGATAATGGATTGTGGACCATTAGTGTTTTAATAAAACATGCTTTCATTTTTAGATGTTGTATGAGGGATTTAAATGGACTATTTTATGAATGGTTATGTAATTTGAATGTTGTGTTTACACTCTTTCAGAATGATAGTTCATTTTTATTAAAAATGATGTTTTTTGGATATAACAGAAGGCACTTTTGGCACATTGGTGAGATTTGTGAAAAATATAAATTATGAAAACCCTTTTTGGGTGATTCTCATTCTTTGACTACATGCAAGGAGTGGGAAGTCCTTATTGAGGATTCTCAAAATCCATTGTTAGGGTTCTTTGGTTGGAACCCATTATAATTGTTTAATTTTTGAGGCATGAGAAGAATCCTAGTGGAGGCACAAGGTGAGACCTGTTGTGCATTATTATTATTATATATATTGTGGTTGGATGATCGGCTGGCATTGGTTGGCTCACCCCCTTTATAAATATTTGAGACATTGGAATGTGACATATTGAAAGCATATTTTGTGAATGAGTGCCATAGTGGTAGGTTATGGTACTGACCAGTGGCCCATAGTAGGTGGATATATTGGGTTTATTATTATAGGATTTTCCTTTATCCTTCCTAATAATGGATGGTTAAGTGTATTGGGTGTTTTGATTTCATCATGCATGACAAGTCATTGGGGATGAGGTCTCATGTATTGGTGTCTTCTGGATTATTCCTGGCCTCCTAGGTTCACCCATGTCTATTGACATTCAATTACGTGAAGTGATGAATTTGGTAATTGTATGTATGTCTACATTACCCTTGTTGTGTACTCACTCTTGTGCATTTTTGTGTATTGTTTTCCTTCGATAATGGAAAATCATTTTTTAATAAGGCTTACAAAATAGGTATTCAAATTAAAGTGTTTAATCCTCTGTAAAAATAAATAAATAAATATATTTATATATATATCATTTTCCCATTCTAAAATGCCATGAACACTAATTAAAATAATTGGAATTTGAAAATAGTTAAGGGCAATGGTTTGTGCATTGTTTTTAAGTAAAACAATTAGAAAAACTTACTTTTATAAATTGTAGTTCATTCTTGATATGGTGTTTCTTTTATTTTTAAATTTATTGCATTAGGAATTCTTGTCAGGCTATCCTAACAAGTTTTAATATTCATGCCTATAGTTCTATAAATATTTTTAGCTTTGGGTGTTGGGTGTTTCCTAGATTCAGTCGCTATAGAATGACGTTGGATTGAGGTCGGTGGTGACCCATAGGGTCACACAGAGGTATGTACAACTTCGTTTTCTCACCTTTCCTTGTTTTTGTTTTCATTATTCAGTTTTTGTTTATTTTTTTATTTCAATAATAGGCCATATTATTCCCCACATGTTTAATTTTGATGCCTGACACTAGTTTCCAGCCCATGGGGATCAGGAACGCCCGTCGGGCCATGTCATGGGACAGATTAGGTGAACAGTTCAGAGTCGACCTGGGTTGGTTCGTGATAATGATCAACAGAGAAATCTTCTCTAGGATAAATTGTGTTCGATTAATTTTCAAGGTGGCTGACTATAACTCAAATATCATTGATCCCAATAGATTTTTTGGGGATTTTATGAAAGACAAATCCTTGGGTATGTTTCCCAATTTCATTCAATTATGGCTAATGGTTATAAAATATCTTTATAATACTTTCATTCATCATTATCTTGAAGAAGTTACATCAACTGAGATACATAATATTCGTTATATATTTACATGCTATCCCACATGAAATAATGCATCATATATGTATACTTATTTATAATTCAAGGACGAATAGAAAATGTTGAACTATGAGTTTCATCCAAAATACCCTTCAGATATATTATTAATGGGACACATAATCAGTTTTAAAATATTATGATTCCATCACAATTAGCATTGAAACTAGGAACATTTCACAATTTATTTTACAAATCTATATATTCTTTATGCACCTTTTCAATCTTTATACAAAATGATGGTTGTAAAATTATTAGGGAAGAATAATATTTATCCCCACCCATCAAGATTTCATGTCCCATGTTTAAAAAATCATGAAATATTTTATTTTTTTATCTTAATTATATATGATATATACAATCATTTAAAATCATGTAATCTTTCACCATAGATGATTTCCCATGGTAGAAATGTAATCAGCAGCCATAATCATTAATAATATTGAACTAACTTCTTTAGAAAATATTTATATCAATTTTATTGAATATATAATTTATACATTTATGATCAATATATGTATCAAATCATTCTCCATAAAGATAGTGTCTCTATAACATTTAAGACAACAGAACTGTTCCAAAGACAAAAAAATGAGTTATAATTTTTTTAATGAACATTCAGCCATCGTGAGTCATAAGATATAACCATATCCTTATACATGAGGAAACATAATATTCTCATCATTAATGAATCATTGTATATTATAAACCCTTCTCTACTATAGGGTTGTGTATGTACAGGTGTGGTCACTTAACAAATATTATATTAATTGAAATTTTCCTCACATATATCTATTCAAAGGATCTTCACTCCCTTTTGAGTTATCTTGGTGAGTGGCATATTTATTCATCAGAATTTATTCACCATGTGTTGACAAGATCCATCGAAACACTGAAAATAATAGATATCAATCATAGTGGTTGGTCATGGGTAATGTTCAATAAATTCCATATTTTTGGGAATCACTGATATACCCTCTCTTGAAATTATATAACCAAATAATAATAATATTTTTTTTAGCCAAAAGTAACACAATGAATTTTTATTAAAAAAATTATTCTTCCTGAAGATCTTTAGTACAATTCTAATGTGATACTTATGTGAATCATTTCTTTTAAAATATATAATAATATCACCTGTAAGGGCAATGAAAAATTGATCAATGTAATATCTAAATACTATATAAATTAAATCCATAATGGTAGTTGGGGAATTATTATAACAAAATAGAATAAACATAAATTCATTAAATGTATACCTCATAAAAAATTTTGTTTTAGGTATGTATACAATTTTTACCCTCAATTTACTGTATCTGAATCAGTGAAAAATTTTGGAAAACATTTAGATCCTTATAATTGATTGAAAAAATCATCAATATGGGGAACATTATACTAATTCTTGATTAGGATCATGTCATGGTTATGATAATAAATAAATGGTCACATTGATACATCATTATTCTTAAAAAAAATAAAATTTTCACTCTATGTTGAGACACCTAGATTATTGAATCCCCTATCAATAATCTCTTGTAGTTTATTTTCCAATCCCTACAACTCAATTGGGACCATTTTATATGGGTTCTTTGTAATAGGAGTGGCACTAGGTATTAGTTCTGTTGAAAACACACAACCACAATTCGGAGGAAGACTAGGTGACTCTTTTTAAAAAACATAAGAAAAATATCATATAATAATAATATGATCATTTTTTTCACCCCATCAATCAAAGGTAAACACCCCTATTTAATAATAATATTGACCCAAAAATTGGAGGATGTTTCTATCATAAATAAGAAAATTTCATCGGTCGTATTAATTATCATTGGTTGGTTTGTAATAACAAATAGAAAATCCCTTACTTAGCAATAACTATAGAATATATATAATTTAATCCAATATATTCTTATGATAACATCAAATTTAAGTAGAGAAAGAATAAAAATATTTTTAGGAAGCACATTCCCATATAATTTTTTGTAGAGGGGTGATAAAAATTACATGAGATCATCATAGCTTTGTGAGTTTTTACTAAAAACACAATATCAAATCATTGAGATTATTAATAGAATAATATAGAGAATCTTCACTATATAAAGTAATTCATATAACTCATCAAATATAATATAGTTCAATATTTGAGCATATATATCACAATTTCAAATTCATTTTTCTATCTCCATTACTTTAATAAGACATAAAATAATATTATGTGAAATAAAAATAATCGTGTAAAACCACATAATCATTACCGTACCAAAACCTTACGATGTTATCTTACACCTAAACATATCCCCATATTTATCAACAAGTTTTTTTCATCACATTTTCAAAATATTACTAAACCTTTCACTAATAAAAAATTAGGAACCCCTAATTTTTATATATAAATACTACATATTATCATATAAATATTATATATAAAAAATTAAGGTCCATGAAAAAATCATATAATTTTATTTTCTTGGGGAACATAGATACATTAACAAAATATACACAAGAGATCAAATTTATGTCTGACAAATTTATTCACATCCATCATAGTTCTTATTTATATTAAACATAAAATCATTCTTAAAATATTTGGGAAGTGAAAAATAATAAAGGGTGAGCTTAGATTCTCAGTATGGTTAAATATGGGATACATCAATGACCATTTAGGAATAACAGGTGGTTAAGGGTATTAGAAGATGGCAATTAAATTTGAAAACAAACCCCTGTTTATCATAGATCACAATAACGAGTAATAAAATAATGTTGGAAAATTTGTAATACATGAATCATAATGGATTTAATTAACATTATAAATGTTTATATAACATTTAAGTAAGACATATTTTTATGGAATACACATAAAAATAGTTAATATATTAATTATTCTAGGATCACTAATAGGAAAATCTTAGTGAATTAGGTTAAATCCCCATTCAAACATATCATAAGTCATGGTTCACTCCGAACACTATCAGAGTGGAATGTTCCCCTTACTAAACTAGGCTAACTACAAATTACAAACCTTATTATCTTATAAGAAATTCATGATTACCAAATTTATTGGAGGTAAATATATATATCGAAACCAACCCATATTATAATGAAAATCATACATATGTGTTCTATAAGATAACCATAAAATAACATAGGAAAAGTAAAATATTTTCATAAATATTTCATTATTTCATCACAACATAACTCATTAAAATGATATGGGTTTTATAAAGGGTTCATCGTAATATAATAAAAATTTGGGAATGAAATGGGTTTGAAAGAATCTTTCCTAAATACTCATCAATATAAGATATCCTAATAATGAATGTGGATGGTAAGATAGGATAATATACCTAGAAAAGAATATGTAACATAAATTGATGCTTACATAGATGACATTTCACTTTAGAATATCTTTAGTATATTTCCAGAGGAAAATTACCATTTCATTTTGAAATCACAAATCTAAAATCTAAATGTTTCTTTAAAAATAAGGAAATAATTTTCATTGAAAATAGACATATAAATTTTTAGTGGATGATAAAAATATATTAATTGAAATTATGGTGGGAAACTATTTTCATGTCTTGTATGATAAAAATGATTCCATTCATATTTTTGATAAAATGTAAAAAACACCTCATACATAAAATGAAAAATGATTCTTTTTAAAATATTCACACAATTAATGATTTGACTAAAAGGAAATTAAATAATTAAAAAAATAACAGTAATACAAATTCCAAAAAAATTTAATAGACAATGATATAGAACAAAAGATATTTTTTATTGAATATAGAAATAATGATGGTTTTCCTTAGGAATATTCTTTCAAAAAATTTAGTACATAACAATATGAAAATTAAAGGAAAATATTTAATATAAAAAAAACAAAGACGGTAAAAAAATTCATGGAATTCATGAGATATGGGTCACAAAATCTCAGAATAATAAACATAATCATTGAAAACCCTGATAAACAATGTGATTGTACTATAAATATTTTACCTCAAGTTCCAATTACGTATAAATCACCATTAAATTATTTATAATAAATTTATATTTTTAATAATTATATACCTGAATCATTTACATATATAATATCATATATATGATCCACTTATAGTCATTCAAATCAATTTTATTAATAGTTATTCATTTAAATCATTATTTCTGAGTGTTAACTATTTCATTTTTCATGGATGTTTTAGTTCTGTAGTTTCATTCTTTTTTAATTGATCATAGTTATATCATATATAGATTTTTAATGACGATATAAATTTCATATATATATTTATAATATATATATATATATATATATATATTCATCCACAAAATGTAGAGATAAAAAATTTTATTACACCATTACTGGATATGGTTTGATGCACATACGGTTGAACACCGTTTACAATTTTTAAAGAATGGAATGAAATAAATGTAAGTAATAATTAAATTTAATATAATTATAATTGTATCATATATATCATATATAAATATTAAATCCATCATAAAAAATCAATGAAATACGATGATGGAAAATGAATTGTATCGTTGTGTGGAGGAGGTAGCCCACAGATACACATGGGAAATAAATTCACATCCAATTTGATGGAATATAGGGAGGATAATGGTGGGTAAATAAAAATAAAATCTATTTATTTTTTTCAAACTAATTTTTTTATTTTATTAATAATTCCACATATTATGAGGTGGTATAAGAATAAATTTAATTGAAAGTACTCAATTTAGAGTAATACAATTTTATTGAGAATCCACTTCTAGAAGACACATTAAGACTGAGAAGGATGGTATTTTGGAAAGACCATAATCTCTATTAAAATGGTACTTAATATATGAAGGTATTTTATCTGGGACTCTTCAATATATATGGATCAATAGTTTTTAGGAATATTGGAGAGGAGGTTATCATTTAGAAGAGAATATAGAGTACTCTTTTAATTATTTATCATATTAAATTAATATAATTTAATATTATTTTCCATGTCAATAAAAATTTATATATAAAAAATATATGGTGAGGATATTTCCAAATAATCTCATTAAATATTGTTTATATAATTTTAAGGTATTTTTAACACTTTTTTAATGTTTTGATCCACTATTAATACTTTTGACAATTACTATAATATCAACATTTTTTTACCTGTTATGGGTAATGAATGTAACCATAAAAGGAAATGTGACCCTTAAATGAACCTTGGTTTATATTTTATATCATATTCAATTTTCCATTATTATAATTATATTTTTATTAATTTTAAATAATTTAATAAAATATATTTATAATAAAATATAGTTAATGTCATTTTTTATACTATTTATTTAATTCAACATTAGAGTCATAAATATAGTTATTAAATTGTTATATAAACATTTCAAAAAACACTAATATTAAATATGAATATAAAATAAAATTGGGGCACTATAAATCACCTATAATATATCATTTTTAGAGTTTTTAGAATAATTTTCTTGATTTTACTACTACTCAGAAAACCACTTTGGAAACATTATGATAGAATTTAAGGAAAATATTTCATTACAGTAATTAAAAAATAAATTAACAAGTTAAACAATTTATTATTATTTAAAATAATCATTTGTAATGTAAATTGTTTTATTTTTATCATTATGAATTTTTTTAGATAATAATATCAATAGAGTGATAGTTTGCATTTATTCATTTCTTAACATAATATAAAGGTCGTAATCAATGGAAGATGGAACCAGGTAACTATATAATAGAATAATGGATTAGTATAGCTAAAATAAATGGTTTGAATAGTATTGGAGATTTTTTTTGGGAAATTATAAATTGTTATCCAAATGTTTTACCCTTTTTAATCATTTTACCTTTAGTGAGAGAAGAATTGTTTTACTATATTTACTATTCATTTTGATAAAAAATTATATATTCATACTTTTCAAATTTGGAAATAATAATACAAAATATTGATTCCATTTTATCAGATTCAATTTATAGAAGTTAAAAAAATAAAAATTCAAAATTAAACTTGAAAAACATGAATAAAAATAGTTTTGCTAAAATATTTCATTCATTAAACGTATAACATTTTTATATTTGAATAAAATATAATATTAATTATAATGAAATTAATTAGAACATTAATATTATAAATTTTTTATTATTACACACACATATATATATATATATATAATTTATCTTCTAAAATTCATTAAATGAAATACCATTTTCAATAAAAAAAATATTGTTTTCACAAATCATCAAAAAATCTATATTTTCAGAAAAAATTAAAAAAATCACACTTATCTAATTTTGAAATTGTGATTTCAAAAATGAATTACATGTTTTAAAAAATAAAAATTATATATGTAGAAAAGATATATTTATATTATTTTAATAGAAAAATCAATAAAAATTATTTTGGAGGAAAATTAATTTTTAAAGAGAATAATGACTACAAAAAATTCTGTATGCATTTTAACTGTTTTTTTACCAATAAAATTTAAACATATTTTCTAAACATTTGTTAATCATACTCACTATTTCAGTTTAGTGGCTATTTTATATGATTACTCAATAATAATTTTTATTTAGTCTATGTGTTTTATGTAACACAACTTATCAAATAATTTAAATTTAAATGATGAGAAATATAATATAAAATTTCATATTTTTATAGTTAATGTTTTAAAAATGTATTTTGGTAAAAATGTAGTTTCTATGTGGCTATTGGATTTCTATTCTGATATTGAATAAGTTCCAGGGATAATAGTTAAATTATTATGATAATCTTATTTGAAATTTATTTCACTCCAAATGATAATGGAGTTATAATTAATTATTAAAGTAATGATATTATTTAAAAGTTATATTTTTAAAATCAATACCAAATCATATCCATGAAAATGTTAACTGGAAAATATCTAATATGGGTATGGACATAGAATGATTCATAAGAATATAAGACACCATAATTTTTTAACATTGTAATATTTGGTTCTTTGAAGTATTTATTATTAAATATTATGTTCAAAGTTTTTATCATGAGGACTATAAATCCCAATCTCAGTATTATTAATAGTTTTTATTCATATATTTTTAACCATTAAAAGAGTTTTTTTGTGAGGATTTATTTTATGTTCACATAAATATGTGGAATGAATTACCTAGTGATGCAATAAATTTAACAAAAACATAAAATATAGAAAATATAAGGCCTATTTTGTTGTATATAATATAATTAATGACTAGAATGAATTTTATGTATGAGTTTCATGTTATATTCCTAATTTATTTGTGGAATTTTAAAAATGTGTCCTCTAATGAAAAATAAAGATTTCCATTTATAATTTTATCATTTTATGTACATATGTAATATAAAGTGAAATTGAAAATTGACCTATCATTATATGGATTTATGTTATCCATAATTGGTGGTCATCATGGACTGTTATAGGTTATTATGAAATGTAAATATTATTATGGGTTAGATTTCATATAGAGATATAGAATTATCTCATGGGGTAAAAATGGAGTTATTCTGTTATATGGACCACTATATATATCACCAGGATTGTCAGATACAATTTCATTAGAATATTAGTGGTTTATGTTTCATATAGATTCCCTATTTCAATAGTTTCCAAAACAAGTATCATGGGAAAATTTATTCATTGATACCATTATAATTCCATATCTGAACTTAATATAATTAGGATGTGGATGGGTTAATTTTTTATTATGTAATTGGTTATGGTTTAACTAATAAGGGAATTATAAACTAATATAAAAATTATGAAATGTTTTCCCTTGATTGAGATAGAAAACGGAAGTGTGCGGACATACCTTGAATTGTGATATGTGATGTAATTTTTTATTTAATTGAGTGGAATATGATGTGATCATATCACAATATCAATTACATATGAAGTTATAATTCATTGATACAGTATATAATGAATCAATTGAGAATGTATATATAAGATATGGGATATTAATATAGTCTATGTCTCATGGTAACTTAGTTTTTTGGAAAATGGATTATTTGATTTTCACTATTATGTGTGATATATTTGTTATAGTGAGAAGATTTTTCACTTCTAATTATATTTTTCTCTACACATTTTAAATTACTAGATCATGTTTGGGTCTACCTACATTCTATCTTTCATGGAGGTTGATCTATATTATAATTCCATTGGGATCTCAATAGAAATTGTCGCAACTCTTTATTCTCTCTTATATGTTTCATGTTAGACAACACCTCTAGAAGTTATTCTTCAATAACTCATTTTCTATTCACTAGATTCTATTCCCAATCATGGATTCAACCCTACTTGATCTTCTATGGATGTAAAATATGCGACATTCATTCGTAGGGTCATTCAAATCATCCCCTATTAGTATAAACTATTATCCTATGAGTGAAACATTAAAATTGATTGTTCTAATTTAATTTTCTAGGAAGCTATGAGAATTAATGGAATATTGAAACAAGTGAATTTTTATGATAAGAACAAATCTATTGATTAATATATCAAGTTGTATCTTATTTCAATTTGTGGAATGGATTTTACTTCCCTTTTGATTTTTAGATGAATTCATAAAATCCGGAAACTCATTGGTGATGATTTTATGTCCACCATAAGATGGAAATATTTTTAAATTAATCTATTCTGAGAAAAATAATTCATAAAATATTTGTTCAAGGAAACACACTTATATGAGAAATGGATATTCGTTTTATTCTACTTGTCTCATAAAGTGTACAATGCCCGAGACACATTAACGGACACTATATAGATCCATCTAATCAGGGTCCCATTATCATTTCATAACCCATATATTATAAATACCATTGAAAACATGTTCATAACATACAAGTTTCTAGATAATGATACATTGAAGATAGAAAATACAATTGTCGATCACATCTGTGTAGAAATGGAATTATCATCTCCTCTCCTGGATTGTATTTTTTGGGTTGTTATGGACATTAATATGTATAAAAATAATTATTACAACAATATTATTTAATTTTTCATTCAATATCATCTTCAAGGACATGATATCTCACATTTTATGAGTCTTTTTCATTTTAATCATCACGCATAGGTTTATCAAGACATTTATGTATCTTATACAATGTATATATTCATTCAAAAACCAAAAGAGGAGGGACAACAAGACACCTGCGATATATTTTTAAGAACTCCCACTGATGGTGGATCTAAAATATTATAAATGTATTCGAGGGAATATTCTCATATAAAATAATTATTGGCTTCAAAATCTCAGTTATGATTCCAAATAATTTTGAACTGGGTTTATAGGATTCGTCCAATAGAATTTTCTATTCCATGGTTGTCCCTACATATTTTAATATAGAGTATGATCCAAAAAATCCTCCTTTTTGTGATCAACAGTTCCATGATCTTGTGATGAATTATTATATAGGAATTAAATTCACTAATACCCCAACATATTTCATTATTTTTATATTAAATAATAATTATGATGTGAAGATCGCAGATATGGTTTCCATTTCGTTAAAATATTTTTTTTATTGACAATACTCTTAATTGGTATCTAACAAATGTTAATAATGAGGTTCTAACAACACAATTTATTAATGAAAAAGATACAATTTGTCAACTGTTTTCTCTATCCCCTTGAATCATGTAACATTAAAATTAATTTGGTCTATTACAAATAAAATTATTCTTCTCAAAATGACATCATGGTTTTAATATTATGTGGTGAAGATATAAAATTATCATCAATAACAGGTTGTTAAAAAAAGTATATGAAAAGATATCCTCCACTTTATTAGGAATAAAACATTTACTCCTAGAACAAATTCTACATGGGTTATTTTTCCTCCCAAAACCATGGTTACTCATGTTTATGAACATTCTCATCTTTCATTCCATAACTATCACCCAGATATAGAATCCTAGGGACATTGGTTCCCAAAAAATTCGTTTTTATTTGTCATAAAAGTATTAAATTATAACACTTTCAATTTTTATTTTTTATAACTGAATCATAAATTAACTTTTATCAGTAATTATTCTTTCAGGTTGTGTATGGATAACCATATTCATGGAATCCGATCTAACACTCATATATGTCTATTTTTGAATTATCTAATTCAATTTTATTTCATTAATTTTTTTTATAATGAATTACTATCATAGTTTTTGAATCATTAGATTTTTCTTTCATGCCTACTATATATTCCATGTTATTTATACATGAAAGGTAATATATTTATCATGAAAAATATTCATTCAATCTCAATTAAAATTACTGATTTTTATATGGGAATAATAATACCATCCACAAATAGTCTGAATGGAAATGGTCTTGGGGGTGTTTACTAGGGAAATTGCCTAGATGAATTCAATGACGTACTATATCATATTAATCTCATTTTCTTAGGAATCAATGGAGATAAATAAACATGGTGAAATAATTAGAGGGGAGGTAGAATAATATAAATTTAGTTGGATAATTGTTTGTCTAACAAAAAAATTATGATTTTCTTATGCATTTATGTCTCCCGCACTGATCAGTACTTATTCGATAAATCAGTACTAACAATATAGATAAAAGTTTCTATGGTTCATATTTGTGGCATCAATTTCATCAAATGATTTATGAATGATGAATAATTCAGTTCCCTAGTCTATAGCTCAGGGAATAGTCCCTTGAATGGGAATTCATGGGTTTTGTTTCAAAAAACCATTATATAGTCCAAAGAGATACATTATAAAATGCATTAGTTTCCAATCATTTGGACCACCTACTAATGAAGATATTCAATCTAAGATCATAAATATTGATATAAGTCTTTAGAAATTATAGGATGATTATAATTTCATGATTATTTTTAGTAAGCATAGAAATATATATTAAATATGGATAACTAAAGATTTGGTGGTGTAGAATATATCCTACATTAGATGGTTACAGAAAAGATATCATAACCTATAATATTTCAATTATTCTTTTAAGGGAAATTATTTATTTATGAGTCATAATGTATAAAATTATTTTGTATCTTTTAGAAGTGATATTGATACCATTGGAATTAAAAAATCCTCCCATTTTATAGATCTCTTATAAGGTCCTCATCATAGAGTGACAAAGGTGTAATTGTCTAATGAATTTAATGATCATTTATTAACATAATTACACTTTTATTAGGGTATTGTGATAATTATTTTTTCAAATACAACATGTAGGGGAAATAATTATTTTCATATATAGAATTCTATAATTCTAAAATAACCCTAGACCATAATGGGTTCCTCAATTCCTTCAATATCTTAACATGATATGTCATCATGAAAGACTAGATAATGGTAGTATAATATAATTGTAGGATTGTTTCACTACCTCTTGATTCCACTTCCATGGTACCTATTCTCACTCCCCTAGTGGAACATTTTAGTAACTATGGTGAATTATAATCCATAATATTTTATAATTTCTCCTAGAATGATCTTAAAAGTATCCCTAATAAGAGATTATCCAAACTCTTTTGTATCCCAATATATATTTACATGCATAAATTTTTAGGATGTATGAGAATTCAGGGGTGACTGGCCTAATTAATAAAAGTTAGTGGATTTTTATAGGAACATGTTTATATATAAATTAAAGATCATGACTGACATGGAAAATGTTTATAATATAATGGAATTTTTATTTTTAAACTGAAAGAACTTTGGTGGTGTGGATTTTTATAATTGGTATGAGACCATATATTTTACTGCTTCTCTTTGACATGGTTTATGATCTCAAATTTGTAGAGAAGTTTTGGGGTTGTCAAATTATCCAATGTTTTCATTAATGAGATATATTCTCTCTATAATTATTTATCATGGACCAAGATGTGCCTAGTGTAAATTTAATCTCATATTTTTCACGTGGGATGTAAAACTCATTAAATTATGTTTATGATTTATTATAATATCTCATTTAATATTCAGAAATGATTTATTTTTCTTCATCAATGGTAACATTAATTAAATTCAAATATTAAAATATATTTTATTTGAGTAATTTAGTATGAGTGGTTAGTACATCAATATAGGAAATAGAAACATTTATAATTTCAATAAATCCTAGTAAGTAAATCCATGAAATTGAGGACAAGGTTGGGATTATTATAAGACTACTGGAAACAAATGTTCGGGATCTCACATGTTGAATAAAGGAGTCCACATAAAATATATTATTGGTATCCTTAATTGAATTATATATATAATTATAATAAAGAAGTGTCAATTATTATCTTATTGAAGTAGGATCACACTTTTTGAATAGTGGGATTTCTTCCATCCATTAGCATGTCATAATAGTTATCTAGGCCCCCATTTCTTCATTAAGAAGAATTGAGACCATCCTAAATAGATTCAATAGAGATACTATGTAGGATGGTCTGTTTCATTGAGATTGTTGGTCAACGATAATTTTTCCCATTTCAATAATGAAAAAATAATCATAAAATAATTTATAAGACCAAATTGTGAATGCATGCTAAACTCTATGGGAATATTTCTATAAAAAATATCTTTCGGTAAGATTAATCTGTATAAATAATAGAAGCTCGTTATTTTATTTTTTTTAAAATAATATGAAGGGTTATAAACTATAGAAATATCCATGAAATTATATTTTCATCATGCATTATAATTTTTAATGGATCATGGTAGGAGAGTAAAACAGTTTGTTTTGGAAAATAACTAGATTGAAAATATCCTCTTCTTGCAAGGTTTTTTTATTCCAAACATCCGCTTTTTTCATTAAATATCTAATACAAAATACATTTATGAGGTAATATATTTGGTTCATAATATCCTAAACACCACCATTTAACTGGCTGAGGAATTTGATTTGTGTATCTTTACTCAATTTCCCTTTAGTTTATTTAGGTTATCCACTTTTCATTACCTAATATGCATGAATAATAATAATAATTGAGTTATGTTTTATGAAATAACTTCATTTTTTATATGTAGATTCATAGAAGTGTGAAAATAGAATGATATTTTATAGAATAAAGTTTTTTAATGTGTCTATGGATATCAACATTTCATGAAAGAGTATGGATGATGATTTATTGAAAGTATCACATAGAATTTTTTGATAATTGACTCTCACACATATTTGGTGGTGAATGTAGAAAATTTATAGTTATAAAAATATATTAGATGTTTTATAGATTATTGTATGGATAACTATAAATATAAAATGGTGGTTGAACTATTTTATTATGATAGGTCCTCTATAATGTTATTGTGGAACTATTTTCCAAATTATATTCATTTACAAATGATTAAAATTTATCAGAAGGTAAATCTGGATAAGTGTGAGTAGAGAGTGTTAATGTTTTTTTAATATATTAAACATAAATTTATAATATTTAATATTTAATATAATCTCCCCCATGGACTACATATTTTTTTCAAACCACAAAATTTCCTTGTGTGATTCAATTTTTTTTATTATGAAAGTCTGTATGTTGATGATTTCATTTGGTGATTACATTGTATAAATTTCTGTCTCAAGAACCAAAGAGCATGGATCATAGAATTATTTTTGAAGGAAAATGTTGTAGAATTGTTTATGTGAGTTTTAATTTTGTTCAAATCCTAACTTGTGGTATCAAATTATTGGTTTATTTTTATAAAATGTAACGTTGAAAAATGGAATAATATGAAGCGGTCATCTAGATTGACAAGTTTTATGGGACAAATATTACATATTAAAAGATGTAACTAGATGATATTCTAATGAAGAATGATCTGGATGCTTCATTATCTATAGAGTGATCAAAGGAGATGGATATATTATAATGGGGTGGCTGGACAATAAGACTCTACGCTTGGTAAAAATGTCTCTTGATGAAAATGTGTCTTCCATTATTCTAGCGAAGAAAAGTACTGTAGATGTTTTAGAATAATTAGATAACATTTATGAGAAACCAATGATATCCAAAAATGATTTAAAGATTTAGTAATTATTCACCATGTCAAAATAATAAAGAAGACCTAAAGTGACCATGTATATGATATCAACATGATCCATAGACAAATCAAATTAGTGAAAACTATTTTCATTGATGATATATTTAAATTGTTGATTTTACATTCAATTATATAAAATATAATTATATGGTGACAATTGTGAGTAATTTTTGTAGATATATAGTCATTTAAATTGATGAAATTTAAAATTTAATTCATAATGAGGAGTTGGGGAGAGATAAAGTCCATGTTTCCACAAGAAGTGAAGCCATTACTAGATAATGGGAAATTTCACCTTAACATAAGAATATATGATAACTTCTTAGAAATATTGGTCATACAGAAGATGTTAAAGTAGATAGTATAGTCAAGGAACAACATTTTAGAATTATATAATGAAGGTACATATTATGATGGACTTCATAAATCAAAATTATTCTATCAAAATAGATTTATCTCTTGGAATAACAAATTATATTTGTGTGATATGAGGAGGTAAAAGTTTTTAACGAGTATAAATATTCTTGAATAAACCCTAGTTATTTAACTAGATGAATCTTCCCATAAAAATAGTGATTGGGGATGCATGTCAGATTATGTATCTAGAATAACGAGAAGCGTATATCATGTAAATGAGGATGATATAGAGATAGTTAGAAGTGGAATGGACAAAATTTGTATAAAAATGGAGGTTTATTAATAACAAAATATTATATATATTTTTAATTTATTTTTATGAACTTAAAATAAGTTTAACTACTTGATAAAGTTTGTTTCAAAACCACTTTCCCAAATAGAGGTAAGAAAATAACCAAATCATCCATGGTGATTTATTATAGAAAATATAATGGAACCCTATATGTGACTAGAGGAACAGATGAAGTTGAAATGGTACGAATCATATATCATAAGGTCTATAAGTATAGTACTATTTATATGGATACCTCTAGGAAAATAATATGAATGTTATAAAGATGTAGGGAATAATTAAACTCAATCATAATGACTTTATAAAATGTTGGATTTGTATGATAAGGAATCAAAAGAAGGTTTCCATCAATATAGTAAGATGAAACCTACAAATCATAAGCTAGAAATTGTATATTCTAATGTTTCTGGACCTATCCCTATAAATTATAGTGATGGATATTTTTAATTGATAATTTTGTATATGATACCACTAAAAATTATGTATCTACCACCTAAAGAATAAATATTATATTTTATGAATTTATTTAGAAGAGATATTTGGATAGAAGAGAGTGTGGTCAAATTTTAATGTTCCTATGAAAAGAAACTTGTGGATTATAGAGACCGAATCCTTTTAAAATTTTTGAAACATTGTTTTTAAAAATAAATATCCAACATGTTAATCCTAAAATATTTTTAAGAATAGTTTCTTTGGAAGACTAGGATTATAATTCATGAAAAAGAAACTGAAACATGACATATTAATTTACTTTTCCATAATGAGATCTTAAATCCATTTTAGTTCCTAAAACTGAATTCGATAACCCATGGAACACATAAAATAAATGTATTATATAAAAATATTAATAATGGAGCAAACATTATATGGAACAATAACATGTGAGTAAAAAGATAACATTATATTATAAAAGATAAGGTACAGGAGTAATCAAATTGAAGTAAAATATATTGGAAATGCTACAATAATATCCTATTATCATGGGAGATTTTGATGACAAATAAAAGATGACATAATAAAAAGTTAAAGCTAACTGATTATAATGTATCATATGGTAGATAAATTCCCATTAATGATTAGTTTCACTCCCTAATTCCATATATGACGTCTCATAAGACTAAAATTATGCAATACCTTGGAGGGATTATAATTATAGTCTCGTACATCATATTTATTTCAGGTAAATGCATATGTGTTCCATATTAGGATGTTAATAATAAATAATAAATATAATAAATAACCATGAATAAAAAATGCATTGAATATTATACCCTTATATCATAATCCAAACATGAATCTTAAAGAACACATTTCATAAATTAACTTAAAGCATGTATTACCACTTCAATGTAAGGAGGATGGGATACATACATATATATATATATATTTAAGATACATATATATATATATATATATAATTTATTATAATTTCATATCATTAAATAGAAATTTTTGGGGAGTTAGAGAGAGAATACTAATTACGCAAAGGAAATGATGTTTTAGAGAAATCCCTTAACTCAAGACCGACTTGTAACAACAGTTATTTATCATCCAAAATGAGACAATTATGTTTATTATTCTCATACATAATATCAATTTTCATTTTTAATAATACATTTATTTTATTCATTACCATTTTATACTAAATTACTTAGTCATTTTGGTTAATGTTGGATGTTTGGATGATGTTCGGGTTAAATGTCCAAATTCTCTTTTGAATGTTTACTAAAGCCAAAGAGATTATTAATTAATAATGTCCATAATAACAGTAATTGGATAAATTTCATTATTAAACATAAATTATACTTTTTAAAACATACATGTTGGATGGTTATTCAAAATGTACTATGTTACAAACATGGAGATGGTAGGTTGTAGGTACATATGCGCAATGTTTCCATTTTTCATTGATCACGATAAAATATTTTTAAGTATTATTTTTGGATTATTGAATTATAATTATATAATAAATATCATATTTTTATTTAAAAATCATTAAATATATCTTTCATATGAGAAGGAAATAAAAAACGAGTCACATTGCAACGTGATGATGTGGTCTTCCGTACACATGAATGACATTATAAATTTTTTATGGATGGTAAGGTAAGAATATATATGATATATTAATTTTAAAAATAATTAATATATCATTAATATTATATATAAATCATAATTCTACCCTTAAATATACATGTGAGATCCAAATCTGGAAAATGAATTACATTATTTTGTGAAGTCTTCGTCCGTTCTACACATGATGGATGGTTTCATTTCCAATTTGATGAAAGTGGAGAAGGATTTAAAGTATTCAATTTATATAATAACAATATAGTTTATGGAGTATATATTTTTTTGTTTTATAAAAATGGGTGAATAATATTTTAATGACGTGGAAACTAAATGATCAAACTAAACATGGTTAAGAACAATACATCTTCATCAGACCATCTCTTTATTATTATAGCTGAAGACTCCCTAAAATGGATTTATGATCAAACAAAGTCATATATGGCGTGTTAAGGGAAGTATTTAATGGACATGGGATGTCGTTTCCAAAACATTGTGTTTTTGAAGCATGTATATAAGAGGTGGGGGTTCCCTTTTACTTGGGAGTGGGAGTTTCATTCTTCTAAATACATTATACTATTCAATTATAGGATGAAAATCTAATGAAAAGGATATTCAAAATTAAAAAATAAAAAATTTTAGGGGTTATATAGTCATAAAAAATATCTAAAATTATAAGGTATCATGTTTCAAACATGTTATTTTATTCAACTATTTAGTTTAACACCACCAGAAAACTGGTTTTCACATTAACCGTCGTATCAATTTTTTACTATTTTTTCTATTCATTATGATAAATAATTAAGTTGAAATTATTATGTTATATGAGTTATTATGGTTCTAATTATGGAATAAATTTTGAAAAATTCAATTCAAATAATATATATAATTTAATTTAAAATTATACCTAAAAACTTGTCGCAAAATAGTTCCTCAAAAAATTCAATTTTCATGCATAATATGATATTATAAAAACAATATTAAAAGTAATCATAATTAAATTATTTTCAATTCATAATTATAAAAATATAATATATAAATTAAATTTATATCATGTATCCTATTTTATTATTCTAATTTTCCAAATTGGCTTAACAATGTTCACCAAAATATATTTTTCAGAACAAATTATTTATAACACTAAAAACAATGTTATACAATAATCCAATATAAATATGATTTAAATATAAATTAATGGATTAAATAAAATAAATTAATATTTTTGATACTTATAATTGAAAGTAAATATATAATTGGACTCTTATTTAACGTAATTTATTAAAAAGAAATAGAAATTTTACAAAAAATTCATGTTTACACTATTCACTAAAAATCAATATTTTCTGAAAAGTGAAAACAATTCACCCATAAATAATTTTGAAATGACTAAATACAAAATTTATTTATTTTTAAAAATTAATTTCTTAATATTTATAGAAATTATTTATATTATTTTATCCCAAAAACCGATAAAAATCATTTCAAAAGGTATCGCATTTTCAAATAATAAAATGACCTTATTAAAAATTTGAGTTATTATTTATTAATAATCTAAAAATACATTTATATTGAGAAGAAATTTTTCAAATTTTTCAAAAACTATATAATCCTATTTATACCCACTAATATAATGGTTAGGATGTAATGGTTGAATATATATTATAATGGTTCATTTGGGTTCAGTGTTCTATGTTAAATATGATATCAATCATTGTTTTCCCTTTTAAAAACTCAGGGTGTAACATTCTTCTGCACATAAAAAATTTATCCATTTAAAATTACTATTACTTATTAATTTAAAAATAGGTTATCGTACTTCTACATTATTACCTCTTTTAGTTCTGACGTTTCTTCCTCGGACATATTTTTTAGCCACAACAGCTTCACCTGAATAGTTATCTTGTTCTGTTAAAATGTATCTTTATGATCTATAATATTCACCTACTACTCCTCTTATGAAATGTCATTTTCTAATGGTACCACATTTGGATTTAGTAAATATTAGTGGTCTAATATGTACATCATAATGTGGAAATATAGAACCCATCATGTACTTTATATAGGTTAGAAGGAGTGTTAGTCGATAGGCAACTGATCTAATGTGATCAAGGATCTAAAAGGGGTGATGTATCTTGGATAAATATTTAGATTATTTTAAAAAAAATTATATTAATTCATGGTCAAATATATAGGAACAACTTATTACCAACCAAAACTCTAGGGCTCATCAATGATTGTATGTATATTATTTCTATCGACTTTGTTGGGATTTCATATGAGTATGGATAATTTGAAGTTTAAATATCATATCTTGAATAGTTCAGTTCCCATCAACTTCCATAATTAAACATCATCAAATCATTTCTGAGTCCGGCATCGCTTCCTATAAAGATCCTTATAAGTTTCCACTAGAATTATTGAATCTAATTTTTTGTATATATGATAACTCTTATATGAGAACATATTGATCCCAATATCCTAGGAAATACATTGATGAAGATATAAACATATCCTCTAGAGTTTATATGGTTCTCTTATACTAACAAGCCATATAAGGGTGATATGTAGTTGAAATGATGGTGGTAATATCCAATAATATTCACGGGCTTCTCCAAAACATTCTAAAAATCCTCAAATCACTACCACATTTAATGAATAGAAAAACTCTATGCAATGTTACTATTGAGTCAGTAAGGCTTCCTTATTAATTTTCTAGTCCTACATCTTTTGAAAATCACAAACACTATATCTTAAGGGAAATTTGTTTCCCTAAGATTTTTCATAATGAGGAAAAATTTCCTTCCCCAAGGAAAATTTATCCTTACCTGTTTTTCATTGTTCATATTTTATTCTAACTTGTTTTATTATTATATCTAAAAATCAGAATCCGAAATCACTAAAATATAGAATCCAAATTCTCTGAAATTTAGAATCCAAATTCCTCAGAATTCACAATCAGAATTCTTTAGAATTCGGGCTACGAATTCCTCAGAATTCAGGATCCCAATTCCTAAAAATCCGGTCTCTGAATTACTTAGAATTCAGACACCGAACTCCTTAGAATTCGGTCTTAGAAATCAATAGAATTCTAATTATGAATTCCATTAAAAATAGAATTTGTATATCCTTGTAACATATACTCTGAAGGTTTAATCGCTTAGACACCAAATACTATTTTCCCTTAGACTCCGAAAAATTAAATTTTGTTGATAAACAATATTTTACTTACTCTTTTTGAGTTATAAAATGATGTCGTGAATTCTGTTACTAACCATCCATTGTTTGAGTGACACATGTACATGTCCCTCTGACATTCAAGGAAAAATATGACCATTTGAGGAGGTATCCAACCATTACAAATGTTCCTATAAATAAAATCTCATTTGAATAAGCCCAATATCCAAAAAAACTAACGTTGATTAGTCTAGATATTACATGCTGGTGAAGTGATTTCTAGAGAGATATACTCTCATGATTTTTGCATATTGAACATCTTTTTTCGAATTGATTCGTGCGACTCCAATTTTTGGTGTGTACAATAGAGTTCTTCTGGGGATATGAATACAGAGGTGATGACTACCTTTAAGTTCAAGGGATTGCAGGGATTTGAATATATACTCTGATATTCATATTGAGGTCCTACCCTGGTGTGGGTAAGACAAAATTTCTTGAAAGTATAAATCAAGGGACAGTTTTCCATGTTTCGTGGATACCCAACTCTTTGGGTTAAAATATATCTTACTTCTTACTTGAATTGTTTCACATTTTTTTCTGCTGCATTTTGATTGATAAAGAAAGTATAACTATATTATACTTTCTTATACTTGTATAATCTGATTTTTAAGATTCTATATACTTTAAGGTAGAATCTTTTTCCTTGTAAACCTTTCTTAAGTTTCACTTCCAGAATCATATCTCTGGAATCAAGAAATATTGTAGAACTAGGAGGTCTTGTGAATTTTTATTGTTTAACTTGGTTAAAAATTACAATATCTAAACGTTTCAAATGAATTTTCTAAAGTATACAATTCACCCCCTCTTGAATATTGAGCATCTAGATCATTATTTTGATCCTACAGTTGGTATCAAAGAAAGTCTTTGAAATACTTATATTAAGATATAAGTTTTCTTGCTCAAGTTTTTCCTTGTTCTATATTTTATATTCTTAGGATATTTTTATTCTTGTTTACAAACTCTTATTACTAACAAGTTTGTGTGGAACAATTTTTTCTTTGAGATGGGAGGAATGAATTTTGGTTCAATTTAAAATCTTAATCCAACTAGACCACCTATTTTTTATTGGAATGAATATGAATATTGGATAGATCATGTGAAGTATTTTTTTATTAATACTAGAGTGGATAACTTTTTAATGCTTACTGGATATTACAGGATTCTTCATAAGGAAGTCAGAACTTTTACTAATTAAGAAAATTCATATTATCAACTAAAATACAATGTATGCAATTATTTTTTGTGTTCCATGACCAAGAATATATATATCCAGATTTCTTTTTGTGAAGCTGCAAGTTGTATTTGGAAGAATCTTGAAGTAAATCATTTTGGTACATCATATGTTATTGAAACTATAAGAGATATTCTTAGAGATGATTTTCATGGTTTTGTCATTCCTTATGAAGAACCAAAATGTAAGGTACAAAATATATTCATGACTATTGTCAACAGCTTACAATCCATGGGTGAAAAAGGTTTATATGGTGAGGCCCTTGTGGACAAGAGTATAGGAATCACGCCTAATGAGTGGGAATCAAAGAGAACAGCTATTGCTGAGAATAGGAAAGTCCCATAGATTACTCTTGATGAGACTTTTAGAACCCTTCTTCAACATGATACCAGAATGAAAATAGACAGTGAAAATGTTAAGAAGAAGAATGAAAATGGAAGTGTTGCTTTTAAAACTACATCAAATCATATGAAATCCAAGACTCCTAAAAGAGTTACAAGATCTTAATCGAAGAAGGTCACTATTTTATCTGAATCAAGTGAAAGTGAACATTCTATTAATGAAATAGCTAACAGTTCTCAAAATATGAACAAGATAGTTGAGAAAAAGTCATTCAGTATAGATACAAGGTAAAATAATGAAAGGACAAGAAAGACTCTGAAGTCACTTGTTATGGATGCAAAAGAGATGGGCTTATAAGGCCAGATTGTCATATTATTAAGAGAAAATATATAAATTAAAAGCACACTGAGAGTAATAGAAATAAATAGTACAAGTCCAAATCTATGAAATTTTTGAATTCCAATGACACCTAGAGTGCCAGCGGTGGTGACTTTTCTAATGAATCCTCGAGGTACGAATCATCCTAGTCAGAAGAATCTTAGTTTATTATTCATGTTACCTATTAAAAGTCATTGTTTAATTTTCAAGGTACACAATTCTGAATCCATTCTCAATGTATCATTGAATTCTAATTATAATGATATTAAATATTAGGAATCCTCATATGAATAATTTTCATCTCATGAAGCTAATACTTTACCTACTTATGAATAAGTTTCTAGGATTTCTAAGCACCTTGAGAATGAAAATTATAATGTCTATAAAAATATTGATAAATAAAATTCAAGATTTATATTCTTACTAATGAAATATCAGATCTTTCTAAAGATCTTGATAAGAAAACCCTTGATTTTGAAAGTATTTCAAAAACCTTTGAGGATGTTAATTATGATAAGGATAACCTTTCTAAGGATACAAAAAATTAATTTCAAAGAGAAATGTTTTCGAGCCTAAATCTAGAGCTAAAACTAATGTTTTTGAGGATAAGAACATCGTTATTAAGCTAAAGTCATAAATATTTTCCATGAGGAATTATTTGTCAAACTATACCTTAGGTAAGTTAAATTTGGATAAGATATATTCCCAAATTTGACCTCTAAGGAATGATTCTGGTTTTGGTTATACTTGTTCAAACCCGATGTTTAGTAACAATTATTTTGTTCCTAAAAGTTCTTCATTCTACACTAAGTGTCAGTGTGGTTGGCATTGGGAAAAAAACTGTTCCTTAAACAAAACTCAGTTTTTAGGTTTTCATAAAATCTATATTTCCAAAAAAATGTGGAATCTTAAAAAATTTCTTTCTGATGTTTCTGGATCCAAGAATGTATGGGTTTCGAAATTCTAACACTCTTATTTTTAGGAAAGTAAAGATAGTACCAACATCAATACATGGTACATGGATAGTGGATGTTCCTATCACATGGCTAGTAACAAAAACTTTTTTAAAATGATTATCAAGATGAAAGGAGTAAAAATAAATTTCGGATATAATTATCCGGGAGAAACTATTGGTATATGTAATATTGTATTTCTTGGAAAAACATTGATTTTGAATGTTTTGCTTGTTAAGGGTCTTAAGAACATCTTTATTAGTATAATTCAGTTATGTGATGAAGGTTACCTTGTGAATTTTAGGAATGATAAGGGATTAGTACACATTTCCAAGGAAGAGTTAATTATTTCTTCCCGTAGGAAAAAGAATGATTACCCATTAAACATATAGGACCTTAGGAGCCAAGACCTACCTTTCCTTAGTGAGATGGAAGATCATTTTTGGTTGTGAAATAGAAGGATAAGATACTTTAACCATAGTAACTTTTGCAAACTCTCTAAGAAAATACTAGTTAAGGATCTACCAGATATTATATTTGATTCTTCAAAAGTTTGTGATCCCTGTCAATATAGAAAGAAACATAAACAAAGTTTTAAATCTGTTGGTGAAGTCTCAACCACAAATTCATTAGAATTGGTGCATATGTATCTTTTTTGTCCAACACAAATTAGAATAATTATAGGAAAATATTATGTATTTATCTTAGTTGATGATTACACTACATTTACATAGGTCTATTCTCTAGCAAAGAAGTATGAAGCTTTTTCTCATTTCAAAAGTTTTAGAGCCCAATTTAAAAATGTGAAAAGCATTCCTTTGATAACTATCCATTGTGTTCATAAATGAGAATTTCAAAATTCCTATTTTGAAAGATTTTATAGTATAAAATTCATTACTCAGAGCTTCTCATCACCCAGAATTCCTCAAAATAATGGTGTTGTTGAATGAAGAAATAGAATTCTTCAAGAGATAACAAGACACATGTTGAGTTGATATTCAGTAGCCATACATTTTTGGGATGAGGTTGTATGTACTGTTTTCTATACTATAAATTGTGTTTTGATTAGACCATTTCATATTAAAACTCCTTATGAATTATGGAATTTTAGAAAACCTAGGCTTTCATACTTCAAGGTTTTTGGTTTCAAGGTATTCATTTTGAATACTAAAGATAATCTACACAAATTTGCACCAAAATATGATGAAGGAATTTTCTTAGGCTACTCCACAAATTTTAAGAATTATAGAGTTTTCAATAAAACTACTTGCACTGTTGAAGAAACAGTACATGCCAAATTTGATGAAATCAATCCTTTTTTTTAAACAAACCCAACCTACATCCTCAGATGTGTTTTCAAAAACTAATTATCAACCATTGATAGAAGATACTTCTGATAAGGAAAATATCTAAGAAATTTTTTCTGAATCATTTACACGAGAATACTTCCTACCTTATATTGATGAACATGTTTTACAAAACTCAAATATGTTGTTTCTAAAGAATCATCCTCATGATAGTATCATTGGTGATGTAATTCAACCTATAAAGACTAGAAGTTCCTTAAGAAATGAAGTAGAAAATCTATCATTCCACTCCCAATTAGAACCAAAAATCATTAATGAAGCTTTAGGTGATGATGATTAGATAAGATCTATTTAAGATGAGCTAAATTAATTTGAAAGGAATAAATTCTGGACCTTGGTTGAATGGCCTAAGAAAACCTCTGTTATTAGAGTAAAATGGGTGTTCAGAAATAAATGTGATGAAAATGGAATAATTGTAAGAAATAATGCTAGATTAGTTTCTAATGGCTATAATCAACTAGAAGGAATAGATTATAAATAAACCTATTCTCTAGTAGCTAGACTTGAATATATTAGTATCATACTATCCTTTGCAGCATTATTCAATTTCAAACTTTTTCAAATGGATGTTAAATGTGCTTTCCTTAATGGTTATGTTCAAGAGGAAGTATTTGATGAAAATTATCCTAGTTTTGAAGATACAAAACACCATGAACATGTTTTTAAACTTACCAAAGCTTTATATTGACTTAAAAATGATTCAAAAGCTTTGTATTATAGAATTAAAACATTTTTTCTTCAAAACAATTATGTTAAGGGAAATGTTGATAAAACCCTTTTTATAAATAAAGATATTTTTTTTATTGTTCAAATTTTGTTGATGACGTTATATTTGGTTCAACCCAGTAATCTTTAACTGATTTCTTTGTGGATATAATGAAATCTGAGTTCAAAATGAGTATGATGGATGAGTTAAAATTTATCCTTTGTTTTTGAAAAATCTCAAAAACTAGAAGGAATTTATATATCTCAACAAAAGTATATTAAATATCTTCTTAAAAAGAATGGATAGGACAACACTAAGAGTATAAGTACTCCCATTGGAACCTCAAATTCACTTGA
The DNA here is from genome assembly GCA_963277665.1 of Viscum album. NCBI lineage: Eukaryota > Viridiplantae > Streptophyta > Magnoliopsida > Santalales > Viscaceae > Viscum > Viscum album. Next base: position 602,330,002 of record OY728153.1, on the reverse strand, counting down.
TCTTGATGAAGATAGGAAACCCGTAGATCAAACTTTTTTTTGTGGTATGATAGGAAGTCTACTTTTAATGAAAACTAGTCATCCAAAATTAATGTTTTCATTATTCTTATGTACAAGATAGAACTCCAATCCTAAGGAATCTCATTTAAAGGTAGTGAAAAGAAATTTTTTGACACTTAAAGGGAACCATGGATCTAGTACACTTTTATACCTTTGTAAATGATTTTGTTTTAAAACATTTTTCGGATGCTGACTTTGGTGGATGTAGAATGGATTGGAAAAGTACATCCAGAACTTGTCATTTCTTAGGAGATTCATTAGTTTATTGGTCATGAAAAAATCAAAAATCAGAAGCACTTTACACTACTAAATCTGAATATGTAGCAGATATAAGTTATTATTCTCAAGTGTTGTAGATGAAACATACACTCACAGACTACAGTATGAGTTTTACCAAAACCCAAATTTTGTGTGATGATACTAGTGCCATTAAATTATGTAAAAACCCTGCACATCACTCTTGTTCAACACACATAGATATTAGGAATCACTTTCTTAAGGATCACATAGTAAAAAGAGATGTCATTATTCATTTTATCGGAATGCAAGATCAAATTACTGATATTTTTACGAAAGCATTACCATCTAATGGATTTGAAAACATAAAATAGAAGTTTGGAATGATAATCATAAGGTAATCATTCTTATTAACCTCTTGTTGAAACATATCTCCTAACATTAAGAAACTGGTTTTCAAAGGGGGTATATTTTCTTGTTAGCCAAAAAAAATTAAGTTAAAATTATTTTAGTCAATATTTTCGTAGTCAAAATTTTCATAGTCTGAATTTTTTTTCGTAATAAAATTTTCAGAATATAATGTTTTAAAAGAAAAACTTTTAGTCATTAATAGTAATATTCCTAGAAATCCAAAAGGTATGTTTTCTCACCTAGAATTTCGTAATAATATTTTACCTGTCGGTATTATTTTGTTTTAAATTTTTCGCATTCAAGCTTCCTTAAATCCGAATGTTTTTCTTAAAAACCTAAAAATATCAGAATCTATCAAAATCTTTCTTCAGCTATCATCTCAACTGTACGATCTTATCGAGATGCTTTCAATCGTTGGATCATTTGGGGAAGCTGAACCATCACTTCGATTGCATATATAAAGGACCCCCAATGGTTTTCCCACATCAAAATTCAAGCCTTCGCGTGTTGATGCTCTAACATTATTTTTAAAACTTGTTCTATATCTTCAATGTTGCCTTACATTCGAATGTCTGTTGAAGATTATTCTCAGAAAGAGATGTCAAGTGTTAAGGAAATCAATGAGTGGAAATTCTACCGTGAAAGGTCAGTCGACCCGAATTTTTATGCCAAGTATGATTCTATTGTGTCTACAAATATCAATCTGAATAGTTGGGAGTGTGGTTTCATATTGAAAGTAAGATCATAGGGTCCTGTGTATCCAGAATTGATGGTTTAATTCTATGATAAAGTTATCCTTTTCAATGAAAGTGGAAGAGATAAATTTTCATTCAATAGCTATGGAAAGACATATTTCCTTTCTTATAACATGTCCGATAATCTAATAGGAATTACTTATAAGGGAGAAGCTGCGTTTTTTTCTCAAAAGATACATGATGAAATATGATACTTTGATAAGAAAAGGCTCCATATTTTATTGGTCTTGAATAAGTAAAGACTCTGAAAATTATTCATCTCTCTAAAAATCTTCAGATTCTTCAGCAAGGGGTTCAAAGTTTTCTAATTCTGAGAAAAGGGGACTAGGATACCCTGATGAAAATTTATATTTAGATTTTTGATATCCTGGTGAACCTAAGGAAGAGAAAACTGGTTAAGCATATCTTGGTTACAATTGAGAATATAATGAATGGAAATATGTAGTCTCGTATTATCATTTACTTGACCATTCATTCGAAAATAATTGTTCTTTGTCTTCAGTCTTTCAAGATTCATTGTAGTTCTAAGCCAAGGAATTGTATGGTGATTCTTTTGGTGATGATACTCTAAGGAGTTTGAAGATTGGCTTTAATAGTCAATCTGGATAATTTCATGATTTTTCGGAAGTAGAAGTTGAAGCTCTATCAAAGAATCTCTAAGTGGCTAAAACTTCTAAGAAGGGTGGAAGAATGTGTAAGGTGAAAGAAGCTGAAAGGAAGACAAAAACCCAAGTGGCTAATGAAACTCAATCCGCACCTCCAAATCCAAATATGTAAAAATCATATCCTGATGATGTGATGTCTTAGTGGATAGAAAATAATAAGAACAGGAAAGAAGGGGAGACTATGTTTTTCCTGGACCTTTCTGAGGCAAAATCATTAAAGGAAAAGACTGTTCAGAATCTAGAAAAGGAAGAAAAAGAAAAGAAGAAAAGGAAGAAGTTGTATGAGGCTAAGATTTTTCAATCCCTTTTGAAGGCTACTAAGAAAGACTCTAAGAATATTATAGTACCAGAATCATTTTTGTTAGAACCATTACTAGAGACTCTAGGAAAGAAGCTAGTGATTTTGGAAAAAGATCAAGTCGAAGAAATAGTGCAAGAATAAGAAGTAGAAGAATAATATGAAAAATTGAGTGGTGATACCGACGATATAATAAAAAAATTATAAGATTATAATGAGAAGGAGAGTCCCTTTGAGAAATTATCCATCCAAACATCTGAAGTCGAGGCTTCAAATATTGCTACCCCTAGAAAAGAGGTGAAGGGTGAGGAAAAAGATAATACGCTTTCTAAAAATGATAGTATCAGTCATGATTTCATTCACCCAGAGGATGTTAAGGTAGGATCCAAGAAGGAAGATGTTTATAAAGACAAAAAATTTCAGCTTTCAGATAGTGAACATGAATCCCCTGATCAAAATGAAGTCATTCGGAAAGATTATAAGGGAAACAGGTGGTTATGGATACACCTAGAAAAGCTACAGAAAAGAAGAAAGATGATGGTGGTTCATCAAAGAGTAAGGGTGTTGAAATAGAGAAGGAATGCTCAACAACCAAATTCTCGGATTCTGAATCATCCACTCTTCCACATGACTTTGTAGTTCAGTCTTTGAAAAAAAGTGTGGGGACTATTCCAATATTTCCTAATATAGACTCGAGATGCTGGATGCTTCAAAATTCATAAAATCCAAAATCATATTCAGTTTCCATGGTGATGGATAAATGTGGCAAACATGAGGTAGACATTAATAAATTTCTCATTGGTTGTGAGGCTCACAATAGATCTTATATGAAGATGACAAGTTGGTCAAGGAAGAAAATATAAGATATGAGAATAGTTGATGAATTTACAGATAGTGTCAAGGATGCTTTTGACACCTAAGATGTGAATATTAAGGATCTCACTAATAGTTTTGAGGAAAAGTTAACTCTGTAATAAACATCTCAAAAGCAAGAAGTTAAGTATTTGATTGGAAGCTATACATAGTTTCTCGGAGTTGGAAAAGGTAAAGTGGTCTTAGAATTGAGATTGAAGAGAAGTATTCTAAGTAAGAAAAAGTCATGAATGGCCAGGAATAATCTCCTAAAAATAAGGAAGAAAAACTTAAAACCATATAGAAGAAAATAGAATATCAGGATCAGTTTCTCAAGCATGCAAAATAGGATCCCAAGGAGCTCAAGAAGTTAAAAACAATAGTGAAGAAGTTGATGCTGAAGGAGAAGGAAGGAAAATATTTTTCAAATCTGATCTTTTGTTGTATTTATTTCCTTGTACAAATTATTTTGAACATACTGTTATTTTAGTTGCTCTTCGTATTTTTTGGTTTTTTAGTACTAATATTTCAGGAAATATATTTCATTTCCAATCCCTATATTTATTTTTAAAAAACACAAAGTGGTAGAAAGGAATGTCAAAAAATAATACACAGTATAGAAGAAATTTTCCTAAGAAAGGGGGAGATCATGTAAGGGTGTGTTTTCATCAAAATGATTTTTTATGCAAGAAATTGAAAAAACTCATTCAGGAATATCAGAATACGATCTTTAGGGTTTCCAAAGCCTAAAGGGGATTTAATCATATTAACTTCGATCTATAAGTAAAGAGAGATAAGTTTTTATTTAAAAGACAATAAAATTTCTATGTCTTTATATTATTTTTCGCAAGGGTGTTTGTGCTTTCCAAAAAGGGGGAGATTTTTAATTCAATATGGTTTCCATATGAATTTCCCATTCCTTCATGTTTTGAAAATCAAAAACACTCTATCTTATGGAAAATTTCATTTTCCTTATGATTTTTCTTAATGAGAAAAATTTTCCTTCCACAAGGAAAATTTTTACTCACCCGTTTTTCATTGTTCATATTTTAGTCTAAATCATTTTATTCCTATCTCTGAAAATTAGAATCTGAATTCACTAAAATTTAGAAGCAAAATTCCATGAAATTTGGAATCCAAATTCCTCATAATTCTGACTCCAAATTCCTCAGAATTCGGACTCTAGAATTCCTCATAATTCCAGTTCCAAATTCCTTATAATTCAGACTCCAAATTCATCGTAATTCAGACTTCTAATTCTTCAAAATTCTGACTCCAAAATTTATATAATTTAAATTCTGAATTCCTTTAAAACAAAATATGTATATCTTTCTAACATATACTCTAAAGGTTTACTCTCTTAGACTCTGAATACAATTTTTTATTAGAATTTGAAAATTTGAATTTGGTTGAGCAACCATATTTTACAAACTCTTATTTGAGTTATAAAACGATGTCGTTAATTCTGTTACTAACCAACCATTGTTTGAGTGACACATGTACAAGTCCCTCCGAGATTGATGGAAAAACATGACAGTTTGAGGCAGGAGACGACCGTTGGAAATATTCCTATAAATAAGAGCTCATTTGAAAAATACCAATATCCAAAAAGTAATTGATGTTAATAAATATAGATTTTACATGCTGTGGAAGTGAATTATAGATAGAGATACCGTCATGCTTTTTGCGTACAGAACATGTTGTTCAGAATTTCTTCATGCGACTCGGATTGCTACGGTGTATAATCGAGGGCTTTCGGGGATAAGATGACAAAGGTGTCGACTCCCTTGATGTTCGTAGGCATGCAGGGATAGCAAGATAGACTCTAATATTCATATCGAGGTCTTACACTGATGTTGGTAAGCTATACATTCATGAAAGTATAAATCAAGGGACCTTTATCCAATTATCTTAAATACCATACTCTTTGGGTTAAAAGATTTCATACTTGTTACTTGTATTGTTTCAAGTTTGTTTTCCTCTACATTTTGATCGATGAGGAAAGTATAACTATATTATACTTTCTAATACATGTATACTCTGATTATTAAGATTCTATATGCTTTAAGGTATAATATTTGTCCTTGTAAACTTTTCTTAAGATTAATTTCCAGAATCATATTTCTAAAATCAAGCATGTTTGTTGAACTAATAGGTGTTGTGAATTTTCCTTGTTTAATATTATTAAACATTACCATCTTTAAGGGTTTCAATGGAATTTTTAAAGTATACAATTCACCCCTCTTGTATATTGATAATAAACATCATTATTTTGATCGTATGGTTACTAATTCCCTTATTTATACTTGCGAGTTAGTCAGGAGATAAGTTTTCATTGATGATAATGAAATATAATGACTTTATAATATGATTGTCTACCACCAAGATGAAATTATTAATTTTAGGTGTCATGAGGATTCCTATTATAAATTAAATGGTTATGTTTTCTTATTTCTATATTTGTATAAGAAATTATTTTTTAATCCCCCTATACTTATATCATTTAGGTATGACATTTTGATATATCAAAAATCTAGATATATGTTCCACAATCCCTCTATTATTATTATCCCACAAGAACACTATCTTTATTTCTCTATAAAATAAGTGCTTCCCTAATGAATAGAGAATGATGAGAAGTGTGAATCATCCATAAGATCCCTCTTGATCTGTGGAATTGACGAACCACATATCCATATTCTAAAACATATTACACCATCATTAGCAAAGTTAAACGACATAATATTTGATGCCATATTCTATAGAACCTCAGAATCCTCTAGGTCCTCCTTTAACATCTTAGGACAGATATTTGACCATTTAATTTAGAATCGTAGGATGAATATCCATTTATTATTCAAATTTACATGCATTGAATCTCTAAGATGGTCATATCATTCTAAATACTCATCACTAATAAAATTGGTGGATTATTTATATATAGAGAATATATAACTTTTTTTCTTTTCAAGGAAGGTAATTAATTGATAATTCATATGAGTGTCTCAACTATAACCATCATCGATGATTCAATATATGATTCTTATTTGTTAATATATATCTGATGATCTTGTGATCCTTATATAATTCACACTTATCTTTATAAAGAATATGCCACAAAACATTAAATGTAAATATCACTGAAGATAATACTTAATCATGTGTTATATAGTTATTCTCATGAACATTAAACAATATTATGGGAAATAATATCACATTATCATTCCAAATTAGTACGAAACTCAAAATATTTATTTTCAAATTTTTTTATATGAAAAAAATGATCTCTAAATGAGGGTTGCATGAGTACTTGTGCAGTTATATGGCTATTTTTCACCTTCTTATAACTACATTCAAATTATCTTTTCCAGAAAACCTTTACTCACATATGATTCATCTTTGATAGCGGGTTTCAAAGACACAATAAATTTTTCAACAAGAATCGATAATACCAATGTATTCCAAGGAAGCTATGAATCTCCATTACATATGATGTTCTCGGATAATCAATGATTACATTTTTCTTATAATGGTCAATAGATATCATATTACTAGTGATAATGTGCAACATGAATTGTTTGTACTTCCATCATCTTAAAATCAAATTTCTTTAAATTTCATATATTCCTTCCTTTGAAAAAGCCTTTACTATAGTACAAATATTCCCCTAACTCTCCTCCTAAAATTTAGAGTATTTTAGAATAACATATATAATGTCTACCAAATATTTATTAGGGTATTTACTAAAGTCTCAATTAATTATTTCCATATATATTATTGGATTATTATTGAGTCTGAAAGGCATAATCAGGAACACATAGTGTTTATACCCTATTCAAAAAGGTGTTTTGGAAATAACATCCTTCTTCACCCATAATTGATGGTATCCTGCATGTATGTCCACTTTAGAGAGATAGTAGGCACCACATTGTTGATTAAATAAGTATTTTCTCCTTGATAGGGAATACTTTTTATTTTACATTATATTTTTAGAACGTGATAATTATGATATAGGAACATTTACCAATCCTTATTCTTGATAAAGAGAACAAAAACACCCCATGGTGATGTACTTTGTCATATAAACCCTCTATCCAGATTCTCCTGTAGTTACTTCTACATCCAATAAATCAAAAAAATGGACATTCTATATAATGTATTGGATATTATAATATATCTACGTATAATACTTATTGAAAACTCAACCTCTCATCTAGGATGAAAACCATCCAACACTTTAGGGAATAAATTGGTATAATCCCTCATAATGGGCATGTCGTCGTGAAACATTATATCTTTTTCCTTAATCATTTCACCTTGTTATAAATTTTCATAAGGAAATAATATCCATATATCATATAATGATTCCAAATAATTTTCATCCTATTCTATGAAATTATATATAATCCAAGGGTGATTTAATGATATAGAGGGTGATTTTATTCTCTTTTCTTTTTTGGATCTATATTAGTAAATACAATCAAGGTCTATAATTGCATTAAATTTGTCCAAATGATGTATACTATGGCTTTTTGGAATTTTCATCCTTCAAATATAAATTGCGTATGATTTATATAATAGGGATTTAATAATTCACCAATTCACTGTCTTGAATGATAAATCAACATCCATGTTTAGATGTGATTCTTGAATAGTTCTACTAACTATTTGTGATATGAATGAATTTGTAGAATTAGAATCAAATAGTTCATTTAATATTCTTGAATGAATTAATAGTGTTCCTATAACCACTACATCAATTATATCCACCTCCATAATTGTGATATAATATGTTCAACCTTACTCTCTAGTCCATAGAGGTAGTTTTCGTCGATTTTCATCGACATCCCTTGACTAAGTACTTTATTTTTTGTAGTTTCTTTAATCCTATTAGTTGAAAAATGACACATCAAGATAAAGATGTGATGGATCATTTCGTTCATCCATTTTATTTGTGGGTTTCTTTAATCGATATTAATTATCAAGGTTCCCTTAATTCTTGCACTTAAAACACTTCCTTTTCCACTCTAGAAAAATTCAATGATGATTATTACCACACTTTTGACAAGGGGATATAAACATTTCTTGAAACTAATATATTTCCGCATCATAACGTAAGAATTGAACTCTATTTTTTTCTTCTTCTCCCTATGAGAACACTGATATTAACTAATCTAAATTTATATATTGAGGTAACATTAGGAAATTTCCACACATTTTATTATGTCTATAATTTAAAAATAATTTTAAAGACATTCAATTATAACCCCAAATATGCCATTAAAATTATTCTATGGGGTGATAATAAAACTGGAGGATTACTATTCATGTATTTTGATGTTTTCTTCATACTCCCTACTGTATATTCCATACTTTTTCTTGAGGTTATGGAAATAACACACCATTTTTTTTTTGAAATGTAAAAATAAATCATTTTTAATAAATCAATTTTTAGAATTACTTCCAATATGTCCCTTTATTCTCTTCTATCGGCATAATGTTTTTTTCCAATGTCCACCATTGATATACTTATCCCTCCATACAATAAACAATCAACAATTCCTTCTCTTTCTCATATCATTTAATTATATAGAAGAAATTTTAAATGGATCTAATGCTTTAATCCATAAACAATGGATCATAAGATCCATTGAATAATTGAATCATTTATCATATAAAGGTATCAATTGAAACTATCACTTGATTTTAGGGATTCAAGAGTTTTTCTTAATTTATGTTTTAGTTCAAAACATGATTTAGTTGAGAAATTATTTTCATGAATATACTGACTCCAACTCTAGTCAGGATTAAAATCTCAATTAATAATTAATCATATTTCCCCACAATTATTTTGTTGGCTTAGTATCTCCAATTTTTTCCATTAAATAAAAAAGGAAAATTAGATATATCTTTTGTCAATATATTAAAAACATAAACATTGAACTATGGATATTTAAGAAGATAACTCCTAAATGTCATTTATTACCAAACATATGAATTAGTAAGTTTCATTTAATTTAATCCATGATTTAATTATTGATATTAAATAAAATGGGGTTTTCCCATTATAATGGTTTGTAAAGTGATTGTTAATTTTTTAAATCATATTCCCATGGAGTGTCAAACTAGGTGTATTGTAATGGCCGTTTTAATGCACCAGGTGGTGACCTAGTCCAACTCAATTGTCCCTTTTGGTGGTAATTTCCCCTAGGAACATAAATTCTAGGTCTGCATCAACTTATAGAATCCAGATATGGATAAATTTATATAGTAACTACTTTCTATTAATTTCACAAAAAACCCATGATATTTTACTACACATAAGATTATCCATAAACTTATCCCTAGGTTTCTCACTAATGATTTATTATCTTGGTTTATAAAAGAAAACTAAAACATCTATTCGATAAAAATATAGTTATCCATTCCTTTGAAACCAATTATTACATTATTTTTAGACATATATAACCAATAAAAAAACACCAAAGATCATAGAGCCCATTTTATTTGGAATACAAGTTATATTGTATATCTAATGGAATCTAAAACATGTCCAGTTCATTTTATTCACCATAATGTTATAGTAAATCAATTTTAGATCAAAAAATTGATTTGGATATACTAGGGAACACATATATGAATGTGGTGAGATAAAAAAACCAAATAAGGGAATAACGGTGTTTAGGATTCATAACATGTGGGTCAAAGTTATACATTGATATCATAAAAGATAAAGAACATGAGTAATAAAATGGAAGCATAATATAAAGGAGATAATATAATAAGATCATAATCGAATAGTAAACTGGGAAGAAACATAAAAAATTACATAAACATATGTCATTGATAATCACTTATGCAACATCAATTTTGGGGAAGTGTCCCATAATTTATTTGTATCACTCCCTAATTCCATAGATGGCGTATCGTGATACTATAAAAATACCAAATTCTGTAGAGGGGTATATAATGTTAGTTCCACCCATCACATTTATTTTATATATTGTATTATGTGTTCCATATAAGAAAACAATTCATAAGAAGTAAATATAGGAATTACCCATTTAATGAAAATGGGTTGCATAATCATTCCTCATATCATATTCAAAAGAGGTTTCTTATAAAAGGAATTTGGAAAATAAACCAAAATCATTTATTATCCCTTGAAGGGATGGGATGATGGGAAGGTTATATATAGGTAAGAGACATAATTTTTTAAAATTTTGATGCATTATATGATATTAAAGAGAGAGATGTATATATATAAGGTAATTTAGGTATAAAATAGTCTTAACCCAATGAGAATATTATTTTAGGAATATCCCCTGCCTTTATCCTAACATGTCATGTGCATTAATTATATCTAATAAAAATAACATTATTATAATTAATAAATTTTTTATGAACCATTTTCATTAATTTTTTTAATATTTTTATTCATTACCATGTCATATTAAATTACTTGTTCATTTAGGTTCATGTGATATGTTTTCATGATATTCACCTCATATGTAAAAAATCACATTGGTATATTGAATAATGTAAAATATATAATTAATTAATAATATCTAGAATAATTATTAGGAATTAATTATAGTCTTTATACATAAATTATATTGTTATAATCGATCATGACAGATGTTTAAGAAATATTAACTTTGGAATAATCATAGTTCTTGTTGGTCATACATATGCATGAGTTACATTTACATTTTTAAATTATCAGAACCAAAAAAAGTAAGTGATATATAAAATTTATGTAAATATAATTTTGTCATAAATATAATATAATTTTTTAAAAACTTTTTCATATACCATATATCTAGTACAATGATTAAAAACAAATTACATTGATTCGTGAGGTAAACGTACACTGCAAACACGTACGATGTTATCATTTTACAATTGATGGTTTGGTAGGAAGTTCTAAAATATATTAATTTTTAAAAATTATAATTATTTCAACAATATAATATAAAAACATTGAGTACAATATTATTAACATACATGAGAAGTGAAAAATAAAAACAAATTATATTGACTTGTGAGGAGACAGTTCTACATACACAAGATCAATGGATTAATTTCCCATTTGATAGAATTTAACATTGATTTAGGGTATCAAATAAACATAATACAATAATTTAATATTTTATATAATGGTTTTTTGTATAATAATTATTAATAATATTTAATTATGTATAAGAATAAATAAAACAAAAATTATTTGTTAAGAATGATACATATACTTTGGGCCAACTATTTAGGATTATAACTAAAGCCTCACTAAAATATGTTTGTGTGCAAAACAATTCCTATAGTCTGTAATAAGAAAAGTAAAGAATAAATTTGGGTATTTATTTTTCAAAACTAATGTTATTTTATATACATTGTAGAAAAAATGTAGTTCCAGTTTATAAGTTGAGAGGAGTGTAAATCATGAAAATTCTCACTCCTATTCAATAATGGGAAGTCACTCTTAAAACAAGTGACTCCAAAATTGATAAATAATGGATTTTAGGGGTGATATGGAGTATTAAAACCTCTATAATTAACTATAAACATTTTATAAACATGCTATTTCATTTACCTCCTTACTTCAACCACCCCCTCCAAGAAAAAACAATTTTAACATTAACCATGGTAACATATTTATACTATTCTTACTATTCACTATGAAAAAATAAGTTCAAAATATTAAAAAATTATAAATTTTCTTTCCAAATATTGAACCTCTTTTATATGTTTATACTCTAATAAGTGACAGAAATTAATTTAAATTTAAATCTGTCAATGTGTCGAAAACCTATTTTTCAAAAAATAAATTTTTTTGGTAGAAGATGATCCTATAATAACTATATGACAAGTAATAGTACATAAATGTATTTATATTCATATTTATAGATATATATTCTATAAATTTTACTTAACAAATTAAAAAAATATTTTTTATTTTAATATCTTATAATATTGAATCATTATAAACAAAAAAAAAGTGTATAGAAAACTTTTTTTAAGCCAAAAAATAAAATTTTAATAAAATCCAATGTAATGATAATTTAAATATAATTAATTATATATTATATTACAAATGATACTTATAAATATTTTAATAATAATAATGAAATTCATCGATATATTGTTCTCTGACATAATTTTCATCAATTTTTTGAACATTCCACATATATTTTCCACATGTTTTAGAAACTAATTGCAATATTTTCATAAAAATAAAATTAAAATCACTTATTAGGAAAAATTATTTTGAATGAATAAAATATTATTATTAAAAAAATTAGTTATTAAATTCAATGAATTTATCCATAATTTTATATTGATTAGAATAATTATATAAAATTCATTATCAATTTATTTCTATTCATACCATATAATTTAACAACTAGTTTATATTGATATTATTAAATAATCATGGTCCTTTTGTGTTCAATGTTGCATCTCACAGAAGCTATTAAACATAGTTTTCAATTTTTAAAACTCATTGTGCTACATGGAGAGTAATCATGACACAAATTAAAAAAAAATTCAAAATAAGAATGTATAGAATGAGAATATAGTTATATTAACTCCATTATTGAATTGAGTAGTATAAATTAAGAATAAGACTCTACGAGATAATGGATGATGTGAGAGAATTCATTCTGTAAAGCCTAAGTGATTTTTTGTAGAATCTAAAAACATGATGTCATAGGTGGACAATATAAGTTTAGATCTTATTTTGGAAAAGGAATTCTACAAGAACATTGGTCAGGTATAATACTCAAATTGATCCATCTCAAAAATTTATGAAGTATAGCATTTGATCACGCTTATTCCAAGGACAAAGATAAGTTGATGCATAAATAGAAATTTTGTTTCATTGTTGGATATAATGAAGAGAACATTGGATATAAATTATAGGGTGATTATAAAAAATAACTCATATGAATAATATGTGGTGTATTTAATAAGAAATTTATGTGTAATGTTAAAACCATTGATTAAAATGAATTTGGATAACAATCTATCGATGAAGTTTATGTTTTACATAAGGAGTGTACCAAAGAGAATTAAAATCTATAAAAAAACAAAGTGCCTCAAATAAATGATGGTACTTAGGATCATGATATTATACAAAAATAAAGGATTCAAGAAAGAATAATGGAACCATTTTGCGATGAATAATCAATTATGTTTAATAAATCAACATGAATCAAAAAACCATTTTAGTGTTTTGGAAATAAAATAAATAATCTCGTTTTAATGGCTGATGGTGACCTAGAATATATTAAAGAACAAAATACCCTCAGTGACTCAATGTATTGCATTATTTTTAGGAATAAGAAAATGGATCTCTAAATTTTGAACAAAAAATGAAAGATAGATAAACAATTGTAATGAAATAAGAAACTATAAAATAATTTTTTTTCTTTTTAATGTAATAATTTAATAGAAGTAAGATCTAAAATGTATAAATAGTGGTGATTTTTTTTCCCAAAAAATAAGTAATTTAATTTTAAGTGATTTTGGAATTTGTTATCAAGAACATTACTGTATTTACGGTGTCGAGAATTGCTTCCTATAATAATTTTCGCATTGATAAAATGGATGTCAAGATTGGACTTATTCATGGTGATTTAGAGGAAGAGATTTATAGAGTTAAAACTAATGGATTAAAATATTATCATACGTAGAAAATGGTATATTTGATTAGGATATTTCTATATGTATTTAAGCAATATCATTGATAGTGTAATCACATGTTTAATACATTAACTATTGGAAAATGTTTCACTCAGTTTGATTCTGACAACTATTTCTTTTAGAAGAAATGTGATGATAATTCATGCATTATAATAATTTTTTACATGGTTTATACTTCTCTTTTGGGAAAATAAATTCAATTTTATGATGTGTTAAAGATAAAACATTCAAAAAGGGTTGTAACGAAGGATCATCTGCTTGCTAAGAAACTCATATGGATGAAAATTGAGAGGGGAAAGAAAGAATAACAATTATTTCTATAATAGAATGAATACATTGATATTTTAATTGAATGATTTGAAATTAATATCTATAAAACTATCTCAATCCCAATAAAAGTAAATAATATATTTTTCGAGGAATGATACAATCATTGAAAGATGAGTTATATAACATGGAAAAGGTTCCTTATACTTCAGCCATTTGAAGATTGATGTATGAAATGATTTACATATGACCTAAAATACCAACTGTAGTGGGAGTTTATATTAATTTCATTTCAAATACTTAAAGTATAAATTGGAAATCATTGAAATAGATAATCTGATATTTCTATGGTCTAGAAGTGATGGCAGCATGCTTCAGTGATGAAGATCAATTGAATGGCTTTGTGGATGTAGATTTTACTAGATAAATTGATTCTAAAAAAATCACAACATGCATTTTTACATTTAAAAGGAAATTGTTAAAAAAGATGTCTCATTTTCCATATGTTATTACCATGTCAATAGAAGTCATGGAAGATTTTTCTGTTATATAAGTATAAAATATGTCTATTTTCTAGATTTTAATAATCGTAGAGATTGAGACAGCATCAAACATTATAATGTAGTTCAATTAATGTTAGAAACCTATTTACCTTGATATAAATCAATTTTTTCATGAAAGCGGAAAAATAAATATGAAATTCTATTTTATCTAAAATATTATAAAAAACATATTGTTTGGTATTTAGAAAAAATTTACATGGAAAAGTCCCATAGACATCTTCCCAACAATTTTAGTCCAAGAAAGTCATATACAATTTATCAATCAATTATACGTGGTTGAAATGAAGTATATGGATAACACTACTTTGACCAAATGTGGTGAACTCCGTTTAATATATAAAGGGTGTAGAATCTATGATGTATTCTTCAAGTGGTTTATTATTGTGTTTTGTAAAGTGTCTTCATTTTAATGAAGGGTATTTAAAAAAAATATAATTTCTAGAATAATGTTTTTAGGAATGTGCATTACAGTAGTAGTTATGGATATCAACATTTTTAAAAGGATTTTCTTTGATGCATGCTTTCATTAGGATATAATAAATGAATCCAATGAATAGATTACGTAAATGAACAACCCACATGTTAATCAGTTTTTAATAGTCAATCTCAAGGCGTTAGAGCGTATAATAATTTTTATCAATCAATAAAAGAATAATTATGATTCTAAGATGGTGGTTTAAATCATTTATCATGACAATACCTCTATAAAAATGACTTTCAACCAGTTTTCAAAATATATTTATTGAAAAATGATCATAATCCATTAGAAAAAGGCCTTGAATGAGTGGGATTAGTGATAGTGAAAGTACATTTAAATTATATTATAATTTAATTTTTCATAATGATTGAAGTGAACTAAAATTGATGCAATAATTTTTTTAAAAAAATGTAATTCCATTGTGAGATTCCATTTTTTCAATTTTCATGAGTGTGAGTAGAATTTTTTTTGTAGTGATTAGGTTGTATAAATCATAGTTTCAGAAAAGAAAGGAGTTGTGAAACATTCAAAATAGTTTTCATCTTATGTAAATTATTCTATAATAGTCTATATAAGTGTTAATCTGGTTTGGATCCCAATAGATTCCTTATCCAATAAATTATGGTGTGAATACCTTCATGGAATGATGAATTTTAATATATTTTATATAATGAATCATGTTTTTCCCAAGGAAACTAATTTTAAAAATAAATTTATGCCTTATGCTATGAAATACATGTGATATCTATGTGCAGTAATTGAGTCTATTTTACAAATTTTGTTTGATGGAGATTGTTATTTCTATGTATGGTGTCATCTTGGATGATGCATAAAGGTTGATGATAATTTCTAATACATATATAATTTTATTACTATATATTTTTAAACTAGTATATTAATGTCCTCATATTTTAAGGTTATGAAAAATATATTTTTATTCGGTTGTTTAAAGATTTTAGAGATCCATAATGATGCCTTTAATAACAAAATTAATCCATTTTAATGGAGTATTAAAGGATATTCTCTTCCCCTATTTCATCTCTCATTTCACTTTTGTGAAACTATGTCTTACCTATTTCATTAATAGTTTTCTTTCCTATTAATTTTTGATTTCATCAATGACTATGGAATAATCATTCCATTGGGTGTGATAGAAAGAATCAAGTCAATTATTTACACGCAACTCATATAGTTCTTGTATTCTCAACATCATGTACCGAGTGGGCATCACTACAGATTTAATGGGATTTGTGATTATAGATTTCTCAACATTTAATGGCGATGAAAAATATTCCATAAATTAATCTAATTACTTCATTAATATCATAACATTATAACACTTAAATTATGTTGTTACCGTTGATGAAAGTGGATATAACTCTACTAGTAACATGCCTATCTTTGCTCATCCCCTTCAAATAGAGAATAACATACACTATCAAATCTTGTTGTGACATGAATCATTATGAATTATAGATTATTCACACATGGAACAAGAGTAATTTTGGCATCAAAATAAAGGAGAGAAGAAAAGAGAGGCCTTGCAACCTGCCTCGCGAAGCCCCGACACGGAGCCTCCCCAAGAAACACGGCCGCAGCGAAGCACTTGAGGTGGTAAATCTCAGATAATTCCCCTGACATTCGCAAACCTGCCGCAAAGTAGAAGAGGTGGTAACTCTCTGCGAAGGCCCTCGCATTCGCGATGCCACCGCAAAGCACCGGAGGTGGTAACTCTCCACGAACTCCCTGACATTCGCGATGCCTCCACGAATCACCGGAGGTGGTAACTCTCCACAAATGCCCGGACATTTGTGACACATCCGAGAAGCACAAGAGGAGGTAACTCTTCGCGAATGCCCTGACGTTTGCGACACCGCCGCGAAGCAGATGAGTTGGTACCTCTCCGTGAACTCGGTTGATGTTCACGACCCGCCGCGGAGCAACCCAAGCCCCCTTCGCGCCGCGTGAGCTCTACTTTGGGGCGCCCCTTGCCTATAAATACTGAGCTCCCCCTAAGCTCTAAAGAGGAAGAAAATCCAAAATTTTGTCTTCTCAGCCCCCAAATCGCGAAGAAATCTTCACTCTGGGAATCATGAACTAGACGAGGTATTTTTTCTTTGTGAGAGGCCTCCGCCTTGTCTCGTTTTGAGCCCCTCTTCCGAGAGGGATGCCCTTCGCGAATCCTATGGGAATTTGTGAAGGAAGGGGATCCCCAACGGGACACAGGAAGTCTTAGAGTTTTTATGCTTCATGAAACACCCACCTTGTACACGTGATCCACATGCCAAGGCAGGGTCACTTTATTTCGCGAAGCACACTACTTCAAGGAACTTCACTTCGTGAGGCACCTATGATTTGGGAGGCAGTGCTCTGCGAACACCATTCTACTTCGCGAAGCATATCCCTTTTTCACCTCGCCCCATTCTATGGCTAAGGAACCCCACTTCGTGAAGCACACCACTTCTCAAGTGCCCTCTACTACGCTGAGAAATCGAGCCCCACAAGGCCCCTACCTAAGGACCCCTATGCTTGGAAACCCTTTTTCCATTGCAACCCTCCAGGTTTTCACGATGTGATTTCAAAGTCCCCTAGATGATACCACCCATGGCGTTGCTTCACCTAATTATCCTTTGAATAGGCACACTAATGGATATTGCTTCTTCGCATATCCACACTAACGTGGACCCCTCGATGGTTCGATCTGCGACCCCCCTTCTACACGATATTGACGATGCCTTCCCTTCCCCAAGTGGCAGTGGGTACTGGTTATGTATGTACAAGGGGTGCGGAGTAAACCCACCTCGTTGGATCTGCAGGACGTTAAACTCTCAAGCACCTCATCCTCAACGCATGATGTTAAACTGTGATCCGGCCCCATGCCTCACACGCAGGGTCCCCCCAGCTCGGACATTCTTTAAGCCCACTGGTCTCCATGGAGATGGGATCACCCCTCACAGGGGATGATATCCTCATTATCAGAGTGGCATTTTTCCACGGGGAAGGGCAACTATCTTGGCATAAGCCCCTAGTCCTTCTTGCAGAAACTAGCACCCATGCACCTCTGTACTTCCTCATAGCTAGGGCCAGCAGAGGGCGTCCTAGAGAACGAGGAACCTCTTTTCTTCAGTCCCAAATCCCCTCTCCCTCTGCGCTTTGTCGCATTTGGGCCTCCATCCTAGAGTATGTCCTGACACCATGGGCCACCCAACATGTAATCCCCTCTTCGCTTCTAATGGATGCACCCTTCACGACGTGATTGTCAGGTATATTCTGCCTCCTGTTTCTCACACCAAGAATGACTCCTGTGGGATTAGAGTAAGCATCGGCCATGAAAATGCCTCCATCTATTAGGACGCTAAACAGTATTCCCCTATCCAGTATGACATTAAACTGTATGCCCCCGTCTTGCAAGATGTTAAACTGTATGAACCTGTCCAGCAAGACGTTAAACTGTATGCACCCATCCAGCATGATGTTAAATTGTATGCCCCCATCCATCATGGCGTTAAATGGTTTGTTGTCCTACATGAAATTAAACTGTATATCCATATGAACTATGGGGTCATTGATCCATGTCAAGGCATGGTATGTAGGAAGCCTTTTCGAGGTCCAAGCCCACCACCCGTTGTCTATTCACACTAGGTTCCAACCTCATGTGGCATGAAGTTAAACTGCATTCGAATCCAGCGGTAAGCTGTTATGATACCTCCAAAACTACATAGACTTTGATCCATGTCAATTAATGGTACGTAGGAAGACTCACCAGGTTCAATCCCACCACTCGTTGTTCATCCCGACCTCCTTCGCGTCGGTTCACCATACTACACCATGGGTCGTCTCAGAGCATAAGCCCCAAATACCTCATCCCGCAAGACGTTAAGATGCACACCTGAACTACGATGACTTTGATCCATGTCCAGGCATGGTACGTAGGAAACCTCACGATTTTCAAGCCCACCACTAGTGGACCCACAAGATCACCTTCGTGTCAGTTTGCTAACAAAACCCAATCCAAACTACGACGACATTGATCCATATCAAGGAATGGTACGTAGGAAACCTCAGGAGGTTCAAGACCAACACCCATTGGACCAATGTCCTTATTCACGTCGGTTTGCCGACACCCACATCCCCATCTAACTATATGGTCTTTGATCCATGTCAAGGCATGATATGTAGGAAGCCTCCACAATTTTCAAGCCCACCATCCACCCGGGACAAGGTCCTTATTCACGTTAGTCCTTTAACATTCCCCCGTATCGCATGATATTAAACTGCATCCCAATCCTACGGTAAGCCATTTTGACCCTACCATCTAGTTGTTCCGACACCCTTTCGTATCAGTTCAACAACCCCTTTTTCTGAACTACGTGGACATTGATCCAGGCCAAGGTAAGGTATGTAGGAATCCTCACAAGCTTCAAGACCACCAGCCATTGGACCAAGGTCCTTCTTCATGTCGGTTCGCTGACATCCAACCCGAACTACGTGGACATTGATCCATGATAAGGCGTGGTATGTAGGAAGCCTCACAAGGTTCAAGCCCACCACTCAGTAGTTCTGGCCACATTCACGTCGATTCTTCCACCACCTTGGGAATCCTAGAGTGTAATCCCCACACATCCATTCTAAACTATGTGGACTTTGATTCCCTAACACAGGGATATGTAGGAAGTCTCTTCGAAACTCAAGCCCATCGCCAGCGTCATCTCCATGATGGCTCCATTTCATTCCCCGTCCACTATGTGTAGTTTTCCATCACCCATCCTTAGTCTTGTCTAGGCCGCCACATCCCGGTGAGATCATGTCCCCCCATTCCCCTTCACAGCATTCAGGAAGCTACCCATGGGCTAGCTCAGATATCGGTGTTACCTCAAGAGGGATTCCTCAATTTGAACCACTCTAGCTAGTGTTCTAATCAGTCCAATCCTTCTCTGTTGGACGTTAAACATGCGACATACCTTGTGTTAAACATGGGAAGTCGAGGAAAACCTCAAATAAATTCCTATAGAATATGATTCCCCGCACTCGATGTGGGATGTTTTGGGCTTCCACGCCCTCGAGAATCCCTATAATATGGGAAAAAATAGACATTCCAATTCCCAAGCGTTCAGACACGTTAATGACGCCTCGACGTGAGTACTCCACCAACTGAAGGTTGCTTCCTTGATCAGATCCCTTGTAATGTCCTGACAGAAGCGGTTTAATTAACAGTCATCCATGGAAACATGTCACTAGGAAGAGTTTCACAAACAACGTCTTAAATCTATGAGGGAGACCCGGACTAGGTGACAAGTTCTGAGGAGGAATCCATGGAATGGGGAACTGACGTCCCATCATCCCATTTCGATCAAGGAGTAGACGTCCCTGAATAAAGAATGGATGATGCCCACCTTTGGAAAGCGGGAATGCGGGGCAACAAAGATCTGTGCCTGTCACGCCCAAGCAGAAAGACACGCGGACCCCGGAGAAATCATCAAAAACAGAAATGGTGAACCCGATGTGAAGTTCTTCTCCTCTATGTGGAGATTAGTAGAATTCGAGACATCAGTAGATTGACGTGTCACCAGATCCAGATATCCGGCACTGGGTCCCACCAAGAAAATAGCGATCCTGGCATGAAACTCACTGGAAGTTGGGGCATTAGAACCTAGGGCATTCCATTCTGTGACATTGTCAGCGTGGATCCCTATTATTGGACACGAAAGAAGGAATGTCGCTGGGGTAATGGTTGTCAATTTCATTTCCACGCAGTGCTGATTAGTTAATCTCCCTGCTTCTTAGGAATTAGGTTGCTACTACAGGGACACGATCACCGCCCACCCGCCTACATAGGGGTAGTGGAAACACTAGCACATCCACTCCGCGTGGCTCCACTACTACCACAACGGAATCTCCATCCAAGAATGTGGGTAGCCCTTGCCCCATCTCCCCGTCGGAAGTCATCCAACAAAGGGTGATTAACAACCTCATACGCCATTATGAGGAGGAGGGCATAATCCCAACTCGGGATATGGACCACCTGGACCTAGAGGCGTCTAGGCCCCACCGTAAATGCAACCCTTGAGGCCTGCGCACAGATCCCCTACTACGCACCCCAACATTCAATCGTTTCGGGAGATTGTCTTAAGAACGCCTTGAAGACTCACCGCCTTACGCTGATGAGGTAGGTGACGTCCGGCTCAGCCCAGTTAGAGTCCCGATCCATGGACTCCATGAAAGGGCCCCCACTCGGACGCGCAAGCGCTGCTGTTCGGCCTTGATAGAGGAACAGGTTGGTTATGCGCCTGCATCACCCACACCGGCTCACCTGACCCGACGCCGGTGTTGGGCCCGAGCTGAGGACGCCCATCAAGGGGCGCTAATGTCGACATCTTTCATGGCCCAAGCCACCGCCGTCGTGTATCATAATGTCCATGCCCACACGGAGCAGGGGAAATCCTACGCCCATCCAGGATTGAGGCCCCAACAACCCTACGGGCAGGCTGGGTTGACTCTCCGGATCGCAGGCATGAGTGGCGATCGCCGCAAACCAACCCACCGTGATGTCACCCTGAACGGAGTCCCTCAAAGTACCACAACCCCATAGAGTGTGGGACTTTCACGCTCTAAATCTCTTCATGGATGTATGCCCCGTGCTACCCCCAACCTGAATGAAGACCTACCTATAACATCCCACCTTTTTTTCACATAAACTTTCATTACATTATACAAAACTGAGGATCTTTAAGGTTTAGTGTCTTGTAAACCAAAACCGTAATACATGAAACAAAAAAAAACATTCTTCTTAAACACTTGAAAGGCTTCTACTTATGTTCATCCTAGGTTAATTACTGAATCTTACAACCTGGGTACATACATCAAAAGAAAGGGTGAGCCGAAGGGCCAGTAAGGGAAACAAGGGAAAACATTTAACATGTGAACTTGAGATACATCAATAATGTCATGAAAAAGAACTTTAAGGAATGAAAAAGAAATCATGAGTCATATCATAATAAAAATAAAATTTTTAATAACATGATGATGTGGCTACATCATTTAATATTTACAATCATTTCGTTTCACCAAGTTACATCCCCAATGTGTCATTAAAAATTACCAAGGTTATTCACCAATGTATCAGTTTAAATGGTCATCTCTAGAGATTAAGTCTTTACCCAATGCATTGGAGCACTATCTGGGCGCACCCTTGAAATGTATTTATTATCATGTGAGCCACATATATCATCATCAATAATTTCATAAAAAACCCATATAGCATTAAAAAATGGGTTTCATTCCACAATCATAACGTTTTAAAAACTTCTTTAAAGACATGATCTTTATGTCACTTTAAACCCACGGAAAGGGAAAGCGGGTTTCATATATGTAAATCCCAGAATTTAAAATAGAACACTTTGATATATATGTGAATACCCTTGTATAAATAAGAGCTTTGAGTATTCACTTAATAACATAAAATAATTTTGGGAAAAAGAGAGAGACAATTTGAGACGAAAATTCTGCAGCATAACGGCTACGTTACAGGGTTTTAGAAAACGTTGAAAAGAGAGGGGAAATGGGTCAACCACTCATAAATGATCTATATAAATATTATAGGGACAGAATATAAATTATATTAATAATGGTAATTGAAATTTGAAGGACATACCATTTGAAATTAAAAACATGGAAGTAAGAAAAAAATAAGATTTCTATTATAAAAATTCGGCAGCCAAACAGCGTCACTTAAAACATTCAAAAATGGATTGATGAGATCAAATAGGGTCTCTAATAATATGAACATAAATGATCAGTATGATAGATATAGATATCATACCCCAAAATAATGAAAAGGAAATTGAAAGACTTGACCATAAAATATAACTTGAAAAAGAGAAGGGTGAACGAATCCCTTAAAAATTTGGCAGCCTAATGGCGTGACTTAAACTTCAAAAAAAATTAATTGAAGAGATCAAATAGGGTCTCTCATCATATGAACATAAAATTTAAGTATTATATATATATAGATCATACCCAAACATAATAAAAAATAACTTGAAAGACTTGACAAGAAAATAGAACTTTGAAAAATTAGAAGGGTGAAAGAATCCCTTAAAAATTCACCAGCCTAACGGTGTCACTTAGACTTTCATAAAATGAAATGATGAGAGTAAGAGAGGATATCTCATCATATAAACATGAAAAGGGAAGTAAGAGGAATATAAAATAACATCCTACCACATAATAACATGTAGCATAAAAGGAATGACATAAAAGAGATTACTTGAAAAGAAAGAGAGAGGTCAGATCCCTTACCTTAAAACGTAACTCTTAAAACTCAATGAGTGGGACCTTGAGGGCTTGGGGGAACCTTGGGAGGACTCATTGGGAGGTAATGAGACCAGAACATAGTTCGGGGAGATTTTAGAGTCGAAATGGATGATAGGATGTCTTGGTATGAATAGGGAAAGTGAGGGGACAATGCATTAATGGCCAAGCAACACCTCACAAGTGGTTTTCTCAAAAGCATGGGCTCTCCCATGGTATTTACCATGGAGTTAGGCCAAATGAGGCCCACCATACAATAATTAATCACCTTTGGTCGGCCAAACCATAACATATCTCATGACATCATCATGACACAGTTATGATGTCATTAAACATAGCGAAACCCAAAAATTGTATTTTTACTATTCGCTGAAAATTCAACTTTCTCAGAAAAATCCCAAAATTTCACATTAACCAAATATCAATGCTCTGATTTCAAAAATGAACTCCATTTTATAAAAATAATTTTCTATATATTTTCAATTTATTTTTTTAATTAAATACACTACTCACCGAAAATTACTTTTTTCAGAAAAATTCCCAAAAATTACCATAACATAATATCGATGCTTTGAGTTAAAAAATAAAGTCCATTTTATAAAAATAATTTTCTAATTATTTTTAATTTAATTTTTAATTAAAAACACTATTCAACCAAAAAAACTAATACCTAAATAACAATTTATGAAACCGTTATTTAACCATTTTATTGAATCAAATTACTTAATCAAGGTGCCTAGATTATATTAATACTTTCATTAAGTGAGATTACTAATCCATTTAGACACATTACTAATCCTAATCATAAAATCACTATTCATAATTTACTATTCATCAAAAATCAAGTTGATCTTATTAGACTCTAAATTTCGTAATGGACATAATTGTAGAAGACCATTTTTTTAATATCATTACAAATTTTTAATTATTTAAGGTTTACATAAGCATTTTTAAAAGATCATTTTTTTTGGTCGGAGTGGATACTCAAGAGGGGGGTGAATTGAGTTCCAATTAAAATTTCTGTTTAAAAATCATTCACTAAAATCCCCCAATTTAATATACAAATTGAAATGTAGTGAATTTGAATTAAAGAAAACATTCAGTTAGGTTCTCAAGGGATTTATTAATTCCTAGTTAATCTAATCAGAAGATCAGATTAGATTTTGAAACTAACATAATGATTTACAACTAATGCAAACACTTGCTAATTCAATTATCAGAGTAGCTTTGAAAATAGTTTAAGTTTTAAAAACACTTAGCAGCGGAATAAAAGGTTTTAGATAAAGCTAAATAAATCATAGAAGATATGGCCAAGAGGATCAGTCTCAAGCCGAGACTGAGTCCTCTCAACAATTTATATAAATTGGATCCACACCCTAGATCGGGGTTCACAACATTTTACAACTGTCTAGGTCAAGGACCTCGGCCACAGTTCTACGTGGGAAACAAAACAACAGCAAATAAAGCTATCCAGGTCACACAAGACCTCTACCACTATCCACAGTGGGAAATAAATGATGTAAGAAGTTTCAATGAGGATTTACAGATCCTCCAGTTATGGTTCAGGAGACAGTGTGTGTAAAAATTAAAATAGATGATACACACTGCTCGTAATGTAAATAATAAATCACTGAGAAAGATATAGAGTTTAGAATGGCTCTAGTGATTGTAGTGTAGCTCTGGACTCCTTCCAATTTGATCAGAAATGGTTCTGAGTCATCTTCTAGTTTTTTTCTGAAAAACAAAGTGTCGACTACATGACATCCAGGTTTAGAGATAGTGAAATGTAGTTGATGAAGCTCTTCAAAATCCTTGTAAATGTGTATGAGCTTCTATGTCTTCTTGATCGTGCATGTATATATCTCTAAGCTCTTCTTGTATGTTCTATTTCATATTTTATTCTATCTTCTATATATTCCTCGTGTATTGTGCATGTGTGTATAGAACATCGTCTTGTAGCAACAGGGACTTCTTCTATTTATGGAACGAGCTCCAGAAAAAGAAATGATTTCTTTTTCCAGGTATTAGGTATGGTTCCCTGACATACAACAACCTTCATTAAAAAAATGACAGAGCATTAAAATATACCTAATATAAACGTTGGTTAGATTAAATAAAGATAAATAAATTAAGGCAGCATCAGATTCTCTAGAACGGTAGCTTTGGATATCGGTAGCCTTGAGTAACGGTAGGATTTGTATCAATAGACTCTTGTGTAATGGTAGACTTTGTATTGGTATACTTCATGTCTATCGGTAGACTTAATGTACCGGTCACCTTTCGTGTAATGGTAGACTTCCTTCGGTAACTTTTCTGTAAGGGTAGGCTTGTCTGTATCGGTAGGCTTGATGTACCGGCAGGCTTGCATAATGGTAGACTTGTTGTACCAGTGACTTGTCTATATCGGTGACTTTCACATATCGGTAGGCTTTGCATAACGGTGACCTTCACATATCGGTAGCCTTTTCGTATTGGTAGGCTTGTTGTACCAGTGGACTTGACGTATCGGTAGCTTTGTTCTATAATGGTGACCACTTGTCTGTTTAAGCATTCTATTGGCAGAATGGGTTAAGTTAAAATATATATCTATTTAAAAACAGAATTCTCTTTAGATAATATAAATATTGTAATATATGAATATGTGCATGGTGTACATAAATAATGAAATATGTAATTAATCATTAATTAATATAGGAACTTGAACATAATTGAGATTACCAAAATATAATTGAGCATAATTAAAATATGATTGAGCATAGTTAAAATATGATTGAGCATAGTTGGGATTATCATAATATAATCGATCATAGTTGAGATTATCAAAATATAAGTTCAACTAATTCTTCCATTGGGCTCAACAATCACCCCCTTTTTGATAATCACAACTTATCACAACATATGACAAAGTATTAAAAAAATTAAGATAGTGTCAGCGGAAAAATTTCCTAGAAAAAACTTTGCAACAAAGTTCTCTTTTTTTCAAAAAACTGTAAAACATAGTTCTCAATTTTCTCCCCCTATCAATTGCACTTCTAGTTCCCATTTTCTCCCCCATTTTTCATTTATCTACCCCTTTTTGATTAACAAAAAGAAGGGTAGAATTAGAGAAAGACCAGAATGCACGGAAACATAAACATAGTAAAGTGGAGAATGTAAGAGTAATTTTCCATTAAAGTAAAAAAGGTAAAAATTGAGAAATTCATGATTACAAATATACAAGTGAATCCTATCAAAAACATCCAGAAACACTCAATCATCCTATTGAACAAGAGTCTTTCCCTTAGGATCAGAAGTGGGTGTAGGTTCAGATTGAATAGATGGCTTGGGAATAGCTGAAAGAACAACTGGAGGGTCAGCCACTGAAACTGTACCGGATCTGAAATTTGTTCTCTTCTGTGAGATCATAGGTGTCAAGATTCGAATAGCCTGAACTGGAGTCAACTGAGGTGTAATCTTAGAGGCAGAGGCAAGAAGGGAAGGAGGTACAATCACAGGTCTGGCATCCACATGCAAAAATGGTAGCAAGAGGTTCCTGAAATCCATAATAATACTGCCTCCTCTATCCATTGCTGACAAAAAATCATCTCGATTTTCAATGAATTTATCCAAGGCTGGAGTAAGCTCCTTGAGCTTACAAACCTGTTCTATGAAAGCTTGAGTCACTGGAGGCAACTTCATATTTTCCATCAAGATCTTCAAATGGATGGTCATTTGATGCTTTGTATAGAGTTTCCCAAAATAACCATCCACCTTATTTTCGATTGACTCTTGAGAAGTAGTAGCTTCCCGTAGGTGATCATGAACAAAACTACTGACTTCTCTTGTGGTAGAAAGGATCTGAGTATCTGAGGTGCCACTGGTACTAGACTTAGACAACTCTTTTTGGATAACAGTTCTCATCTGGTCAAGGTTCACAGTGGAGCTAGATGAGGGAAGGGGTTTAACTGAGAAAGCTACTGTATCCTTCAATGATTGTGTCAGATTACTAACCACCTTCTGAACAAGTTCATCTTGACTTTTTAAATGTTCTTTGGCTGATTTCTTAAAAGCCTCAAAAACTTCCACAAACTATTTGACTACCTCTGTGCTATATATGATATTAGTATTCACTTGGGTTTGAGAACTATTCATAGCATTCAATGAAGCAATCGATTGTCCTAGAGCCACCAGAGCTCCTGTCCAACTCTCAATTTGAGTATGGCATACATTAACTTCATCCATAATTCCTTTTACTGTACTAGAAACAACACATCCCAAAGATAGCTCTAGAGATTGCTCCACACTTCTCATTTCATCGACCAGTCTTTTCTTCGAATCTGCCACTGATTCTCTCAGTGGTTCATTCATTTCAGCCATTAAGGACTCAAGGTCCTCCTCAGTTGCCAAATTCTCAGCTATAGTAGGTAGGATAACTGATTCTCTTTGGGTATGGTCATCCTCATCAGAATATTTGTAGTTATGTCCAAGAACCATATATCCTGGATCTGATGTCAAACCTTCAATGTCATACAACACTGATAATGAACCAAGAGTCTCCCCCTTATTTAGAACATTCACTTGAGGAATCTCCTCTAACTGTTATACTCGAGGTAATTCTATAACTTCCTCTACAACTACAGCAGAATCAATAGCCATTTTCTCTGAGTCATCAATGACTCTCTCGTAAATAGATGCTACTTCTGCTTCCTGATCAGGCATTGTCCTGACTGTACTATCTATCAGAGGGCTCAAACTGAGCTCTTCTTTATCATTTTCCTCATCATTTGCTTCACCAGAAACCTCCTTCTCTTCATGAGCAATCTGATCTGACTCGTTTTACGCATCCTCTTCAGAGGTTTCTTTGAAATCAATCTGATATGCTTCTTCTTCTTCTTATGTAGTCTCAGTGTCATTGTCTTTTAGAATAGTTTCTCTCCTTGGTAGTTCTTTTGGAGGGCTAGCTGCTCCATAGGAAATATTTTGAGGCATAGGACTAGGAGGTAAATTAGGGTCTCCTCCTTCCTCAAATGATGTCTCTTCCTCCTCAGCTTCATCATCACTGTAGACCGGTTCTGGCTCACCTGGTCCAAGACTAGGATCCCTCACATCCTTTGTTCTAGAAGGGTGATCCATAGGGGTGTACTTGTCATAGATTTTCCATCATCATTAACACATGATTTCTTCCAAGGGTTCCAGATAACTTTCATAAACTTAAAAACAGTCTTAGTGAGGACAAATTTATCCTTAACTAAAACATTCTCATCTTGAGTTCCAGCTACCTTTTTTTCCTTCAACATAATAGAAATCAACTTAGAATAGAAAATTGCATTAGACTTAGACTTTGGTCTAGTCATCTCCTCAATCTAAATCATTAGCAGTCTTCATAAATTCACCATTACTCCATTCATTAATCGATACAACAAATAAATATCCTGAAATTTGAGGGTAGTAAAATCTCCTCCTCATGGATTAATCACATGCTGAATGAACAAGAAAAGTAGTTTGTCCTCCCCTGCCATCTCTGCAGCAATGACCTTTCTAGGAGTTCCATTTCCTGTTAATTCCAACAAGGAATCCTCATATTCAAAAAATTCACTAGCAGTAGGTATGGATTTTGAATAAAATCCATAATCACCACTATGAGGAACTTTAAGGTTATCATCCCATTAAACTGATGAAAACGAAAACGTTTGACCATTCACAAAAGAAATTATCATATTCTCCTCTTCTGATGTCTCAAAACAGACAAACTCATAAAAATCTTTTACCAGTGATGGATAATATGGTCCATTATTGTTCATGAAGCATTTGAGCCATCCTTTTTCTTATAGAACCTTTAGAATCAAGGAATTGCTTTCCAACAGCTATTCCGCACATAATTCCTTTTCCACTACAATTTATCGCTTCGATAAATGTGGATTCACATGATTCCTTCGAACAACATCACTACTACTTCCACTGGAACCATCATTGGTTACTTTCTACTTCTTATCTTGCGGCGCATCACTCCCTTCATCCACTGAGGGTCGCTTCACGCGGGCCATTTCAGATTCTGAGGCTTAGGGTTTTGCAAGCTTGAGAGGTTTAGGTAGGAGGGATTCAAACAGATGGGTTCACGGTGATTGAGTTATGTCAAGAGTCGGGTTTAATATCATTTAGGATTCACATATAAAATAAATCTTATATTAAAAATAAATGCAAAGACTCGGCCTTAATACGAAAATTTTAAAATAGCACGAGAGATGTACCCGTGAGATGTCCTTAAATGGTGAGGTCTAACCTAACGGTAAGGTTTATCCTAACGGTGAGGTTTATCCTAATGGTGAGGTTCATCCTAACGGTGAGGTTCATCTAACGGTGAGGTTCATCTAACGGCGAGGTTCATCCTAACGGTGAGGTTCATCTAACGGTGAGGTTCATCCTAACGGTGAGGTTCATCTAACGGTGAGGTTCATCTAACGGTGAGGTTCATCTAACGGTGAGGTTCATCTAATGGTGAGGTTCATCTAACGGTGAGTTTCATCCTAACGGTGAGGTTCATCTTATTGGTGAGGTTCATCCTAACGGGTTTTAAGAGTAATTTATCATTCCTAGTTCGTGTCTAATGAACCTTAATCTTTCTAAATTTAATGGATTAGTGAAAATATCAGCTAATTGGAGTTTAGTGCCTATAAATTCAAGAGTTATATCACCTCTTTGATAATGATCTCTTAGAAAGTGATGTCTAACATCAATGTGTTTGGTTCTAGAGTGAGACACAAGGTTCTTTGAGATGTTGATCGCACTAGTGTTGTCACAGTTAATTGAAACATGTTTAAACTCAAATCCATAGTCCAATAATGTGTGTTTCATCCATAGAATCGGTGCACAACAACTACCAGTAGCTATATACTCTATTTCAGTAGTAGATAATTCAATTGAGTTTTGTTTCTTACTACACCATGATACTAAGGACTTTCAACGCAAATGACATGTTCCAGATGTGCTCTTTATATCTAACTTGCATCCTGCAAAGTCATCATCTGAATAACTTATTAAATCAAATGATTGTTCTTTTGGGTAAAATAGTCCCAGATTGGAAGTATATTTAAGATATTTGAAAATCCTTTTAATAGCAATTAAGTGTGACTCTTTAGGGTTATCTTGAAATCTAGCACACATATATACACTAAACATAATATCAGGTCGAATAGAAGTAAGATAAAGTAATCTCCCAATCATACAACTATAATTAGTTTGATCTACTAGTTTACCAGTTTCATCAATATCCAATTTACAGGTGGTACTCATAGGTGTATCACTTCCCTTAATACTATCCAAACCAAAGCGTTTTAATAAATATTTAGTATATTTACATTGATTCAAAACAATACCATCTTTAGTTTGAATGATTTGAAATCCAAGAAAGTACATAAGCTCTCCCATTAAGCTCATTTCAAACTCATTTTGCATAACCCTTGAAAAATCAGTACATAATGAATTTTTAGAAGATCCAAAAATAATATCATCAACATATATTTGTACTATTAAAACATCTTTTGAAATTATTTTTATAAAAAGAGTGGGATCATCAATTCCTTTTGTAAATCCTTTTGAAATAAGAAAATTTGTAAGTCTTTCATACCAAGCTCTTGGAGCTTGTTTTAAACCATATAAAGTTTTAGAAAGTTTAAAAACCTGATTTTGAAAGTGATTATTTGAAAAACCAGGTGGTTTTTCTACAAAAACATATTCAACAATAAAACCATTTAGAAAATCGCTTTTCACATCCATTTGATATAACGTGAAATTCAGATGTGATGCAAAGGCAAGTAAGATACTAATTTCCTCTAATCTAGCTACAGGAGAAAAGGTTTCCTCATAGTCAATTCCTTCTTCTTGATTGTAACCTTGTGCAACTAGTCTAGCTTTGTTTCTAATGATATTTCCAGATTCATCAACTTTTTTTCTAAACACCCACTTTATGCCTATGGTTAAAGTCTCCTTAGGTCTTTCTACTAATTCCTAGACTTTATTTCTTTCAAATTGGTTTAGTTCTTCTTGCATAGACATTACCCAAAATTCATCATTGATAGCATCATTGATATTTTTAGGTTCTAACTATGAACGAAAAGCATGATGTTCAACCTGGTTTCTTAGATAATCTCTAGTCTGTGTTTCTCTATCTAGATTACCTACAACAGCATCTAAGGGATGGTTTTTCAGAATCCAAGTTTGTCTTGAAAAGGTTGGGCTAGAGAATTCAAGTTCATCAACAGGTTGGGGGTCAATAGAAGCATGATCTGGAAAATTTCTAGAACTGGATGTTTTAACTATAGGTCCACTATCTTTATCATTAAGGTTCAAAATAGAGAGATCATCTTCAAGATTTTCAAGATAGGTCTTAGGTTCATGTGGATCAGTTTCATCTAATTTGATGTGAACAGATTCCTCCACACATTTGGTTCTCTTATTGAAAACTCTATAGGCTTTACTAGAAATAGAGTATACTAGGAAAATTCTTTCATCACTCTTGGATGTAAACTTTTCAAGATTATCTTTAGTATTAAGAATAAATACTTTTCAACAAAAAAATATGAGGTAGTTAACCTTAGGTTTACTATGGTTTTACAACTCATAAGGGGTCTTCTTAACAACAGGTCTGATCAAGACTCTATTGATAATATAACAAGCTGTATTGACAGCTTCAGCCCAAAAATAAATAGGTAGGTCATGCTCATTGAGCATGGTTCTGGAAATTTCCTAAAGGGTTCTATTCCTCCTTTCAACTACACCATTTTGCTGAGGTGTCCTAGGGGCAGAGAAATTGTGACTATAGACATTGTGTGAGCAGTAGGATTCAAACTCATGATTTTCAAACTCACGACCATTATCACTTCTCAAGGTTTTAATCTTAAGTCCACTAAGGTTCTCTAAAGACTTGGAATATTTAACAAAGTAATAACAAGCTTCTCTTTTGTGATCTAGAAAATATACACAAGTATACCTAGAATAGTCATCTACTAGAACATAGAGATAGTGCTTCCCATTTAAACTAGAAACTCTAGAAGGTCCAAACAAACCCATGCGAACCAACTCAAGAGGTTGTGAAGTTGAAACTTATTTCTTTTATTTGAATGAAACTTTATGTTGCTTTCCCTTTTTATAGGGATTACAAACTTTATCTGCTGGGAATTCAAGTTTTGGTAGGTCTCTAACTAAGTTTTTCCTAGTAATTTTTCTAACTGAATGTACATTGCAGTGTCCTAATCATCTGTTCCAAAGCCAAGACTCTTTATGAAAAGCATTTAAACAAGTAATATTTTCATAGCTAAAGAATTTAAATCAACATCATAGACATTTTCATTTCGCAGGGTAAAAAACACTAAAGCATTTTTAGAATTAAAAACATTGCAAGAATCATTTTAAAATTTAACATTGAAACCATCATCACATAACTGAGAAATAATTAGTAAATTATATTTAAGTCCATCAAAAAATAAAACTTTAGAAATTAATAATAAGTCAGTGTTACCAATCTGGCGTAAGCTGATGATTTTCCCATTATAATTATCACCAAAAGTGACAAAACCTCCATCAACTCTGACTACGATTTTAAAGCATGAGAAGTCTCCTGACATATGTCTTGAACATCCATTGTCCATGTACCAACTCTTCCCACAGGATATCTTTAAGCAGGTTCCCTACAAAACATATTTAGATAGAAAATGATTTTGGTACCCAGATTTTCTTGGGTCCGGACAGGTTAGCCAATAAAACATTAGGTACCCAAATTTGTCTTATGGGTTTCATAAGGTTTTCAGAATCAATAGATTTAGATAGATAAACCTTATTATATCCATAACTATGAATATAACTAGTTGAATCATATGAACTTCCAGAACGATAACAATCTACATTCTGTCCAGATTTAGGAATAAATCTAGTTTTGGTAATTTTTCTTTGTCCAGGTTGGTATCCTATACCAGCAGTATATCTAGGTGCAATCTGCTTACCTAGAATTTGACTAAGAGTATCTTTTCCATTTGTGAACTTTTCTAAATCCTTCCTATGTTTCTCATTTTACAATTTTAGTTCAGTGTTTTCTTTATGTTACTAAGCATTGTTTTCTATTTCTATGTCATGATCAGATTTATGTTTAACAGTTAAAGCATACTATTTATTTAAACCTTTGTATTTGTCTTTCAGCTCATTACAGGTTTCTTCCAATATATCACAGTATTCAAACAATTCAGATTTTGACATATTTTCAGAATCATAATTATCTCCAGAATAATAAGAATTTAAAGAAGGAGTTTCAGATGTTACCTCAGAGGTGTTTGTCATAAAACACATGTTTGCCTTATTTCTGATTTCAGTTTCAGAAGCATCAGATTCACTGGAGATATCCTCAGAAGCACTCCAAGTATCCTTCGTGGATTTCTTATACTTATTATCCTTATACTCATACTTCTTTTTTATTGCAGCTTTGGACAGTCTGCTTCTATATGTCCTTTTCTTTTGCATTCATAGCAGACAACTTCATTTGATTTGTCAGATTTCTTGCAGTCCTTTTTCCAGTGTCCCTTATTGTCATAATTACCTTTGTAATTTGATTTTCTGAAAAACTTATTTTTCCTAAAAAACTTCCTAAATCTTCTAGCTATGTGATCCATTTCTGCATCACTATCAGATGCACTGTCACTTTCCTCACAACTTGAGCTATCACTTACAGTTTGATGTTTCTCCTTATCCTTATTCTTTGAAGTAGATGTCTTGAAGGCAACTGACTTCCTTTTTGGTCCATCTTCTTCTTCTTTGTTTACCTTGAGTTATTCTTCATACATCATCAGCTTACCAATAAGTTCCTTAACTGGCATTTCACCAATATCACAAGATTCTCTGATTGAAACAGAAGTGCCCCTCCATCTTTCAGGTAGGAATATCAAAATTCTCATGATCTTCTCCTTTTATGGAACACCCTTTCCTAGTGAGATCATTGTGTTAACAATTTCGTTAAGCCTGAGTTACATATCAGAAACGGGTTCATCAGGCTTCATCTTAAAATTATCATATTTAATAGTATAGGTGTTCAATCTCATTTCCTTAACGTTAGTTGTTCCTTCATGAGAAACACTTAATGTATCCCAAATGTCATGTGTAGTCTTACAAGAAGATATTCTATTAAATTCATCATCTCCTAAATCACAATACATAACATTTATAGCTTTGTAATTATTATTGTAGGCTGTCTTAGTAGCTTCGATCCAAGTAGATCTAACAGTAGTAGTAATTTTATATTCTGTTTCTATGGTAGTCCAGATATCAAAACCCATGATTTCTAAATGAATTTTCATCTTAATTTTCCACTGAGTATAGTTGTTTCCATTGAAAAAATGTGGTCTATTATTAGAAACACCTTCAAGTCTATTATCCATGATAACTATGTTAAAATAAAAATTTTAAAGAGATAAAAATTTAGAAATAACAGAAATTTTAAGAACGTTAAAATACAAGCAAAATCACAGTTGAAAAATAGAGTACTTAAAAAAATATTTTAAATACCTATGATATCAAATGTTGGTCGGAGTGGACACTCCAGAGGGGGGTAAATTGAGTTCCAATTAAAATTTCTGTTTAAAAATCATTCACTAAAATCCCCAAATTTAATATAAAAATTGAATTTTAGTGAATTTGAATTAAAGAAAACTTTCAGTTAGGTTCTCAAGGGATTGATTAATTCCCAATTAATCTAATCAGAAGATCAGATTAGCTATTGAAACTAACCTAATGATTTACAACTAATTCAAACACTTGCTAATTCAATTATCAGAGTAGCTTTGAAAACAGTTTAAGTTTTAAAAGCACTTAGCAGCAGAATAAAAGGTTTTAGATAAAACTAAATAAATCCCATCAGATATGACCAAGAGGTTCAGTCTGAAGACGAGACTTAGTCCTCTCAAAAATTTATATAAATTAGATCCACACCCAAGATCGGGGTTCACAACAGTTTACAACAGTCCAGGTCAAGGACCTCTGCCACAGTTCTACGTGGGAAACAAACCAACAGAAAATACAGTTGTCCAGGTCACACACGACCTCTACCACTATCCACAGTGGTAAATAAACGATGTAAAGAGTTTGAATGAGGATTTACAGATACTAAAGTTATGGTTCAGGAGACAATGTGTGTAAAAATTAAAATAGATGATTCACACTGCTCGTAATGTAAATAATAAATCACTGAGCAAGATATAGAGATTAGAATGGATTTAGTGATTGCAGTGTAACTCTGGACTCCTTAGAATTTGATAAGAAATGGTTCTGAGTCCTCTTCTGGTTTTTGTCTGAAAAATAGAGTGCCGTCTACTTGATATCCAGGTTCAGAGATAGTGAAATGTAGTCGATGAATCTCTTCAAAATCCTCGTGAATGTGTATGAGCTTCTGTGTATTCTTGATTGTGCATGTATAACTCTCTGAGCTCTTGTATGTTCTTCTTCGTGTTTTCTTATATCTTATGTATATTCCTCGTGTATTCTGCATGTGTGTATAGAACGTTTTCTTGTAACAATAAGGACTTCTTCTATTTATGGCACGAGCTCTGGAAAAAGAAATGATTTCTTTTTCCAGGTATGAGGTAAGGTTCCCTAACATCCAACAACATTCATTAAATAAATGACCGAGCATTAAAATATACCTAATATGACAATTAGTTAGATTAAATAAAGATAAATAAATTAAGGCAGCCTTGAATTCTTTAGAACGGTAGCTTTGGATTTCGGTAGCCTTGAGTAACGGTAGGCTTTGTATCGGTAGACTCTTGTGTAACGGTAGCCTTTCTAATGGTAGACGGCATGTCTGCTGGTAGACTTAATGTACCGGTGACATTTTGTGTAACGGTAGACTACCTTCGGTAACATTTCTGTAATGGTAGGCTTATCTGTATCGGTAGGCTTGATGTACCGGCAGGCTTTAATAATAGCGGACTTATTGTACCGGTGACTTGTCTGTATCGATGACTTTCACATATCGGTAGGCATTGCATAATGGTGACCTTCACATATCGGTAGCCTTTTTGTATTGGTAGCCTTTTCGTATAGGTAGCCTTTTCGTATCGGTAGGCTTGTTGTACCAGTGGACTTGACGTATCGGTACCTTTGTTCAATAATGGTGACCACTTGTGTGTTTATGCATTCTATTGGCAGAATGGGTCAAGTTAGAATATATATCCATTTAGAAACCAAATTCTCTAAAGATAATATAAATATGGTAATATATGAATATGTTCATGGTGTACATAAATAATGAAATAAGTATTTAATCATTAATTAATATCGGAACTTGAACAAAATTGAGATTATCAAAATATAATTGAGTATAATTAAAATATGATTGAGCATAGTTAAAATATGATTGAGCATAGTTGGGATTATCATAATATAATCGAGCATAGTTGGGATTATCAAAATATAAGTTCAACTAATTCTCCCAGAGGGCTC
Organism: Viscum album; assembly: GCA_963277665.1. Taxonomy (NCBI): domain Eukaryota; kingdom Viridiplantae; phylum Streptophyta; class Magnoliopsida; order Santalales; family Viscaceae; genus Viscum; species Viscum album. The sequence goes on along the minus strand of OY728153.1, from coordinate 602,292,947 downwards.
AACACTTCTTCAAAAATTCATCATAAATATGAATACTATATTTATCTGGTCATTTGAAAATTCATAAACTTCATCATAAGAAGAAATCCCAATTTTTATTTAAAACAAGGGATTACACAAGGCAGTTATGGTCTCATTACATAGCCCCTTATCACACCAGCATAGGACCTCAGTGTAAGGTGCGCTAAGGTGAGAGAATCCGAGGGAGGCTTGGCCAACATCGCATGAGTAGTAATTTCTATCAGTTTGAACTTCTCGCAAAGGCGATTCATTTCTATCTTCACACGATGAAGTTCGGCTTGGGTTTGGTCCAGAGCAAAGCCCAGTGTTGCTACCTCCTTCCCAAGTTATGTTAGATGGGCTTCGATCAGTCCAAGACTACTGGGTGAGGCCATCAAATCTTCATTCTATAATAATTAACCAAGATTACTTGTATTTAGAGACAATAATCAAAATGTTTAGTTTACAGCAGTCATATTGACCAATGGTCATACAACAGTCAAAGCCCAACGGTCTCATTTTAATTATACTCATGTTATCAAATGAAACATTTTTGTTGATTATAAAAATAAAATAAAATAACACATAAATTAGGAAACAATATTTATTCGAAATTTCGGGTCGTTAAAATCTTCCCCCCTTAAGAAATTTCTTCCTCGCAATTTTTTAAATTGGGTTTTGAAATTTCATTGAAAGTCCCACATCGGAAAAGGAGTCAGTAAAAATATTACTTTAAAAGAAAGAAAGGGAAGTACAAAGGTCACTGGAGTTAACCCACACTAGGATTCCATGTAGGAAAACATGGACATAGAGGAGAAAACAAAGGGTCAAGTTCTGAGAAAGAGTGATAGAAAACATGATTAGGAGAAAGTTAACCATAAGAAAACCCCAAACTTATGATGTGTGTAAACGGTCTTTGATTACCTAGTAGGAAACGTAAACCAACAACATTTTTGTTTTACATTCATTTTCATAATTTTGAGGAATTCATTTACTACATAGAATAGAAACATAAGAAAATATAACTACCTTCAAGTAGAGTTTCATCCTTTAATAAGTCTCTACCAAAACTAATCTTTTCTCCAAATGATGAGAATTCAAAAACACTTGGTCCCATCAAAAGCACAAGAATCATCTTCTAGAGAATCACATAATTGACAAAAGATTATCTATCTATTTCTTCTATCTTTAAACATTATCCCAAAAACAGAAAGTGTAAGGTAAAACAACTCTTCTAAAAGTTATAATCCCATAATAATGGAAATTACTTTTAAATCTTCAATGTTCCATGGTACTACTCAAAGTTCATCATAGACCAGTCCATAAATAACAGTCCATAAAATTCCTCAAAATAAACCAAACTAATATTGAAACCCAAATACAAGAAGGATTTGATAACATAGTCTTCCAAAATAAACATCATTGTTCATCTCCAAACAACATCAACCACTCTTAACATCTTATAAAAAAAGTATCTAACCTAAACATATTTTACCCAAGATAGGTTAATTATTCCCATAAGTAACCTAAATTACTATAATTCCACATTAAATTCATCGATTCTTCAAAATATAAGTCAACCTTACTCCACAATGAAAATACCATAGTAATCTATTTACGTCGATCATATAGGGTCCCCAAAATAGTGAACGTCTTCCAAAATAATATTCATCTTTTAATCCCCTAATCATCTCTGTCATTTTAATATGGAAATCGTCTCATTTCCTATCACATTGGTTGTTGGGACATGTTCTTCCATTTCCAACCATTAACTAAGAAGAGAAAGTATAATTAGGGGCTTAATTACATAGCCAATAATCAGGAAAAGAACTTAATGCATATAAGGATAACTTGTAGAAGAAAAGTATACCCTAACTTGTGATCCCCTAGGTTCCCATCTAGGTTATCCATGATCATATATTATTATGTGAATATTTATTTTATTTTATCTTTGTTCCTTTAACAATAGTTCATACTAAGCTTATGAATTTAACAAAGCATATCCACTGGGAGTTTCGTAACCAAGAGTGCAGCAAGGCTCGTTGTCATGTACCAGTTCCCATTTGAGTCTAGCTAAAAGCGGTGTTTTCGGGTTTTACCCCTATGTACAACTGTGCCAGATCCACCTCTACCTGCTCGTATCCAGATAGAGATGTATTTTCTTGGCAACCCATTACTCAATACTCACCAAAATACTAGGAAGATTTCCTATATATAAACTTATCTATAGGCTTCTTCCTAATGTTTTAATATCCTATTTTCCACAAATAACTAAACCATCCTTTGATTAAAACTATAGCATCCCGCCTTTTTGTCACATAAACTTTCATTACATTATACAAAACTGAGGATCTTTATGGTTTAGTGTCTTGGAAACCAGAAACATAATACATGAAACAAAAAGAAACATTCTTCTTAAACACTTGAAATACTTCTCCTTATGTTCATCCTAGGTTCATTACTGCATCTCACAACCTGGGTACATACATCAAAAGAAAGGGTGAGCAGAAGGCCCAGTAAAGGAAACATGGGAAAACATTTAACAAGTGAACTTGAGATACATCAATAAAGTCATGAAAAATAACTTTAAGGAATGTAAAAGAAATAATGAGGCATATCATAATAAAAAAAACATTTTTCATAACATGGAGATGTGGCTACAACATTTAATATTGACAATCATTTCGTTTCACCAAGGTCCATCCCCAAGGTGTCATTAAAAATTACCAAGGTTATTCACCAAGGTATCAGTCTAAAAGGTCATCTCTAGAGATTAAGTCTTTACCTAATGCATTGGAGCGCTCTCTGGGCGCACCCTTGACATGTATTTATTATCATGTAAGCCAAATATATCATCATCTATAATTTCATAAACAACCCATATAGCATAAAAAATGTGTTTCATTTCATAATCATAATGTTTTAAAAACTGCTTTAAAGACATGATCTTTATGTCACTTTAAACCCACGGAAAGGGAAAACGGGTTTCATATAGGTAAATCCTAGAATATGAAATAGAAAACTTTTATATATATGTTAATAACCCTATAAAAATAAGAGATTTGAGTATTCACTAAAAAACATAAAATAATTTTGAGAAAAAGAGAGAGACAATTTGAGACGAAAATTCTTCAGCATAACAGCTACGTTAAAGGGTTTTAGAAAATGTTGAAAAGAGAGGGTACATGGGTCACCCACTCATAAATAATCTATAAAAATAGTATAGGGACATAATATAAAGGATATGAATCATGGTAATGAAATTTTAAGGACATACCATTTGAAATGAAAAACATTGAAGTAAGACAAAAATAAGATTTCTCTTATAAAAATTCGGCTGCCTAACAGCGTCACATAAAACTTCCAAAAATGGATTGACAAGATCAAATAGGGTCTCTCATCATATGAACATAAATGATCAGAATGATAGATATATAGATCATACCCCAACCTAATGAAAATGAACTTGAAATACTTGACCAGAAAATATAACTTGAAAAAGAGAAGGGTGAACGAATCCCTTAAAAATTCGGCAGCCTAACGGCGTCACTTAAACATCAAAAAAATGAATTGACGAGATCAAATAGGGTCTCTCATCATATGAACATAAAATATCAGTATGATAGATATAGATATCATACCCCAAAATAATAAAAAGAAACTTTAAATACTTGATAAGAAAATAGAACTTTGAAAAATGAGAAGGGTGAAAGAATCCCTTAAAAATTAAGCAGCCTAACGGCGTCACTTAAACATTCATAAAACGAAATGATGAGAGTAAGAAGGGATCTATAATAATATAAACATGAAAATGTCAGTAAGAGGAATATAAAGGAACATCCTCTCACATAAGAACATGGAGCATAAAAGGAATGACATAAAAGAGATTACTTGAAAAGAAAGAGAGAGGCCAGATCCCTTACCTTAAAATATAACTCTTAAAACCCAATGGTTGGGATCTTTAGGGCTTGGGGGCACCTTGGAAGGACTCCATGGGAGGTAATTATACCAGAAAACTTTTGGGGGAGAGTGGGGAGTCGAAATGGATGAGAGGATGGCTTGGTATTTATAGGGAAAGTGAGGGGACAAGGAATTAATGGCCAAGGGACACCTCAAAAGTGGTTTCTCAAAAGCATGGGCTCTCCCATGGTATTTCCCATCGAGTTAGGACACATGGGTCCCCCAAACAATAATTCAACACCTTTGGTAGCCCAACCCATAAACTATCTCATGACATCATCATGACACATTTATGATGTCATTAAATATATCGAAACCCTAAAACTGTATTTTTACTATTCACCGAAAATTCAACTTTCTCAGAAAAATCCCAAAATTTCACCTTAACCAAATATCAATGCTCTGATTTGAAAAATGAACTCCATTTTATAAAAATAATTTTCTAAATATTTTCAATTTATTTTTTTAAATAAATACACTATTCACCGAAAATTACTTTTTTTCAGAAAAATCCCCAAAAATTACCATAACATAATATCGATGCTATGAGTTCAAAAATAAATTCCATTTTATAAATATAATTTTATAATTAATTTTAATTTAATTTTTAAATAAAAAACAGTATTCACCCAAAAAAACTAATACTTGAATAATAATTTATGAAATCGTTATTTAACCATTTTATTGAATCACATTACTTAATCAAGGTGCCTAGATTATATTAATACATTATTTAAGTGAGATTACTAATACATTTGAAACCATTACTAATCCTAATCATAAAATCATTATTCATAATTTACTATTAATCAAAAATCAAGTTAGTCTTATTAGACTCTAAATTTAATACTGGACATAATTGTAGAAGACCATTTTTTGAATATCATTACACATTTTTAATTATTTAAGGTTTATATAAACATTTTTAAAATATCATTTTTCTAAAATTCATTAAAAATATGCATACTATATTTATCCGGTCATTTGAAAATTCATAAACTTCATCATAAGAATAAATCCCAATTTTTATTTAAAACAAGGGATTACACAAGGTAGTTACGGTCTCCTTACATAACCCTTTATCACACCAGCATAAGACCTAAGTGTAAGGTGCTCTAAGGTGAGAGAATCTGAGGGAGGCTCGACCAACATCGCACAAGTAGTAATTTCTATCAGTTTGAACTTCTCACAAAGGTGATTCCGTTCTAGCTTCACATGATGATGTTCAGCTTGGGTTTGGACCAGAGCAAAGCCTAGTGGTGCTACCTGCTTCCCAAGTTCTGTTAGATGGGCTTCGATCGGTCCAATACTACTGGGTGAGGCCATCGAATCTTCTTTCTATAATAATTAACCAATATTACTTGTATTTAAAGATAATAATCGAAACGTTTAGTTTACAGGAGTCATATTGACCAATGGTCATATAACAGTCAAAACCCAACAGTCTCATTTTAATTACACTCATGTTATCAAATGAAACATTTTTGTTGAGTATAAAAATAAAATAAAATAACACATAAAATTAGGAAATGAGATTTATTCAAAATTTCGGGTCGTTACACTGCCCCTCGTCAGTGATACCTAGCGCGAAAGCCTCTCCCATGCCCACCACACTGGGTACGGAGTTCCTCCTCCTACCTCCGACCATCGATGTGAAGACATTGCCCATCCAGTCCCTCTCCAGCATAAGGATCCTCTCTATGTTCTCTCCGTAGCTAGAAAAGGTCCTCCTCGCCCTGGAAACCTGAGGGGTGAAGGTCAACCTCGCTCCACCGACACCAAGCATGGAGGTCCTCCCCATGCCCCCGCCGGTTTCAACGAAAGTTCTTCCCTCATAGGTGTTGTTCATGGAGGTCCTCCCCATGTCCCCTTTGACATTTTTCCTGGTTCCCCTCGTACCCTAGCTGTCTCAAGCGGATGTCCTCTCTACCCTGGAACCAGCGCGACCCCGAGACTACATGTCTGGAATCAACCTTGTCTCGAAGATCCATCTAGGGGCAGGAGGGTGGGTCGTCGCCACCACAAAAAGAATCACAGGAAGGTACAGACAGAGATCAAACCGGCCCGCTTCTCAGGTTCTGAAGCAGAATGTGACTCATCAATGGAACCCTCCCCTCGTCCCTCCATGTCAAGGATCAGGGCAGGAACAAGGCGCTTCAGCCTTATCCTTTCAGAATGCGAAGTCCACCGGATTCCTTCCACTCTTTGTAGGTAGAAATAGGAGGAGAAAAGTTTGGGACTCCCATAGGTTCTGACCGTGCAGTCACCACCTTCGTTGCCAGAAGTGCCATCTACCTCGACCAGAGATCACAGAGAGTTATTTTGGTGAAAGATGGAAGTTTAGAAACAGTGTTATCCATCACTGGTAAACACGATCCTTGCACCAGTAGTAGTGTCTATCATCCCGTTGTATCGTGACATGGTGGCCAGGCCACCGCACTCTTCGGAGGATGGCCTGGAATTCAGCGGCCAGTCGGCTCGTTCGCTATATTCTCAACCACCCAGTATACTATCCCAGTGGTCCGCCTCAGTACTGCTACTGTTTCCTCAGCCACCTCTATTTGAAGAGTGGGGCAATATGGGGCCAGACCCTGAATCGAAGCCCAGGAGTTTCTGGGACATTCTTGCGGTAGATCAATTCCCATAGAAGTTCTAGCCTATGGTAGCATCGAACTTTTGTGCACCGAAATCCCTCACCCCAGAGGAATTAGAGTTCTTCCATCGAACCCTATGGATGACGCACTTCTGTCTTTGCTATTATTAGGTGGCTTACCCAAGGGGCCCAGTGCACTTTGAGGAAATCGGCGAGCAATGCATCTGGTCTATTTGACCTCACTCCCTGTGGCCCAGCGCCCTGAGTCACCAGATCGCTAGAGCGCCTTCCAAAAAAAATGCGTTCATAGTTTCAAGGTACTCCAAAAAAATAATCAGGGAAGCTACCCCCCACGTGCAAGTCCATGGCTAGGGACAGTATGTCGCCCTCCACTACAGTTCTATCTGGCGGCAGCCCGATTCATTATGCAACATTGAGGACATGCTACCAAGAAGTGTTGTGGTCCACCTGGCTGACATAGTAGAAAAGTAGGAAGATATGGAGTTTCTTGCTGAAGACTTACCCCCTAAGGGTGTACCACCCTTGTTGGACCCATCAAGGAGGATTACTCGTCACCAGAGGAACCTTCTAGGCCTCCATGTTCCCACCGAGTTCCCGGTACTCAGTTGGAATGCCGGTAAGGGTAAAGAAAATGTTAGAGATGTCAAGAAATCCTACCAGTCTGCCTTAGTGCAGAAGACGAACGAAGAACCTGAGAAGTTCGCGTTGCGCAAACAGATCACTAAAGAGAAGAGGCTGGTCAATGAAATCCTGGCTGAACGCACTATAGAGCAGTGACCCGACTATGGTGATCCCAAGCCGGGGATGTAGGGGAAGGAACAACTTCCCCTGGAATGATGCCTCCGGGAAACCCTCATCATGATACTCCCACAGATAGGACTGAAACCGGAACTCATGACAAGAGGGTGTGATACATCTTGCCAAACCCTCCTGAACAACGAGGCAATCCGAGGAATCTAGCTCAGGTTCCCCAGCTTCCCTGTGAGTTGTTCCTCCAGTCGCTCTACGGTCCATTGAAGCTATCTACTGTGTAGAAGAGCCTGGTAATTCACTCATGTTTAGGGATCCCTTTCAAGACAGGGACCCCCACCAGGATGATCCTATGGCGGCACTCATCGCCCGCCTCGAGGCATTGGAAACGCAGCAGGTGGCAGTCCCACCAGATGGAAAGCCATATCCCGCATGGGTGGATAATATGCCTACACCTTTGAGTTTTGGGAATCCCACTTTCTAGCCCTTTAACAGGATAGGGTACCCTCCGCAGCACCTAGCCAACTTTTCCTCCAGGTGTGGCCCCATGTTGGGGACCCCAGCACAACAGTAATCCTACACGCTCTGATGCTTTATGCAGACGTTGGAGGGCCCTACATTTGTCTGGTACATCTAGCTCCCTATTGGATCAGTGACCGGCTGGGAGGATCTCCACTGGAAATTCCTATACCAGTTCATCTCCAACACATAGAATACTAGCATCATAGATCTCTTCAAGTGCAAACAAAGGCTTAATGAGAGAGTTGCGGACTTCATCGCCCGATGGAAGGGGCTCACATACTCCCTTGACATGCCACTGACTTAGGAGAAATTGCCGACGATGTACATTGGTAATGTTAAAATAGAACTGGTTCCTTCCATGATCATCCAAAACTACCCTGGAGGGTTCTGGGACTTCTCATATAAGGACCAGTGCCTTGAGGAAGCTTTGCAACATGCTAGTCAGGCGCGGCTACTGCCCCCTGTGATCCCAGCAAGGATGGCTTCCAGAGCCGAGCCCGCTGTGGGGGCCCAAATATAAGCCCCCAGGAAGCTATAATTGCATCTAGTAGCACCGGCTCCATAACCTCGTAGAGGGATGCCACCTCAGGCACATCCTCATTCCCAGCAGTGACCGCCTCAGAATCGGCAGGTTCCCCCATGCAATGCGCCACCACCACCAAGGCGGGACAATCAGGCTCCACCTCCTCGGCATGCCCCTTTGGCCACTCGTTAGGGAAAGGCATGGAAAGACCCGTATCCGAAAAAAAGGCACCAAACATACTCATTAAATAAGGATTAGGTCCCCAGTTACTTCCAAAGTGCCCTAGAGCAGGGGATTATGCACTTACCCGAGTGTATAAGGCCGACAGAGGCAAATATCACCGATCGCCCAAACTACTGCCCCTATCATTGGATCCTGGGGAACACCCTCAAGCAGTGTTATGTGTTTAAATATTGGATCCAAGACTAGGTCGATAATAACATAGTCAAGTTGGGCCCGGCCCTAACACAAGTGACGAGTTTCTTTGTCATGTCATAAAGTGGTAGAGATGACAAAGATGACTTGCAGCAGGTTCCTAGCCGCGGGTCTCATAAGTACGAAAACTAGATGGCTCATAAAACCATCGCTCCCACCCATGGTATTATTAGGGAAGATATGAATCAGTCGGATCCTTTAGAAGATGCGACCAGTACCTCTGTGTCGTCATCTCAGCCGGCCTCTTCCCAGAAGGGAAAGCAATGGCGGCATAAGGAGAAGCAACACGCTCCACCACTGTTGTCACCATCCCATAGTCTCGGTGATTTCATGCCCCCTGGGATGGGGATCCCTCCCAAAATCTGCCCAGTGGTGGATTATTAATCAAGCGACAGTCAGGGGTATGATTCGGTTAATACCATGGAGCTGGTAAGTCCCTATATGACTCCCTATGAGGGGGAACGCTAGGAGAACCTTCCCAATGTCCCGGATGACGTCAACGTCAGCAGAGCCATGACTACATGGGTCATCGGGGTGCATTAGCTGGCACCTCTGGCTAGACCGTGCATGCTACTAAAACCATACAGTAGGCCCAGCGCAAAGCCCAACATGCACAACCTCCTCATCTGGTGCGCTCAGATCTACCTCTACCACTGTTTGTGCTACAAGATCAGGCAGAGCTGCCTCAGTCGTACTACGGCCAGTCTTTCCCTACTACAAGCCAATCTCAGTTGTCCAGTCCTTATATGGCAGCTACTCTCCGGGCCTTTAATAGTGAGCAATGGTATGTACCCAGTACCAGCCAGTCGTCGATCCTACCGGCATGGCCCACCATGTCTCCAATTGTAGAGCAGCCTCTTGTAAGCAGAAGCTCGCATCTGGCCTGGAAGTATGATTTTTGGAAGCACTTTGCTGACATTACATCAAGTATTTCTATCCTTGGGGCTCTCTGCCTGTTGTCTGGAATGCATGAGGTGCTTGACGAGGCCCTAAAGTGCCCCCTCCAGTTTGAGATGGAGGTAGCAGCTACAGAAGCCTTCCATGCTGAGGCAATTGAGAACGCGGAATATGAGGCAGTTATCTCAATCTCTGGTAAAGAAGAAGACCCTCCCATACAGGGGAACATTCATCCATTGTACATCATTGGCTAGTTCAATGGCATGGAAGTCCTCCACTGTCTTGTTGACACGGGCTTTGGAATTAACCTAATCCTAACATGGACACAACAAAATATGGGTTTTTCTAAGGATTATCTAACTCCTTCCACCCTCAGAATCCAGGGATACGATAGGACTATGCAGACCCTGGTTGGTAAGATCCGTTTGAAGACCCAGTTTGGTGGCCTTGTTTCCAATACCGAATTCATGGTCATCTCCCAGGACACTGCATATAATGCATTGATGGGCATGCCATGACTCCATCTTCATGCTACAGTCCCTTCGTCGTATCAAAAATACCTCAAATACTCCCTCAATGGTCGAGTAGGCGTGATCCAAGGAGATGCATCTCCTTTTGTCTCTTGTGAAGCCCGCTATCTGGATGCTGACTATTATAAGAGAAAGGATATTCAAATTTGGGAAAGTGAGGATGAACCCACCAAGGTCACAAGTGATCCCTGGGTAGGTCTGGATGACACCCACATCTTTTTGATCCATCGTTTGGAGGCCACGACCCCCGAAATGGGGCAATTCTTTGTCATTTCAAGTACGAGAGGAAGGCATATTCCTAGGTCCAAGAGACGGTGTAAAATCACCTCGTACTACTACACCAACCAGGATCAGGTGATCCAGGAACCTCCTACCCCTGTACGGTATCAGGATGTCATGCTCATGGAAACAGCAGTAAGTCATACGTGTCTCTTCTGCCAGGCTGGAATCAACCGTCTCAAGCCGACGCGCCACTACTGCATTGATTTCATCAAGCGTGGCCCCTTGGGCCGAAGACTGGATGTGATTGGATCAACTGCCTTCATCACTATGGTGTCAATGGCACATGAGTCTCCTGATGTGATGACCACTGCCGATCAGGCCGGCACCAGCCTCCCATCAGAGTCTGGTGGCTTGGAAATGACTCCCCTCACGGAAGATCCCTCCACAGGTGGAGAAGACGATCTAGAGGATGCTCCCCCCACCTTTGAAGAAGGCATCTCTACCACAGTCGATGAACTGGTACAGGTGAACGTTGGTAGTGAGGTAGACCTGAGACCCACATTGATCAGCGTCGCCATGTTCCTCAAGGAGCAGTAGCGGAATGTAAACTTCCTCAAGAAGAACCGATATGTGTTTGCCTAGAGTTACAATGAGATGCCAGGACTAGATCCTCTGGTAGTCATCCACCACCTTGGCCTCCCGACAAACCATCACAGGTTCAAGAAGCCTCCAAGAAAGATGCACCCTTCCCATGGATCCATGGTTGAGGCCAAAGTTGACAAGATTATCAAAGCCAACTTCATTAAGGAGGTATATTACCCCATGTGGCTAGCCAACATTGTGCCAGTCCGGATGAAAAACGGACAAATCAGAGTCTGTATCGACTTTTGCGATCTCAATCGCCACTTTTCAAAGGATGATTTTCCCCTTCTAGTGACAAAGTTGTTGATTGACTCCACGGCTGGGTTCCAATCCCTCTCCTTTGTGGATGGGTATTATGGGTACAACTAGATCCGGATGGCCCCTGAAGATGAGGAGTTCACTACTTTTAGGGCTCCCCAAGGTACATTCTATTACCAGGTTATGCCCTTAGGCCTAAAAAATGTAGGTTCCACCTATCAGCGGGCCATGCACCGCATATTCAAGCCGATTCTCGGGACATTGGTGGAGTGCTATGTGGACGACTTGGTGGTCAAATCATGTCAGCTTCAGGACCTTCTCAAGGAAATTGAAAAATTGTTCTGTTTCCTCCATTCCCACCACCTAAAGATGAACCTGTTGTACTGTGCCTCCGGGGTCACCTATGGGAAGTTTCTTGGCTTTGTTGTCAGATACCAAGGCATCAAGATCGACCTAGAGAACTTAAAAGGAATCCTCTAAATGCCTCCCCCGAGTAATATTCGAGAGCTTCAAAGTCACCAAGGCCACTTAGCCTACACACGCCGATTCATTGCGAATCTGGCTGGTAGGTGTAAGACCTTTTCCCTGATCATGAAGAAATGATCCTGCTATGAATGGGATGAAGATTTTTGGGCCTCCATTGAGGAAATCAAGTAGTATCTGATCTATCCTCTAGTACTGATTCCACCTGTTTCCAGAAAGACACTGTTCCGTTATGTGACTGCTCTAGAACGGTCTCTCTATGCCCTATTCACCCAGAAGAACAATGAGGGGATAAAGAACAACCTCTACTACCTCATTCTCATGCTCCTTGATATAGAGTCTAGATACTCCACCATCAAAGAGAGATGCCTTGCACTCATGTTTTCCGTAGATAAATTGCGGCATTACCTGAAGCACTACAATGTACATTTGGTCTCTCGGGTAGACCCAGTAATGTACATTCAAAACCACCCCTTGTTGACTGGCCGACTAGCACGGTGGGTGGTGATCCTCCAAAAGTTCGACATCAGGTCCATGCCTCAAAAGGCTATCAAAGGACATGCATTGGTAGACTTCTTAGCTTCCCATCAAACCTCTGCAGATCAATACCTGGACCTTTATTTTCCTGATGAGGCAATCCTATTAGTCGACTATGTCATCTCCTGTTGGCAAATTCACTTCGACGGTGCCTCCTGGAGCCCCACCGGTAGGAGGCTCAATGATCCCCTTCTCAACAGATTGCATCTTGGCATCATCTTCATCACCCTGTTACAATCTGTTCTTCCAAACTCATTCCTGTTGTCAGAAGGCTGCACCATCAACGAGGCAGAGTATCAGGCTCTCATCATCAGCCTTGAGCTGGCCCTTGAGATCGATATGCCACATTTGAACATAAAAGGGGATTCCGAACTAATCATAAAGCAGGTCAATGGTGACAATGTTGTCAGAAAGCCAGGGATCGTGCCATTGTTGGAGAGCACCCTCTGCCTAATGGACTGGTTCCCTTCTCGACCATAGGTTACCCATGTCCCTCCATCATAGAATGGTCGAGCGGACTCTTTGGCTGGCCTAGCTGTGTCACTAGCAGAACCCGAGCAGGATGATCTGATTATACATGTGTCACACAAGAGATTCATTTCCCTCGTCATCTCAGAACATGACGATGACCTGCATTTAAGCCATCTTACCACCGGGCCCTCCATGCAAGGAGCCCCAAGTTATTTAGATGAAGTGGTTGAGGCCACTCATGACTGGAGGGCACCCTTTGTTCAGTATCTCCAAAATGGTTGCCACCCGGATGATCGGGCTGAGAGTGACCGAATCAGACATCGCACACTACAATTTACCCTCTAGAGTGGTCCCAGTCTTGAGCGGATCCTCTATAAGCGGGAATTCGCCGGTGTTCTCCTCCATTGCATTCAATGAGTTGAGATTTCTTAGGTCATGCAAGATGGTCATTTCGGTTCCTGCGGTGCCCACCAGGCTGGGCCAAAGCTTCCCCATTATATCTGGAGGTTGGGGTACTTCTATCCCTCTATGATACATGACTGTATTGATTTTTCCAAGAGATTACATGCATTCCAAGTTCATGATAACTTCCTGCATCTGCCTCCAGAGCCTCTCCACTCCACCAAGTATTCTTGTCCCTTTGCAGTGTGGGGAATCGATGTCGTGGGACCATATCCACTGGTGACATATTGCGAGTGTAGTTTCATCCTGACCACCATAGATTTCTTCTCCATGTGGGCAGAGGCAATTCCACTCAAACAGGTCAAGGCCCATTCCATCGTTGAATTCCTGAGCTCCAATATCATCCACCGGTTTAGAGTGCCACACGTTGTCCTCACTGATAACAAAACCAACTTCCGAGAAGCTAGGCTGAAGAAATTGTACGCTAAGTACAATATCTGTTCGAACCATGCCTCTTGCTATCATGCTCAGAAAAATGGGAAGATCGAGGCATTCAACAAAACCATCTCTAACATTTTGTAGAAAATGGTTGGTCAAAACAAGAAAAGTTGGCTAGACAAGTTCCCCAATTCCCTCTGGGCGTATCAGATGACGACTCGTAATTCCACCCATGTGAATCCATATTCCCTGGTGTATGGGGATGAGGTCGTCTATCCCATCGCGATCTAGCTACCATAGTTACGCACTTCAGTCTATGATTAGAAGGTTCCCCATAAGGTGGCCAAAATCCATTTAGCTGATTCGGAAGCACTGGACGAGAATAGGCTCCATGCCCTCCAAATCTGGAAAGGCATCAGAATAAGATAGCAAGAGCCTTCAACAAGATGGTTCACCTTCTCTCTTTTCTGCAAGGCGACCTGGTGTTGGCCCTCTGATTGCCAATGATCCCCGGTAAGAAACCACCCATGTTGGAGCCCATGTGGGAAGGACCTTAAATAATACATAAGGTTTTCCCCAATGGAGAATAATCCATGGAGACCATGTATGGTGAGCGCATAACTCCTCCCATCAATGCCACGTTACTCCAACAATTTTTTTCTTGAGCCTTAGTGTCCTGCATGACCCTAAACTACACCCCATCCCCGCATGACCTTAAACTTTATAGTCCCGCATGACCTTAAACTGTACGGTCCCGCACGACCTTAAACTATATGGTCCCGTACGAACTTAAACTGTACGGTCCCACACTACCTTAAACTGTACGGTCCCCCATGACCGTAAACTGTATGGTCCCGCATGACCCCAAACTGCACGATGGTCCTGCATGACCTTAAACCGTCCAGTCTTGCATGACTTTAAACTAAAACATCATCCCGCAAGACGTTAAACTACATCATCATCCTTCATGATGTTAAACTGCTCATTATTGACCTGCATGACAATAAAATGAAAAATGGTCAGGTCTCTATGACCCTAAACTAATATCTCATTAGTTCTCACTACAAGACGTTAAACTGCAAGCCAGTCAGACCTTCTTAACCGAGGCCCAGCCTCAGTCCCCTTGGCCTTCCACGAATCAGGGTCTCTTGTGGGATTGTACGGTGTGGTATGGTATTATTTCCTCACTCATGTTGGGTTACTCGTCGTACCATACATATCCCCATATGAGACACGTCCCCCATCCCACATGATGTTAAACTGCATCTCGTCCCGCATGACGTTAAACAGTGCTTCTAGAACTATGTATGGCTTGATTCCCATCCTCATGGGATAAGTAGGAACGCTCATACATCTCGACTTGAGCCCATCCCCAAGCGCTTCTCTTTGACTATACCCCCTGGGTTTAGTCTCCTCGGAAGGTCCTCACATGATGTGGAGTAGGCTTCCTAAGCCTCACCCATACAAGGATTATATGGGTTGCACCATGTGCCCACTCCCGTTCTTCTATCCTCCCACATCTTCACCACATGATGTTAAACTACATGTCCATCAAGAACTACGTATGGATCAATTTGCATCCCCATGAAATACGTAGGAAGTCCTAGAAATTTTGTCCGTTGGCCCAGCCCAAAAGCCAAAATCTTCCCCTCAGTTCAAGACATATGGCAGGGTGCATACCTTTTCCACAAGTTACGCCGAGAAAGCCTCGATACTTCTGTACGCCTCGTTCTCTGGATACATTTGACTCTTTCGTAGATGGGTAAAACTATGCTTCACCCACTTTATGATTGGAATTCCATCACTTTCCACATCTGGAAGGCCCCCTGAATGGTATGGATGCTCGGCCTAAGGGCCCTCTTACCACTTTGGGCCAACGCCCACGAGGATGTCGATAAACAAGCAGATACAAGTCCCTCGTTTCGAATGAGGTCAGCGGTCAATGCTCATTAGTTTCTCAAATATCAGGTCACCTTAATAATGCTATATTTCAAACATGGTCAATGACCACCCAGGATCTTCGGGTCCACCCCAAGATGTACCAAACATCGAGTGTAGTGGTTCATTCTGCCCCGTCCCGAAGCAACAAACTTCCCTCCAGGTGGTGCCAACAGTCGGGCCCCTGGCCCTGATTCTCTTATGGGAGTGTACGACGTGGTGTGGGGTTATGTCCTAATCCATGTCGGGATACTTTCCATGTCGTACACACTTCCTAAACGAGGCTCCGCCTCAGGCCCCATGGCCTTTTCGGGCCCCTTGCCCTCGTCCTCACTACAAGATGTTAAACTGCATGCAGGTAAGTCCTTCCTGACAGAAGCCCGACCATCAGGCCCTTCGGCCTTTTCGAGCCCCTGGCCTAGGTTCACTATGATGGGATTGTGCGGTGTGGTGTGGGATTATGTCCTCTTGCACATCGGGTTACCCACTGTACCATACATATCCCCAGAGGAGACACCTTATCCAACCCTCGTCCTTACTGGAAGACGTTAAACTGCAAGCTGGTCAGGGCTTCCTGACTGAGGCCTAGCCTGAGGCCCCTTGGACATCTCAGCCCCCTGGCCCTGTCCTTATTGCAAGATGTTAAACTGCATGCTGGTTAGGCCTTACTGACCACGGCCCAGGCTCAGGCCCCTTGGCCTTCTCGGGCCCCTTAGCTAGAGTTCATACCTGGAGTGTACGGTGTGGTGTGGGATTATGTCCTCATTCACGTTGGGTTACTCACTGTTCCGTACACCTCCCTTGTCCAGGGAATCCTATTCTACGGCCCTCGTCCTCAATGCAAGATATTAAACTGCAAGTAGGTCAGTAATTCGTAACCAACTCTTAGCTATCAATCCCCTTGGCCTTTTCGGGCCCACGACCCGTGTCCTCTCTTATAGGAGTGTATGGTGTGGTGTGGGATTATGTCCTCATTCACGTCGAATTGTTCTCTGTATCATACACCTCCCTTGTTTGGGGGCATTCCACTCCCCTCCTCGTCCAACATGACGTTAAACTACATCTTGAGAAATACGTGTGGCTTGATTCCTATCCTCATGGGATACGTAGAACCACCAGAATGTCTAGGCTTTGGGTCCATCCCCATATTCTGGAAATCTCCATCACACCTTGGCCCCTTGGCCTACCCTTCCTAGGAGAGGAGAGTATATGGAATGGCATGGGATTATGTCTTCATTCAGGTCAGGATTGTAATGACCACACCGTGTACCTCCCCCTCCTGAGCCACTTCGTTGACCCTTTTCGGTGATTCACCAATGTGCCTAAGGTTTCTTTGGTTTAGTTACCTAGAATGTCAGACTCTACTCAGACACGTTCGCACCCGCATATCAGGATTTGTGTTTCCCTTAATCAGGGTTGTCATCACCTTTCACACCTGAAGGGACCCCAAGAATGGCTCAGATACTATGCCCAAGGGCTCTCCTACCATTACGGGCCAACACCCATGAGGGTTTCAGACAACAAATCGATAAAAATCCCATGTTGAAAATACGGTCAACGGTCGATGATCATTTTTTGTTACCATTTTAGGATAACGTGATATGGAGACTATTTTTTCACCATGGTTAACAGTCATCCTCTATCGCCACGCCAACCCCATTAATCCCAAAATTTCGGTCACACGATTCACATCCTTCTCTATTCTCATCATGTACATGTATAGTTCGGAAACTCTTGGTACTATTCCTCCGTGCGCATCTGCGCGATATGGTAACAAAGTCGCGTTAAAGGTGTCCTTCGAGGCAAGGCACCAACTTCCCTTTAATGGAAGATTCAGGTATTGCAATAAGGACCTACCTTCCTTATATCCCACACTGACTATAACTCACATGGTATTAGGGATCAAGTCGAGGTCTGTGCTTACTTGGAAAGTTATCATCCACCCATGGTCCGAGCTCTAAGACCATAAACTAAGATCTCCTCAGAACTACCTCTAGATTGATTCCCATCCTCATGGGATATGTATGAATGCCCAGACCTCCTGTATATGGGTCCAGCTTATGTTCAGCTAATTTGTCTCTTCTATCCTTCCTTTGAGACTTTGACTATGGGACCGCGTGGCGTGGTGTGGGATTATGTCCTCATTCACTTCGGGTTTGCAATAGCTGCACCATGTGCACCCCGTTCTAATAATTAGCCCTCCTATTTCCTGTCCTACATGACATGAGAATCCACCCTCTAGAACTATGTGTGGCTTTATTACCATCCCCATGGGATACATAGGACCACCCGAATTTCTAGACTTCGGGTCCATCCCCACCTCTTAGAGATCTCCTGATTTCCCGGTCACCTAGGCCCCTTGGCCTATCCCTCTCCACAAGGGGGATATATAGGTGTGGTACATGATTTTTTGCGCTATGCCCCCTTCTCTCGAGAACCCTCCATCTATTGGATCCCCTCAAGTTGAGTCCCTGGACCCCTTGCAGTGGTTCGCTGATGTGTTAAGAGTAGTCTGGTCTAGGACCAAGAGTGTGAGATTCAACTTGGTCAAGTTCCTTCCACTTGTCAACCTTCGTGTTTCCCTTCAATCGGGCATTCATCATATTTCACACCCAAAGGGACCCCCAAGAACAGCCTGGATACGATGCCTAAGGGCTCTCATACCGTTACGGTCCAACGCCCTAGAGGGTTTCAGACAAAAAATTGATTAAAATCCCTTGTTGCGAACATTGTCAGCGGTCGATTCTTATTTGTTTTTCCCCATTTAAGGCTAACACGATAGGATATTGTGTTGCGAACATGGTCAGAAGTAATCCTCTGTTGTCATGCCAACCCATTCGAGCCTTGAATATTGGTTTCATGATTCACGTTATTATCCACCCCATCGTGTCCAGGTGGAATCTCGACAGTCTTGGCGCTATCCCTTTGTGCACCTTTTCACGTCAGGGGGACAAAGCTACAATACAGTGTCCTTCGGGGCTCCCCCGGTCCAAGATCTAAGACTATAAACTAATATCTTTATTAATGGATATGTGCGGCTTGATCCTCATCCCCATAGGATGCGATGGGTCACCCGAGCATCTTGTCTCTAAGTCCAGCTTGGCTGGGATCTAGTTCCTCATGCCCCTTTCCTTTTTACCCCTATTTGGTTCCCTTGGCCCGAGGTTCATATCTTAGAATTTTTTACGGTGTGATGTGGTATCATGTCCCCATCCACTTCGTTTATGTCGCACGACACCATACACATTCCCCACCTAGCATCGTCTCTGCTACGTCTGCGCTGCATGATGTTAAAATTCATGCTTGGTCCTATCACACGACCCTGAACTGTGTCATTATCATCCTGGTCGCACGACAAAAAATGGCACTGCATTTTAATGACCTCATCATAGAGTACATCATGTTGGGTATTGGTCATGTGTCATGCCATTTTCAACACCTATCATGGCTTGATTCTTGTGGCGACACTAGGGCTTGCTACAGTAGGCCTGTCGCTTCACAAAAAATCCACTCACCAAAAAAGAAAAACAAGATCTATCAAATACCGCTTCTCTTGGTGATACGGCTAGACCCGTGAACCCCTTTCAACCTCCATAAAACTACGTATTTCTTGATTCTCATCCTTATGAGGTACGTAGGAGCGCCCAGGCACTTCCCCGCAGGCCCAGCCTATCTTTCGTGTTCGGTCCCTTGACTCGAGCACTTCCCCAGAGAACACATGGAATGTTGGGATTATGTCATCATCCGTGTTGGGTTTTGTAACCACTTCACCATGTGTTTCATGCTCTCCTTACCCCTCCATGGTCCAAGTTCTGTGATCTTAAACTAAGACCATTTCAAGAACTACGTGTAGCTTGATTCTCATCCTTATGAGATACGTAGGAATGCCTGTGTACTTTGCATCAGGCCCAGCTCAACTCCTGTTTTTGGTCCCTTGACCTGAAGCCTCTCCAAAGGGGGTTGTGCGGTGTGGTATGGGATTAATTCCTCATCCACATCGGGTTTTTCAACACACCGTACACATTCCCAATTCCTATCCACATCGGGTTTTTGTAATTACTCGCCATGAGTCTCCCGTGTTTCCTCTAATCCATGGTCCAAATTCTACGACCCTAAACTAAGATCTACCTAGGGGAAGGGACTCGAATCCCTCTATCTAATACATCTCATTAATGCATTCAGATGCATTTTGACAAAGATTACTAAGTGTGGAATTTTGATGGAGACATTCTCTCCTTCCATGACCAAGCTTCGTGAGATCGCTATTTGGATCCTCATCCTCTTCCACATTCAAAAGGACCCTCGAACGACATGGATTATAGGCTTAAGAGATCTCCATGGATGTTGGGCCTATGATATCTCATATCGTTTCGGGCCAATGTCCCTATGGACATCCAACAACATTTGCGACATGGTCCTGTGTTTCGAACATGGTCAATGGTCGACCCTCATTTTTCAATCCCCATTCCAGTCTAACACGATATGGATGCTGCATTTCCTCCATGGTTAAGAGGTATAATACATCTTCATTCCACCATCACTATGATCAAAACATCGAGCATCATGATCCACACATTTCTACTTACTCATGTTCATGTGGAATTCCAACATACTCGGTTCTATCTCTTTGTGCATCTAGGTGCACCACAGGGGCGTGTTAGCATCATTGGGCCAGTATTCACCAAGCGTCCCTTCGCTCTAACATGACCATTCTAGTGTCAGGAAATTTCCTTATTACTTCTTGCTTCCAACATCAAGCATGACTCATGTGGGCTTTGTAGTTTTGGTGGGATATGTACCGGTGAAACCAGGCTTCTTATCATCCTACATGACGTTAAACTGTGCTTCCAGAACTACGTGTGGCTTGATTACCATCCTCATGGGATACGTCGGGACACCCTAGTATTTTACCTAGGGTCTAGCCCACTGAATCATAAATCATGTTCTTCCCCTTTCCGGCCCCCTGGCTGGACCCCTCGTAGGGGACCGTGTAACTATAACTCTTCCCTGAACAAGTTCATGACACCCCAAGATGACATTGGGAAGCGACAGACCACCTCAGAAGAGAGACCCTGTCTGAAAGAAGGAATGATCCCTGATCAAACTGATGCACCCATCTAGCATACTCCCACCATGGTGGCATAATTTCATGAGTGTTGGATTCTATTTGAACAAACCATCACTCCATATCCCACACTTCGCGTTCCCCTTATTCGAACATTCATCCACTTTCATATCTGGTGGAACCCCCTAACAGTATGGATGTCTGACCTATGGTTAACCTGCTATCTTGGGCCAACGTTCTAGAAGACTGGTCATGTCTGGAGGTATGACCTAACAGTATGGATGTTCGACCTATGGTTCACCTTCTGTCCTAGGCCAACACACCGGAAGACTGATTGGTGATATAAGAGTTATGCCTCTTGTTTCGAACATGGTAAACGATCGACCCACATTGGTTGTCCTCATTTCAGGCTAATGCAGTAAGGATACTGTTTTTCTACCACGGTTAGAGTTTTCCTTCACTGTCATGCCACCCCCAGAATGTTCTGAATCTTCGGTATCGTGATTCACACATCCTATTCCCATCCGTTCGGACCGATTTCAGCGCCCCTAGTGTTGTACCGTTCATGCACAAGAGCATGCTGGAAAAATGGTAATTCGACTATTCTGAGAACTTCCTTCTCCATTCAGGTCTCTCCCATTTCCCAGAAGCCTGTAGCGGTTGGCCAAACCCCAGAGCTTCACGGTGCATCCGGACCGCACGACCCCTGTCTGCCTCACACGCTGGCTTCGTGAGTCATCACTGTGAACTGGCGATAATTTTGGCGATTTCCCTCAGACTTCAACCCTTGATCCCTCCATGGATCTCAGTCTAAGGGTGGGAATTTTTTGGCACCAAAATAAAGGAGAGAAGAAAATAGAGGCCCCATAACCTACCTTGCGAAGGCCTGATGCAGAGCCTCCACATGAAAAATGGCCACCGCAAAGCACTTGAGGCAATAACTCTCCTCTAATGACCCTAACATTCACGAACCCACTGCGAAGAAGTGGAGGTGGTAACTCTCTGTGAATGCCTGGACGTTCGCGACGCCGTCGTGAAGCACCGGATGCAGTAACTCTCTATGAACGCCCTAACGTTTGTGATGCCTCCGCGAAGCACCGGAGGTGGTTACTCTCCGTGAACGCCCTAACGTTCATGATGCCACCACAAAGATAATGATGCAGTACCTCTCTGCGAACCCAGTTGACATTCACGACCCGTCGTGGAGCTACCCAAGCCCCCTCCATTCCGCTTGAGCTCTGCTTCGCGGTGCCACTTTCCTATAAATATTATGATCCCCTGCCCTCTAAAGATGAGGACAATCTGACTTTTCGGCTTCTCATCTCCCAAATTGCGAAGCACTCTTCTCTCTGGGAATCATGAGCTCCGTGAGGTATTTTTACTTCACTAGAGGCATCCTCCCTGTCTCGTTTTGAGCCCCTCTTCCGAGAGGGATGCCCTTCGCGAAGCCCAAGGGCATCCGCGAAAGAAGGGGATACCCGAGGGGACTCGAGCAGTCATAGAGCATTTATGCTTCACGAAAGACCCACCCTGTACAGGTGATCCACATGCCAAGGCAGGGTAACTGTACTTCGCGAAGCACACTGCTTCATGACACTTCCCTTAACGAGGCACCTATGCTTCGGGAGGCAGTGCTCCACAAAAACCCTTCCACTTCTTGAAGAACCTCCCTTTTTCACCTCCTCCCCATGCTATGGCTAAGGCACCCCACTTTGGGAAGCACACCCCTTCGCAAGTCCTATACTATGCAGAGCAACTGAGCTCTACAATGCCCCTGCCTGCGGACCCCTCTTCTTGGCAATCCATTTCCTTGTGCGACCCTCCAAGTTTTCATGATTTGATTTCAATGTCCCCTGTATGATAACACCCTTGGCATTACTTTGACTAATTCTCCTTCGCATAGGCACGCTAATAGATATTTCTTCTTCGCATAGACACGCTAATGTGAACCCCTCGATGGTTCGATTTGAGACCCCCCTTTTACATGGCATTGTCGATGCCTTCCCTTCCACAAAGGGAAGAGGGTACTAGTTATGTATGTACTTGGGGTGTAGAGTAAACCCACCTCGTCCGAGCTGTAGGACATTAAACTGCCAAGAACCTCTTCCTCAACACATGACGTTAAACTGTGATCTGGCCCCGTGCCTCGCACTTAGGGTCCCACCAGCTCGAACATTCTTTACGCCCACTGGTCCCCAAAGATATGGGATCACCCCATATAGGGGATGATATCCTCCTTATCAGAGTGGAGTTTGTCGGTGGGGAAGGGAAAAAATCTTGGTGTAAGCCCCTAGTGCTTCTTGCAGATGGTAGCACCCATGCACCTCGGTACTTCCTCACCACCAGGGCCAGTGGAGGGCGTGATAGGGAACGAGGAACTGCATTTCTTCGGTTCCAAATCCCTTCTCCCTCTGCGCTTTGTCGCATTCAGGCCTCCATCCTAGAGTAAGTACCGACACCATGGGCCGCTCAACACGTAAGCCCCTCTTCGCTTCTCATGGATGCACACTTTGCAACGTGATCGTCAGGTCTCTGCTGCCTCTTGTTTCTCACACCGAGCATGACTCACATGGGCTTAGAGTAAGCATCAACCATGACAATGCCCCCATCTAAAATGACGTTAAACTGTATTCCCCCATCCAACATGACGTTAAACTATATTCTCCTGTCCAGCATGACGTTAAACTGTATGACCCGGTCCAGCATGACGTTAAACTGTATGCCCCCATCGAGCATGACTTAAACTCTATGCCCCCATCCAGTATGACGTTAAACTATATTCCCCCATCCATCATGACGTTAAACTGTATGCCCCAGTTCCGCATGACGTTAAACTATATGCCCCCGTCCACCATAACGTTAAATTGTATGTTGTCCCGCATGACATTAAATTGTATATCCATATGAACTACGAGGTCTTTGATCCATGTCAAGGCATCATATGTAGGAAGCCTTCATGAGGTCCAATCCCACAGCCTGTCGTTTATTCATGCTAGGTTCCACCCTCGTCCCACATGACGTTAAACTGCATTCCAATCCAGTGGTAAGCTATTATGATACCTCCCGAACTACAAGGACTTTGATCCATGTCAAGGCATGGTACATGGGAAGCGTCACCATTATCAAGCCCACTACTCGTTGGTCATCCCGAATTCCTTCAAGTCAGTTCACCAAAGTACACCACTGGCCTCCTCAGAGCATAATCCCAAAATTCCTTGTCCCGCATGACGTTAAACTATACACCTGCACTATGAGAACTTTGATCCATGTCACGGAATGGTACGTAGGAAACCTCATGCGGTTCAAGCTCACCACCAGTGGACCCCCGGGTTCACCTTCACGTCGTTTCACTGACGAAACCCAATCTGAACTATGATGACTTTGATCCATGTCAAGGCATGGTACATTGGAAAGCTCATGAGGTTCCAGACCAACACCCATTGGACCAAGGTACTTCTTCACGCCGGTTCTCTGACATGCACATCCCCATCTAAACTACGTGGTCTTTGATCCATGTCATGTCATGATAAGTATGAAGCCTCCATGAGGTTCAAGCCCACCATCCACCTAGGCCAAGCTCCTTACTCACAGTGGTCCTCCGACATGCCCCTATCCCGCATGACGTTAAACTACATCCCAATCCAACGGTAAGCTGTTGTGACCCTGCCATCCAATTGTTCCGACACCCTTTCGTGTCAGTTCAACAACCCCTTTTTCCGAACTACATGGAATTTGATCCATACCAAGGCATGGTATGTAGGAAGCCTCACGAGGTTCAAGCCCACCACCCATTCGACCAAGGCCCTTCTTCACGTCGGTTCGCCGAAGTCCAACCCGAACTACATGGACTTTGATCCATGCCATGGCGGGGTACGTTGGAGCCTCACAAGGTTCAATCCCACCACCCGGTTGTTCCAGCCGCATTCACGTCAGTTCTTCCACCACCTAAGGCAGCCTAGAGTGTAAGCCCCACACTTCCATTCTGAACTACACAGAATTTGGTTCCATTCCACGTGGATACGTAATAAGTCTCTTAGAGACTCAAGCCCATCACCACCGTAATCTCCATGATGGATCCATTTTATTCCTTGTCCACTCCATGTAGCTTTCCATCACCCATCCTGATTCTTGTCTAGACTGCCACATCCCAGTGAGATCATGCCACCCCATTCCCCTTCACAGCATTCGGGAAGCTTCCCATGGGCTGGCTCTGATATCGGTGTTCCCGCAAGAGGGATTCCTTAATTTGATCCTCTCTAGCTAGTGTTCTGAACAACCTGATATGTCTCTGTTGGACATTAAACATGGGGAATACCCTGTGTTAAACATGGGAAGCTGAGGAAAACCTCTGATACATGCATATGACATATTATTCCCTGCACTCGTTATGGGATGGCTCGGGCTTCAGCGCCCTTGAGAATCTCTATAATAAGAGACAAAAAACAGACACACCAATTCCCCAGCTTTCAGACACGTTAATGATGCCTCGACGTGACTACTCCCTCAACTGAAGGTTGCTACCCTGACTGGACCCCATGGAATGTCCTGACAGAAGCATTGTAATTAACCAGCATCCATGGATACATGGAAATGGCAAGAGTGTCACGGACAGCGTATTAAATCTATAAGGGAGACCAAGACTAGGTGACGAGTTCTGAGGAGGAATACACGGAATGAGCAACCGACATCCCATCATCCTGTTTTGATCAAGGAGTAGACATCCCTGAATAAGGAACATATTTCTCCCACCTTTGGAAAGCAGTAATACTGGGAAACAAAGAGTCGCGCATGTCGCGCACAAGCGGATGGATGCGCATGCCCCGAATAAAGCATCAGAAACAAGTAATTTTATAGTTGATTTATAGATTCTGTAAGAGTTCTCGAGGTGCCACTGATTACCAATTAAAATGTTGACACTTTTCCTATTGATTTTATAAATTTTATTTGTGTTTATTATCTTAGTCACCATATCTATCATCTCATATGATTCTTTTTATTTCCCTTATTCCTACTATAATTTTTATATAAAAATTATTTAAATTATCATTAATATGACATATCTAATATATATAGGTATGGATATTCATATGTTTTATAGAGATCTTGATAGATCCCTTTTTAGTTTTTTAACTATTTTTTTATAATAAGTTACTATTATCATACAAATATATTATAGATAATTCATGTTTGTTATAAGCATTATAATGTAAATTTTTCAAATACATTACAATAGTTTACTTTAATATTTTAGTTGATTATAATGTGCTTACAAAAATATAATAACTCCTCTAAATTAGTTTTGGGGGATATCTATAATGAGGTTGGATTTATATTCAAATGTAGTTTCATATAATTTAATATATAGAAATAATGAATGATATCGTATACAAAATATGTTAAGGATAATATGGTTTCATAATTTTTTATATATTACATGATATAAAGTGATTTTTTAAAGTGTAGAATTATATATTTTATGTTTTATACTTATTAGAAAATATAGGAAATCTAAAACCATTATATATTTGTTTTATCCATGTCAGGGTTTGTATAGAATTAAACCACATCATAAAAATATTTATAACACAAAATTTTAGTTATTGTATGTAGATGAATTATAATATAATGTATATTAGTCGTACGTTCTACCAACTATGTTTTATCATTATCATAATAACATTTTTAGTTAACCTTATAGAACTTTCAAATGAATCATTTACATTGTAATTTTTTTTCTTATAAATGAATAAATAGTTACAAAATATTAATAAAATTTTACTTTCTTAGAAAAATATTATAAAATAATAGGATCCTATTGGTGTTTCTGTCATGACCCATTCCCAGGGGCTCGTACCATGACGACCCCAATCCCGCCTTCCATAGCCTAGTGGCTGGTGACTAGCACCAAAGGCGTAAATCACTATAACTGGGAAGGCATTGCCTTTATAAAAAGTTAACACATACAACTAGAGTACAAGTGGAAGTAAACACTAAGTAAAAACTGTATAAAAAAAGATGTGATGGAATGTAAAAGGGACCGTAAATACAAGCCCAACAGCAAAGTAAAAGGAAATGAAAAAATAGGTACAACTAAAAGACAAACAACTGGAAGTTATCTAGAAGCTCCTGGATCGTCCACCATGGATCCTACCTAAAGGGTAGGTATAGATAGCCTCCTCAGTGATCCAAATCCGTCCGTCTCCTCTGGGTACCATCTCGTCATCAGGTCCACCTTCGGGTACGGTCCAGTCCACGCACACTCCACCTCGGTTTGCGTTGTCCGTCATCTGCATCCAACACAACGAGGTGTGGGCATAGCCTATGTAGGGGTGAGTATAACGATACTTAGTAGGGACCCCGAGACCCTCAAGTTCTCACAAAAATCTAATAAGGATAAACCAAAAAGTATGAAATCAACGGATAACAATTTCTTATATTTATGCCCATACATATACCTAAGTTATCAAGTAACCCATCTCAATCATGAGGAAAACACAAAGGTCATTGACTCAGCTCAAACCACGAATTTTTATTATCAAAACCACAACTTCTAGAGAACTCCTCCTCTATCGAGAACAATGTGCCCATCATGACACTAAGATGCTTCTCACTAACCTTAGACTTCTGAGGTACTCTTCTTGTTGAGTACCGTGGGTCTGCTGGTAACTACCAGGAACTCCGTCCACTATGGGTCTTCCGGCAAAAACTAAGTGCTCCCCCTAATAGCCTAAAGAGGTACTCCTACTATAGAGTACCATTGGTCTGCTGCCAACTACCAGGCGCTCCCCACTAGGCACGTCGAATCACTCCGAGTCGAATCGGTCAAGCAGTCGTCTGGTCTGTCTCCTACTAGGTCTCCGCACTCTGTATTCTCGTCTTCGGGAGGATCCTCTACATGAGCTACTTTTTGATACTCCAAGTGTCACAAATTCTCATGTGGAAGTATCTCAAAGGACCACCACGTCATAGGGGCATCAACGCAATAGACGTCACGTCAATCGGACGCCCGGTCTGTGAGTTATAATCATTTCTGTCCCACGGCCCGGTTGATTTTTAGGCTCAAACCAACCCAAACATACAAGAACTGTATCCAAAACTAAATTGGGATATGCCAAAGGAAAGGCCTCAATCCAAGATTTATGTTGATGAAGATGGTTTGTCGATCAGACACCTGTAGCCCGAGTTGCGGGTGTAAATGTGTATTCAGGTCAAACAGGTCCGCACTGGGGTCCGACCCAGTCCGTGGGTCCGACCCAGCCTGAAGGAGGCCCGTATAGCTAGATGTGGGACTTGGCCTGGCAGACCGTGTGACCCGGCCCGACTAGACCTGGCTGGCAGGCCGCACGTGGGAGTGGGGTGTCATGCCCCCCCATATTGTTTGAAATGGAACCGGTGCCTAGCGCCTGTTCGGGTAACTGTGGTACTCTTCGGGTCCCGCCTGTAGTGTGAACCGGTAGCTGGCTCGGCCGGCCTCCCTCGCATGTCCTCCACGGCCTAAGGCTGCAGTCCTTCACCACTGGTGTGGCGCAATGGCACCGCGCCCCTCCACCACGGCCCACCCTAGCCGTGGCACCCTGCTGCAATGCGTGGTGCAACGGCGCCGCTCCACTGTCCAACCGCCGTGACCTTCCTGGCCGTGACCCCTTTCTTTCGGCGCGGTGCGATGGCACCGTACCCCTCTGACACTACCGCGGCCTGCCTGGCCGCGACTCGGTTAGCTACATGACACTTGGGTGTTGTGCCCTTATGGTGACCCTGTGGCCTTGCTTTACAGGATTTCTTTGTGGTCGGCTCGTTGACGGTCATTGTGTGTACCGCCTCCATCGTCATCAAACAAGAACAAACAAAAGGGGAGGGTCAGGCCATGTTTGTGTCATCCGAAATTTCCTCATTACAGTTATATCATATGATTCTCATACCAGATAGTTTTTACAATGAAGAATGAGTACCAAAAAAATCAAACCCCCTATCTCGAGTTCGGTGATCATTCACAGAGTCGCGGAAAAGCAGCGTCTTTTCGTCAATGTCAGAGGAGAATTTTATGAAGTCATGGAGGAAGGATTTGGGGAAGATGAGTGGAGATGATGTCCTCTGCATTCTTCGGGTACGACTGTGTTTCCTCTACTTTCCCCGGTTGAAGAGGGAGAAGATGGTGATCATCGTTCTTCAGTGGTGACGAGAATTATTTGCGTTCTTTGTTGAGAGGATGAAGTACTCTCAATTCTCCCAAAGGCTCTTCCTCTCATTAATTCTCCCAGCAACGATTATGCCAACCCCCACCATAATAATAAATCACATATTATAATGTTTGAATAATGAATTCAAAGAATTCAAAATGAATCCAAATTAATTAAGTTGCTTTACTTAATTAAACTGGAGGAGTCGGCTCATTAAATGAAGGGGGAAGGTGAATATTTACACCAATTTAATTGGGGGTTTAGAGGAGGTTTAAAGCTCATGTGGGACCCACCTAATAATCCTCCCAAGGGAGGTTGTGTACGGGTGGGACCCACCTCCATAACCTCTCATGGGAGCTTATGGTGTGGTGGTCTCCACCACTAACATCCTTTTGGAGCTTATAACCACATAGAAATAAAAATAAGCTATCACATATTCTTATTTAATTTTATTAAAGAACTCCGAAAACTATCTTCCACTCTCGACAAAACGCTATGTGGTGAAGGTCTCACTAAGAAATTGCTGATGATGCGAGTTCAACATTGCCTTCAGATTTTGATTCCGAGCACCAGCTAAGAAGTTATAAAATTCTAAAAGTATGTTTATTGAATGTACCCGGAAAAAACTTTTGGAATTGATTCTGGGCACACCGAGCCTCAGAGTCAAGCACTGTCAGAAACTATAGCCTTGTAAATTTTCTAAGTATTAAAAAAAATTCTACAGGAAATACAGGTATTTACAGTCTTCCCACCTCAGGGCATTACATCCCCATAAGCATCAACCCGAACTAAGGGAACAAATAGGGTTACTAAGAACACATCTGACCCTCTCACTCCCATGTGCTCTCCTAGAGGTTCCCATGCTGCCAACAAATGTGCACCATTGGTAATGACCATCCACGTGGGACCCGCTCGTGTTGATCGTAAATATCCACTGGATCCTCCGTGAATGTCGTCCCTTCATTGATGTCCAGCTCCCCATGGTCGATGATGTGAGAAGGGTCAGGCAGGTGTCTCCTCAGCTGAGATACGTGGAATATATCCTTCACCTGGTGCAACTGATGTGGAAGAGCTAAGCGGTAAGTCACCTCTCCTACTCTACTAAGGACCTGGAAAGGTCCGATGAATTGCGGAGAAAACTTGCTGCCTTATCCAAATCTCTGTAGACCTCATCGAGGTGAGACCCGTAGGAATACGTGCTCTGAATCCTGTCATCGTATGACTTATTCCTGCTCTGTGCAGTCTTCATCCGCTCCTAGATGATCTGCACCTTCTCCGTGGTAGCCCGTACCATCTCTGGTCCCACTAGCACTGACTCCCCTAGGTTTGTCCAGCACATTGGCGATCTGCAATGTCGTCCATACAACACCTATAAAGGTGCCATACTGATGGTTGAGTGATATATTTTGTTTTATGAATACATAACCAAAGGTAGGTGATCCACCCAGCTGTGACTGAAGTCAAGGACACATGCACAGAGCATGTACTTGAGGATCTGGATGGTTCTCTCGGTCTGACCATCCATCTGAGGATGGAAGGTGGTTCTTAAGCAAAGTTGTGTCCTGAAAGCTTCTTGAAACTCATTCCATAGCCTATAATTAAATCATATGTCACGGTAGTAGATAATAGAAGTAGGTACTCCATGAAAACGCACAATATTCTTCATGTAGAGGCTTCCCAAGCTCTCTACTTAGCCCTGCTCTCAGATCGGTAGGAAGTGGTCCGACTTGGTGAGTTGGTTAATGATCACCCAAATCAAGTCATGCCTCCTAAATGTACGTGGAAGACCTGTCATGAAGTCCATGGATATCCTATCACAAATCCACTCTTGGACCTCTAATGGCTGAACCAAGCCATCTGGTACCTGGTGCTCTGCCTTCACTTGCTGACAAGTGTGGCATCATGAGACAGACTTTGGTACTGCCTTCTTCATACCTGGACACTAGTGCTGTCGTGGAAGGCCCTGGTAAATCTTCACCACTCCTGAATGTACCGCTAGAGGGGAGGTGTGGAACTCATTCAATACTTCATCCTAAAGTGAAACTGGTACCACGGTATGTCCTCTGAAGAGGATGAAATGATCCCCGCCTTTAGAAAATCCATTAGGTGCCTGCCCTATGGATATATAAGCATGTCGTGTCTCACAGTCAGTGTCCCCATGATGCGCCTCCCTGACTCGCTGAAGAAGTGGATGAGTGACTGTAGATAGGCTGCTCCATCCCTATCCACAAAGGATATCTCTAAGGTAGCAAGATGCTCTGTCGCCTCTCCTAGCAGCTGAATGTTAGTCCTCCTGCTATGTGCATCCACAAAAATGTTCCCATTCCAAGGAGTATAGACTATCGTGATGTAAAAGTCCTGGAGGAACCCAAGACATCGCCACTGTCTCTGGTTCAGGTCCTTCTAAGAGAAGATATACCTGACACTCTTGTGATCAGAGTACACGGTAAAGTGTTCACCCATCAGATAGTGTCGCCACGTCTTCAAGGAAAATACCACTGGTTCTAACTCCAGGTCATGGGTAGTGTATTTCTGCTCGTGCTATCTTAGCTGTCGAGAACCATATGCGATCACTGCTAGCTCCTGCATCAGGACACACCTGAGTCTTGTCCCTGATGCGTCGTAGTAGACTACGTACCCTACGCCTTCCTCTGGAAGGCTCATGATGGGGGCACTAGTCATCCTCTGCCTCAGATCCTGAAATCAATTCTAGCATCTCTCCAAGAACATGATGTGTTTCCCCTTCTTCGTAAATGCTGATAGTGATGCTGCAACTCCAGAGAAATATAGAACGAATCTCCAGTAGTAACCAGCCAAACCCAGAAAACATTGTACCTCTGTCACACCCATGGTTGGCTCCAATGAAAGTACTTCCTCGACCTTCACTAGATCCACTGCAACTCCAACCTCAGTTATGACGTGTCCAAATAAGTGGACCTCTAGAATCCAAAACTGGAACTTCAAGAGCTTACCATAAAGCTGGTGCTCTTAGAGTGTATCCATTACTACATGCAAATAATAGGCATGCTCCTCCTCAGTAGTCGAGTATATCAGAATGTCTTCAATGAAGACTATGAAAAAGAGATCCAGGTAAGGCTGGAAGATCCTATTCCTGAGACTCATGAACACTGATAGAGTGTTGGTTATGCCTAAGGGAATAAACAAGAACTCATAATGTCTGTATAGACACCTAAAGGCCATCTTCTGCACATCCTCATCTTGAACTCTGATATGGTGATAGCCAGATTTGAGGACTATCTTCGAGAACCATCGTTCTCCCTTGAGATGATCAAAGAGGTCTTCAATCCTCGGAAGTTGGTACTTGTTCTTCACGATCAC
This sequence comes from Viscum album, assembly GCA_963277665.1. Classification (NCBI taxonomy): domain Eukaryota; kingdom Viridiplantae; phylum Streptophyta; class Magnoliopsida; order Santalales; family Viscaceae; genus Viscum; species Viscum album. The sequence goes on along the minus strand of OY728153.1, from coordinate 602,260,744 downwards.
CTATTTCAGGTGACGGTAGTCGACACAGAGCCTCAAGATCTCATCCGCCTTCTTGGCGAACAGAATTGAGGCTACCCAGGGAGAAGCATTGGGCCGGATGAATCCCTTACCCTCCTAGTCCTGAAGCTATACCCTTAGCTCATGAAGCACAGTGGGAGCCATCCAATATTTGGGAGTAGATATCGGTGCCATCCCTAGGTATAGTTCAATGTATAAGTCCACCTCTCTATGAAGAGGTAGTACTAGAACATTGTCATGGAAAACATCCGTGTACTGGTCTAATACTATAGGATATGTCAGAGTCTCCACATATACTGCTCTGAGGGTTATACAAGCCAACTAGTGAGTGATCAGCTGCACCCTCCTTCGATTAAGTCTGTACGGCGTTGCAAAGGTTTCCTTCTCATCGGTGATGGTGAACCTGGTCCCATATGTGGGGAAACACCACATTTCTCACCAAATATAGTCAATCAGATCATGGACTATAGATAAATAGTCCATACCAAGGATGACATCGTATGGACTCGATGCCACTATGAGGAGATCCAAGACGAAGATCTCGCATCCTAGAGTAAGCTCACACTGCTAGAACTAGTGAATAATCATCGAGTATTCTCCCGTAGGAGTCTCTAACCATAAGGATCGAGCCAAAGGCTCTGTCGGAATCTTCGAGCTCCAAACGAGGGTAGTGGAAATGATAGAGTGACTAGCACCTGTGTCTATAAGAACTGCAACTATGGTGGAGTAGACATAGATCAGACCTCGTATCATCTCTGGAGTTCCATGGTCATAGGCCTCAGCTGCCTGAAGCTGAGCTATCCCCTATCCACCTACTCCCTATAGTCGGGGTGGACCTCCAGGTGGTGGTGATGGTAGCATCTCATATCATTTTCACCACCAGTTGTACGTCCAAATCCTCTTCCACATACACTTCAGACCTATAGACCGCCTCTATGAAACCATTGACTTTTCCTGGGAGGTCCTTCAGCTGTCTACCAATCATCAGTATGACGGGTTGGACAGTCACGAGCCATGTGACCAAGCATGCCACAGGTGTAAAACCATCCGCTCCTAGAATGACTGGCTCTGTCTCCACTCTGGGTACCCCGCACAACCGATCTTGAGTCGTGCAGTCGACCACCTTTCGGTCTAGTCCTCTTGGACCTCTGTGTCATCTATCTAATTCCATCTGTAGAATACTCCACTGAAAGTAGACTAGTGGTGGTTCTCGCTTCTGGAGACTACTCATCTTGGAAACTCTCCACTAGGAGGGCTCTCTCTAATACCCCTGTTTGGGTCGGGATGCTGAGGGATATCATAGAGGCTTTGATCTCTCACCTAATCCCTTGCTCAATGTTCTGGGCCCTGAAGAATGGGTATTATACCATATCCGTGGAGTAGCACTAGAGGTCAGTGAACCTTGCTGAGTACTGCGCTACTGTCATGTTGCCCTGCTGCAGATGAAGTAGCTCTAGTATCCACACCACACGAAGGGTGGATGGTAAAAACTCTTCCCAGAACAGTCTCTCAATGTCTACCCATAGTAAATTCGTCTCATCGTGGACCTGAAGCATCAGACTCCACCATCTGCCTGCTACTTCCTAAAGGAGACTGGTAGCAAGGACCACCATGTTGTCTGCTGGTGTCCCTACTAGCTTGAAAACTCTCACCACATCCTTTAGATAATCCATGGCCTCCTGTGGGTCCATCTCTCACTGGAACCTGGGTGGCCTCTAGTGCTAGAACTCGTGAAATTCACCCACGTGGCGTGCATCCTCTACTGTTAGGGCTGGTGGCATCGGTGGCCCAAAGGGTGGTGGTGTTGCAGGTGCCTCCGTTGGTGCCTCAACTTGAAAGGGGCCCTGTACCGAAGCCTCGTCACTCGGTGGGCTGTCAGTGCGTACAACTCTCGGGGCTCTAATTGGTAGTCCATGGGGTGGCATCCTAAAAGAAATAGATGCAACATGGTCAAAAGACTATACCTGGTGAGATGACCTAGTTTGATCTGACTTAAAGAAAACTTTTGAAAACACACACGCATTTACTGTTTTCGTGTACTAAGTCGGAAATCAGTATTCAGGGTCCAGGTGTATGGATACGTTAGCTGCTGTACTAACACTGGACTCCCTAAACTGAAAACCACACTCGGTAGCCTTGACACTATTACTTCACAGAAAATAAAATATCAGTGTCCAAAGTTATGTGGTATAAACGACTCCTCTGATACGAATTTATCACGACCCATCCCCCAGGGACTGTATCGTGACTACCCCAAGCCCACCTTCCATAGGCCTTGGGTTGGAGACAAACACCAAAGGTGTAAATCCCTATTACTGGGAAGACATTGCCTTTATAAAACGTAAACACATACAACCAGAGTACAACTGGAAGAAAACACCAAGTAAAAACTGTATAACAAAAGATGTTCTAGAAAGTAAAAATGGCCAAAAATACAAGACCAACAGTAATGTACAAGGAAAAGACAAAACTGGTACAACTAAAAGAAAAACAGCTGGAAGGTGTCTAGAAGCTCTTGGATCGTCCACCACATATCCTAACTGAAGGGTCGGTATAACTAGCCTCCTCAGTGCTCCACATCCGTTTGTCTGCTCTGGGTACCATCTTGTTGTGAGGTCCACCACCGGGTACCGTCCAGTCCTCGCACACTCTACCTCGGTCAGCGCTGTCCTTCGTCTGCATCCAACACAACGAGGTGCGGGCATTGCCTGTGCAGGGGTGAGTATAACGATACTCAGTAGGGACCCCAAGACACACAAGGTATCACAAAAATCCAACAAGGATAAGCCACAAATTATGAAATCAATGGATAACCATTACTTAGGTGTATTTCCATATATATAACTAAGTTATCGGGTAACCCATCTCAGTCATGAGGAAAAAACAAAGGTCATTGACTCCTCTCAAACCTGGATTTTTCATTATCGAAACCATGACTACTGGAGAACTTCTCCGTTGTTGAGAACAGTGGGCCTATCGCGACACCAAGGCATATATCACTAACCCTAGAGTTTTTAGGTACTCCTCCTGTTGAGTACCATGGGTGTGCTGCCAACTACTAGGCGCTCCGTCCGCTATGGGTCTACAGCCAAATACCGGGTGCTCCCCCTAATAGCCTGCAGAGGTACTCCTCCTGTCGAGTAACACATGTCTACTACCAACTACCAGGCACTCTGTCCGCCATGGGTCTGCCACCAACTTCCAGGCGCTCCCCATTGGGCTAGTCGAATCACTCCGAGTCATATTGGTCAGGCAGTCGTAAGGTCTGTCAGCTACTAGGTCTCCACACTCTGTACGCTCGTCCCCAAGAGGATCCTCTCCACGAGCTATTGGTCAATAATACAACTCTCATGAAGTATCAATTGTATTTATCTCAATGGACACCACGTCATAGGGGTCTCAACAAAGTAGACATCGCATCAATCAGACTCCTGGTCTGTGAGTTATTGACATATTCGTCTCCAGTGATTGGTAAGTTTTTAGGTTCAAACTAACCTAACCATACTTCAACTGTATCCAAAAATCAGGTGGTATATTCCAAAAGAAAACATCCCATTCCAAGCTTTCTGTCTCTGTTGACGGTTCATCGATCGGAGACTCATAGCACGAGTTACAGGCGTAAATGTGTATTTGGGTCAAACGGGTCCGGACTGGGGTCCGACCCGGTCCGAAGGTGGCCCGACTGGATGGCTGTGTGGCCCAGCTCAGTGGTCGTGTGGCCTAGCCTGGATGGCCATGGCTGGCTAGCCGTGCGTGGGAGCAGGGGTGCCGCACCCCCCCCCCTCTTGTTGTCCGAAACGGATCCGGCACCTAGCACCCGTTCAGGTAGCCACGGGACCCTTAGGGTCCCGCCTGTAGCGCGCACCTGCGGCCGGCTCACTCTGTAACAACCCGATATTTTATGATAAGTATTCTTTTTAATTTATTTTATGTCATGTGTTTTATGCTACAACAAGATTAGCTTGTACTATACACAACCCCACATTAGCTTGTAGTATACACAACCCTGACTTGACTTGCATTACACGCAATCACGACCTTCCTCGATAGCGTGTGTTGTACGCAATACCATTTTTTACTAAACAACGATATATTATTATAATATTATTATGAACTAGAAGTTATGAATATTATTAACTAAATTTTGAATTTTATAACATTATTATTCATCTTACACATTTTCTAGAACATGGTATAAGAACAAAATAATTTTTTCGGGTAAAATAAGTATTTTTTAAAAAATACAGTTTTGCCGCCTTTTAATGGCGCACCCACTTTAAATATAGTTTTAAAATATTTATAAGTTCAATTTTACAAAATAAAATTATTCTTTGGAATAAGGATATAAAATTTTACCTTGGATAAATTTTTCATATTATTCTGATAACTTTCATATTTTAATGAATAGTAAAAACACGCTATATTTTAATTAAAAACAATTTTTTTAATCGTAATAACTTATGTGGTTAAATTATAATATTTATTGGTTTTAAAGTATAAATAGAATATATTTTTACAATTTAATATAATGTATGTCATTATCATTGATTTTACATTGAATTTGAAGGTTAAATAAATTCAATCTTTTGCAATGTTTTAAACAAAACCCCATTTTCTTTCGACAATGGTGTTAATTTTAATTTAATTTTAGAATCTTTTTTGTACTGAATTTGGAAAAATTGATTCCATATTTAGAATAATTGGGTCCTAATTATATTAATAGACTACTTTTTTATTTTTGGGCTTTATGAATAGTAACTACGGTAAATTTTATTTACCATAGTAAAAGGTAAATTAGGTAATTAAGGGTAAATATAATATTATAAAATTATCCTAATACTTTACATAATACAATTGGATGATTATAATTTGTCCTAAGTCATATTTGGGTCGAAATGGAATCCATTAGAACCCACTTGGAGGTGACTAAGACCATTAGTTTATTTTATTTAAAGGAAAGTGAAATATGTCTCACTTAACTTTAATAATTAAAGTATTTTTAAGATAAGTTTATACAGAATATAAATTCGTTATAAATTTTCATTTGAAAGATAAAATGTTTTTATTTATCATGGTAATTTATTTGTAAATTTTAAGAGTTATTTAATTACCTTATTATCTTATACATTAATGATTCATAAATTATTTATTTAGTGAAAAATCAATAATATAGTTTTTATTAAAATATTAATACATATCAAAAGGACCAAAAATATGAACAAAACTTATTAGTGTATATATAAACCCTAATCATCCAATTGTCTAATTTTTGACCATTTGGATCCTTATTAAGGTGATTATGACACTTATATTATTTTATTTTAAATGATGCCAAAGTTGTCACCTTCATAATTTAATAAATATAAAAATTTAAATACTATGATTTTAAGATGATAAATTCAATTAAAAGTATTATTGTGAAATCTAAAAGATTTATATTCATCATAGGATTTTTTTTTAATTTTTATGCAACAAATAAGTATAATAAATAATTATACAAACATATTATAGTAATTATTTTATTAAGAGGTAGACCAAAAAAATGGTTTTAAAAATAATACAATAAATATTATATGAACTATTTAATGTGGTCCACTAATTTTCTAGATACATATGACATTTTATGAATATATTAAGGATTTTAGTTCGAACATATCTTCTGTATATATTTTATTTAAATTAAAATAAATGAATAGTGTCAAAATTGAAACTATTGTTATTTTATAAAAATAAAATATTATAAAATTGTTTAAAAAACACAAAAATATTTAAAAATTATAAATTTAAATTTATATGGTCTAAAATTTTATAAATTATCCAATTATGGACAACTCACAACAAATAAGTAATTATTTTTTATAATTTAAAATTTAGAATGTTATTACCAAAAATAAAATTAAATTGATTAAATAAGGATACATCAAGTTGATAATGTTAAAAAAAATTCCTCACATGTCTAAATTTTATTGGTTGATTACATTACAACCCTATCTCATCTAATATTTGGATATGAGTCATTGTGGAAGTTATTATGTGGGGTTGAGAATTAATATAAACTAATATTTCTTATATTTCCAAAGGTGCCCCTCTCCTCCCGTATAAAAGGGAACCTCCTCCCTCTCCTCCAAACACCATATTGATGCTTCAGGCTCGTCCAACCCCTAACCATTTCACTTCACAACTTCCCTAGAAACATTATAGAGGTCCTGGTCTTCTTCAAGGACCAATTTTAGTGCCCTAAGAGGAGGTCTCAAAGAGGTGCTTCAAATAAGAGGTAATGTACGTTACCGATTCATTGAACTTTATTTCATATTATACTTCTTCTTCATTAGTTTTTTCATTATGAAGTAATAACATCAGTATCACTCACATAATTATATGTTATTATAACTATGAAAAACCCCTATTTCACCATCTATCCATCCTACGAAGAACGAAATCACCGCGCGTGCGTACGTACGGAATACCGTCTCCACGCCATGGTGTAATCTATTGTCCACCAACACCTTACTTGGATGAGTATAATGGTGTAAATAATGACTATATATGATTATTGTAAAGTTATATTGATTCTGAAATAGTATACATACACACCAATACAATTCCATGGGAGCGATATCATCGCTCGTGTGTCCGTACGGATTACCGTCTCCATGATGCAATGAGATTCATTTTCCATGTTAACAATTCAAGAATGATTATAAAGTATATATAATAAGTAATAATAAAATATATGACATAATAATGCTACTTGATTTATATATATATATATGTATTTCATATACTTAATTCCATTCAATTCAATAAGTAAACGAAAACAACGTTCATGCGTACGTACGACCTACCATCTCCATGAACGGTGTATTTCATTCCTTTTATCGATCTATAATATATTTGTATATGCTGAATATATATTATATATAAATCATTTTTTACTTTCTGGAATTATGTAAATCAGGATTTATGTAATAATATCAAGAACGACAAGTCGAAACACATACGATAAATGAAATGATTTTACCCAAAATGGTGCTCTTACATGGAATTTACAAAAGAACAGGTAATATAAAGTCATAAGTGAAACATATATGATATCATAATAATGAATATGATTATTTAATAAGACAATTACAATATTTAAATCATTATACAGGAGGTTTGGATCCATATGAAGCATATCAGACCTAAGGTAAGGGATAACATTTCCAATCTCGTTCTTATCTGAGATTGTTTATTTGTAAGTATTTATTGGGGTTATTGTTCTCATCCATATCCATGTTTCCTAAAAATGGTTTCATGTATGTCTAAAGTATTTTTTAACCATTTTTGACTTTTACTACATGGTATGTATGGAATCTTTCTTTTACGATGTACTTTTTGGCTTTTTCGGAAAATGTACTAGAAAAATGTTTTTTTAGCTTATACAACATGAAAGGATTTTTACGGTTTTATAAAGCCTTATTTTCATGATGCTTAATCCAAAATATTTCATGACTATTTTCAACATAATCCTTTCTTTTAATATTTCATGAAATTATGTGAAAAAAATGATTTTAAATAAGAAAGGATATTTTCCTCAAGAATTCATTTCAAGTGTTTTATCATAACCATTTTCCATCTAAGATGACCTTATTTCATATGTGTATGTTTCAAGCATAATGTATCTATGATTTACATGGTTTCACTCCTCTTATTATGAAATGATATCTATTTTTTTATGGAACATGTGAATATGGGATTATGTTTATGAAACCCATTTTATTCGTTGGGTTATTATGAATGATGTAAGTTTATTTTGTGGCACAAGTAAGAATGATTTCATTATGAGATGGGTGGGACCTATATCTCCCTCCAATGAATTGGGTAAAGATTTATATCTCATGAGATAGACATGGCTGGAACAGAAGGTTAAACCGGTTCAGTAATACAGGACTGGAATGAGGAGTGAACTCGATTCAGAAAGGGACTTTGTCCACTAAGATTGTCTTGGCAGCAATTCCTTGGCTACTATGGAAATCATAACATGTTCTCAATCGTTTCTACAATTACATGTTTTATTCCCATGATATTTTATCATGCTTAATGTTTCTTTTTGATATATGCCTTACTTACTTCCATGTCTTATGTCATTGCTCACACATTTGATGTTTAAACATTATGTTCATGTTTTTAAGTTCAAAAGTATATGATTTGTTCTATTTTATCCATGCTTACCCTTACTGAGCATTTGGGCTCACCATTTATATGTTTTCTTTTCCCCAGGATATAAATAAAGGTTTTAGGTAAAAAAACAAATGGGGAAGATCTTTATGGGAGATGTTGAAGATCTTTCACCATGATAAGAAGATTATTTTTCCGAGTTTCAAAACACACTAAACTATTATGGTCCTTGTGTGTCTGTTTTTTTTAGGTATTAAGTATTCCTAAAAATTAATGTAACCTCCATGTACGTCAAGATTCAGGTCTCTACAGTTGGTATAAAAGGAAAGGTTTAGTCATCCTTTGGAAACTAGGATGAGAGAACTTTAGTGATATCCCTAGAGATATTTCTAAGGTATGTCTAGGAATGTCCTTAAGGTTAAGTATACGTATAGGTTATAGTCCTAGAATTGCGCTAATGATCTTAGAATTAAACCTAAGATGTTAGATTTTGAAGGTACTCCCCCTTTATTATGTTGTTTTCCTAGCATGATTTTTGCCTCTCACACTGTTCTTTTTGGGTTTTAGATGGTGGCTGGGACCCGAAGGAACTGTGTTGATCAATGTAATGGAAAATTCAATGATTTTCCTCCTGACAAAACCAATTTCATTGGAGATGGAGTGAAAAATCTTATTTCAATAGTTACACAAGGTATGAATAATTTTCAACTTCAAAATGGGAAAAGAAAGGAGCAACATTCTGTTGAATCCTTCATGAGGCAGCGTCCACCTTCATTCAGTGGGTCTTCTGATCCCTTAGTAGATGAACAATGGATCAGTACTATGGAAAGGATATTTTCAATTCTACAATGTTCTCAGCATGATAATGTTATCTTAGCAGTATATCGTTTGGAAGGTGATACTGATCAATGGTGGAATCTTATCAAGAATACGAGGCAAAGAGATGAAATTGAGTCCATGGAATGGGACGAGTTCAAGAACTTATTTTTCAATAAGTAATTACCTCGTATTCAACGAACAAAGATGGAGAAGGAGTTTCTTGAGCTTAAGCAGAAGGATGATGAATCTGTTGGTATATACGAAGTGAATTTTTCAATACTTTCAAGGTATGAATCTGGCTTTATCATCCAACCTGAAAGTAAAGTTGATCAATTTTCCTGTGGCATAAAACCAAGTCTTCGACGGGAATTAGCTATAAGAGACTTTAGTAGCTATGAAGAAATTGTGCGTTTTGCTATCTAGGTAGAAATCGAAGATAGTGTTACTTATCCATCTCATGGTTTTGACAAGAAACAAAAGATGGAGTTCAAGGAGAAATCTCAGAATAATGGTGAGAAGAAGAAGAATGTTTCCTTATGCTCAAAGTGTGAAAAGAAGCATGGTGGAGATTTCCTAAAAGGTACTAGAAAATGTTTGAAGTGTGGAAAAGAAGGCCATCGAGCAGTTGAGTGTCAAAGTAATGAAAAAAGTGTTTCTAATGATGTGAATAAAGAAAAGACTGCATAGAGCGTACCACCAACACTTCAATGCTTCAAGTGCAAGGGAATGGGGCATAATGCTAATAAATTCCCTAATCCACGGGTTAATGATGATCATCGTGAGAAACCTCTTAAGGACAAGGGTAAAGGGAAGTCTCATGCGATCACTATTTGTGATGTTGAGTATGAAAATGAAGTTGTGTAATGATTAAGTGTTTATTTAATGGGATTCCAAAATAATGTTTTATATAGTATCGTGGAATAATGGAATATTTATGTATTGGTTTATTATGATTTTCAATAATTTTATGGTGCCGGTAACCATGGAAAGTGATTGAGATATTTTTGGAAAGAAGATGATATGCGCATAATGAAGGGATAAGGAGAAAATGAAATGTTTGAAAGTATTCATGAGCTCATGACTGATATAAGGAAATAGTTATATAATGGTTTGAGTATATAGAATTTTGGGGTTTTGTATGTAGAAAGAGATAACTTTTGACATCACTCATGTTTTCACTATGATTCAATGGGTATTCATTTTTCAAGAGAATACATGATTAAGGCCTTTAAATGTTTGGAATGTTACCAAAAAGGCATATCTTATGATATATGGGGATCAACGATGGTATTAACATGCTTGTTATATGAAATCTCTGTTAATCGTTTTCACTATAATATGACAATGAAATGAAATGTTATGGATAAGCCTAAAGATTGGAATGGATTATGTTGGAAATAAGTTAGTATTGTTTTATGATAGAACATTTTTTTGATATTATTGATGGGATGTTATAGTAATGTAGTTTTAGAAAAAGGACAACCTGCAGGACAAGAGACAAACTGTCGCGTCGGAAAAGGCTATGGGAATCGAACCCACAACCGAAGTGCGACTGGACTTTATCACATACCACTGGCCTACAAGAAGTCCCTGGTTAGTAGAAACTAGTTTTATTTTATTAAGCGGCATGATAGATAATGTATAAGTTCATTTTTGGAATTGTATACGATTAACCTCACCATAGATGGACTTATTTATATTTGATAAATTTTTCTAACCTTTTGTTTAAAATAGATGGAATGACCCATCATTATGTCATATGATCTGTTAACACTTCACGAATAACAAATTCAACTTCATTTCTTTAAGAGATGACGTGTAAATTGTTCAAAGCATGAACAACAGTGAGATTGTACCCAAATCAAGAAAGTATTTCTCCTAAATCAAATTTTCAACATTAGGGAAATGATCTTGAATATGAAAAAAAGGTTTTCCTAGTGTCCTTATATCTGATGAATCAGATGGTACCTTGGATCATCACAAATTTATGGCTTTTTTATTATTGTCTTTTTCATAGCCATATCCTCTACCACTCCCCATCAGAACATGATGGTTATATTTTTCTTCCATATCAATATTTTCACCTATGTTCTCCTATGTGGAAACCCAATGATTAGTTAATTTGGGTAACCGTTACGTTTCAAAGTTTAGTTTTTAACATTAAGTTTTGGTATTTCATTTTATGATGTGTGATTCAATTAGTGAAAATTTCAAGTAGAAACCCATGTATAACCCCAACGAATTTCGAGGGAGAAATTCATTTTAAGGGGGGTAAAATGTAACAACCCGATATTTTATGATGAGTATTATTTTTAATTTATTTGAGTTCACGAGTTTTATGCTAAAACCAGATTATCTTGTACTATACGCAACACCGCATTTGCTTGTAGTATACACAACCTTGACTTGGCTTGCATTACACACAATCACGACCTTTCTCGATAGCGTGTGTTGTACACAATACCGGGTTTTACTAAACAAAGATATATTATTATAATATTATTATGAACTAGCCGTTATGAATAGTATTAACTAAATTTTGAATTTTATAAAGTTATTATTCATCTTTCACATTTTCTAGAACATGGTATAAGAACAAAATAAATTTTTTGGGTAAAATAAGTTTTTTTTAAAAAATGCAGTTTTTCCACCTTTTGATAGCGCACCAACTTTAAATCTAGTTTTTGACATGTTTATAAGTTCAATTTTACAAAATAAAATTATTATTTGGAATAAGGATATAAAAGTTTAGCTTGGATATATTTTTCATATTATTCTGATAGCATTCATATTTTAATGAATAGTAAAAACACGCTATATTTTAATTAAAAACAACTTTTTTCATCGTAATAACTTATGTGGTTAAATTATAATATTTAATGGATTTGAAGTATAAATAGAATATATTTTTACCATTTAATATAATTTATGTCATTAACATTCATTTTACATTGAATTCGTAGGTTAAATAAATTCAATCTTTTGCAATGTTTTAAACAAAAACTCATTTTCTTTCGGCAACGGTATTAATTTTAATTTAATTTCTGCTACTTCTGTGTATTGAATTTGGAAAAATGGATTCCATATTTTGAGTCAGTGGGTCCAAATTATATTAATATACTACTTTTTATTTTTGGGCTTTATGAATAGTAACAACGGTAAATTTTATTGACCATAGTAAAAGTTAAATTGGGTAATTAAGGGTAAATATAATATTATAATATTTTCCTAATACTTGTCTTAATACAATTGGATGATTATAATTTTTTCTAAGTCATATTTGTGTTGAAATGGAATCCATTAGAACACACTTAGAGGTGATTAAGACCATTAGTTTATTTTATTTAAAGGAAAGTGAAATATGTCTCACTAAACTTTCATAATTAAAGTATTTTTAATATATGTTTATACAGAATATAAATTCGATTATAAATACTCATTTTAAAGATAATATTTATTTCTTTATCATGGTAATTTATTTGTACTTTTAAATATTTATTTAATTACCTTATTATCTTATACATTAATGATGGAGAAATTATTTATTTTGTGAAAAATCAATAATATAGTTTTTATTGAAATAGTAATACATATCAAAAGGCCAAAAAATCTGCACAAAACTTATTAGTGTATATATAAACCCTAGTCATCCGCTTTCCAAATTTTTGACCATTTGGATCTTTATTAAGGCGATTATGAAAGTTATATTATTTTATTTTAAATGATGCCAAAGTTGTCACCTTCATAATTTAATAAATATAAAAATTTAAATATTGTGATTTTAAGATGATAAATTCGAGTAAAAGTATTATTGTGAATGTTAATAGATTTATCTTCATCATAGGATTTTATTTTTAATTTTTATGCAACAAATAAGTATATTAAATAATTATACACAAATGTTGTAGTAATTATTTTATTAATAGGTAAGCCAAATAAATGGTTTTAAAAATAATAAAATAAATATTATATTAACTTTTCAATGTGCTCCACTTGTTTTCTAGATACATATGACCTTTTATGAATCTATTAAAGATTTAAGTTCGAACATATCTTCTGTATATATTTTATTTAAATTCAAATAAATGAATAGTTTCAAAATTGACAATATTGTTATTTCATAAAAATAACATATTATAAAATTGTTTAAAAATCAAAAAAATATTTTATAATTATAAATTTAAATTTATATGGTCTAAAATGTTATAAAGTATCCAATTATGGACAATTCACAAAAAATAAGTAATTATTTGTTATAATTTAAAATTTAGAATGTTATTTACACAAATAAAATTAAATTGATTAAATAAGGATAAATCAAGTTGATAATGTTTAAAATAAATTCCTAACATGTCCAAATTTTATTGGATGATGATATTACAACCCTATATCATCTAATATTCAGATATGAGTCATTTTGGTAGTTTTAGGTGGGGTTAGGATTTAATATAAACTAATATTTCTTATATTTCAAAAGGTGCCCCTCTCCTCCCTTATAAAAGGGAACCTCCTACCTCTCCCCCACACACCAATTTTATCCTTCATGCTCGGCCAACCCCTGACGATTTCACTTCCCCACTTCCCTAGAAACATCCTAGAGGTCTTGGTCTTCTTCAAAGACAAATTTTAGTGCCCTAAGAGGAGGTCTCAAAAAGGCGCTTCAAAGAAGAGGTAATGTCTGTTACGGATCCTTTCAACTTTATTTCATCTTCTACTTCTTCTTAATTAGTTTTTTCATTATGAATTAATAACATCAGTATCACTCACATACTGATATGTTATTATAAGTATGAAACAACACTATTTCACCATCTATCCATCCAACGGAAAACGAAATCACTACGCGTGCGTACGTATGGAATACCGTCTCCACGCCATGGTGTAATCTACTGTCCACCACCACCTTACTTGGATGGGTAAAATGGTGTAAATAATGACTATATATGATTATTGTAAAGTGATATTGATTCATAAATAGTATACATACACTCAAATACAATTCCATGGGAACGATATCATCGCTCGTGCGTACATATGGATTACCATCTCCACGACGCGATGAGATTCATTTTCCATGTTAACAATTAAAGATTGATTATGAAGAATATATAATAAGTAATAATGAAATATATGACATCATAATGCTACTGGATTTATGTATATATATATATATGTATGTCATATAATTAATTCCATTCAGTTCAATAAGGAAACGAAAACAGTGTTCATGCGTACGTACGACCTACTGTCTCCATGAACGGTGTATTTAATTCCTTTTATCGATCTATAATATATATGTATATGATGAATATATATTATATATAAATCATTTTTTACATTCTGGAATTAAGTAAATCAGGATATAAGTAATAATATCAAAAATGACAAGTCGAAACACATATGATAAATGAAATAATTTTACCCAAAACGCTGGGCTTACATAGAATTTACAAAAGAATGGGTAATATAAAGTCATAAGTAAAACATATATGATATAATAACAATGAATATGAATATTTAGTAAGTGAAAGACATTATTTAAATCATTATACCGGAGGTTCGGATCCATACGAAGCATATCAGACCTAAAGTAAGGGATAACTTTCCCAATCTCGTTCTAATCTGAGATTGTTTATTCGTAAGTATTTACTAGGGTTATTATTCTCATCCATATCCATGTTTCCTAAAATGGTTTCATGTATCTTTAAAGTCCTTTTTTCCCATTTTTGACTTTTACTACATGGTATGTATGGAATCTTTCTTTTACGAGGTAATTTTTTTCTTTTTCGGCAAAAGTACGAGAAGAAGGTTTTATTTAACTTATACGACATGAAAGGATTTTTATGGTTTTATAAAACCTTATTTTCATGATGTTTCCTCCAAAATATTTCATGACTATTTTCAACAAAATCCTTTTATTTTAAAATTGCAAGGAATTTTGTGAAAAGATAATTATTTTAAATAAGAAAGGATATTTTCCTCAAGAATTCATTTCAAGTGTTTGATCAAAACCATTTTCCATCTAAGATGATATTATTTAATATGTGTATATTTCAAGAATAATGTCTTTATGATTTATAGTTTCACTTTTCTTATTATGAAATGATATCCATTTCTTTTATATGGATTATGTGATTATGGGATTATGTTTATGAAACCCATTTTATTCATTGGGTTATTATGAATGATGTATGTTTATTTTGTGGCAAGAGTAAGAATGACTTCATTATGAGATGGGTGGGACCTATATATCCCTCCAATGCATTGGGTAAATATATATATATTTCATGAGATAGACATGGCTGGAATGGAAGGTTAAATTGGTTCAGTAATACAGGACTGGAACGAGGAGTGAACTCGATTCAGAAAGGGACTTTGTCCACTGAGATGGTCTTGGCAGCAATGCCTTAGCTACTATAGAAATCATAACATGTACTTAATGGTTTCCAAAATTACATGTTTTATTCCCATGCTATTTTATCATGCTTAATGTTTCTTTATGATCTATGCCTTACGTACTTCCATGTCTTATGTCATTGCTCACGCTTTTGATGTTTAAACATTATGTTCATGTTTTTAAGTTCAAATGTATATGATTTGTTTTATTTTATCCATGATTACACTTACTCAGCATTTGAGCTCACCCTTTATATGTTTTCTTTTCTCCAGGATATAAAGAATGATTTTAGCTAAGGAGATGTTGAAGATCTTTCCCCATTATTAGAAGATTATTTTTCCGAGTTTCCAAAGACACTAAACTAATACGGTCCTTGTGTGTCTGTTTTTGTTATGTATTAAGTATTCCGCAAATGTAATGTAACCTCCATGTACGTCATGCTTCGGGTATCTACACAGCCGGTCCCACTCCCATGTCTTCCACAGACTAAGACCATGGTCCTTCACCATTGGCACAACGCGACGGTGCCGCACCCCTTTGGCGCGGCTGCCCTGGCCACAGCTCCCTGCTGCTCTGCACGACACAACGGCGTCACACACCTGTCTGACCGCCGACACCCTCTTGGCGGTGGTCCTTTTATTCCGGAGTGGTGCACTGACATTGTTCCCCTCCAGTACCATTGTGGCTCTATTCACTACGCTGCACTGCGGTTCCACGCCCTTGTGGTGACCCGACAACCTTGTGTCGCTGGATTTCTTTGCGGCTAACTCGTTGTCGGTTGCCACGTGTACCACCTCCGTCGTCCTCAAACAAGAACCAATAGAAGGGGAAGGTCGGGCCATGTTTGTGTGGTCCCAACCCTCCTCATTACTGTGATATCATTCGATTCACATACCAGAAAATTTGTACAACGAAGAATGAGTAGAAAACAAATCAAACCACCAACCTCGAGTTTGGTGATCATTGACAGAGTCGCAGAAAAGCAAGATTGTTTCATCAACGTTGGATGAGAAGACTATGAAGTCGAGGATGTAGGATTCGGGGAAGACGAGTCGAGATGACGTTGTTAGTGTTCCTCATGGATGGCGGTGTTTCCTCTACTTTCCCTAGTTGAAGAGGGAGAAGACGGTGCTCATCGTTCTTCAGTGGTGACGAGCATTCTTCGCGTTCTTCTCTGAGAGGATGAAGTGCTCTCATTTCTCCCAAAGTCTCTTCCTCTACTTAATTCTCCCAATAAGGATTATGCCAACCCCCCCACCATAATAATACATCACATATTATAATGTTTTCATAATGAATTCAAAGAATTCAAAATGATTCCAAATTAATAAGTTACGTTACATAATTAAATTGGAGGAGTTGGATCATTAAATGAAGGGGGAAGGTGGAGAGTTTCACTAATTTAATTGGGGGTTTAGAGGAGGTTTAAGGATCATGTGGGCCCCACCTAATAATCCTCCCTAGGGAGGTTAAGTGCGGGTGGGCCCCACCTACATAACCTCTCAAGGGAGGTTATGATGTGGTGGATCCCACAACTAACCTCCTCTTGGAGCTTATAACCACCAAGAAATAAAAATAAGCTATCGCCTTTTTTATTTAACTTTATTAAAGAACACCAAAAAGTACCTTGGACTCTCGATAAAATGCAACAATGGTGAATGTCTCACTAAGCAATTGCCGACACTGTGAGTTCAACGGTGCCCTCATACATCAATTTTTAGCACCAGTTCAGATGTTTTAAAATTAGGAATGTACGTTTACTAAATGTACCCAAACAAAACATCAAAAATTGATTCTGGGCACACCGGTCTGTGGAATCAAGTGCCGTTAAGAAACTACAGACTCATAAAATTCCTAAGAATTTAAAAAAAATCCACGAGAAATAAGGTCTTTACAGTTTCATTGGTACTTAAAAATCAGAAAAGTATTTTTTAAATACTAAAATAATTATAATATTGAAATACTATATAAAAATACTTAAAAAATATATCATACTCTCCTTTTATCTTTAATTGAGGTTCTAGAAGATTTTGTGGGAGAAGGAATCATTTACCATGATTGAGAGGGTGGTATCCAATTATGGTTACCAAAATTGGAATGATTCCTTTGGTTTCAGGTTTTGTATCATTATCATCCATAGGGAGTAAGGAGGAGCAACATGTTTAGATAGTGATGTGGCTCATTATTCATTAATAATTTTTCTATTTCAAATGAATGGTTGGATCATATATCAAACTATAAAAAAATTAAATGGATAAACTTTATGATGCTACTTAGGCTCATGATACTATACCAAAATAATGGACTGTAGAATAAATAATGGAACTATTTTGTGATTAATTATAAATTCTATTGAAAAATTCATCTTTAATTGGGAAACCATTTCAGTGTTTTGAGGATGATATAAAAATTCTTGTTTTAATGGATGATGGTGACCTAGAATATATTGATGATGAAACTACCCTTAGTGACTCAATGTATTGTATGATTATTATGAATAATGAAATAAATTTCCTAAAGTGAAACAAAACATGAAAGAAAAATAAACAATTGGATGGAAATAAGAAACTATTGAAGGAATATGGTTTCCTTTTAATGTAATAATGTTATGGATGTAAGAGTTAAAAAGTAGAAATAGTGGTGAAAAGTTTCAAAAAATATTAATGAATATAATTTTTAGTGATTTTTCCTTCCTTATCTAGAACATTACTATCTCTATGGTTTTTAGCATTGTTTCATATAATAATCTTCACATTGAAAAAATGGATATCTAGATTGGATTTATTCTTGTTGATTTGATGGAGGAGATTAATAGGGTGGTAACGAAGGGTTTAAAAAATTATAATACATAGAAAATGGTATATTAGTTTGATATATTTCTAAAGGTCATGAAGTAAGAACCTCGATAGTGGAATCATAAGTATAATACATTCACTTTTGGAGAAAGTTTCACCTAGTTTTATTTTGAGCTTTGTTTCTTTTAGAAGAAATTTGATAATAAATCACACATTATAATAATTTTTACATGGTTTATATGTCTCTTTTTAGACTATAAATTCAATGGGATGATGTGTTAATGATAAAAAATTTGGTAAGGGTTGTAATAAAGGATCTTTTGCATGACATGAATATCATCGGGATTAAAATTGGGTTGGGAAAGAATGTATAACAATTATTGGTATACTAGAATGAATAAATTCATAATCTCATTGAATGATTTGAAATGACTACCTATAAACCTCTCTCAACCCCAATAAAAGTAAACTATATATTTTCTATGGCATGGGAACGATCTTTGAAATAATAATTACATAAAAAGGAAAAGTTTATTTATACCTCATCCTTTTGAAGTTTTTTTATAAAATGATTTATAGATGGCCTAAATCTTCTATTGTAGTGGGAGTTTATATTAATTTCATTTAAAATAAATAAAGGATGCATTGAGATTAATTGAAATAGATCATCCAATATTGGGATGGTCTAGAAGAGGTGGTAGCATGATTCAATGATGAAGATCAATTGAATGGTTTTTTTCTGTTGATTTTACTAGATAAATGGATTCTAAAAATTCACAACATGTATTTTCACATTTAAATGGACAACGTCAAAAAAGATGTCTCATTTTACATATTTTATTACTGTGTCAATAGCTGAAGTGGAATATGTTTCTCTTATGGATGTAAAAAATATTCTTGTTTTCTAGATGTTGTTAATGGTAGATCGTGAGAAAGAATCAAACATTAGAATGAAATTCTATTTAAGTTCGATAAATATTTACCTTGATATAAATCAAAATTTTCATGAAAGGAAACAAATAAACATGAAATTCCATTTTATCTGAAATATTATAGAACACATATTGTTGGATATGAAGAAGAATAATAGAAGGAAAAATCCCAAAGTCATGTTCACAATAGTTTTATTTCATGAAATTCATATACAAATCTATACATCAGTTAGACTCGGTTGAAAGGAATGATATGGATAACACTACTTTCCCAGAAATGAGTTGAACTCTATTGAACATATAAAGGGTTTTGAATCTATGAAGTTATATTCAAGTGGGTTTTTATTGTGTTTTTTGATTTATTTTCTATTTTAAATAAGGGTATTTACAAAAATAGAATTTATAGATGGATGTTATTAGGAAGGTGGATTACAGTAGTAGCGATGGATATTAAAATTCACAAAAGTATTTTCTATGATGCATGTTTTCTTGAGGATATCTTGAATGAATCCAATGAATAGTTTTAGTATATGAACAACCCACGTGTTCATTAGTTTTTAATTGGAAACATGAAGGTGTAGGAGCATATAATATGTTTTATCAATATACAAAAGTATAATCATGATTCTATGATCGTGGTTGAAATGGTTTACCATGAGAATACCTCTATATATATGAGGTTGGACCAACTTTTGAAATATATGTATTTAAAAATGATTAAAATACATTAGAAATAGACTTTGACTGATTGGGAGTATTGATAGTGAGAGTAAATTTATAATCTATTATACATTAATTTATCATTGCGATTGATGTGATCAAAAAATGACGTAATAATTTTGTTAGAAAACTGTAATTCCGGTGTGAGATTCCATTTTTTCAATTTGCATATGAGTGTGTCAATAATTTTTTTGCAGTAGTTAGGTTATATACAACATAGTTTTAGAATAGAAATATAAGGAGATTTAAAACATTCATAATAGTTTCATTATAAGGAAATTATTTTAGAATAGTCTATGTATGAGTTATTCTGTTTTGGCTCCCAATATATTCTTTATTCAATAGATTATGGTGTAAACACCTTCCATGAATGCTATATTTTGACATATTCCATTTAAAGAATCAGGATTGACCAAGGGAAAAAAAATTAAAAATAAATGTATGCCTCATGTTATGAAATCCAGTTAATGTCTATGTGTAGGTATGGAATCTATTTTACAAATTTTGTGTGAAGGAGATTGGTATTTCTATGTATGGTGTCATCTTGGAGGACACATGGAGGATGATGATCATTTCTGATACATAGTTAATTTTTTAATATATATTTATATACTAGTATTTTAGTGTCCCAGTATTTTTAGTTTATGATAAATATATTTGTAGTAAGTTGTTAGGAGAATTTTGAGATCCATAATGATTCATTTTTAAAAAAATGAACCCACTTTGAATAAGTAATAATGGATATTTTATTCTATTATTTCAGCTGTCGTTTCACTTTCATGAAACTATGTTATTCCCCATTTCATAAATAGTTACCATTTCAATTAATTTTTTGATTTCAACCATGGACAAGGAATGATTATGCCATTGGGTGTGGTAGAAATCATCATGTTATGTATTTACAAACAAATCAGATAGTTCTTGTATTCACAACATCATGGACAGAGGAGGTATCATTCCGGATTTAAAGGGATCTGTGATTATAGCTTTCTCAACTTATAATGGTGATGAAACATTTCCATACATTAATATAGTTACTTCATTAATATCATAGCATTATGAAAATAAAAAATATATTTTTACCTTAAATTTAAGTGGATATAGCTCTAATAGTTCCAGGCCTATATGTGCTCATCCCGTACAACTAAATAATAACATACACTATCAAATATTATAGTGACATGATTCATTATAAACTGAATATTATTCACATTAGGAAGAAGTAGATATTTATAATTCATTTCATAGATTTTATAGGTGTTCTAGAGGATCCAATGATTACCTATTAAAATGTTTACTCTTTTCTTAGTGATTTTATATATTTTATTTGTAGTTATTCTCTTAGTCATCATATCAGGAATTTCATTTGATGTTTTTTCTTTCCCCTATACCTATTATAATTTTCATAACAAAATGATTTAAATTATCAGTTAAATGATATATCTAATATACAATGGTATGTATATTCTTCTGTCTTATAGAGATCTCGATAGATCTCTTTTTAGTTTTTTATCACTATTGGTTAATAATAGATTAGTATTTTCATACAATTATATTATCAATAATTCAAGATTGTTATCAAAATTATAATGTACAATGGGGAAATAATTTTAAATGGTATAGTTTAATATTTAATTTTTTTTATAATGTGCATACAAAAAACTAATATCATCACTAAATGTGTTTGTGGGGTTATCTATAACGTGTTTTTATTTACATTCAAAAGTTGTTTCAAACGATATAATACATGGTGGAAATGAATGATATCTTCCCCAAATATGATTTGGATAATATGGTTCCTAATTTTTTATAAATTACATGACATAATTTTATTTTTAAAAAACCATATGATTCTTTATGTGATGTTTTATATTGATAAAAATATATAATAAATATAAAACTATTATATAGTGGATTTTTCCATGTTAGGGTTCGTGTTGAATTAAACCACATTATAGTGAGATTTATTACATAATAGTTTTGTTCTCCAAAGTATATGAATTATAAATTAATGTATATTAGTCATAACTTATACCCCCTATGTTTCATCATTATCAGAACTACATTTATAGTTAACCTTAATGAATTTTTAAATGAATCATTTACATTGTAAATTGTTTTTCTTATAATTGGATAACGAGTTTTCAAATATTAATAAAATTTTCCTTTCTTACTAAACATTTATAAAATATTATGGGCCTCTTGGGGTTTCCTTGGTACTTAAAAATTATTTAAATTATATTTTAAATACTATGTTAATTATAATATTGAAATACTATATAAAAATAATTAATACAAAATATCATAATCTCTATTTCTCTTTAAATATGGTTCTAAAAGATCATGTTGAAGAAAGAATACATTACCATTATTTATAGGGTGATATCAAATTATGGTTACCTAAAGAGTAATGATTCCATTTGTTTCATGTCATGGATCGTTATAGTCTATAGGGATGAAGGGAAAGATCATGTTTAAATAGTGATGTGGTACATTATCCGTTAATATTTTTTTCTAATTCAAATGAATGTTTGGATCATATAAAAAACTATAAAAAAATGAAATTCCTACAATTTATGATGGTATTTAGTCTCATGATATTGTTCCAAAATAAATTATTCTAGAAGGAAAAATGGAACCATTTTGTAATGAATAATCAATTATCTTGAGTAAATCAACTTGAATCAAGAAACCATTTTGTGTATAGGGGATGATATAAAAATTCTCATTTAAATTGATAATGGTGACCTATAATATATTGAAGAAGAAAATACGCTCATTGACTCCATGTTTTGCTAAATTTTAATGAATATTGAAATGAATTTTTTGATGTTGAACAAATATGAAAGAGATATAATCAATTTGAATGAAATAAGGAACTATAGAATAATTTTTTCTATTTTAAAGTAATAATTTAATTAAAGTAAGATTTAAAAAGTATAAATAGTGGTGAATGGTTTCCAAAAAATTAACGAATTTAATTTTTAGTGATTTTATCCTATGTTATTAATAACATTACTCTATGTATGGTGTTGAACATTGTTTCCTATAATAATTTTTACGATGAGAAAATGTATGTCAATACCGGATTTATTCATGGTGATTTGGAGGAGGAGTTATATATGGTTCAAACTAAGGGTTTAAAATATAATCATATGTATAAAATGGCATATTAGTATAATATATTTTTCTATGGCATGAAGAAAGACCCTCAAAAGTTGAATCATATGTTTAATACATTCACTTTTGGATAAACATTCACTCAGTTTGATTCTGACATCTGTTTCTTGTAGAAGAAATGTGATGATAATACATACATTATAATAAGTTTTTAAATAATTTATATGTATCTTTTGGGACTATAAATTCAATAGGATGATGTGTTAAAGAGAAAAAACTCGATAAGGGTTGTAATGAAGGATCATCTACATTCCAAAAAATCATGTGGATGAAGATTGAGAGGGGTAAGAAATCATAACAATTATTTTTATACAAAAATAAATACATTCATAATTTTATTGAATGATTTTAAATGTATACTTATGATCCTATCTCAACCCTAATAAAGTAAACTATATATTTTCCAAGGCATTGGATCCATATTTTAATTAATAATTCCATAACTTTGGAAACATTCCTTATACTTCATCCCTTTGATGTTTGATGTATTAAATGATTTATAGATGACCTATCATTTCAATTGTAGTGGTAGTTTATATTCATTTCATTTAAAATAATTAAAGGATGAATTGGGAATAATGGAAATAAATCATCTAATATTTGGATGGTCTTGAAGAGGTGATACTATGATTTAGTGATGATGCTTAATTGAATGGTTTTGTGGATTTAGATTTTATTGGATACATGTATTCTAAAAAATCACAACATGTATTTTCACATTTAAAAAGACACCAGTAAAAAATATGTCTCATTTTTCATATGTTATTACCATGTGAATATCTGAAGTGGAATATCTTTCTCTTATGGATGTAAGAAATAAATCTGTTTTCAAGATTTTATTAATGGAAGAGCTTGAAAAATAATCAAACATTATAATGTTGTTATTTTAAATTCATAAACCTATTTTCCTATATATAAATAATTTTTTTCATGATAGGAAAAAAATAAACATGAAATTACATTTTATCTAAAATATTATAGAACAAATATTATTAGATATTTAGAATAATGGTAAAAGGAAAAATCATATCGAAATGTTCCCAATTGTTTTTGTCCATGAAATCCATATCCAAAACTAAAAATCAGTTAGACTCGGTTGAAATAAAATTTATTGATTACACTTCTAGAACCCAAATGAGGTGAACTATATTGAATATATAATGGGTTTTTAATCTATTATGAAGTCTTAAAGTGGGTTATTATTGTGTTTTGTAAAGTCTATTCAGTTTTGAAAGAGGGTATTTACAAAAATGGAATTTCAAGAAGGATGTTTTTAGGAATGTGGATTAAAATAGTAGCTGTAGATCTCAACATTTTCAAAATGATTGTATAGGATGCATGTTTTCTTAAGGATCTCTTGAATAAATCCAATGAATAGTTTTGGTTCAAAGACAACCCACATGTTCATTAGTTTTCAACTATCAATCTGAATGTGTAAGAGTAGTTAATATGTTTTATCAATCAAAAAAAGGATAACTATTATTCTAAGATGGTGTTTTAAATGGTTTACCATGATTTTACCTCTCAAAATATGAGGATGGAACATTTTTCAAAATATATTTCTAAAAAAATTATCAGAATACATTTGAAATAGACTTTGAATGAGTGGGATTAGTTATTGTGAGAGTTCATTTATAATCTATTATAATTTAATTTATCATAGTGATTGAAGTGATCTAAAATTTATGTAATAATTTTTTTGAAAAATCTAATTACAGTGTGAGATTCTATTTTTTCAATTTTCATGTGTATGTGTGGATAATGTTTGGCAGTTATTAGGTTGTATTCTTCATAGTTTCATAATAGAAATTTAAGGAGTTGTGAAAAATTAAAAATATATTCCATCATAAAGAAATTATTTTAAAATATTCTTTGTAAGAATTATTCTTGTTTGGATCCCATGAGATGAATTAACCAATAGAGTGTGGGGTAAAAAGCATCTAGGAATGCTGAATTCTGACATATTTCATATAAAGAATCATTTTTGACCCATGGAAACTAATTCACAAAATAAATGTATGCCTCTTGTTATGAAATCAATGTGATGTCTATGTGATGTTATGGAATCTATTTTAGAAATTTTTGTGGATGAAGATTGATATTTCTACATATGGTGTCATTGTGGAGGATACATGGAGGATTATTATCATTTTTGATACATTGTTAATTTGAGTACTATATATTTCTAAACTATTATTTTAAAGTCCTTGTATTTTTAGTTTAGGATAAATATAATTTTAGATGGTTGTTTTGAGATTTTGTTGATCGTTAATGATGCATTTAACAAAAAAAATGAATCCATTTTAAAGAATAATTATAGGAGACTCTCTTCTACAATTTTAAGACTCATTTATGTTTTGTGAAAATATGGTATTCCTTATTTCATAAATTTTTTTATTGACAATTAATTTTTTATTTCATCCTTGAAAAAGGATTGATCATACCATTGGGTGTGATAGAAAACAGAATTTCTGGTATTTACACACAACTTAGATAGTTCTTATATTCACAACATCATGCACGGAGGTGGAATTATTCAAAATTTAATGGGATTTGTGATTATAGATATCTGAACATATAATGGTGATTAAAAATATTCCATGTATTAATCTAATGAATTCTTTAATATCTTTACATTATTACACTAAAAATATATATTATTTCCTTTGAATGAAGTGGTTATAGCTCTACTAGTTCCATACCTATCTGTTCTTATCCCCTTTAACTATAAAATAACATACACTATCAAATCTTATAGTGACATGATTTATTATGAACTATAGATTGTTCACACATGGAACAAGGGGAATTTTATAGTTGATTTTATATCTTCTATAGAGGGTTTTGGAGGGGCCACTAATTACCTATTAAAATGTTGACTCTTTTCCTAGCGATTTAATTTATTTTATTTGTGTTGATTCTCATAATAATCATATAAGGCATCTCATATGATGTTTTTTGTTTCCCCCTATATCTGTTATAACTTTCATAACAAAAAGATTTAAATTTTCATTAATATTATACAACTAATATATGTTGGTATGGATATTCATATGTTTTATAAAGATCTTAATAAATCCTTTTTTAGTGTTTTATCAGTATAATTTTAGAATAGTTCACTATTTTCAATAAATTATATTACAGATAATTCATTATTAGTATCAACATTATAATGTAAAATGAGGAAATATTTCTCAATAGTGTATATTAATATTTTAGTTTTTATAATGTGCTTATAAAAAATAATAGCTTCTCTAAATTTGATTTAGGGAATATCCATAATGTGTTTAGATTCATATTAAAAAGTTGTTTTATATGATGTAATATATGTTTAAAATGAATTATATATTCTCCAAAATATGTTTATCATAATATGGATTCCTAATTTTTTATAAATTACATGATATAAGGTCATTTTTTAAAAACAATACGAGTCTTTATATGATGTTTTTATTGATAAAAATATATAATAAATCTAAAAACATTATATAGTGGTTTTAACCATCTCAGGATTTGTATTGAATTAAATAGCATCATGGTGAGATTTATTACATATTATTTTAGTTCATGGAATTATATTAATTATATCATAATGAATATTAGTCGTAGCTTCTACCCACTATGTTTTATCAGTATCAGAACAACATTTTTAGTTAACCATAAAGATGATTCAAATGAATCATTTATATTGTAATTAGTTTTTTCTAATAAATGGACAAAGAGTTACAAAATATTAATACAATTTTCCTTTATTAATAAAAATTTATAAAATATTAGGAGCCTCTTGGGGTTTCCTGGGTAATTATAAAAAAGGTAAAGTCTATTTTAAATATTATAATAACTTTAATATTGAAAAAATATGTAAAAATACTTGGTAAAAAATATCATAACCCCCTTTATCTTTAAATAAGGTTATATAATATCGTGAGGAAGAAGGAATCCTTTCCCATGATGGAGAGGGTGATATCAAATTATGGTTACCTAAAGAAGAATGATTACTTTGGTTTCATGTAAGTGATCTTTATCATAAATTAGGAGGAAGGAGAAAGACATGTTTAAATATTGATGTGGAACCTTATTCGTCAATATATTTTCTAATTCAAATGAATGGTTCAATCATATAACGAACTATTTTGTGTTCATTTTTTTCATTTTTACAATGATTTATTTCATCAAAATAAACATAGAACACCCCTGGGAGGACACAAATTATTTGATGGAAAGAGAAGAAATATATAACCTGTAAGAGAGAGTTTTACTGTGAGCAATCATGACTTATTCTCTCATTGAAACAGTAGATAGGCTCACTAGATTCCAATTGGAGTCTCTCAACAATACATAAAATTAGAGGATTTTTGGAAATTCTAATAGTATGAATTATAACGTCGAGGCATGGGATTATTAAATAATTAGAAACCAATAGGAGATCATTTAAATCTTATTATTCTCCCTACAACATGGTTAACATCCTAAATTTCCACTAATCATTAAACACATCATTTCATACAAAAAAAAGTGTAATATTAGGGATTTTCTTTAATAATGACTTATCCTCTACTTATAATTTGAATAAAATTTATGATCTATTTGAGTCAATTATTTCTTTATTTTCTAAATGAAGTTTTATGGGTGTTGAGATAAAAACATCAATGGTTTTTGAAAATATATATTGGTTTTAAATTAATCATGATAAATATATTTATTTATTTAATTAAGTCTCAAAATGAGAAACAAATTACCTCAATGATTTGGGAATGAGAAGCTTCCTTTGAGATGAAGATTTATGAAAAACTATCATATATTTAAAATCTCAATAGACCTAGTGATACTTTAATTAAATTGAATAATATATTTAATATATTATTTTAACATAATACTTGATATATAGACAGACATTAACACACACAATGACACATATTTTAGATAATTTGACACTGAAACCCAATCCTAGATAACTATCAAGATGGAGGAATCCATTGTGGTTATAAAATTAATCAAAAATCACAAATTCCATGCTAAAAGAGTTACAATTATTTGATATAACACTCAAATTTTGTGTTTTTAAATTTAATTATCATTCAAAACATTAAAATTTTATATAATTAAAATTTATTTCTTCAAAATCGATGACGGTGAATATTAAATAGTGATGCTTTTAATATAATAGGTATTTCATGAATATGAGTCCCAAATTGTTTTCATTATTATAGATAATTTTTATAATCTCAAAATTATCCTTACGATATGAAATACTTTAGTAAAATTATCTCAAAAAACTCATATTTATATAATCGTTATATATTGATTTTTTATTTTAAAAACTAATTTTAAATTTTAATATTTTTAGACATAGTGTCTATAGATAATTTTTTTACCATTTTGAGGGATTTTTCTATAAGTAAAAATCATATGGAATAAAATTTAAATAAAATAGCATCTTTTATATTATGTAAAAATGACTATATCAAGACAATAATCTTGATGAACTAAACTAAAAAAAATAAATAGATATTAGAGGGAAATTTTCATTAATTTTAACTTCTCTTTGAATTTTTGTGCTTTATATTTTAAATTATTATTTAACATTTATTTCAACCACACTTTCACTTTGGGAGAGTGTCATTCGTTTGTGACTATGATACAATATTTAATTTGGAGTGTTTCAATAATGTGAGAGTTTCCATTTATGTTGTAGAAAGAGACATAAGGCAGACACTGTCATTTGGTCATCCCTTGTGTGAGAGTATCGTCACCTATAAAAAACATGGAAGGGAAGACACCCAAAGGTAATATTCCCTTGAATGAGGGTAAAATCTATAGTAAATTGAACCAATTGGGTTTGGATCCATCCCCAAGGAACTAATGAGGCTTATGCACATTATTTTTATTTTTTTATTAATATATTAATATACAATATTGTGAAATCATTCATAATTTTTACCCAAATATATTGGGATATAAATGTGTGAAATGATTCAATACTTTAACCATTATGGTTGAACGAAATATGTGAAACCATTTCATTCATTAAGAAATTTTAAAAAATATTATTACTTTTTGTTGTATTTTATTATGTATATATAATAGATTTGTGAAACCATTTCATGATTTTATTGTTAAAGTGATGTCAAATTATTGATAAAAACTCTACATAGTGCTCCCTTTTTTAATGGAAATGTCTTTTACATCGTAGAATAACATTCCATGTGGGATTCAACATTAACTTTTCCTGAATCCCAAGAATAATATATTAAAAAATAAAATTACATAAGTAATAAAAATTAATTAATAATATAATTATTTATATTTAAATATGTTTATTATTGTTATAAACTAATAATATAATAAATTTGAAATAATATATTTAATAATATGTAATAATATTGTTAAAAATTATTAATATAATTAGTTATTAATATTAATATAATAAATATTAAATATAATTAATTATAAAAAATATAAATAATTTTAATTAATAAATAATTTAGTTAAAAATAATCAATAATTAATAATATAATTACTAAAAAATATTACAATTAACATTTAGTAATTAAAATTTAATAATTTAAAAAATAACATATAAAATTCAGAATAATATGAATACTAATAAGTATTACTATAATTATTAATTAATATTATGAATAATTTATTAATATTATTATTAACAATTTAATTAATAATTAATAATTTAGTTATTTATTTATGGTCTTAGTGGTTACAATAAATGATAAAAGGCACACATCTCTGATCATGTAATGATAGGTCACTCTCCCAAAGGATGACCGATTCCATAGTTGTCCCATTATAATTTAAATAGAAAAAATACCAACCATTTGATGGCCCAAACCCCACATGTGTTAGAAAAAAGGCCCCCTACCAATGTCCAACATTGAAACATAGAGTTGTGTAGTCTCCACCCCTGCATGAGTTGTCACCAGCATTATCAGTCGTAAATGACCTCAAATCCCCACCCAATTGAGGGTTCTTGTATTTTGATCAAGAGAATACATAGAAAGACTGGGAGACTTTACAATATAATTAATAACTATACATTAATAATATATCAAATAATATGATTAATAATAAGAAATAATATAAATTATATTTAATAACATGATTTATAATTATTATATATATTAGATACTTGGGGGTATAAATATATTTAAACACAGACACACCCTTCACAATCAATCTAGAAAGGTAGACTATGTCCCCTAAGGGGATAACCCAACAATCAAGCCCTATTTATTCAATACATGGCCCATAATCCTAGTGGGAATGAAGACCATTACAAGGACCATAGTCTTAGTGGTCATGAAACCCTATTACATGGCAATAGGCCCCAATTTTGTTACCCAAACTCCTACTAGTTAATAGAAAGGGGTGAGCTCAGATGCTCATCACTAGTAAATAAGGAATATGTATATGAATAACATAATTTTAAGGGAATTAGAACATGATAATAATCATTGAAGATCATCACACATATAGAAAATATCACAATCATCAGTCGTGGCATAAATACTAGATGTTCATAAGACATGAATCATAAGATAAACAAGAACCTGAACCATATTATCATACCATAGGAATAATACATATATTTTATTGTAAACACATAAACATATAAAATAATTTCTTTAATATACAATTAATTACACCCAAGGAATTTAAAGTAATATGGATTCACTCCTTGAACCATCATAGTAATAATGAATCACTCCAACTACCATTTAAGTAGTCAAGGTTCACTCCCAAGATCATATTTGATGAATAATTACATTACTAAACCAATGTCAATCCTCATTTCATCGATTTATATATCCTGATAAATAAGTCATTACCCAATTAATTAAAGGGACATATAGGTCCCCCATCTCATAA
Organism: Viscum album; assembly: GCA_963277665.1. Lineage (NCBI taxonomy): Eukaryota > Viridiplantae > Streptophyta > Magnoliopsida > Santalales > Viscaceae > Viscum > Viscum album. Next base: position 602,229,839 of record OY728153.1, on the reverse strand, counting down.
TGAAATCATAGATACTAGTGCCACAATAAAATAAGAAATAATATCATAACCGATGAAATGAAATGGGTATCATAAATATAAAATCATATTATAACCTATGTAAAAATAGATAGGTTTTCTAATAATTACATCAAAAAATATCATTTGAAATTAATAGGGTTTCTTAATATCGTAACCCATGAATGATAAATAGGTTTCATAGACATATAACCAATGAAAGAGAAACTTATTTTATAAAAATCATCCCATTAAAACGTAAAACAACTCGAGAATGAATTCGAATTGAACCATTCATTACATTTCCAAAAAAAATATTTATTAACACCTGGTATTTCCTATTAAATGGAAAATTAATTTGGAAAAAACTTTTAAAATAATTTCTAAAAGAAAGATATAATTTCTTCTATAAATTTTTTTTAAACATAATGCCATTGTAAAAAATTTTAATTTTAAAATATATCAAGGAATATTGAAAAAATGATGAAAACCATTTTCATTGAACATTTTTATGATAAAATATAAACAATTCTTTAAAAACATTTTTAAAACCATATTCCATGAATACATATAAATGAAGCATTATTTTTATAAAAATCATTTGTAATGAATACATATGAAATAGAAAAAAAGTAGAAAAGTGTTTCATTGAGAATATTTTGAAAAATAATAAAATAACATTTCCAATCATTTTTATACTTTTTTTTAAAAAAAATTTAAAAACATCTTGAGGAATATTAAAAAAATCACATTAAACAATTTTTAAACATGAATCATTTTTTGAAAATATATTTCTTTCATAATCACATTAAATAACTGAATATCAATAATATTGGGTAAATTTTTTTAAAAAATTAATATTTTAAATATGAAACTAAATATTAAAATGAGTTATGGTCATGGTGGTATATAAATTCATACATTTCGAACATTCCTTTTGCGCTGTAAAAGTTTTATAAATTTTCCTCGAGATGAAAATGACAAGAAGACTAATTTTTCAAAACCATTTTTGTTTAAAAGGTAAAAAATTTATTTTTTTAAACATCATACTATAATGGTAGAAAATATTTTAATATATTATTAGAAAACATGGGTTTTAAGGAACAATGATTTCCGATCGATGTGTGACATATAGTATGATCATTATAAAAACACATTTGAAAATATTTGATGTAAATAAGAGTGTTAAATGGTACTAATAATTGATGATATCATAAAGAAAAATATGAGAAAAAAATTCCGTAGTCTTTTTGAAAAATTTATCACATGGATTTATCAATGAAAACATAATCATAAACAATCCTGATAAATAATGTGATTATTGCCATAAACTCTCCCACTTGAAAATATTGAATCACACACCCCATGTAATAGAATGAAATTAAATGAAGAAAATAATATAATGGAAAGAAATTTTTTCATTAAATAAAATTTCATAAATAATTATATACAAATCACAAAATAATATAGGTGCATAACATGGAATGTATCTCAATGAATGTGAATTGAAAAAAAAATTACTTTACCGATTTGGTAACTTTTTAAACATAAACCCCATGAAATAAATATCATTTAAAATATATGTTAATACACATAAATTTAAGTATCATAATCATATAATATATCCATGGGGTGTAATGATACCACATAATATAAATATGGGATCAACATGGCTTGTGTCTCATGGAAAATAAAAGTGAGATGAGGAAACTATAACCTTACATCTTGTCTCTCATTTTACTCATTCAAACCTATTTTAAAATAAGTATACATTTATTATAAATCTTTGATATAAATATATTCATATATTTAATTGTATAAATTATGTAATTATGAATTTATAATAACTTTTTATTAATAAGTTAATGTTAAAGTTATATTTCGGGTGATAAACACCATGTTTTTAGATCATGTTTTGACATGTAATTCATGGTACCCATACAGAGATCATGATTTAAATATTTAAATAATTAATAAAATGATATAAATATATTATATAGTCAGTATATATGTATTTATAATAATCTATAAAAGTTATAAATATTAATTGAAATACACCGTTAATGGAGACGGTAGACAGAACATATGCATTAATGTTGTTTCTATTTTATGGTCATATTGCAGGAAAGAAAATAAAATAAATGTATGTGTATATATAATATAATTAAATTATTATTATTATTTAATATATAACATATTATATAAAAAACCATTCCTTAATTCATTCCACATAGAGCGTGAACTAATAACCTCACTTTGAGGAGGCGGTAGTCGACACATCCACAGACTAAGTTATTTCATTTTCCAAAAATGTAAATCATGAATATATATGTTATATAATAATTAAATCATTGTAAATAAATCATATAAATCATATATATCATATAAAAATATTTTTTTTATCATAATTACCAACCCTGATAGGTGGTAATCGAGAAAAACAAACAACATTTTATGAGGGGGTAGTTTGTTGTATAAAAGAATGGAAAGTTTGTTATGTGTAAGTGTAGTTTCAACCAAATAATAACAAAATTTAAATATATTTAGGATGACGATGTTATTATTTAATAATTAAATATGAATAATTTAGGTGGTGGTGAATAAAAACCAAATAAAGGAGCCCGGGGATGGATGTTATATCTTCTCTAGGTAACTCCTTTTGGTTTTCACCAAAGAGATTCCTTGGATGGATTTATTTACAAAGTGTGATTTCTATAATTAATTATGAAATATTGGTAGGATGTTAAGATATATATTTTTGGAACCAAATAGATTCGTAGGTTTGAATACATTTGATGGGTGAGTGCTTTTTTATATTGGGGGAGGATTGATATCTTTGTAAATTATAGAAAATGGAATTCCGCCCATGTTTTTACCATGAGAAGTAGATCCAAAAAATAGATTAAACCAATAAACGAGATTAGAGGGTCTATATATGAGAATGTAATGTATTTTGGACAAGTTTTTAGGTCTTTTTGGGATTAATGTTTGTGGTTTATTCTATTTTCAAGCTATTATTTCCTTTAATCACTATAATTAATTTTAATCAATTTCACTAATCATTTAGGAAAAAAACTAAGTTGAGATTATTATAAATTTCAATTTTTTATGATTAAAAACATGAAACAATTTTTTTCAAATTCCAATTATATATTTGGAATAATTTAATTTAAATTTTATCTCATAGATGTTTCGCGACAACATGCTTTTTATAAAAAAATTACGTAAATGTTTGTAGTGATTTAATACCTACATTTTGAGTAATATTATCTATAGTTACCCACATATTTTCATTTTATGTATATTGGATCTATTTACACATTAAATCCATACAAAAATGTAATTTATATATAAATAAATTAGATGAATTTTTTTTTAATTAAAATTCTGTATTTTTTACTACTCGTCCAAAAAAATGAATCTTATCAAATATATAACAAACAATCACCAAAGGAGAATTTTGTTATCCCAATTTAAAAAGAATTTATATTCTAAAATATAAAAATAAATTTTTTTTCTTAAAACATAAATAAAATTTATTCTGCATTAAAAGGCAATAAAATTGCGTTTTAGGAAAAGATAACTTATTATTCATAAATATGGATTAAATATTATTTAATTAATATAATATATATTGGCTGATTACCAAAAATTAAGATTGAATATATAATATATAAATTTTATTTATAAATTTAATCAGAATTATATTTTTTAATTAATTACGATATAATTTCTTGATACATATAAAAATAGTTTTCTTCAAAACATACATTATTTATTTCTAAATAGTTCTTAAATTCACATCTAGTAATTAGTAAAAAAAATATTCAGTTTATATAAATGTGTAAGTCATATTATCAAATTTTATTTATTTTTATTTATCAAAACAATTCCAATGGCCCAGTGATCACTGTAATAATATTTGAATAATAAAATTAACAGTATATTATTGTTTGGTAAGACATGAGATTTCATATAACTCGAGATATCCAAAGGACATGGTGTTTTCTGTAATTCCATACAGACATAGTTTTTTTCTGTACGGAAAGATAATTTATCTTTCTAGTGTAGAGAATGATAAACATCTATTTTCATATAATGCATGAAAAAAATAGTTTTTATATAAAAAACTATAATCACAATTTAATGAAATGAAAAATAAAAAAAAATAATTGGGAAATCATATTTCATAAAATCATGATGTTCTATATTCTATCATCCATAAAATAATTTTTTCCCTCAAAATTAATATGCTTTATTAAAGGATTAATACATGAAAGATCATTTCATGTAAACGCACAATGTAAAAATAAATACTAAAACATCCTTTAAAAAGAGAAGTCTTGAAAAATAATAGTTACACAATGTAACACATAACTATTTTTCCATATAGAGGTACTTAGGTGGGAAATGAAAACATGGAGAAAGAAGATAAATATAACTATCAAGTTTTGATGGTGAGTGATAGAGAACATGTTTAATATAAAGTTATAAATAACTATGCATAAAATTTATTATGATCTAAGGGGACATTTGATTTATTGGAAATGAACGTACTAGGATAGAATTTTTTTATTTCAAGATAATTTTCCATAATGTTGATGATTTTTCATGAAAATATATAATTAAAAAATTTGATGATAGTATACCATTTTTCAACTTCATCAGCTACCACTTCATCTCTCATTCCACAACTGAAGATCAATTTATCATTCCTAAATACTTAACAAGTCTTAATATCCATGAATATAATATTATGTCATTATATCAGTTTTTATCACAATAAAAGGTTATCAAAAGTTATACAACGTGAATAAGTACTCATATGGTATATAATACAATGATCTTTAAAGTGTTACCTAACGTTTAACATATACCATTCCCTAAATGGTTAATATTATAAATTTTTTGGAGGATGAAATTACAAAACTCTAGAAATAAGGTCACTAAATTTCTCAAAATCATCATAACATTAATCTCCCATATATCATATTTTATCCCTTATCTATAACATATCCAACATGTGAATACCTTCATCTTTTATTCTCCTGAAACATCATAATGTCCAGAATTATTATAAATTGTTATTTAAAAAAAATAATGTTTCCATATTCCAATCTATATTAGATAAATTTATTAAATCCATAAAATGTTTCAAACATCATCAATGATAGCATAAACCTCTTTTCAATAAGTCCTAAATTAGTTCCAAGGAAGTATGTACCATCTAGTTTACTTATTCATATGAATCATATCTATATCTAGACAACATTATCGTAAAATAAGGATCATATTAAGGGTTATCCTTCCCTTAATTATGTGTTTTACATGAATATCACATATCAATTAAATCACTTTTAAATTCCATTAATACCATTCAACATATTCTTTTAAATATTTAGTGAAAAGAAATACACTAAAAAATCCTTTTGCATTTTCCCATTAAAATAACATAATTCATTAACAAAAACATCAACCATTACACTTCATCCATAAGAAAATAATAAGGATACACCATTCTCTTACATAATACCATTTTCATTTTAGATTTAATTTTTAGTCTCATTATCATTATAAACTTAACCATTGGTCATAAAACCATTCTAGTTCTCTTCAAAATATTACCACTTAATCAATTCGTTTTCATAATTACCATTCATTACACACATAAATAATTTATGTTTTTATAATGTCATAGTGAGGAAAATTTTAACATCCATTTTGTTATTTTAACTCTTCATTTTTTGAAGTCATTTAGTTTCATTGTGTAATTATTTTCCATTGTCAAAAAATCTTCTTTTCCCCACTAAGAAATTCACATCGGTGATTAATTCCACATTCCCGACAGAAATTAAATTGAATCTTCTTCCCTACATTGGGTATATTACCTTATATATCATCCAATTACTTTATTATATTATTTAATGAGTTTGAGTGTGGGTTTTAGTAATGATTTTTAATCATGTTCCATTAAAACTTACTATGCATGATCACAACATCCTTCATTATAGTTATCATCCCATTTTAGTAATGGCCAAAAAAATTTCTATCACATTCAACATTAATCCGATTTATTTTGGTTCCCACCATTCAATAAAACTATAAATCATAGTGTGAGAAGAAAATATTAAAAAATGAAGGCACATAATCATGAAAATTACTTATAGGATGTGTAAATAATGGATCTAATTCTTTATTATATGACACCAAAGGTTTCTTCTAGGTTATTTATTATCTTCATATACATATCTCCATGATGGTTCATAAAGAGTTTGTGAATTCCCAATTCATATCCCCTTAGGGTTTCAAAATAGGTGTGCAGCAATATCTATTATTTTTATTAGGTTATGCTCGATTCAGGCCAGACGTACCTATTCAAAGTTGTACATCTGGTCAAAAGCCACATCTTCTTATATTACCAAGAAAGGGATATATTTCTCAGAAACCAATCACTTTATCTTTTAACAATGTTCTATCCTATTTTTTTATTATTTTTTTCATCCTTATACATATCCTTAGAGAAATATCTAGAAATATCATTAAAAATATACTAAGGTATCCTATTAAAATGTTCACATCCATGTTTCATAAGTTTGACTAAAAATTATTTGATACAAGATACAAAGACCTATCCTTAACATATATAGATATTACATCATTTAAGATGAATATTCAGCACATTAAAAATACTTAACCTAGGTCTATAACAGTTTAGTGTCTTTCGAAATATAGAACACATTATTCTAATTTGGTGAAATATCATCAACATCTCTTTAATGATATTTCTCTTTATTATGCTTATAAAATAACCTTTCTTCATAATAGGGGAAAATGAAACATAATAAAGTGGTTATCTTGGATTCTTAGTAAGGTTAAAAAAGTGATATATATAAGCATAACATTATAATAATAGTATGATAACAAGATCATTACATTAAAAGATCATACCATACAATAAGAATATCATAATGAAGAGTCATTTCATAAATATTTGAAAGTCATAAGGCATGAATCATTAGATAATCAATAACATGATCCATTTGAGAATATCATAGGCGCAATATATAGAATTTTTGGTAGACACGTAAATATATATATATTAATCCATATTATTCAAGGAATCTCTGCCAAGGCCATCTTAGTAGTTTGAGTTCACCCAAAATACCATCTTGGTAGTCATGATTCACACCTACGACCATCTTATCAAGGTTAACTTCCATGAACATCATTGTGGAGAAAGTCCTTTACAAAACCGAGTTTAATCCTCATTTATCCATGTCTATCTCATTAATTAATATATTTGTTAACCATAGGAAATATAACACTGAACAATAAATTAATAGTTATAAAAAACTGATAAGATAAGTAAATTTAGGATTGGTAGCTATGTATTGAACAAAACTAACTGAAAATAAACAGAAATAATAATAAATAAAAATGAATTTAAAATGAATTCAAATGGTTTGAAAATAAATTAAAATCCACATCCAATGAAAAATAATCTTCAAAATGAGGGTAAATGATCAGAATAACTAGAGGTAGAGGGTGAAGTATAAAGATGAATGTCTTTAATAACACCATTAATATCAACGGGCTTCAGTAGTAAGCTCTGAAAATGGTTTTTGAAGACTCCTAGCCACTGCTCAAGAAGCTTTTTCAAATCTTGTCCAATATTTAGATTCATAAAAAAAATTAACCTTTATAAACTCATTCAGAGATTCCTCTAACTGAATGAATGAATTCACCCTATCTTTAACTTTATTAATCACTAATACTAGTCAAGATTCATTTGATGTTAGTTTAATAACTAGATGTCTTTGATTTTATAGCATAACACTTAATGGAGTACTGTCACACTAAAGAGTGTTCATTATATCATTGAAATGATCCATCACTGAGGTAATAACATCAATTATTCTAATCAGGACAAGTGGTGTTTGTTGATAGGATGTTTATGCCTAAATTTTTCCCCTTAGAGATTTAAATTCATTACCTATCATTAGCATAAACTCATCAAAATATGACTGCTTGATAAAATCATCTATCAACAAATTGAACTCCCTAGAAAATTGTCTAATTAATTCATGAAGATCTCAAGTAGAAATAATATTGACATTGAATTGTCTTAGATAGAGATTTTGAGCCTCAAACTATGATCTTGTTATTTTAGAACATTTGAAATATTCAAACTTCTTTTTATCAGCTTCTAATTTTTTTTAAGAGACATGTTCTGAGCCTATAAAATATTTAACTTTATACCTCAGAATTTTTCATGAGAATCTGTAGAATCAAGAGATTTAGTGCTAGGGTCAGGGATATCCTCCACATTATGTACTTATACCAACACCAAACATAGATCTCCATTACCAACAGATCTATCACTAAAGAAAGATCCTCTATTAGCTTCAGGATCAGGAACAATAAAAGATTGAGTTTTAGGATCAGGGACATCATCCTTTTAAGGTTATAGACTATGAGCCTCTTGTTCGAAATCCTCAACCACTATATTTTCATGCTCATTTACTCCTTGTTCTTCATCCACAGTCACTATAATATAAAATTTAGTCCTTATTATTTGTAAAATAGTTTCTTCTCACATATATTTAGCCTCTTCAATAGGTATCTATCGGACATTGCCAATAGATGAAATCATTCGTTCCTCCCACTGAGATTTTGTCACAAGCCTTTACTATTGTTCAATACCAATAGAAATGAGACAATTATACTAATTTATCTAAACAGAGACTATGTTCTTATGAGTCCCAATATTTAAAAGGCTGTTGTGATGACCTATTTTACCAAAAAACATATAGAAAATTTTTCCTAATCTTTGCATAAAAAATAAAATAATCTCTTTATAAGAGTAATATCCAATCTTGGCATCCTTGTGGGTGTAATGGTTTTTTATACATTATAATAAATTGATAGAAATTCAATAAGATATTATATAAAAACAAAATAATGGCATACATGTCAGGATATAGGACATTATCTAGCTAAATTGTCCCTGAAAAAAAAAATCCCAGATTGAATGAATATCATCATTACATGATTGTCAAGATTATGCTCTTTCATCATTACCCTTTTGATAGTTCATGTTCCAAACAATGAAATCAAATTTTCCACTGATAAATGTTTTCAATTTCTTATATTTATTAAATCAAACTAAAACTTCCCCTCACAATGAAAATTAATTAGCTTATCCATTTCCACACAATAAATAGAAATCATATTATCATCAGTCTTAAAGACTATAGTATCATTAACGAATCTAATACTAAATGAATAATTTCTAAAAAATCCCCTCACATCAATGTCATATACTACAGTAATGTGATCTTCTCCTAAAAAATAATCCATACTATGAAAAACTAATACTTTCTTGAGTGGATGAATTTTTTATCTGAATAATCGAAATTTATTACCTTTCTATGGAGCACATTGTGAGCTTTCCCTACTTGATAAGTAGCTGCATCCAACTTAGCATCTTCGGATCATTGAGAAGTTTCCATCCATAATGGTTTTAATATTAAAGAAATTGAAGGATTAGGCTTTCATAAAAAGGTAATCAAAATAAGCTCAATAAATCAAATATATTTGTAGGATAAAAGAAAGAGAGATGGAAAGAGAAAATAGTTTTCCAGTTGTGACTAATAATGTACTCATTAATTTATAATTTTGAGAATATAAAAAATGAAAATGAAAATATATTATTTAAGAAACTTAAAACATAATAGATTGAATATTATTATAAGAATTTAAATATATCAAATAAAGTTTACTAAACTAAAAACATATATACTAGAAATAAATTAATATAAATTTACGTAAAATTGAATATTTCTTAATCCCCCTTAATAGAATCAAAAAAATGAAATAAGAAGTGTTTTTGTAAAAATATCACCTAGTCAATATTCAGTTCCAAAAAAATTATATATATTTTCGAAGGACATGATATCTTCAAAAATGATGCCTTATATAATTGTGCATAGTCCTTGAAAGACTTATAGTTTTTTTGAATCATTTATAACACTATTAGTATCACATAAAATAGGTGTGCTATTAAAATTTAGTTTAAAGTCTAGTAAGGTCTTTTTCATCCACAAACCTTGTGCACAACAACTGCTTGTATATATATATTAATCCTCAACGGTTGATAGAGAAACTGAGTTTTTTATACTAAACAATGAATCTAATGATTTTCCTAAAAAATGATAGGTTCTTAAGGCACTTTTTTTAACTAAATAAATTAAATTAAAATTAGAAGTTACAGGTTAAAAAAGATATTGGAAAAAAATTCCTTTTAAATATCTTATTTTTTTTAATTTCATTAAGATGATACTCTCTTAGATTTGACTGAAATATAACACAAATACGTATATAAAAAAATGCATGGTTTAATATAAGTAATATATAACAAACTTCCCATAATACCTGAAAATAACTTGTTATCTAATAGTTTTCCAACATCATCAAAATCATGTTTTATATTGGTACACATGGGTGTTCTATATATCTTGATGTTTTCAAGACCAATATTTTTCAGTAAATCAATAATATATTTACTTTGATTCAAAATATTTTCAAAATCTATTTAAAAAATCAAAAATACAAAAAATAAATTCAGTTCTCCCATCATACTCATTTAAAATTATTTTTCATTAATTATGAGAAATCATTATAAATATTTTTATTAGTTGAACCAAAAATTGTATCGTCAAACTAAATTTGAACTAATAAAATTCTTGAACAATAGGGTTTCTAAAAAAGTGTGGGATCCTCCAATCCAAAAAATAAATCCATTTTTCAAATTGAAAGAACTCGATTTTTAATACACAGCTCTAGGTACTTATTTAAGGCCATAAAGATCATCAGTTTGATTAAAAAAAGAGTTAGGTTTTTTATGATTTTCAAAACTAGGGGTTTTTCAACATAAACATAATCCATTAAAAACCCATTTGAAAATGCAGACATCACATCCGCCTGAAATAATATAAAATTCATATCAAATGTAGAAGCTAAAAGGATTAATATGGATTCTAGTCTAACTAGATGGGAAAATGTATCATAATAATCTATATCTTATTCCTGATTATATCCTTCTTTTACTAATATATATTTTTTGGTTATGATCCCTTAATTATCCTATTTATTTCTAAAGACACACTTAGTTATCAAAATTGGATAATCGGTGGTCTTTCTACTAGTTTCCAAAATTCATTTCTTTTTAATTAGTTTAGATCTACGTTCATTCCTAGAATCTAACTCGGAACTTGTAATTCTTATTCAAAATTATTAGGTTTTAACTGATATAGAAAGGCGTAATATTTTTTTATGTTGCTAACATTTATTCTAATTCTAATTCATTTGTATAGGTCTCCTATAATAGTTTCTAGGTGATGGTTATTTAATGTTATAGAATATCTAGGAAAAACACTTTAAGGATATTCAGTATCATGTTTTTCAGAACATGTTTGAATTATATTAATATTATTTTCAAAATCATTTTTAGGGGGTTCAACTCTCATGTTTCCAAAAGAGCCAATAACATCATCTGTTTTATTGTTATCTTTAATGTAAAGTATAGTTTTATCAAACATCACAATAACTGATTCATCCACAGTCTGTGACTTTTTATAAAACACACTTTAAACATCATAGGTAGTATAATATCCCAAAAAAATTCACCCATCATCTTTTGGAACAACCATACCAAGGTTATCCTTAGTATTCATGATAAAAACATTGCATCCCAAAAATTTAAAGTACTTTACTTTTAGTTTCATGTTATTCCAAAGGTCAAAGGGTGTATTTTTTAAAATAGGTCTTATTAAAACTCATTTACTGATGTAGAAGGTTATTCTAATAGATTCTACCTAATGATATGGAGGGATACTATATTCATTCAGCATATTCCTCATCATTTCATACATAGTTCTATTTCTGCTTTCAAAAATTCTATTTTGTTGGGGAGTTAATTATGAATAGAATCTTTGTTTAATACATATATTTGAGAAAAAAATAATGGAATTCTTGATTCTCAAAATCTCCACCATAATAAATTTTCAATGAAATTATTTTAAAAACCGTTTCATTTTGACAACCTACAAAATTTTTTGAAAAACATGAATACTTCACTTTTGTATTTTAGAAAATAATCGCAAGTAAATATAGAAAAATCTTATTTAAAACATAATCATATAACATACCATCCAAATTTTCTTCTATGGATGGTACAATAACATCTATATGGATATGTTATAATGGTTTAGATATAGAAATTTTGTTGGAACATTAGCATGATGATTTGGGTTTCATGCCAATTGGTCATACATCACTGAATCATTCTTTGTCAAACATTAGACTAGGAAAATTAGAAACTATTTTTTTCTTAAATAATTTATGTTAATAGTTTATATTACAGTTTCCAAGTATTCTATTCCAAATCCAATATTGATTTATATTACCTGTTAAACAATTCACTTTTTATTTACATTAGGAATTTAAATACAATGTTTAAAGATTATCAGTTTTTAGAAATCAAAATTTAAGAAATTTTCATTAAATATAGATCATGAATTATTATAAAAATAAACATAAAATCCATCATTACAATGTTAATATATACTTATAATTTTGTGAATTAACCCTTTTATATATAGTATTGTGTTTTTTGAGATAGTCTAGGGATCTCTAATAGTTATAACTCTAAATATGTTTCCTTTTACATTGTCACCAAAAGTGACTTCTCCTCCATCCATTTGAGTTAGTGTATGAATGTTTATTGAGTCTCATATCATATTATGAGAATAGACACCATCCATACACCATATTTCTGTTCGTTGTGTATGACCCATTTCTTATAAATGTAATTTAATAAATAATTTTTTTGGTAGCACTTTTAATTCCATTCATTTCCTGAATCTCATTTAAATTTTTTCCCTTTACATCAAAACAATGGTATAAATTTTATAATTTTACAATTTATCCAATAATTCCTCAATTTTATTTTCATGATTGATATTTTTTTATGCATTGGAATTGAATCTTTCAATTAGCCCTGGATGTTGTTTTGGCATGGTATCTCATTCACCTAAAACAACATTATGGATTTTTTTCAAATATTTATGTTTCTATAATAATGAATCATATTTTTCTTCTAAAATTGTTCAATATGTTGCTAATATTTCATTTGAGAAATAAAAAGAATTATAATTAGTAGAGTAATATGTTTTTTATCTTTTTCTATTATCCTATTAAGAACATGTTCGATTTTAGATTTGTTTTCTCTTTTTTGGAATCAGTCTTTGAAGAGGTCTTAAAATAATTATACGCACTCCATGTATATTTCATTTCTCTTATTCATTTTTAGTCATAATAATCATTTTTATGATATATCTTTTCTGGTCTTTTTATTTTAACATTCCTTTGAGGACAATAAGTTCTAAAGTGACCAAATTTCATGATTTCATAGAATATCACTTCTCTTGGTTATTTTTCATCCTTTTAGAAGGATTTTATTAAGACTCCTTTCATTTGTTAAAATTTTCTGAACCTTCTATCTAGTTAATCTAGTTCTATTTCAAAATATAAGGATTCTGAATTTTTCTCATCATTGACTTATTTAATTTTTCTTCTGTTATGATTTTATGGTGTCACCATTAGAGAAATATTTTTTTAATTTACTCTAATTTTATGATCTTCATGGTTATCCTATATTTCTTCTTCAAATATCATCAATTTTTCAATTAGTTCGTTAAATATTTGTTCTTTTTTATAGAGGTGATTTCAGAAATAGTATGAAATATTACATACCAGTTTGAGTGTAGTAATTTGAGTAAATTAAAAGCTTTATGGTATTGTTAGTTTGGGTCTCCTAATGTGGATATATTGTGGAAGGTACTATAAGTATTCCAATCAACTGTGTGATACGTGAAGCATATAAAATTCTAAATGTTTCAATCTTTAGCTTTGTTGAAGCATACCTCATCTGTATAACATTTTTTGTTCCATCATGAGAAACTTCTCTAGTTATACACATCTCATTCGCAGTTGTTTTTTGTGATACATGATTAAAATCTTATTCTTCATGAATAAAAATAATATCATTTAGGCCTTTTAATTTATATTATACATGGATTATGTTTTAGCAGTCCAGGTATATAGTTTCTCAGAAATTTTATAATAATTAATGATTTTTGTCATATGATGAATCCATGATTTTTTAGATAGATAATCATTCAAGATTTACATTATCTATAATTTTCACCCAAAAAGTATGGAGTACATACCATTGACATTAATTCTCGAGGATTATCCAATTCAAACATTGTAGAAACCTTATACTTTTATCTTGTTATCTGATTATTCAAAAATCTATCATCTGATACAAATTTTTAGGTTGGAAAATAAAAAGTATCATAGGAGGGGGTGAATTTTTTATTTTAAAAAATCTTCCATAATTATGGATGCTGAAACCCTCTATGATTTATGAAAATATAAAGTATTTTCTTCTAAATTAAAATGTATAGAGGATTAAATAAAAACGAACAACACATCTTTTTATAGTGGTTTGGGGTAGGAAGATCATCTAATCAACTCCACCAATTACTCTCTCTCCAGGCTCGGTGTATTTCACTCGAATGGTCCTCTTATCACAACGCCATATATCTATAATTGGGGGTAGTCATTTGACACCTTTACAATATGACTAATAACAAAAGCCATCAGTATCTTTAACAGAGAACCATTTATCCATATCATATATCATGAAGCAGATACTTCACCACAATGAGTAAGAGAAGTTGAAACTCCAATAAATTAAATGTGATTGATTTAAAAGATTCATGATGATCTTCATAATTTCAGTAAAAACTGAAAAATGATGCATATTATTTCAAAAATAATATCTTCATGAATGAAATAGTATGAAGCGATCCTTATTAAAAAATTATCGTTAATAATAAAGCAACTACACAGTAGTAGTAACTTGTTGTCAAAATATTAAAAACTTTAAAATCATAGCCTCTTTTTCAAATAATTAAGATTTGATCATTCCTTGAAGTAGCACTACAAAATATATTATCAATAATTTAGTCTCATATGTGAATCACTTATAACAAATATATTCATGAAAATATACTTTGAAGTAATATATAGAATAGATAGCTTGCTTCGGAATTTCAGACACAATAAAATAACATGCTTGATAGTGGAAATTGAATGTTCAATTGACCAAGGGAATTATAACTTCCATTAGGAACATGAGTAATTTCCCCTGATAAATTTGCTTCTTTGAAACAATCATAATTATCCTCGAACCGATCTTCAATTCTAAATCAATTTTTGTAACAATTTCTTATTGAAAATGCGTCTTAAAGTATTCATCGTTTAAAGAAAAATGTATGGATGAACTAAAAACATAGCGTTTTTAGCAACGTATGTTTTTCTTACCATAATTTTATCATTAAATAACATAAAAAACAAAATTATCCTAGGGATCATAATCCATTAATTCACCTTTTTATCATAAGATCTGAAATGTAACATTGATTAACCATACAATTAATTTTTCGAATGTCGGGTATACAATGTATTTATAGACTCCAATGTAGGGTGTCTGATCCATATGTGTTATGATTATCTAAATGTAATAATTTCAATCCAAACCCAAACTAAATAGTATTACATATGGTTGGAACCATATGCAAGCATTCACATTCCAGTGTAATGTAGGGATGATAACTATAGACTAATTTTCCAAAAATAGGGTATGAAATTGTGTTTGCAGAGCAAATACATTACCTTAAATTCCTTGAACATGGATATAAATTCACAAAAACTCTCTCATGAAAACATTATTAGAAGAAAAGTGTATTTTTAAGCATAAAAGTCATTATAAATTATATATTATTGTTGAGAAAATACATTCTCGAAAGTAATCCCACAGATAATAATTTTCACCCCTATAAATCAATTCATTATCCTGTTGATTGATAAAAACCAAAAAATTCCTACAATGGAATGATCCAACCTCTCAAAACAAGAACACCTCAATGACCACTATAAAAAAACTCATCATCTTACCTAAAATGTAACAATGAACGGAAACCAATTTTGAATAAATGAATAATAAAATAAAAATACAATTTTCAAAACCTTTCGTCCTACAAAAAAAAATTTAGAATACTCCAAAACCCCAATAACCACATGGAAGAAAGGACTCAGAACTAAAAACTCCTAATGAATCTAAACATTGACAAGCTACACATGGGACTAAACTGGATTACCAAAATGGAAGTCTTGAATGGACTCCACACCATTTGAAACTGACTAACATCTAAAAACTTTATAAGAAACCAAAAAACATTCTCACAGTGTGTCTCCCCACCGTTTAGGACCACACGCGAAACCAATCATAGACCATCTTATGAACTCTCCACACCAACTAACCCCCCCCCAACATTAGGTAGGTTTCAATGAAGAAACTCTTAGCCATGCAACAACCAATATAAGATTCATCATATCCACAACATGCAACCATCTGCAAATGATAAAAAACTAAATCCAACTCTGACACACAATGGATGTCCATAAAAGGAAAACAAAACCTGTATGATCATATGAAAAATAAAAACCACTTGAAATTCGTGGGCATCACGCCGCAAATTTTTTTGAAACAAGAGTAACCTGAATATGTAATGAAAACTACCATAGGAAGTGTTAAACTACTCATGGCCCAATAGATGATATAAGTGATGGACCAAGGTTCCCCACAACCTCAATAATTTCCAGACAATGAGAAGAGATTCACATAGGAAGTTATGGATGGAACCCTGATGTCTTGAAGTATCTACTTTCCTACATACAAGAGCACACAACCCCCGATCGAAACTCGTAATTTTTTTTGTTTCAAAATATTCCACATAGAATCCCATGTAGAATCATGGGAACATTATGCAACAAGGACATCACTTCTCTCCAACAAGGAACTTCTAAAAAACTGATGGATACACCAACATCAACATATATCACTCAAATGAGGAAAATAGTAAAAATGAACATGTAGAACACACCACCTCTTTGAATGAAAAAATTATGAATTTACAAAAGACAAATACACTTCCTATTTAAAAAATAAGTTCCCAGGAGATCTGAAACATCAAATTTCTCATTTTAATGATAATTAAATACCAAAACACACCACCAAACATAACCATTAAAATTGATGGAACACTAAAACAATTGGGGACATTAATCTGAGACAAAGCCAGAACCTTACTCTTGTAAATGGGTAGAGGTGTCTTTTGAATGGGTGGATCTTACTCTACATCACTTTCTAGAATCACCTTACTAGATCCTCTGAATGTTACCTAGGAATCCAAAAGAATGTATGATCTTTGTCGAATTTTGGCATAATGATGTATTTTTTTTGATTTCCACACCGATGACACACTATGATCATGTGTGTGGAAGATGTTGATGGGTGATCTATATGCTTTCTAATCCCATTACCAGAACTAGAAGCTTCCAACCGCTCCCCAATATCCTTAGTGAAATTTCCTCCATTGCTTCTATATACTCAAGGAAGGTTGACATCCTTATGAACTCCTGATATAATTTCTTAAACATAGAAAACTTTCCCCACCACATTGGAAAAAGAGGATAAATATAAATATTACACCTTTGACTATAGTTAAAAATTAATCCCTCTATCGAAATTGTGATCCATCAAGGAATCATATATATATTTTTCCCAAATTAAAAGAACTAGTTCCAAAAAATAAAAAAAAAGTACCCCAATACCAACCCATTACACTATTTTATACAACACAACTCCATTATCTCCCTTTCCTTTGTTTCCTCAGATAAATACTACTTGATGAATACAGCCTTGAAGAACTCCCATGTATGATCTTCCAAATGCTTGGATCAAGAGACTAGAGCCCACCACATCTAGTTTTTACCATCAAGCATAAATGAAGATAACATTACCTTTAGAGACATGGGAATCTCAAGGAAACTAAATTTTTTCTCAAGTTTCCACATTGACCATTATTATTTAAGAGGATCTGCATGTCCAAAAAAGTGAAGAGGGTTCAACATTCATAACTCAAGAATTAATTCTATTTTATGTTCTAATAGGGGGTCTACTTATAGTGAACCAACCATATATGTATATAAAATATTAATTGAATCCATGGTGAGTGAGAACACTAAAAAATAATAGAACAAATAACCCATAACAAAACGAATTGATAAAAAATATTTATAAAACATAAAACATTACATTATAAATAATTATTAATCATAATAAAGTGCACCACACAACCATTGATTATCAATGAATATGAACTTTCTCTTTAAAACACTTTTTAGAAGACATAAATGTGGTGTTTTTAACACTCACTAATGGTATTCCATAGAATCTCACACATGAAAATTCTAGTGCCACCCCAAAAACACATAAACTCATTCCGATTTCGGTGACCATCCTCCAACATCATTTTCCATACACACTCCAACACATATCCAGGAATGTGATGTCTCATGGGAATACCAATTTTCAAAAAAATATTCCATTTGTTTAGAAAATAATTCAACTCAATTTCTATATTTTTAATCAACCTTCCATTTAAATAATCATTAACATTAAAATAATACAAATATCAAAAAATTCAAAAACCATTTTCTAATCCCACATAGTAATCCATTTTACCCTCCTCAAAAAACTCCCATGGATTTCATTCAAAAATCCAAATCATCCCATTAAAATAATTTTTAGTAGGTGAACAAATATCATTCCATCAAAAATAATTTTATTAAATAAACATTTATCATTTCATAAAATATCATTCCATAATCCTATTTTAAATAAAATCTATCTTGTAAAAAAATGATTTTGATAAATACCCAATTATGATTAAAAAAATAAATCTCACTAAATCCATTCTCATTTTACCCAAATTTTTTTTATAATAATATATTTTCTAAGGATTTTTTAAAAATAAATCTAGAAACACATGTTAATTCATCCCAAATAAATTACGTTGTTAAATAAATTTCTAAAAATTAAAAACAAGGGTTTAAAAAAGAGAGTTAATGAAAATAAAAAAAACACACAAGGGGAAACTGGTATTAGTGGGTGACTTGGACATATAGTTTTGAACCATATTAAAATCACGAAACCATCATAGATTTTCTTATAGGACCATGTACCTTGATCCACATAGCTTTTAAGGCATTATGAGCTCATTGAGACCCTTATCCCAACACAATGTTCATTTATCAAGCACAAACAAAATAATTAGAGACAAATAATCCAAATAAAACCCAACTATCCATGGTAACTGAAGGTTCGATTCAGAAAGTGTTGGATATACACTCTCCCAGACCTATACCTATAGTTCATACACTCATAAATCATTTACCTTTAAATACTAAATATCATAGGTAACTCTACAAGAAATGCATTTTAAGGAAACTATCCTTCTCTCATACTATTTTATCAAGAATCACCCTAGATCAACCCATAACTAGTCACCCATGCCAATCCACAAAAAGACCCAAGAGTCATTCCTAAATGTCCCAGGATGGAAACCAGTGAAAAGAATAAATAAGGAAACCAATAGAATTATTTCTCCAAATAAAAATAAAAAAATAAGGAAAAAAATGCATATCATCCAATAATAAAATAATCACAAATTGAAAAAAATTTACACAAAATGAAAAATACTAAAAAAATATACAAAAACCCTAATATATATTTGAAAACCAAAATTTTCCTCTATGAACATAGTGGTCACTCTCTGATATAATAACCAAACATCGCCCATATGGTCTAAAACAAATCTGGAACATAATATAAAAGAAAAAATAACTATATGCCCAAGTATTAAAACACAATAAGAATTCCTAAAAAATATATTCACAATGAACATAATTTAAATAAAATAAACTAAAAGTTTAGGTTTGAAATACAATATAATAAATTATGTCCTTACACAAATTCTTATCTAAATAAAAACAAGGTCACTTCCCATTTTCTATTCAAAACCATCTTCCATTCGAGGAAAAATACATTAACATTTTCGATAAGAAAGAAGATGTTTTAATTAAAAATAGGATAAGGGAAGTTTAGAAATATTACAAAATATTTTCCACGAACCATTGAATGTTAACTATTCACTTATAAAAAGTAAACACCACTAAAGTGAAAAAAAATGGTCACATAATAATGGAAATTGAAATAAGCATGCAAGATTAACCAACCAACAATGCATATCAATCATCTTCCGAATATTTTTTTATTGAAATTCATGGTAGAAACTAGAAGCGTGGTTGGATAATCTAGATCACAATATAAATCATAAATCATCTTATAGGCATGCATAACCTGATGAAATCAATTCATGCCCACATGATCCATCAACAACTACCTAATCTAACTAAGGTACATTTTCCCATTACCAGATAAACATAACAAAGTCCCTACTATGGGCACAAACCTAAGAAAAATCCAATGAAAGTGAAGAAAACAATCACCCAAAATACACTAACTATGATAGGATCCCATTTCATGTCTAAATTGGTCTTGATCCAAAAATTCCAACTAATCATCCAGTCATAAGAACATATTTCACACACAAACAATTCACACAATAAGTCACCCACTGAGTCACCCCAACAACAATATCATTACTATAAATAATTAGACTAAAAGTGGACTTCTTATCATGGGCCACCCATAAAAATAAACATAAATAATGAAATTGAATTATCTATGGAGGGATTTCAAAATTACTAAATATCACAAAGATCCCAAACGTGCCTCAAACACCCTTTGAGAAATCATCCATTTTCATGGAACCGAATCCACATTTCTAAAAAGAGGAAAACTCACTATTTTTTATCTCACAAATATTTATAAAATTTCATTTTGGAACTCCGACCACATTTTCAAACCAAAACTTCTTTCCTCAAAATTCAAAACTATCTACACATCATTAATAAATTACCTATTTCCAAAAGAAACGAAGACATTTTCATCACATGTTAAAATAAATATCCTAGGCCTAACAAAGAAACAGTTTTATGTACTAAACCACTATAAAAAATATTTATGAAACCCAAATCATCATTTGAAATTTCAAATATACATTTTTAAATCCAAATCATTCTTCCAAAATCAAAAATCACGTAAAAAATCCAACTAATCATTTAATCAAACACATGGAGTGAATCATTAAAACAAAATTCCACAAAATTTAAAATAGTTATAAAATAAAACATTTTTTACATTTAAAAATTATTATAAAAAGAACGAATCACTAATTGAAATACATGAATGGTGTGAAAAAATATATAGCAACAATTCTTAAATTTAAAGGACAAGTGAAAATGGAAACCTACCTCAAATCAAATGTATTTTAACAATAGCAGCCCAAAAATAAATCTATGAAGGTTTTTATAGGCAAGAATATCCAAGAGAACTTTTTCAAATAGAAAGCCCCTAATTTGAACTCAATGAAATATGAACCCTTGATCTATATTAAAAATGGAGAATAAGAGATCATGATAAAATGGGAGATGACTGATGACCAAGAATATAATTGGAGAGTACTTCGATGAATAAACATAAAAACATGAAGAAACACTATATCCCCACCATAGGAGAGAAAGTTAAGCTTAGATTAATAGGGAGGACCCCCTAGGGGTCGAAAGAACTAGGAGAAGAGGAAAATTTGAATTTTTGGACTAAAATCTTGAGAGGGTAGAAGAATAATTTCCCAATTTTAATGATATAGGAACTATGAATGGTTTGGTCACATTTTTTACCAAACATTATGAAAACGATGTGACCCTTACTAAATAAATTGGGAACTCACACATTTTGTCTGCATAGTATGATAAACTATGTGCCAACTGTGAAACATGGTTCTGTCATAAATGGAAGAACCAAACACACAAATTACGAACGATTTTACTAACTGTGATAGGGTCATGTTCACATAACCTAAGATAACTAAGGAAATTCTGTAGAGACCCAAAGCTTGACATACATTGACATTACATTACTTTTGCAGAATACTTAATACATAACAAAAACAGACACACAAGGATTGTAATAGTTTAGTGTCTTTGGAAACTTGGAACACAATCTTCTAATCGTGGTGAAAGATCTTCAACATCTCCCATAAATATCGTCCCTTTTTTTCCTTACCTAAAAAATTTATTTATATCCTGGGGAAAAGAAAACATAAAAAGGGTGAGCTCAAATGCTCAGTAAGGGTATGAATGGGTAAAATAAAACATACCATATACATTTGAACCTAAAAACATGAACATAATGTTTAAACATCAAAAACTTGAGCAAAGACATAAAAAATGGAAGTATGTAACGAATAGATCATAAGGAAACATTAAGCATGATAAAATAGCATGGGAATAAAACATGTAATTGTGGAAACCATTAAGCACATGATATGATTTCCATATTATCCAAGGCATTGCTGCCAAGACCATCTTAGGGGAAAAACATCCCTTTCTGAATCGAGTTCACTCCTCGTTCCAGTCCTGTATTACTGAACCAGTTTAACTTTCCATTCCAACCATGTCTATCTCATGAGATATAAATCATTACCCATTGCATTGGAGGGAGATATAGGTCCCACCCATCTCATAATTAAATCATTCTTACTTGTGCCACAAAATAAACTTAAAATATTCATCATAACCCAAAGACTAAAATGGGTTTCATAAACATCATCCCATCATTTCATAATCCATATAAAAGAAACGAACATTTCATTATAAGAAAAGTGAACCATGTAAATTATAGAGACATTAAACTTAAAACATACACATATGAAATAATTTCATCTTAGATGGAAAATGGTTTTGATAAAACATTTGAATTGAATTCTTGAGGAAAATATCATTTCTTCTTCAAAATCAATTTCTTTTCACAATACATCATGTTATTTTAAAAGTAAGAGATTTTGTTGAAAATTGTCATGAAATATTTTGTAGGAAGCTTCTTGAAAATAAGTCTTTATAAAACTGTAAAAATCCGTTTGTGCCGTATAAGTTAAAAAAACATTGTTCTCGTACTTTTTCAGGAAAAGTCCAAAAGTACCTCATAATAGAATGATTCCATACATACCATGTAGTAAAAGTATGAAATGGGTAAAAATTACTTTAAACATACATGAAAACACTTTTATATAACATGTACATGGATGATATAAATAACCCCAATAAATACTGACGAATAAGCCATCTCAGATAAAAATGAGATTTGAAAATTTATCCCTTACCTTAGGTCCGATATGCTTCGTACATATCTGAACCCCCTATACAATGATTTAAATAATGTTATTGAACTATTACAGAATCATATTCATTGTTACGATATCATATATGGTTCACTTATGACTTTATATTACCCGTTCTTTTGTAAATTCCATGTTAAAGAGAATTTTGGGTAAAATCGTTTCATTTGTCATCCGTGTTTTGACTTGTAATTATTAATATGATTACTTAGATATTGATTACTTACTTCCAGATTATAAAACATGATTTATATATAATATATATTATGAATATACATATATATAATAGATCGATAATGGAATAAAATACACCGTTCATGGAGACGGTAGGCCGTACGTACGCATCAATGCTGTTTTCATTTTCTTATTGAATTGAATGGAATTAAGTAGATGACATACATATATATATACATAAATCTAGTATCATTATTAATTCATATATTTCATGAATTATTATTATATATACTTTATAATCATTCATGAATGGTTAACAAGGATAATGAATCTCATTGCATCATGGAGAGTGTATTCCATACGTACGCACGAGCGATGATGTCGTTTCCATAATTATTGAATTGAATTGGAGTGGATAATACAATATACCAGAATAATTATGTTGTTATAATAACTATTAATAGTTATTATTTACAGCATTATACCCATCCAAGAAAGGTGGTGTTGGAAAAACAGATTACACCAGGGTGAGGAGACGGTATTCCGTACGTACGCACATGCGGTGATTTTGTTTTCCGTAGGACGGATAAATAGTGGAATAGGTTTCTTTAAAACTTATAATAACATATAATTGTTGGAGTGATACTGATGTTATTACTTCATAATGAAACAACTAATGAAGAATAAGTGGAAGAAGAAATAAAGTTGAAAGAATCGGTAAAGAACATTACCTCTTCTTTGAAGCGCCTCTTTGAGGCCTCCTCTTAGGGAACTAAAAATGGTCTTTGAAGAAGACCAGGAACTCTAGGATGTTTCTAGGGAAGTGGAGAAAGGAATTTGATAGGGGTTGTCCGAGATTGAAGGTTCAAATTGGTGTGATGAAGAGAGGGAGCAGGTGCCCTTTTATAAGGGAGGGGAGGGGCACCTTTGGAAATCTTAAAAGTATTAATTTATAATAAATTTAACCCCACTTAAAAACCTCCAAAAATGACTCATATTAGATTATTAGATGAGATATAGTTTTAATAACATAAAACAATAAAATTTAGACATGTTAGGAAATTATTTTAAACATTATCAACGTGATTTATCCTTACTTAATCAATTTAATTTTATTTGTGGTAGTAACATTCTAAATTTTAAATTATAACAAATAATTACTTATTTGTTGTGAATTGTCCATAATTTGATACTTTATAACATTTTATACCATATAAATTTATAATTTATAATTTTTATATATTTCTGTGATTTTTGAACAATTTTATAATATGTTATTTTTATAAAATAACAATAGTGTGAATTTTGACATTATTCATTTATTTGAATTTAAATAAAATATATACAGAAGATATGTTTGAACTAAAAGCTTTAATAGATTCATAAAAGGTCATATGTATCTAGAAATCTATTTTAGAACATTAAATAGTTAATATAATATTTATTTTATTATTTTTAAATTCATTTATTTGGATTATCTCTTAATAAAATAATTACTACAACATTTTAGTATAATTATTTAATATACTTATTTTTTGCATAAAAATTAAAAATAAACTTGTATGATTGAGATAAATCTATTACCGTTCACAATAATACTTTTACTCGAATTTATCATCTTAAAATCACAATATTTAAATTGTTATATTTATTAAATTATGAAGGTTACAACTTTGGCATCATTTAAAATTAAATTATATAAGTGTCATAATCACTTTTATAAAACTCCAAACGGTTATCTATTATGTGATTGGATTCTTAAGGTGTATATATACACTACCAATAATTTTTGGTCAGGTTTTTGGGCCTTTTAATGGGTATTATTATTTCAATAAAAACTATATTACTGATGTTTCAATTAATAAATAATTTCTACATCATTAATGTATCACCCTTAATGACAATTATTTAATCCCTAAATATTATAAATAAATTATCATGATTAATCGGGTTTGATTAGATTTCTGGAGACTATTCATGTTTGAAGTTTTATGATGTTTATCACTAAATTAAAATTATTATACTTATAAGATTTAAGAGAGTGACATGTTGTAACTTTCTTTGGTTTTAATAATAATTAAATTATTTTCAGGGTCAAAAGTACATAAAATGAATCTAATAGAACCCTTAAGTGATATGGGTATACATTTATCCATCCAATAGAATTTTTTCATGTGTTAGGTTAATTTTATAATATTTTATTTACCCTTAATTAACAAATTAATCTTTAACTATGGTAAATAAAATTTACCATAGTTTCTATTCATAATTCCCAAAAATAAAAAGTAGCATATTAACATAATTTGGACCCACTGATTTCAAATATGGAGCCCATTTTTTAAAATTCTATACTCAAAAGTTGTAGAAATTAGATTAAAATTAATCCTGTTGTCGAATGAAAACAGGTTTTTGATTAAAACATTGCAAAAGATTAAATTGATTTAACCTACGAATTCAATGTAAAATCAATGCTAATGACATACATTATATTAAATAGAAAAAATATTTTTTATTTATACGTTAAAACCATTCAATATTATAATTTAACCACATAAGTTATTACGATGAAAAAAGTTGTTTTTAACTAAAATATAGTGTGTTTTTACTATTCATTAAAATATGAAAGTTATCAGAAAAAATATCAACACATTATCCAATGTAAATTTTTATATCATGATTCAAAATAATAAGTTTATTTTGTTAAATTTAACTTATAAAATTCTCAAAAATTATATTTAAAATGGGTGCGCCATCAAAAGGTGGCAAAACTGCATTTTTTGGAAAAAATACTTATTTTACCCGAAAAAATTTATTTTGTTCTCATACCAAGTTCTAGAAAATGTGTAATATAAATAATAATGTAATAAAATTCAAAATTTTGTTAATACTATTCATAACGGCTAGTTTATAATAATATTATAACCATATATCGTTGCTTATTGAATCTCGGTATTGCGTACTACACACGCTACCGAGGAAGGTCGTGATTATGTATAATGAAAGCCAAGATAGGGTTGCGTGTTGTGAAAGACTCATTTGTTGTTGCGTATAACAAAATCTAACCATATTTCATTTATACATTGAATATATATATAAATATATACACTCAATGTTGTGTATAATGACTATTATCAAACGAACTCGAAATTGTGTATAACACGATACAAGAATTGTGTTGTGTATACTGCAAGCTAATACGGTGTTGCGTATAGCACAAGATAATCATGGTGTAGCATAAAACACATGACATCAAATAAATTAAAAAGAATAAAATCTCGGGGTGTTACATTATACCCCCCTTAAAATGAATTTCACCCTCGAGATTCGTCGGGGTTATACATCATTTACTATTCGAAAGTTTCTTTAATAGAAACCCACATCGTAAAAAGGAATACCAAAACTTATCTTTAAAAACTAAAGTATGAAACGTAACGGTTACCCAAATTAACTAATCACTGGGTTTCCACGTAGGATAACATTGGTGAAAATATGGATATGGAAGAGAAATCTAACTGTCATGTTCTGATGGAGAGTGGTAGAGAACATGGCCATGAAATAGCCAACAATCACAAAGCCATAGATTTGGGATTATATAAGGTACCATCTGATTCATCAGATATAAGAGAACTAGGAAAACATTTTTGGTTTTCAATATCATTTCCCTAAAGTTGAAAATTTTGAATTAGAAGAAATACTAACATGATTCACTGTTGTTCGTGAATTGAACAATTTCTAATTCATCTGTTAAAGAAATAAAGTTGAATTTGTTATTCGTGAAGCATTAGACGATCATGTGATAGAATGATGAGTCATTCCATCTGTTTCAAACAAAAGGTTACCAAAAGTTATAAGCCCATCTTATGGTGAGATTAATCATATATGGTTCCAAAAATGAACTTATACTTCATATATCATACCGCTTAATAAGATAAAACTAGTTTCTACTAACCAGGGACTTCCTGTAGTCCGGTGGTAGGCGATAAAGTCCAGTCGCACTTTGGTTGTGGGTTCGATTCCCACAGCCTTGTCTGATGCGATGGTATGTCACCCGTCCTACAGGTTGTCCTCTTTCTAAAACTACATTACTATAACATCCCATCAATAATATCGAAAAAAGTTATATCCTTAAACAATACTAACTTATGTCCAACATAATCCATTCCAATCTTTAGGTTTATCTAAAATACTTCGGTCCAAGCTCATATTATAAAGAAATTATTACATGAAATATCAAATAAAAATCACGTGAATGCCATCACTTATCCCAAATATATCATAAGATATATCTTGTTGGTCAAATTAAAAACATGTGAATACATTAATCATGTATTCTCATGAAGAATGAATACCCATTGAACCATAGTGAAAACATGAATGCTGTCAAAAGATAACTCCTTCCACATACCAAAATCCCAAAATTTATATATAATCAAACCATAATATCACTTAGTCCTTATATCAGTCATGAGCTCATGAATACAATCAAACATCTCATTATCTTCTTATCGCTTCATTATGAGCATATCATCTACTTTCCAAAAATATCTGTATAACTGTCCATGGTTACTGGTACCATTCACCATATACTTTCATATACTTTAGGAAAAACAATAGTGTTACAATCCTTAGATGATTCTTTATTCCATAGTACCATACATTATTCTTTATAATCATACAATCATTCCACTAACTTCTTAAAATACTAACTGAGATTCACCATTTATTTCATCTCATATTTTATTTGTAGTCTCTTCATCATGATCCACATAAATACTACCCGTATGACCATGCTGATTCTCTTCATGAGATTTTCCCTTAGGTAATTGGTTTGCATAATTCCCATAAATTTCACATTTAAAACATCTAATCATTTTTGATGTCGTAGGAATACCATTATTCTTGTCCATGGTGTTAACTGAACCTTTTCCTTTGCACTTACTGTCTTTGTGTCATTCTTTTCTACACCCAAAGCATCTTCCAGTTCCTTTGAAATAATCTCCCTGATGCCTCTTCCCACATGATTTACATGAGGGAAATTGAACTTTCTTTCCTCTATGATCATCATGAAACTCCATCTTTCTCTTATTATCTGAGTCGGGAAACTTACCAAAGGTGAGATTATTGATCATAATATGAGATTTCTGATTATGAATAATAATTATGTTTAGACATCCAAATCCCGTTTCATTTGTTTTCCCATGAAGAATATCATTCCATTGTCTGTCATATCCTCCATTATCGTGAATCTTCCATATTCCAGCCATTTTCTAAAACCCAAAAAGAATAGTGTGAGAGGCAAAAATAATGCTAGGGAAAACAACATAGTAAAGGGGGAGTACCCTCAATATCTAACATATTAGGTTAAATTCTAAGATCGTTAGCGCAATTCTAGGACTATAACTTATACGTATACTTAACCTTAGGGACCTCCTTAGACATACCTTAGACATATCTCTAGGGATCTCACTAAAGTTCTCGTATCATAGTCTCTAAAGGTTGACTAAACCTTTCATCTGATACCAACTGTAGCGGTCTAGAATTACTTCTAGTGGACTATAATTGATACCTATCAGGGCACTCCATGGGCGGCTACACCCCCTCGGTGGGACACACCATCATCCCCAATGGCTGCCATTTCTTCATGAAGCCCTTGGGAGGAGAGCCATGCTTTGTCCAATGCTCACATGTGAGAGTTCCCAAGGATCAGATTCATTCCGACCTCCTTTTCCACTGATACCAACTGTAGAGACCCAAAGATTGACCTACATGGACATTACATTACTTTTGCAGAATACTTAATACATAACAAAAACAGACACACAAGGATCGTAATAGTTTAGTGTCTTTGGAAACTTGGAACATAATATTCTAATCGTGGTGAAAGATCATCAACATCTCTCATAAAGATCTTCCCTTTTTTTCTTTACCTAAAACCGTTCTTTATATCCTAGGGAAAAGAAAACATAAAAAGGGTGAGCTCAAATGCTCATTAAGGGTAAGCATGGGTAAAATAAAACAAACCATATACATTTGAACCTAAAAAGAGGAACATAATGTTTAAACATCAAAAACTTGAGCAAAGACATAAAACATGGAAGTACGTAAGGCATAGATCATAAAGAAACATTAAGCATGATAAAATTGCATGGGAATAAAACATGTAATTGTGGAAACCATTAAGAACATGGTATGATTTCCATATTATCCAAGGCATTACTGCCAAGACCATCTTAGTGGACAAAGTCCCTTTCTGAATCGAGTTCACTCCTCGTTCCAGTCCTGTATTACTGAACCGGTTTAACTTTTCATTCCAGCCTTGTCTATCTCATGAGATATAAATCTTTACCCAATGAATTGGATGGAGATATATGTCCCACCCATCTCATAATGAAATCATTCTTACTTGTTCCACAAAATAAACTTAAAACATTCATCATAACCCAAAGAATAAAATGGGTTTCATAAACATCATCCCATCATTTCATAATCCATATAAAACAAACGGACATTTCATCATAAGAAAAGTGAACCATGTCAATTATATATACATTAAACTTAAATCATACACATAAGAAATAATTTCATCTTATATGGAAAATGGTTTTGATACAACATTTGAAATGAATTTTTGAGGAAAATATCATTTCTTCTTCAAAATCAATTCTTTTCACAAAATGTCAAGCTATTTTAAATGAAAGAGATTTTGTTGAAAATATTAATGAAATAATTTGGAGGAAGCTTCATGAAAATATGGCTTTATAAAACTGTAACAATCCCTTCGTTCCGTATAAGTTAATAAAAACATTCTTCTCGTACTTCTGCCGAAAAAGTCAAAAAGTACCTCGTAATAGAAAGATTACATACATATCATGTACTAAAAGTAAAAAATGGGTAAAATGGACTTTAAACATACATGAAAAAACTTTTATAAAACATGGACATGGATGATATAAATACCCCCAGTAAATACTGACGAATAAGCAATCTCAGATAGAAATGAGATTTGAAAAATTATCACTTACCTTAGGTCTAATATGCTTCGTACGTATCTGAACCCCCTTTATAATGATTTAAATAATGTTATTGACATATTACAGAATCATATTAATTGTTAAGATATCATATACGGTTCACTTATGATTTTATATTACCCGTTCTTTTGTAAATTCTATGTGAAAGAGCGTTTTGGGTAAAATCGTTTCATTTGTCGTCCATGTTTTGACTTGTAATTATTCATATGATTACTTAGATCATGATTACATAATTCCAGAATATAAAACATGATTTATATATAATATATATTAAGAATATACATATATAATAGATCGATAAATGGAAAGAAATACACCGTTCATGGAGACGGTAGGCCGTACGTACGCATGAATGCTGTTTTCGTTTCTTTATTGAATTGAATGGAATTGAGTAGACGACATAAATATATATATACATAAATCCAGTATCATTATTATGTCATATATTTCATTATTACTTATTATATATACTTTATAATCATTCACGAATGGTTAACATGGAGAATGAATCTCATCTTGTCGTGGAGACGGTAGTCCGTACGTACGCAGGAGCGATGATGTCGTTTCCATAATTATTGAATTGAATTGGAGTGGATGATACAATATATCAAAATCAGTATGATGTTATAATAACTATTTATAGTTATTATTTACACCATTATACCCATCCATGTAAGGTGGTGTTGGAAAAACAGATTACATCACAACATGGAGACGGTATTCAGTACGTACGCACACGCGGTGATTTCGTTTTTCGTAGGATGGATAAATGGTGAAATGAGGTTTTTTCAAACTTATAATTAAATATCCGTATAGGATTGAAACTGATGTCATTACTTCATAATGATTCAACTAAATAAGAAGAATTGGAAGGAGAAATAAAGTTGAAAGAATCGGTAACGAACATTACCTCTTCTTTGAAGCGCCTCTTTGAGACCTCCTCTTAGGGCACTAAAATTGGTATTTGAAGAATATCAGTACCTCCAGGATGTTTCTAGGGAAGTGGAGAAGATAATTTGGTAGGTTTGGCCGAGATTGAAGGCTAAAATTGGTGTGAGGAAGAGAGGGAGGAGGTTCCCTTTTATAAGGAAGGGGAGGGGCACCTTTGGAAATCTTAAAAATATTAATTTATAATAAATCTAACCCCACTTATAAACCTCAAAAAATGACTCATATTCGAATATTAGATGACATAGGGTTGTAATCTCATCAACTAATAAAATTTAGACATGTTAGGAAATTATTTTAATCATTATAAACTTGATTTATCCTTACTTAATCAATTTAATTTTATTTGTGGTAATAAAATTCTAATTTTTAAATTATAACAAATAATTACTTATTTGTTGTGAATTGTCCATAATTGGATACATTATAACATTTTAGACCATATAAATTTAAATATATAATTTGTGTATATTTTTTGGATTTTTAAAAAATTTTATAATATGTTATTTTTATAAAATAACAATAGTGTCAATTTTGACATTATTAATTTATTTGAATTTAAATAAAATATATACAGAAGATATGTTCAAACTAAAAGAATTAATAAATTCATAAAAGGTAATATGTATCTATAAAATTAGTGGATAACATTAAATAGTTCATATAATATTTATTTTATTATTTTTAAAACCATTTATTTGGTTTATCTCTTAATAAAATAATTACTACAACATTTTTGTATAATTATTTAATAAACTTATTTGTTGCATAAAAATTAAAAATGAAATTCTATGATAAAGATAAATCAATTACCGTTCACAATAATACTTTTACTCAAATTGACATGTAATGACCCGAAATTTTAAATAAATCTAGTTTCCCAATTTTATGTGTTATTTTAATTTATTTTTATACTCAACAAAAATGTTTCATTTGATAACATGTGTATAATTAAAATGAGACTGTTGGTTTTTGACTGTTATTTGACCATTGGTCAATATGACCGCTGGAAACTAAACGTTTTGACTATTGTCTCTAAATACAAGCAATCTTGGTTAATTAATATAGAAAGAAGATTCGATGGCCTCACCCAGTAGTCTTGGACCGATCAAAGCCCATCTAACAGAACGTGGGAAGGAGGTAGCACCACTGGGCTTTTCTCTGGACCAAACCCAAGCTGAACTTCATCGTGTGAAGCTATAATGGGATCGCCTTTGCGAGAATTTTAAACTGATAGAAATTACTACTCGTGCGATGTTGGCTGAGCCTCCCTCAGATTCTCTCACCTTAGCACACCTTACACTTAGGTCCTATTCTGGTGTGATAAGGGGATATGTATGGAGACCGTAACTGCCTCGTGTAATCCTTTGAGTTATATAAAAATTGGGATTTCTTCTTATGATGAATTTTATGAATTTTCAAATGTCCGGATAAATATAGTTTGCATATTTTTGATGAATATTAGAGAAAGGATATTTTAAAAATGTTTATGTAAACCTGAAATAAATAAAAATGTGTAATGATTTTCAAAAAATGTTCTTCTACAATTATGTTCAGTACAAAATTTCGAATATAGTAAGATCGACTTTATTTTTGATGAATAGTAAATTATGAATAGTGATTTTACGCTTAGGATTAGTAAAGTGACAAAATGTATTAGTAATTTCACTCAGAGAAAGTTTTAATATAATTTAGAAACCTAGATTAAGTAATGAGATTCAATAAAATGGGTAAATAACAGTTTCATAAATTATTATTCAAGTATTAGTTTTTTTCGGGTGAATAGTGTTTTTTAATTAAAAAATAAATTAAAAATATATAGAAAATTATTTTTATAAAATGGATTTCATTTTTAAACTCAGAGCATCGATATTATGTTAAGGTAATTTTTGGGGATTTTTCTGAAAAAAATGAATTTTCGGTGAATAGTGTGTTTATTTAAAAAATGATTTAGAAATATTTAGAAAATTATTTTTTTAAAATAGAGATAATTTTTGAAATCAGAGCATTGATATTTGGTTAATGTGAAAATTTGGGATTTTTCTGAGAAAGTTGAATTTTCAGTGAATAGTAAAAATACAGTTTAAGGGTTTCAGTATGTTTAGTGACATCATAACTGTGTCATGATGATGTCATGAGATATTTTATGGGATGGTAGACTAAAGAGGATGAATTATTGTGTGGGGGTCCCCATGTGGCCTATCTCTATGGGAAGTACCATGGGAGGGCCCATGCTTTTGAGAAAACCACTTTTGAGGTGTCCCTTGGCCATTAATGCCTTGTCCCCTCACTTTCCCTATAAATATCAAGCCCTCCTCTCATATTTTCAACTCCAAAACCATTGTCAACGAAGTTCTGGTCTCCTTACCTCCCAAGGAGTCCTCCCATGGTGCCCCAAGCCCTCAAGGTCCCAACCATTGAGTTTTAAGAGTTACGTTTTAAGGTAAGGGATCTGACCTCTCTCTTTCTTTTCAAGTGATCTCTTTTATGTCATTTCATTTCTGCTCCATGTTCATATTTTGGAGGATGTTATTTTATAATAATTATATTGTAATTTTTATTTTCATATGATGAGAAACCCCCTCTTACTCTCATCATTTAATTTTATGAATGTTTAAGTGGCGCCGTTAGGCGGCCGAAATTCTTGTAACGGATTATTTCACCCTTCTCATTTTCAAGTTCTATTTTCTTGTCAAGTATTTCAAGATAATTTTTATTATGTGTTGGTATGATATCTATATCTATCATACTTAAATCTTATGTTCATATGATTATAGACCCTATTTGATCTTTTCAATTCATTTTTTGAAGCTTAAGTGACATCGTTTAATGCCGAATTTTTAAGGGGATTCTTTCACCATTCTCATTATTTTCAAAGTTATACTTTCATGTCAAGTCTTCAAAATTCATTTTTTTATGTTGGGGTATGATCTCTATATCAATCATACTGAACTATTGTTTTCACATGATGAGAGACCCTATTTTATCTTTTCAAATCATTTTTGTTGAAGTTAAAGTGACGCCGTTAGGCTGCCAAATTTTCAGAAGAGAAATCTAATTTTTGTCTTCCTTCCATGTTTTTCATTTCAAATGGTATGTCCATAAAATTTCATTACCATGTTCATATATCCTTCTTAATCTTCCCCTATACTGTTTTATGGGTCATTTATGAATGTTGGACCCATGTCCCCTCTCTTTTCAATGTTTTCTAAAACCCCGAAACATAGCCGTTATGCTGCAGAATTTTCGTCTCAAAATGCCTCTCTCTTTTCTCGAAATTATATTATGTTATAAAGTGAATACTCAAAGATCTTATTTCTACAGGGGTATTCAAATATATATCAAAATTTTCTATTTTAAATTCTGGTATTTACATACATGAGACCCGATCTCCCCTTTCGTGGGTTTAAAGTGACGTAAAGATCATGTCTGTAAAGCAGTTTTTAAAACGTTATGATTATGAAATGAAACCCATTTATTTTATGCTATATGGGTTATTTATGAAATTTTTGATGATGATATATGTGGCTCACATGATAATAAATGCAAATTTATGGGTGCGCCCTGATAGCGCTCCAATGCATTGGGTAATGATGTAACCACTAGAGATTACAATTTTCACGATATCTTGGTGAATAACCTTGGTAATTTTCAAATGACATCTTGGGGATGGCCCTTGGTGATATGTTCATGATTGTATATGTTAAATAATGTATCCACATCTTAATGTTATGAAAAATGTTATTTTTATTATGATATATCTCATGATTTATTTCTCATGCCTTAAAGTTATTTTCATGACCTTATTGAAGTATCTCAAGTTCACATGTAAAATGTTTCTCTTGTTTCTCTTACTGGGCCTTCTGCTCACCCTTTCTTTTGATGTATGTCCCCAATTTATGAGATACAGTAATGAACCTAGGATGAACATGAGGAGAAGCCTTTCAAGTGTTTAATAAGAATGTTTTATGTTTTCATGTTTTATGCTCCTGGTTTCCAAGACACTAAACCTTAAAGATCCTCAGTTTTGTGTAATGAAATGAAAGTTTATGTTATAAAAAGGCGGGATGAAATAGTTGGTATCAAAGGATGGTTTAGTTATTTGTGGAAATTAGGATACGAAATCTTTAGGAAGAACCCTATAGAAAAGTTTAAATATAGGAAATCTTCCAGATATTTTTGGTGAGTATTGAGTAAGGGGTTGCCAAGAAAATGCATCCATGTCTGGATACGAGCAGGTAGAGGTGGCTCTGGGACAGATGTACATAGGGGTAAAACCTAAAAACACCATTTTGAGCTAGACTCGAACGGGAACTGGTACACGACAACGGGCCTTGCTGCACTCTTGGTTACGACACTCCCGGGGGATATGCTTTGGTAAATTCATAAGCTTAGTATGAACCATTATTAAAGGAACAAATATAAAATAAAATATAGATTCACATAATAATATACGATCATGGATAACCTAGATTGGAACCTAGGGGATCACAAGTTAGGATATACTTTTATTATATAATTTTATCCTTTTATGATTAAAGTTTCCTTTTCATGATTATTGGAGAAGTATTTAAGCCCCTAATTATACTTTATCTTCTTAGTTAACGGTGGGAAATGGAAGAACATGTCCCAACAACCAATGTGATAGGAAATGCGATTATTGCCGTATTAATATGACAAAGATGATTATGGGATTAAAAGATGTTTATTATTTTGTAAGACGTTCACTATTTTGGGGACCCTATATGATCGAGGTAAATAGATTACTACGGTATTTTCATTGAGGAGTAAGGTTGACTTATATTTTGAAGAATCGATGAATTTAAGGCGGACTTATAGTAATTTAGGTTACTTATGGAAATGATTAACCTATCTTGGGGTAAATATGTTTAGGTTAGTTACTTTTGTTATAAAACATTAGGAGTGGTTGATGTTGTTTGGAGATGAATGATAAAGTTTACCTTGGAAGACTATGTTATCAAATCCTTCTTGTATTTGGGTTTCAATCTTAGTTTGGTTTATTTTGAGGATTTTTGAGGACAGTTATTTATGGAATGGTCTATGATGAACTCTGGGTAGTACCATGGAACTTTGGAGATTTAAAAGTAGATTCCATTCCTATCGGATTATTTCTTTTTGAAGAGTTGTTTTACCTTACCCTTTCTGTTTTTGGGATAATGTTTAAAGATAGATGAAATAGATGGTTAATCTTTTGTGGATTA
This sequence comes from Viscum album, assembly GCA_963277665.1. Classification (NCBI taxonomy): domain Eukaryota; kingdom Viridiplantae; phylum Streptophyta; class Magnoliopsida; order Santalales; family Viscaceae; genus Viscum; species Viscum album. The sequence goes on along the minus strand of OY728153.1, from coordinate 602,193,134 downwards.
TGTGATTCTCTAGAAGATGATTCTTGTGTTTTGATGAGACCAAGTGTTTTTGAATGCTCTTCATTTGTAGAAAAGATTATTTTTGGGTAGAAACTTATTAAAGGATGAAACTCTACATGAAGGTAGGTATATATTCTTATGTTTTTGTTCTATATAGTAAATTAATTCCTCAAAATTATGAAAAGAAATGTAAAACAAAAATTTTGTTGGTTTGCGTTTCCTACTAGGTAAACAATGACCATTTACACACATCATAAGTTTGGGATTTTCTTATGGTTAACTTTCTCCTAATCATGTTCTCTATCACTCTCCCTCAGAACTTGACCCTTTGTTTTCTCCTCCATGTCCATGTTTTCCTATATGGAATCCTAGTGTGGGTTAACTCGGGTGACCTTTGTACTTTCCTTTCTTTCTTTTAAAGTAATAGTTTTACTGACTCCTTTTCCGATGTGGGACTTTCAATGAAATTTCAAAACCCAATTTTAAAACTGCGAGGATGAAATTTCTTAAGGGGGAAGATTGTAACGACCTGAAATTTTAAATAAATCTAGCTTCCTAATTTTATGTCTTATTTTATTTTATTTTTATACTCAACAAAAATGTTTCATTTGATAACATGAGTATAATTAAAATGATACTGTTGGGTTTTGACTGTTATTTGACCATTGGTCAATATGACCACTGGAAACTAAACGTTTTGACTATTATCTCTAAATACAAGAAATCTTGGTTAATTAATATATAAAGAAGATTTGATTGCCTCACCGAGTAGTCTTGGACCGATCAAAGCCCATCTAACAGAACTTGGGAAGGAGGTATCACCACTTGGCTTTGCTATGGACCAAACCCAAGCTGAACTTCATCGTGTAAATCTAGAACGGGATCGCCCTCGCGAGAAGTTCAAACTGATAGAAATTACTACTCGTGCGATGTTGGTCGAGCCTTCCTCGGATTCTCTCACCTTAGCAAACCTTACACTTAGGTCTTATGCTGGTGTGATAAGGGGCTATGTATGGAGACCGTAACTTCCTTATGTAATCCTTTGTTTTAAAAAAAAATGGGATTTCTTCTTATGATGAAGGTTATGAATTTTCAAATGTCCAGATAAATATAATAAGCATATTTTTGATGAATTTTAGAGAAAGGATATTTTAAAAATGTTTATGTAAACCTTAAATAAATAAAAAAGTGTACTGATTTTCAAAAAATGGTCTTCTACAATTATGTTCAGTACAAAATTTCGAGTCTAATAAGATCAACTTGATTTTTGATGAATAGTAAATTATGAATAGTGATTTTACGCTTAGGATTAGTAATGTGACCAAATGGATTAGTAATTTCACTCAAATAAAGTTTTAATATAATTTAGACATCTAGATTAAGTAACAAGATTTAATAAAATGGGTAAATAAAAGTTTCATAAATTATTATTCAAGTTTTAGTTTTTTTAGGTGAATAGTGTTTTTAATTAAAAATTAAATTAAAAATAGTTAGAAAATTATATTTATAAAATGGATTTCATTTTTTGAACTCAGAGCATCGATATTATGTTAAGGTAATTTTTGGGGATTTTTCTGAAAAAAATGAATTTTTGTTGAATAGTTTGTTTATTTAAAAAATGAATTCAAAATATTTAGAAAATAATTTTTATAAAATAGAATTCATTTTTGAAATCAGTCCATTTATATTTGGTTAATGTGAAATTTTGGGTTTTTCTGAGAAAGTTGAATTTTCAGTGAATAGTAAAAATATAGTTTTAGGGTTTCGGTAAGTTTAATGACATCATAACTGTGTCATGATGATTTCATGAGATATTTTAAGGTATGGTCGACTAAAGAGGATGAAGAATTTTTTAGGGGAACCCATGTGGCCTAACTATATGGGATGTACCATGGGAGGGCCCATGCTTTGGAGAAAACCACTTTTGAGGTGTCTCTTGGCCATTAATGCCTTGTCCCCTCACTTTCCCTATAAATACCAAGACCTCCTCTCATCTTTTCAACTCCAAAACCATCGTCAACGAAGTTATGGTATCCTTACCTCCCAATGAGTCCTCCCAAGGTTCCCCCAATCCCTCAAGGTCCCAACCTTTGAGTTTTAAGAGTTACGTTTTAAGGTAAGGGATCTGACCTCTCTCTTTCTTTTCAAGGGATCTCTTTTATGTCATTTCTTTTATGCTCCATGTTCTTATTTTGGAGGATGTTATTTTATATTCATTATACTGTACTTTTTATGTTCATATTATGAGACACCCACTCTTACTCTCATCATTTCATTTTATGAATGTTTAAGTGGTGCCGTTAAGTTGCCGAAATTTTTATAACGGATTCTTCCATCCTTCTCATTTTCAAGTTCTATTTTCTTGTCATTTCTTTCAAGTTCATTTTTATTATGTTGGGGTATGATCTCTATATCTATCATATTTAACTCTTATGTTCATATGATGAGAGACCCTATTTGATTTTGTCAATTCATTTTTTGAAGCTTAAGTGACGCCGTTAGGCTGCCGAATTTTTAAGGCGATTCTTTCACCATTATCATTCTTTTCAAAGTTCTACTTTCATGTCAAGTCTTTCAAATTCCTTTTTTTATGTCGGGGTATGATCTATATATCTATCATACTTAAATCTTGTGTTCACATGATGAGATACCCTATTTTATCTTTTCAAATCATTTTTGTTGATGTTTAAGTGACGCTGTTAGGCTGCCGAATTTTCATAAGAGAAATCTAATTTTTGTCTTCCTTCCATGTTTTTCATTTCAAATGGTATTTCCTTAAAATTTCATTACCATGTTCATATATACTTCTTATTCTTCCCCTATACTGTTTTATGGTTCATTTATGAATGTTGGACCCATGTCCCCTCTCTTTTCAATGTTTTCTAAAACCCCGAAACATAGCTGTTATGCTGCAGAATTTTCATCTCAAAATGCCTCTCTCTTTTCTCAAAATTATTTTATGTTATAAATTGAATACTCAAAGCTCCTATTTCTATAGGGGTATTCACATATATATCAAAATGTTCTATTTTAAATTCTGGGATTTACATACATGAGACCCGCTCTCCCCTTCCATGGGTTTAAAGTGACGTAAAGATCATGTCTTTAAAGGAGTTTTTAAAATGTTATGATTATGAAATGGAACCCATTTATTTTATACTATATGGGTTATTTATGAAATTTTTTATGATGATATATGTGGATCACATGATAATAAAGGAAAATTTAAGGGTGCGCCCTAATAGAGCTCCAATGCATTGGGTAATGATGTAACCACTAGAGAATACAATTTTCATGATATCTTGGTAAATAACCTTGGTGATTTTCAAATGACACCTTCGGGATGGACCTTGGTGATATGTTCATGATTTTCTATGTTAAATTATGTGGCTACATCTTAATGTTATGAAAAATGTTATTTTTATTATGATATATCTCATGATTTATTTCTCATGCCTTAAAGTTCTTTTCATGACCTTATTGAAGTATCTCAAGTTCACATGTAAAATGTTTCTATTGTTTCCCTTACTGGGCCTTCTGCTCACCATTTATTTTGATGTATGTCCCTAGGTTATGAGATGTAGTAATGAACCTAGGATGAACATGAGGATAAGCCTTTCAAGTGTTTAAGAAGAATGTTTTATGTTTTCATGTTTTATGTCTCTGGTTTCCAAGACACTATACCTTAAAGATCCTCAGTTTTGTGTAATGATATGAATGTTTATGTTATAAAAAGGCGGGATGCTATATATCATCTTAAAATCACAATATTTACATTGTTATATTTATTAAATTATGAAGGTGACAACTTTGGAATCATTTAAAATAAAATAATATAAGTGTCATAATCACTTTTATAAAACTCCAAACGGTAATCTAATATGTGATTGGATGATTAAGGTGTAGATATACACTACCTGTAAGTTTTGGTCAGGTTTTTGGGCTTTTTAATTGGTATTATTATTTCAATAAAAACTATATTACTGATTTTTTACTTAATAAATAATTTCTGCATCATTAATGTATCACCATTAATGAAAATTATTTAATCTCTAAAAATTCTAATTAAATTATCATGATGTAGATAATTTTATTAGCTTTATGGAGACTATTCATGTTCTATGTTTTATGATGTTTATAACTAAATTAAAATTATTATACTTATAATATTTAAGAGAGTGACATGTTGTCACTTTCTTTGGTTTTAATAATAATTAAATTATTTTCATGGTCAAAAGTCCATAAAATGAATCTAATCCGACCCTTAAGTGATATGGGAATAATGTTAGCCATCAAATTGAATTTTTTCATGTGTTAGGTTAATTTTATAATATTTTAGTTACCCTAAATTACCTCATCAGCCTTTAACTATGGTAAATAAAATTTACCGTAGTTTCTATTCATAATTCCCAAAAATTAAAATTAGCCTATTAACATAATTTGGACCCAATGATTCCAAATATGGAGCCCATTTTTGAAAATTCAACACAAAAAAGTTGCAGAAATTAAATTAAAATTAATCCCGTTGTCGAATGCAAACGGGTTTCTGATTAAAACATTGAAAAAGATTGAATTGATTTAATCTACGAATTCAATGTAAAATCAATTCTAATGACATACATTATATTAAATGGTAAAAATATATTCTATTTATACCTTAAAACCATTCAATATTTTAATTTATCCACATAAGATATTACGATGAAAAATGTTGTTTTTAACTAAAATATAGCATGTTATTACTATTCATTAAAATATGAAAGTTATCAGAAAAATATCAAAACATTATCCAATGAATATTTTTATATCATGATACAAAAGAATAAGTTTATTTTGTAAAATTTAACTTATAAACTTTTAAAAAATTATATTTAAAATGGGTGCACCATCAAAAGGCGGAAAAACTGCATTTTTTCAAAAAATACTTATTTTACCCAAAAAAAATTATTTTGTTCTCATACCATGTTCTAGAAAATGTGTAATATGAATAATAATGTTATAAAATTCAAAATGTAGTTAATAATATTCATAATGGCTAGTTTATAATAATATTATAACCATATATCGTTGTTTAGTGAAACCATGTATTGCGTACTACACACGCTACCGAGGAAGGTCGCGATTGTGTATAATGAAAGCCAAGTTAGGGTTGCATGTTGTGAAAGACTCATTTGTTGTTGTGTATAACAAAATCTAACCATATTTCATTTATACATTGAACATATATATATATAATCAATGTGGTGTAGAATGACTATTATCAAATGAACTCGAAATTGTGTATAGCACGATCCAAGAATTGTGTTGCGTATACTGCAAGATAATACGGTGTTGCGTATAGCACAAGATAATAATGGTTTATCATAAAACACATCACATAAAATAAATTAAAAAGAATAAAATCTCAGGGTGTTACATTCTACCCCCCTTAAAATGAATTTCTCCCTCGAAATTCATCGGGGTTATACATGGTTTACTATTCAAAAGTTTCTTTAAAAGAAACCCACATCATAAAAAGGAATACCAAAACTTATCTTTAAAAACAAAAGTATGAAAATTAATGGTTACCCAAATTAACTAATCACTGGGTTTCCATGTAGGGGAACATAGGTGAAAATATGGATATGGAAGAGAAATCTAACCGTCATGTTCTGATGGAGAGTGGTAGAGAACATGGCTATGAAATAGCCAATAATCACAAAGCCATAGATTTGTGAAGATATAAGGTACCATATGATTCATCGGATATAAGAGAACTAGGACAAAATTTTTGGTTTTCAATATCATTTCCCTAAAGTTGAGAATTTTGAATTAGAAGAAATACTTACTTGATTCACTATTGTTCGTGAATTGAACAATTTCTACTTCATCAGTTAAAGAACTGAAGTTGAACTTTTTATTCGTGAAGCATTAGCAGATCATGTGATAGAATGATGGGTCATTCCATCTGTTTCAAACAAAAGGTTCGCAAAAGTTATAAGTCCATCCTATAGTGAGATTAATTGTATATGGTTCCAAAAATGATCTTATACTTCATATATCATACCGCTTAATACGATAAAACTAGTTTCTACTAACCAGGGACTTCATGTAGGCCAGTGGTAGGCGATAAAGGCCAGTTGCACTTTGGTTGTGGGTTCTATTCCCACAGACTTGTCCGACGCGATGGGATGTCGCTCGTCCTGCTGGTTGTCCTTTTTCTAAAACTACATTACTATAAAATCCCATCAATAATATCGGAAAAAGTTCTATCCTTAAACAATAATAACATATGTCCAACATAATCCATTACAATCATTAGGCTTATCTAAAATACTTCAGTCCACGCTCATAGTATAAATAAAATTATTACTTGAAATATCACATAACAATCACGTGAATTCCATCATTTATCCCTAATATATCATAAGATATATCTTGTTGGTCAAATTATAAGCATGTGAATACCTTAATCATGTATTCTCTTGAATAATGAATACCCATTGAACATTAGTGAAAACATAAATGATTCAAAAGTTAACTCTTTCCACATACCAAAATCCCAAAACTTCTATATAATCAATCCATAATATCACTTAGTCCTTATATCAGTCATGAGCTCATGAATACAATCAAACATATCATTATCTTCTTATCCCTTCATTATGCACATATCATCTACTTTCCAAAAATATCTGAATAACCTTCCAGGGTTATCGGTACCATTCAACATATACTTTCATATACTTTAGAAAAAACAATAGTGTAACAATCCTTAGATGATTCTTTATTCCATAGTAGCATACATTATTCTTTATAAACATACAATCATTCCACTAACTTCTTAAACCACTAGCTGAGCTTCATTGTTTATTTCATCTCATATTTCATTTGTAGTCTCTTCATCATCATCCACATAAATACTACCCGTATGACCATGCTGATTCTCTTCATGAGATTTTCCCTTAGGTCATTGGTTTTCATAATGCCCATACATTCCACATTTAAAACATTTAATCATTGTTGATGTCGTAGCAATACCACTATCCTTGTCCATGGTGTTAACTGAACCTTTTCCTTTGCACTTATTGGCTTTGTGTCACTCTTTTCCACACCCAAATCATCTTCCAGTTCCTTTGAAATAATCTCCCTGATGCCTCTTCCCACATGATTTACATGAGGGAAATTGAACATTCTTTCCTCTATGATCATTATGAAACTCCATCTTTCTCTTATTATCTGAGTCGGGAAACATAACAAAGTTGAGAATATTGATCATATTATGAGATTTCTGATTAGGCATAATAATGATGTTGGACTTAAAAATCCCGTTTCATTTGGTTTCTCATGAAGAATATCATTCCATTGTTCGTCATATCTTCCATTATCACGAATCTTCCTGTTTCCAGCCAATTTCTAATACCCAAAAAGAATAGTGTGAGAGGAAAAAATCATGCTAGGGAAAACAACATAGTAAAGGGGGAGTACCCTCAATATCTAACATTTTAGGTAAAATTATATGATCATTAACGCAATTCTAGGACTATAACTTATACGTATACTTAACCTTAGGGACATCCTTAGACATACCATAGACATATCTCTAGGGATCTCAATAAAGTTCTCGTATCCTAGTTTCTAAAGGTTGACTAAACCTTTCCTCTGATACCGACTATAACAGTCTGGAATTACTTCCAGTGGACTGTAATTTATACCTATCAAGGCACTCCATGGGTGGCTACACCCCCTAGGCGGGACACACCACCATCCCCAATGGCAGCCATTTCCTCATGAAGCCCTTGGGAGGAGAGCCATGCTTCGTCCAATGCTTACATGTGAGAGTTCCCAAGGATCAGATTCATTCCTACCTCCTTTGCCTCTGATACCAACTGTAGAGACCCAAATATTGACCTACATGGACATCAAATTACTTTTTCGAAATACATAATATATAACAAAAATAGACACACAAGGATCGTAATAGTTTAGTGTCTTTGGAAACTTGGAACATAATCTTCTAATCACGGTGAAAGATCTTCAACATATCCCATAAAGATCTTCCCCTTTTTTCCCTTACCTAAAACCTTTCTTTATATCATGGGGAAAATAAAACATAAAAATGGTGATCTCAAATGCTCAGTAAGGGTAAGCATGGGTAAAATGAAACATACCATATACATTTGAACCTAAAAACACGAACATAATGTTTAAACATCAAAAACTTGAGCAAAGACATAAAACATAGAAGTACGTAAGGAATAGATCATAAAGAAACATTAAGCATGATAAAATATCATGGGAATAAAACATGTAATTGTGGCAACCATAAAGAACATGATGTGATTTCCATATTAGCCAAGGCATTGCTGCCAAGACCATCTTAGTGGACAAAGTCTCTTTCTGAATCGAGTTCACTCCTCGTTCCAGTCCTGTATTACTGAACCGGTTTAACTTGTCGTTCCATCCATGTCTATCTCATGAGATATAAATCTTTACCCAACACATTGGTGGGATATATATGTACCACCCATCTCATAATTAAATCATTCTTACTTTTCCACAAAATAATCTTAAAACATTCATCATAACCCAAAGAATAAAATGGGTTTCATAAACATCATCCCATAATTTCATAATCCATATAAAACAAACGAACATTTCATAATTTGAAAAGTGAACCATGTTAATTATAGAGACATTAAACTTAACACATACACATATGAAATAATTTCATCTTAGATGGAAAACGGTTTTGATAAAACATTTGAAATGAATTCTTGAGGAAAATATCCTTTCTTATTCAAAATCAATTTCTTTTCACAAAATGTCATGATATCTTAAAAAAAAGAGATTTTGTTGAAAATTTTCATGAAATATTTTGGATTAATCTTCATGAAAATAAGGCTTTATAAAACTGTAAAAATCCATTCGTGCCGTATAAGTTAATAAAAACATTCTTCTTGTACTTTTTCTGAAAAAGTCAAAAAGTAACACATAATAGAAAGATTCCATACAAACCATGTAAAAAAAGTCAAAAATGGGTAAAAAGGACTTTAAACATGCATGAAAACACTTTTATAAAACATGGAAATGGATGACAGAAATAACCCCAGTAAATACTGACGAATAAGCAATCTCAGATAAAAATGATATTTACAAAATTATCCCTTACCTTAGGTCCAATATGCTTCATACGTATCTGAAACCCCTGTATAATGATTTAAATAATGTTAATGACTTATTACAGAATCATATTCATTGTTAGGATATCATATATGGTTCACTTATGACTTTATATTACCCGTTATTTTGTAAATTCCACGTTAAAGAGCGTTTTGGGTAAAATCGTTTCATTTGTCGTCCGTGTTTTGACATGTAATTATTCATATGATTACTTAGATCATGATTAATTAATTCCAGAATATAAAAAATGATTTATATATAATATATATTAAGCACATATATATATAATAGATCTATAAATGGAAATAAATACACCGTTCATGGAGACGGTAGGCCGTACGTACGCATGAACGCTGTTTTTGTTTCCTTATTGAATTGAATGGAATTAAGTAGATGACATACATATATATATATATCCATAAATACAGTATCATTATTATGTAATATATTTAATTATTACTTATTATATATACTTTATAATCATTCATGAATGGTTAACATGGAGAATGAATCTCATCGCGTCGTGGAGATGGTAGTCCGTACGTACGCACGAGCGATGATGTCATTTCCATAATTATTGAATTGAAATGGATTGGATGATACAATATATCATAATCAGTATGATGTTATAATAACTATGTATAGTTATTATTTACACCATTATACCCATCCATGTAAGGTGGTGTTGGAAAAATAGATTACACCACGGCGTGGAGACGATATTCCGTACGTACGCACGCCCGATGATTTTGTTTTCCATAGGATGGATAAATGGTGAAATAGGGTTGTTTCAAACTTATAATAAAATATCAGTATAGGAGTGATACTGATTTTATAACTTCATAATGAAACAACTAAAGAAGAATAAGTGGAAGAAGAAATAAAGTTGAAAGAATCGGTAACGAACATTACATCTTCTTTGAAGCGCCTCTTTGAGACCTCCTCTTAGAGCACTACAATTGGTCTTTGAAGAAGACCAGGACCTCTAAGATGTTTTCGGGAAGTGGAAAAAAAATTTGGCAGGGGTTGACCGAGCTTGAAGGATAAAATTGGTGTAAGGAAGAGAGGGAGGAGGTGCCCTTTTATAAGGGAGGGGAGGGGCACCTTTGGAAATCTTAAAAATATTAATTTATAATAAATCTAACCCCACTTAAAAACCTCCAAAAATGACTCGTATTCGAATATTAGATGAGATAGGGTTGTAATCCCATAATCTAATAAAATTTATACATGTTAGGAAGTTATTTTAAACATTATCAACTTGATTTATCCTTACTTAATAAATTTAATTTTATTTGTAGTAATAACATTCAAAATTTTAAATTATAACAAATAATTAATTATTTGTTGTGAATTTTAAATAATTGGATAATTTAGAACATTTTAGACCATATAAATTTAAATTTAAAATTATATATATATATATATATTTTTTGAAACAATTTTATAAAATGTTATATTTATAAAATAATAATAATGTCAATTCTGACATTATTCGTTTATTTGAATTTAAATAAAATATATATAGAATATATGTTTGCAATAAAAGCTTTAATAGATTCATAATAGGTCGTATGTATCTATAAAATTAGTGGAGAACATTAAATAGTTCATATAATATTTATTTTATTATTTTTAAAACCATTTATTTGGTTTATCTCTTAATAAAATAATTACTACAATATTTTTGTATAATTATTTAATATACTTATTTATATCATAAAAATTAAAAATAAAATTCTATGATGAAGATAAATCTATTAAAGTTCACAATAATACTTGTAATCGAATTTATCATCTTAAAATCACAATATTTAAATTGTTATATTTATTAAATTATGATTGTGACAACTTTGGCATCATTTAAGATAAAATAATATAAGTGCCATAATCACTTTTATAAAACTCCAAACGGTTATATGTTATGTAATTGGATTATTAAGGTGTATATATACACTAACAATAAGTTTTCTTCAGGTTTGTGGGCCTTTTAATGGGTATTATTATTTCAATAAAAACTATATTACTGATTTTTCACTTAATAAATAATTTCTCCATCATTAATGTTTCACCATTAATGACAATTATTTAATCCTTAAAAATTCTAAATAAATTATCATGATGTAGATAATTTTATTATATTTCTGGAGACTATTCATGTTTGAAGTTTTATGATTTTTATCACAAAATTAAAATTATTATACTTATAAGATTTAAGAGAGTGACATGTTGTCACTTTCATTGGTTTTAATAATAATTAAATTAATTTCATGGTCAAAAGTCCATAAAATTAATCTAATCCGACCATTAGGTGATATGGGTATACTTATAGCCATACAATAGTATTTTTGTTCATCTCTTAGGTTAATTTTATTATATATTATATACCCTTAGTTATTCGATTTACCTTTAACTATGGTAAATAAAATTTACCATAGTTACTATTCATAATTACCAAAAATCAAAAGTAGACTATTAACATAATTTGGACACACTGATTCCAAATATGGAGTCCATTTTTTAAAATTAAATACCCAAAAGTTTCAGAAATTAATTTAAAATTAATCCCGTTGTCGAATGAAAATGGGTTTTTTATTAAAACATTGCAAAAGATTGAACTGATTTAACCTACGAATTCAATGTAAAATCAATGCTAATGACATAAATTATATTAAATGGTAAAAATATATTCTATTTATACTTTAAAACCATTCAATATTATAATTTATCCACATAAGTTATTACGATGAAAAAACTTGTTTTTAAGTAAAATATATCATGATTTTACTATTCATTAAAATATAAAAGTTATCAGAAAAATATCAAAACTTTATCCAATGTAAATTTTTATATCATGATTCAAATTAATATGTTTATTTTGTAAAATTTAACTTATAAAATTTTCAAAAATTATATTTAAAATGGGTGCGCCATCAAAAGGCGGCAAAACTGCTTTTTTTAAAAAAAAATACTTATTTTACCCGAAAAAATTTATTTTATTCTAATACCATGTTCTAGAAAATGTGTAATATGAATAATAATGTTATAAAATTCAAAATGTAGTTAATACTATTCATAACAGCTAGTTTATAATAATATTATAACCATATATCGTTGTTTAGTGAAACCCGGTATTGCGCACTACACACGCTACCGAGGAAGGTTGTGATTGTGTATAATGAAAGTCAGGTTAGGTTTGCATGTTGTGCAAGACTCATTTGTTGTTACGTATAACAAAATACAACCATATTTCATTTATACATTGAACATATATATATATATACACTCAATGTTGTGTAGAATGACTATTATCAAACAAACTTGAAATTGTGTATAACACGATCCAAGAATTGTGTTGTGTATACCGCAAGCTAATACGGTGTCACGTATAGCACAAGATAATCATGGTGTAGCATAAAACACATGACATAAAATAAATTAAAAAGAATAAAATCTCAGGGAGTTACACATTCCCTGTTTCCGAAGAATTATTGCATGGTTCTCTATAATCATGGGAAAATAGTTCCACATCTACTCTCAAGACAAAAATATTCATTTCTCACTAAAAATTATGGTAATAAAATAGAATAAACATGGATCCAAAAATAAACAAATTAAAACCCATAATTTGAGAGAAGAAAAGGATCTTTAAGATAAACAAGAATAGTGGACTAAAATAAAAATCTGAGTGTGAAAAAGAATCATTCAAACCCCATTTTAAAAATGAAACATTTCATGAAAATATTTTATTTTAGAATAACATTAAACATGAATATCCAGAATATTAGGGAATTTTTTTCATAAAAATTAGTCATTAAAAATAGAAATGTAATTATCAATAAATGTATTGTCTTGAAAGAGGATAAATTCTTATATGTAGAATATTCCTTTTGCACTATAAAATATTTAGAAAAGTTCCTCAATGAGAATATAACATGAATATTTCATACATAAAAACATTTTTAAGGTACAAAATGGGTAAACATTTATGTTTATGATAATAGATTAAAGGTTGAAATTTTTTAATATATTTTTAGAAAATATGAAATTTAAGGAACAAAGATTTCCAAATAATTCTAGTGTTGATTTTGGATCTTCTTAAAAAACTTTATTAAATATATATTGTACCATAGTGTAAAAATGGTAATAAGATTTAAATATATCATGACTAAATTAAGGGGAATAAAATTTATGAGTTTTCTTGAAATATTTATCTTAATGATTCATCAATGAATCCCTAATAATAAACAATCCTAATAAAATATTAGATTGTTGAAATAAACTCATACCACTTTGTGAAATTAAATCATACTCCAAATGTAATAAAATTACATTACATGAAGATTAAAATATGATAGAAATAAATAGGATCATAATATAACAAGTAAAATTTCATTATACTCCTTAAACAATAATATAAATGCATAACATGGCATGTTTCTAATATAAGGCTAAGTGAGACCAAATTACATTACCGATTTGGTAAATCATGAAACATAAAACCCATTAATGAAATATAATAAAATTAATATTGAAAAACCATGATTTTAGTTATAATAATCATTGAATAAATAAATGGGTATTAAACATGCCAGATATAAAAATTAGTGGATGAACATGGCTTGTGTCTCATGTAAAATAAACCTGAGATGAGAAAACCCTTACATTATGTATTGACTGTTATTGTACTCATTCAAACCTACTTTATGATAGAAATAACTTTATAATACATATATCATATAACCCTATCCCTATATTTAATAAAATACATGATTTAATTATGACATTATGATACCCATTAATTAATAACATCATGGTAGAGTTACATTTTGGGTGATAACCACCTTCTTTTTCAAACATGTTTTGGATTTTTATTCATGGTCCACTTAAATAAATAATGATTTCATTATTTAAAAAATTTAAAGAATGATATAAATATAATATATAGTCATTATATATTGAATTATTATACTTCATAAATGTTATAAATATTACATTAAAAATTTTCATTCACACAGTAGGTTGTATGTACAAATGAATAATGTCTCCATTTTCTTATCATTTTGAAAGAAACAGAGTAAATGAAATGTCTGTATACATATATATATATAATATAATTAAGGTAAAATTATTGTTTCCTTTATATCATATTAATTCACCAAACCAATCCTTAGTACATATCATATATTGTTTGAACTAATCACATCTCTTTGAGGAGGTTGTAGTCCATACATGGAGAAACAAAGTTATCATACTTAAAAAAAATGGGAAGAATGATGGAATGTGTTATATAATACTTAAAAAATCACAAATACAACTTTAATATCAGATATATCATATAAAGACATAATTTTTTTTAAAATATCAAATCATGAGTTGTTGTAAAAGAAAAACTAACAAAATCGTTTTGTGAGGCGGTATTTCACCATACACAAGAACATAAACTTAATTACCCATTAGATAGAAGTCTGTGTTTGTATAGGTATAACCTTAATAAAAAATATATCAGTATATTTAGGATAATGTGGTTATTATTTAATCATGTAATAATAATAATATAGGTTGTGGAGAATAAAAATGAAACAAAGGAGCTGAATGATGGATGTTACCTACTATTTACGTAACACCTTTTGGATTTTTAACAAAGGGATTCCTTGGATGGATTTCATTCTAAAGGATGCATTCTAGGGCGAAGGATGGGTTTTTGGAGGATATTAAGGTAGTTATTTTTTTATCAAAAAGGGCTTTATATGTGGGAATAAGTGGAAGGGGTGGGTCCCTTTTATAGTTGAGGAGGAGTGGCTTTCTTGAAAAAAATTTACAAGGGAATTACACCAACATTTTTCTCATAGAAGGTGAAAAAATATAATGGTAGAAAGCCAATAAAAGGGTGTATAGGGTTTAAATATAGAGATAAAATGTATTTTATAAAATTTTATAGGTCATTTTGGGCCTTATGTTTAACTTTTATTCAATTGTAAAGCTATTTTTTCTCTTAATTTCTATAATTAATATTTATCACATTCACTAATATATTTTTTTTGGAAAAAATAATAATATTATATTTATAATGATAATTTATATTGATTCAAAATATTTAATCCATTTTTATAAATTTAAATAACATATTTTTTAGAAATTAATTTAGATGTATTACTGTAAACGTATCAAGACAACACGGTTTCAGCGAAAATGGTCAACTACGTGAAATGATTTTATATAAAATTTCGATGATAATTTTGATATAAGGACATAAAATGTTTTTATGTATATTTTACCTAATTAAACATTGAAAAAAATTAAAATATAATTGAACTATAAAAAAATTAGATTAAAAGTCGGTTTGGAATTAAAATTACATATTTCATACCATTCATCCAAAAAATGTAACTTCTAAGATAAATATAAAAAATTAACCCAAATTGATTTTTTTATTACACAGTATAAAATGATGTTTATTTTTTAATATAAAAATTATAAAAGTGTCAATAATCATATTTAAAATGTGTTCTCCATTAAATGATAGTAATATTACAATTTAGAAAAATATATATTTTTACTCATAAATTTGGATTTATTCTTATCTTATACCTATAAATGTATTTTATGAGTATAAAAACATTGATTTTATATATTATGTATAAATATTATTCAAAATGTTAATAAAAAATTTTAGCATAATTAATCAGGATAAACAATTTTTGTACATATTCAAATACTTTTCTTAGAAAATTTATTTCTTTATTTCAAAATATTTCTTAAATTCACATATACTAATTCATATATAAATATTAATTTTATTTAAAAGTGGAAATAATATTTTCATAATTTAGCTAATATTATTCATAATTTCTATTTCAGTGGATAGGCTGTGGCTAAAATAATATTTTAATAATAACATTAATAGTGTATTATAGTTCGGTAGAACTCTACCTTTCATGTAAGACAAGATATCGAAGGGAGCTGGTATTATGTGTGATATAAATTTTTTTGTTTCATGTACTCTAATATAATCTAACGGGTTTTTGTTTTACAATGATTACATGGTGTTTCATATAGTATAAGAAAAAATTATTTCTTTTATATAAAAAAATATTACTATTGTTGTATGAAATGAAAAATATCAAAAAGATTAAATTAATTTGAAAATAATATATCACAAAATATCATAGTGTTATAACATCCCTACCCACAAGGAATCACAAGAATATATTACTCATATTTTTATTACAGTTAACTGTAAATTTTTTTTCAATATATTAATAAATAATTATACAATAATAATTAACAATATATCTACTTATTTTTAATTTATTAATATTTTATTTTTATTTATATACTCATCTATAATTTATTATTTATGTATTATTAACAGTAATATATAATTATTTAGATGATAATATAGTAAAATATGAATCCCATAAAGAAAATCCTTAAGTGATATGAAAGACCATTCCCTTACAAAAGGGTTCTCTATGGGGTATTTAGATATATTTTTTGGATTATTTTAAATATAATAATTCAAAATAAACTAAAATTATTTTACACAAAATTTAAAATATTGATATATATATATAAACAAAGAAAATATTTTTTATAAAAAAACACCAAGAGTGTGAAATAGTTCCACACTATTGGTATAACTAAAACAATAAATTCATGAAATCATTTATCAGATTTAGCATAAATCAAATTTTGGAAAAATAATTAATACTTTTCATGCCCTTGTGACCCATTTTCATGAATAAATTTAACAAATACCTAAAAAATAAATTTTAAATTAAAAAAAAATTGGTATATTAAATGAATACTAAGAAACAAGATCTAAATATATTAACAACTCTGAGTTAAATAAATATTTATATACATGAACACACACCTATAATAAAAAAACATTCTTATGTAATTGTATGGTTTTGATAAATGAATAGTCAATTTTACTTATGTTGCACCTTGACCTAAGAAACACCTTTATTTTATAATTTTATAAGTCTTGGGTCTTTTTGTCATGGTTTTGGTTTGTGTCTCGATCAATTTTTTTTGTTTTTGTATTTATTTGGAAGATTGTCCAGCTATTTCATGGTAACATCATGGTTAGAAGAAACTATGTGGCGGGTCCAAGAAACCATGCATCAATAAAAATATTTAGAAAGAACCTACCCCACTGCCACCATACAGTAGTGCAATTGATTCGATGTAATCATGTGGATGATCCCAGTACGGGTGGAGGAATCTAAACGATTACCTCATGGTTTGGAAAATTTTGTGGCAAAACCATGTAGTCATGCTAGGTTATTAAAAACACTAACCCTAAAATCGCTCTCTCTCATTTTTAGCCCAAAATTGGGATCCTCCTCCCTCATGCAAGCTAGTTTCACTAGTGGGTCCTTTATAACCCATATATAATGCTTCCCACCTTCCATGGAAGGTCCTTGAAGGTTACAAGATTAGGTTTCATAGATTTTTGGGCTTTCTCTCCCCTCTGCCTCTTTCCCCCTGGGGTTCTAGGGTTATTTTTTCTGGTTTTTATAGTTAGAATAACTGAAATGGCTATGGTTTGCGCTTGGATTATTTTCATTTGTTTTACAGCATGAAGATCATCCTCATTTCCCTAATCTTCAATTCCCATGATTTGTGTTGTATATGCATTTTGTTAAGGTAGTTGTTTCTATGTCTTTTCTTTATCATTCACTCCATTTGATTCTTGGGAGTTTTTTATTAATTTTTAAACATTATTTTCTCTACCCTAAAACTATTTGATCAATTATTATGGTGTTTTTATAATGAAATAAATTGTTTAAAATAGAATTCAATGTGAACATTTATTAATGCCCACATTTTCTTATTCCAAATGTATGTATTTAATTGCTAATAGGTTTTCTGAAGTTAATTTTGTTTTTTTCCTCCCTTATAACTATTGTGTTAAAATATTTCTGGGTACATTGGGATTTTATTTCAATCATAGTGATTTTGTGGTTTGATTTTTATGATGTTTTAGAAAGTTATATTGGTTTCTAAAATTTTCAAGGTACATTTGGAATGGGGTGGAATAGATGAGTCCAGTTTGAAAAGAATGTGACAGTTCTAAAAATGGTTTTGGGTCATTTCATGAAATTTTTAGGGGGTTATTGGATGTTGACCCATCCATGGGTGAACCATACATGCACTTGTACATGAAATCAAATCAAAATGACACTTTAAAACACATTATCCATCAAGAACTCCACTTTTCCCCGTTTTCTACTTTCTCTAAAATGGTTCTATGTTTTCTATAATCTCATTTGTGGTTCTTTTGGTGTTTTAGAAATGATTTCATGTGTGATCCTTGATGTTTGGCCCATTTTTCCTTAAAATATGTGTTGGTAAGTTGTTGGAAATAGTAAGGCCTGTTTTGATAATACTTAACTAAAATGTGATTTCTCATTATTTCAAATGGATTTGAAGTGTTTTTGGTAAATGTTTTTGATGTTAGTAAATATTAAACTGTTGTTTTTTATAGTGTGTTTAATAGTGATGTTTTAAGTTGAATTTGTAAAATAATTTGATTTGAAAAAATTAATGTACCCTGTTTCCAACCTAAAGTGTTTCTGTGAAATGGTTTGAAAGTGTATATGGTGTAGAGTCCCAGTTGGAACCTTAATGGTGTGACATGTTTCATATATATATATATATATATATATACATATGGAGAACATATGTTGGATGGATTTTCCTTTTACAGGTTGTTATATATTGGTGTCCATGTTTTTGGTAGTCAAGTGCAGTGACAACCTTATTGATGAGTCATGTGTGTGTTCGCCTCATACATACATAGTTTTAATACCACTATGGGTTCCTGGGTGACTATTATATGATCATGTGATGGTATCTTAACAGTCCCAATTAGATGGGTTGGTACCCTTTTGGAGTTTTAGACAGTCCCTGAGGATTATTCCCCTGGTGAGGGTAGAATTGAGAATCCAGTTGGTTATTGACATAGGGGTGTAACCATATGCCGATAGGGGGTTCCAAACCAAGGTGGTCTTACAATTTTGGAGGGATGATTAGGATCTCGTTTGGTTAGTATTTCTATCTTCTTATGGTATCTTTATTCATATAGATTTTGCTTATTTATGTTCAGGACAACCATATTATTAGTTATTTTTATTTTTATTGTTAAATTGTAATTCATTTTAGAAAAATATAATGTGTTGTGTGTTGGTTTTGGAAAGATGAAATCTATTTTTTCTTTATAAAATGTAAAAAAACCAATTTTCAAAAGTTTATTTTAATCCAGTGTTATTGGATTGTTTTTGGAAAGGAAACACACTTATTCTCTAGTGGATTCCTATTGAGCTACATAGCATACGCCCTACTTTTACCATTCAGTGTTGGTAGACCCGAGTTGTTTTGTAAGACTATCTTTTGTTCAGGGTTCATAGATCATGTTCTCAGTGTGGGAGTAGGTTTAGTCTTGTGGAAGGTGGTGACCATGGGGTAACATGGAGAACACGTTAGTGTAAGTTTAGTCATTTTTTTTATTTTTCCTATTTTATCTAGTTGTATACTGTATATGATTATATTTTTACATTTTTATAGCAATATAGTTTTTGGTTATTACAATGTTATCATTTTTTTCAGTATATTTATCCAGTGCTGGTCATTTCCTTTGGGATAAAATCATTCCCTATTGTGTTGTGTTTTATTCCCGACACTATTTGTCAGCCCATGGGGATCAGGAATTCCCATCGGGCCATTTTAAAGCTGACTCAGATGACTGGTTCAGGGTTGACTCAGGATGGGTCCTGAAAAAATGGTATTAGAGCGAGGTCCTTGATATTTTTGGGTGTCTGGTATAATGATATTAGGATTGTTAGGACATGTGAGGTAGGTGAAAGCAGAGCATCACAAACTCTTTCTTTTACTAATCCTTGAGTTTCTAGGGGTAGTCTGGGATTTCAGTTTTTTTTGTCTTGGGTTGTATTGGATTGATGGATGAAAATATAAGAGAATAAGTTTCATGTTCTATACTCACATAGAGTAGTGACCCCAGTGTAGTCCAAGATCCTGGTTTAAGGACCTCATAACATTATACCATACATGGGGCATGACCCACTTCCATATCTCTAGGATGGATATATGCACTAGTTCTGTATTCTAGCAGATCTTTGTTTAGTGCTTTTCATTTTTTTCAGTTGGAATAAAATTTCTTATTTTAAAAAATGAATGTTGTCTTGAAATGGAAAAATATCTCATTAAAACACATTGAAATTGGAAACGTTAGTTTTCAAGAAGAAATAAATTTCATTTGGAAATTTTTTTACATTTTTAATTGATAAGTAAAAGAGATGTGTGGCCCATGGTATTCTCTATGTATGTTCACATGTGTATGGGTATAAATGTAATATTCTAGGGGGATCTTTTTTGGGGATTATGTAATCAGAATTAGATGGAAACACATGTGGTGGTTCATATGATTCCATGGATGGGGTTTCTTAATCAAAGGTTTGGATTGGTTTTTATAAAATGGGTTTGAATTGAAAGATGATTTAGGAAATTGGTTTTCCTTGAAAAGTGGGTTTCAATATATGGAAATTGGCCTTGTATGAAGTAATTCCAAATAAAATAAATTGAAATATTGTTTTTGAGTTGAATGTTTTTAGTTGTTCATTGTGTGTTTCACTTATTAGCTAGTTGTTTTGACTTAGGATGATCCTTTATATTTTTTTTGGTTTGATGTTGGTTTTGGTTTTTGGTTTCCCATTTTTTTCAGATATTTCCACCCAGATAAGACTCTAATGTTTCTAATGAGTCATGCCCCATTCTGGATTCTTTTTGGGATTCACATGTTCTTCAATGTGACAGAAGACCTTTAGAGTTAGTGAAGTGGTTTAAACTAAGTTGAGTTTGTCTTCACTTTATTATGAAATAATGTGGTTGTTAATGTCCTTTCCACCTTGGGATTGTTTCAGGGTCTAGTTATCGACCACTGGAGGTTGTTTTTCCCATTATCGATGTTAGTCGAGATGACATGGTATGTGTTTACATCCAATTTCATCCAATAGTTCATAATGGAAGTGGTGAATCTAGGGAAGGTGACCTCATTATAGGATGTTTTGTATGCTTAGGGTTTAATAAATATTTATGTTGACCACTTTTAAGAGATGGTTAATGTTTTGATTTGTTTTTTTTTCACTCATATATTTTTAGAGTAGTACCATCATCTGTTGAAGCTTGTTTGAGAGATTGGAGGATGATGTATTAATAGAAAAAATTAGTTCCTATGGTCTAATCAGTGGTGGTTGGATATCAGGTGTTTCTTATCATGTGTAATGGTTTTCCATCTAGGGTGATGTGAATGTCAGAGGGACCTATTATTATAGAGTCATCCTCATGGTTTCTGACGTCTAGACCATCAGACCACAATCTGGTGTGCCACCTAGTTGGTGGGTTTGATAATTTGAAGATTTTATGTCACATCCCACCATAGTTCTTAGATTATTGTGGCTATTCGGCTAACCAGGGGAAGTTATGAAGGTATAATTTCTTGAATAAAGAGTTTTTATGAGAGGATTCTAGGACCTTACTGTGAGATATGAGATGCATTATCCATCAGGTCCCTATCCATATGTCTTAAGGTGAAGCTCACACATAGTCAAATATTTTTGGTGGTGTGTGAAGACCTCAGTCCAATTTTTGTGTTCAATTTTAGGATTTTAAACACATGAAGTTTCCCTATTTTTATTTTTCCTACATATACAATTTTATCATCTAATTGGATAGTGTGGTGTACCTATTCATCTAAAATCCAAGTAGTCAGTGTTTATTTAGTGCAGCTTCTTGGACCCTTTATTTTTAGTAATTTCTATATAGCCGTCATATGGTTTGGTCACAGTTTTGAATTTATTTGTGTTAATTTGTGGATGTTTTGATTTCTGTAATTTGGGCGTTGTTTCCTCTTTTGGGTTTTACTTCATTATTTTGGGTTCCCCATTTTTTTGGGGATTCGGTTGGTAGGGAAACATTTTGAGTTCTTGTGGTTTTGTTTCCTATCTTGTGTTATGGAAGTAAAGAAATAATGATTTGGGAGTTCCCGCTTTGACCTCTATTCTAGGGCGGTGTATTCCGATGTTTGATGTTTTTGTGGTAGTGAAATTCTTATGGTGGTGAGAACCCTCTAATTTTCTCCCCTAAATCTTGGGGCATCAATTTCTTCAAGAATCAGTTGGGTGAGAGTTGTGAAGAGAAATGTTATCCCAATATTCACAATTTCCTCAATTTCATTTGGGTATAGACATGATTTCTGGTTAATAATTAGGTTGGGGACTTCATAGTTATATAATTGTCTTTGGTGGGGAGAAATGTCAAACACCAAACTCAGACACCCTTTAATTTTATTCTTATAATTTATTGGGTATTTTGGTCGATGTTTGGGTTTGGGACCTTGTAAAATTATTTTGGTTTTTTTGTTTTTTGTAGTTTTTATAGGTGGTGCACAGTTACTGCACTGTTAGTAGAAACCATGAAGTAGGTATAAGAAACTATGAGGAAATAGAAATATTCAAACAAAACCTACTACATGAATGTGTGGTTGATCCCATGTAAGAGAGGGGATACTCCCAGCACAGGAAGAGGCATCCACACAGTTACTTCATGGTTTGTAAAACCTTATATACAAACTATGTGGTTTATAACAAGTCATTAAAAATCTAGTCCCCAAAATCCCTTTGTATAATTTTTTCCCAAACTCAGGCTCCTCCTCCCTTTTCTATCCTAGGGGCACCAAGGGGTCCTCCCAAATACATCTCCCTTGATTCCCATTCTCTATGGATACTACTTGAATGTTATAAGGTTAGATTTCTTGGATTGGTTTTCCTTTGTCTCCCCTCTATCTCTTTTACCTTTGTTTTTAGGGGTTTATCTTGTTGGGAGAATCCTAATGGCTAGGGTTTGTTTTTGGCATGTTTTCATTTTTATTTAGGGCATTCAGATCATTATAGAGTCCCCACTATATAGTTACCAATAGTTTTATTTCATTAGTGTTTCATTGAGGTAGGTGTTTCAATGACTTTACTTTCTGATTCACTCCATATGATGCTTAGGTGACCTTAATTATTTATTATGCATTATTCTCACCAACAAAATAATATTGGTTGAAATATTATGGTGTTTTATTAGTGAAATTTATTGTTAAAAATAGGTTTTTATGTGAACCTTTTATTAGGACTATGATTTCTTATTCCAAATATTTGAGGTCCAGTGTAAATTGGGTATTAATAGAGAATTTTGTTTATTTGGTTTTTCCCTTAGAACTAGTTTGTTAAAATGGATGGGTGTAATTAGAGAATTTATGTTAACCATAGTGATTTTCTTGTGTGATTTGTTAATTATTGTGGAATGTTGTATTGGCATCTAAAATGTAGAAGGTACTTTTGGAATCAGGTGGAATTGATTTTTTGGGTTTGAAAAGAAAGTGATAGTATTAAAAATATTTTTGGGTCCTTTCATGGAATTTTGAGGGTGTCATTAGATGATGGCACATACATGGGTGCACTAAGGACACACATAGATGTGAAATCAAATGAAAAGGGAACTCTAGAACAAATTCTACATAAAGAACTCCACCATTAATCTTTTTATACTTTCCTGAAACTAGTTCCATGTTTTTCTAAAATCAGACAAGTGGTTCTTCTAGTGTTTTAGAAACTATTTGGACTGTGTTCATTGATGTTTGGAACGGTTTCCTTGAAACATGTTTTTGTATGTGGTTGGAAAAGGAAAGGCCCATTTGGATAATTCATAACAAAAATGGGAATTCAAGTTATTATAAATGGATTTGAAGAGTTTTGGTAAATATATTTTGGGTGTGAAAATGATTAAGGTCCAATTTGGTGTTGTGTATTTAAAAGTGATGTTCTACGATGAATTTGAAAAAGAATGTGTATTGAAAATGTATGTTCCCGATTTGAAACCTAAAGTGTTTTTTGAAATGGATAGAATTTGTATATGGTGTAGAGGCCTAGTTGGAAGCTGGATGATGTGACATGTTACCGTATATATATATGTAGACATGGGTAACCCTTATAGGTTGGATTTCTCTTTTATGTGTTATTATATATTGGTGTTCGTGTTTGGGTTAGACAAGTGCAATGCCGATATGTATAATGAGTCATGCATGTGTTTAACTTCTACAAACAATGTTTAACTAATAGGATGGGTTGTTGGGTGTCTTTTATATGATCTCGTAATGGTATCTTTCCAGCCTCAATTAGATGGTTTGGTACCTTCATGGAGTTGTAGGCAGGCCAATAGGGTTGTGAAACTTGTGAATATGGATTGAGCAGGTATCTGGTAATTGAAATAGGGGCTTCAGCATACACCATTAGGTGGTTCCAAAAAAGTATGTTCATGTGTCATCTAGGGATGTTTAGGACCAATAATATTTAATATTTATATCTTCATGTTTTATCTTTTTGAATTTCTTTATCTACTTATTAATTTTTAGCACATCTTTATTATTATTTGGTTTGGGTTTCGATTGTAAAATGGTAATTCGTTTTGGAAAAAGAGATTATGGTGTGTGTTTGGTTTTGAAATGGGAAATCATTGGTTTATTAATAAAATGTAAAAACCAATTTTTATAAGGTCATTTAAAACTTTTGTTATTTTAATTTTTTGGACATGAAACACATGGATTTTCTAGTGGTTTCCAACTATGCTGTTTATCCCACACCCTACTGAAACCATTCAATGTTGGTAGACCCCAGCTGTTGTGTTGGTCCATCTTTTGTTATGGCTTCCTGGATTAGGTGATCATTTTTGGAGTATGGATGGTCTTGTGGATGGTGGTTACCATGATTTCACATTGAGATCCCGTTAGTGGAAGTTTCTTAATTTTTTATTTAGTTTTTGGTTCATATAGAATTATATTGTATTCTATCCTATTTGAGTGTTTTTTAGAGAAATGGTTTTTGGTTATTAATATGTTCCCATTTTGTTTAGTTTATCTATATATTCCTCATTGTTTACTTTGGTCTAAAATAATTCTCTATTTAGTTTCATTTGATGCTTGACAGTAGTTATAAGACCATGGGGATTGGGAATGCCATTCAGGCCATGTCGTGGCCGACTCGAGTGACCGATTCAGGGTTGACCATAGATGGTTAGTAACAACTTATTTTTTCTTATATATTAGAATGATAGGGTTTTGTAATACACCCATGATAATTAAAAAAATGTATTTTCATTTTTTAATGATTGGACATTGATTTATGATTTTTCTCATATTAAACATTGATGAAGATTTTCGTAACTTTCAAAGATATGAAATGGAAATGAATTTTATTACCAAACCTGATGATGAAAATAGTTTACCACTATTTGATTGAAACATGATGATAAATTACTAAACCCTTATCATTGATTTAATAATATGATTTCTTATTATTAAATTCAATATTTAATATGGAAGGTATTACATAAGGAAGTTGTGGATTATTATTGAGGGAATGAGCATGTTATAGTGGAGTGTATTTAATCACAACGAATTGTTATTAATTATATTAATAATATTTTATGTTATTATGGAATAATTTAATACACAAGAATATAATGATTTTAAATCATAATATTATTAATGATGTTTTTTATGACTTCTTAGTGAAATTATGGGAGACTTTAATTAATTATGAAGTAATGGTTTTTCGACCTATTTTTTATAACATGATTATCATTTAAATATTGATTGAAATTAATGGAGTTATGATAATTAATTATAAAAAATAAAATAGAATTATAAGATGATTTATGGTAATATTAAATAGAATAATAATGATGTTTGTTAATTAATTACATTATAAAAATTATTATGAATACATGGTAATTTTTAATTGAGTAAATTTGGGTGGAAACTTTGTTGAGTTGGCTAAATGATTTAGAAAATTATATATACTGTTAATTAAATAATTTAATGTGAATAAATCAGATTTATTATGCTAATATAGTTTTGATAACTAATATTGTATTCCATTAGAAGAAAAATGATGAAAAAAATTATTTTAATGAACATTAATGTTCTTTTGGGTAAGGTAATGAGTTTTTTAGTTGGATTGATATTCATGGAATGAAAATAAAAATATTATAGCATGATTTTTAATAATTGAGGTGTTTAATTACATTATATAGGGAATCAAATGTACCATAGAATTATGGGAAATAATAGTATGATACTTTTGGATACCTTATGATTATGTGAAATTGTGATATAAAATGGATGCTTAAAAATATAACATATTTATATGGAGAACCAATTAATCTCATAATAGATGTGAAATTTCTATTTTATTTCGATTAGTTAATGATGTAAAATTTCACGAAGAATGATATAATTACATAGTAAATAATTTAATGGTGTATTTTAAGTAACCAATGTATAATTCATTTATTAGGTGTATTGATTTTTTTAAATTATCTTCCTTTGATGTGTAATACAATATAATGATTTTGGGATATTTATATAGTAATTTATAAATCAGTTCATGATAATTTATCTATGTGTGATGCTTTTTGGAATATTTTACATTTTATTGTGGGGATTCATGC
Organism: Viscum album; assembly: GCA_963277665.1. NCBI lineage: Eukaryota > Viridiplantae > Streptophyta > Magnoliopsida > Santalales > Viscaceae > Viscum > Viscum album. Next base: position 602,166,392 of record OY728153.1, on the reverse strand, counting down.
ATAGTATACATTTCGAAATTAATATAAATATTATTTATGGCAGATAATACATTATTTAGCTGATTAAAATTTATATAGAGAGGTAATTAGTATTCTTATATTGATAGGATATCATATAATTGGGCGGTATAGCCTAACCTATATGATATAGTGTGGGGTTTATGTAATGGTACCTCATGATGTGACAAATTAATATTATAGATTATGATTAGAATTTAGATTTCAAAACATGTCAGTTTTAATTATGTTGTTTTGAATATATTTATACCAAATATATTAATTGTTCTGATTCGTAATAAATGATTTTTAATGACTTATGGTGGTTTTCATTTTCTTATGGATGAATCTTTTTGATGAATGACTACTAATAAACCTTATATTATATAATAATACAGTGAATATAAGTGCATAACATATATCATAATGATTATGTTCATGGTTATATGATTCCATATTTTATTTAATAGATTGAATATGGAAATTTTATATATCACTCTAACTGATAAAATCCTTATCAATATCGATATAATATGTTATAACCTCAAGATCAGAATATTATCTTAGAAAAAATGGATAGGGTTTATTGATATAATGATGTAACATTCTAAATATTGGGTTATAATAATACATAAAAATGGGGATAGTGTATGAGGTTATGATATATATCTCTTATGATTTTGAAGATAATTTTTTTTGGATACATGAGAAGACACACTGAGTAGTCTTGTTGGATGTAGAGACTCATTTTGGAGAGACTGATTAATCCTTCAATATAGTATATATTCATTTTTATATATTTTTTAATATTTTATATATTTAATTATGAAATAAGTAATTTTTGAAAATGTAATAAACTATGGCGGTATGTTGACAGTCGAAACACATAGTTTTCACTAACTAATGTGACACCCAATATTGATTATAACATGGTTGATATTTTAGGATGAAAGTGCTAATTCACCATATATAATCATTCCAAATGTCAATCTCCCAACAATATATAGAATAGTTCACATCATTGGAATATTTTTTGACTATAATATGGTATGTGTTTTTTGAAATTTATAAAAAAATTATTTGATACATTTTTAAAAATTAATTATATTTATTATGAAAAATTTATTATATAATTAAATTTTTATGATTGATATAATACGATAAATTTTCTAAAGTAAAATTTAGATAGTGAATTTATTCTCACATTATAATCAAGGTGACTTCATTTGTGGTGTATTGTGATGTTTCTTATATTTTCATTGAAAATATGAAAATTTGAGATTTTTTAGTTACTAAAATTGTATTTTGATGAGTGGTGCACACTTTTTTGTGGAATGTGGATATTAATATTGATGAATCCTATATATAGATATCAATTTAATTGAATGAAAATGAATGATGGTTTTTTATATTAATTCTTGATCATGTTTCCACAGTTATATATCTAAATAATATCATCTAACTAAGATACAATAATTAATAATTTAAAACATGATAAGATATGTAGTTGTGATGTTTTATTATAGTGAAAAGATTTATTGTATGTTCTAGACTTGAATGATCATTTTAATTTTTTATTTAAGACATCCCTCTTAAGATGTGGATGTATTAGGTTTGATAAACTATTAACTATTTTATATAATGGTTTTGGGTAGTAGTATTCTTATTAGGTACGAGACCCATATATGGATGAATAAAAATTTGAGAGAAGATAATTTGATTGAGATAACTTATAGATTTGATAGAAATATAAAGCAAATGAAGTTAACAATGTTCAATTTTTCTAAAAGTTATTATAAATTAAATTGAGGTTAAATAAAACATCAATATGTATTGTGGTGAGAATCGGTAAATAATTATGTTTTAGTTTTTCTCTTGAAAAAATTTCAACAGTGTTGATATAATAATCTACATAGTGGGTGATTTTTAATAAGGAATTTAATGGAAAATATTAAAAATTTGTGAAATTAAGATACATTAACGACCTAAAATTTTCTTATATTAATTATTATAGTTTATCTATTTATAAAAAATTTATTATATAATGTATTATCATGAGTTTTAGTTATTTCTTATTGTTATGATTATGAGATACAGACTCGTTACCTGATTATCATATCAATAATTTGTAAAATGATTTTTTCTTTAGAATAATGTAAGGATGTTGTGATAAACAATTCAAGAGACTGTCTGGGATAATTTTATAAATAATCACTATCTAAAATTGAGATATTTTGCAACCTTTCCTTGCATAAATTTTGGTATGACATCAGAAAAAATCTACTCCCAAACGGTCTCCATTTATTAGATCTATTAAAAAGGTATAAGATATCTCATGTTCCCTTGGAACACATTTATTTTATTTTATAATAAAATATATAGCAATAATTTTATGTCATTCATTTAATATAGAAAATTTTATTCCAAATATATTTATGAGATGTCATTAACATTCTAATATTACTCAATTAACACAAATAAAAGGTTGAATCCTTATGATATATTGATAATTTTAGTCCATTTAGTTTCTATATGATAGACTTACGGAAGATATATTGAGTTTTATTAAATATTTAATAATCATGATCTTTAAGAATCATTGATATGTGGAATTAATTGTGATTTTATTTTCTTTGGTGTGAAATAGTTTGCTTTATTTTTAAGTGGGGAGATTGATTATACTTATTATAGAAATAGTGAATTTAAAAAATCCATGTGATAGAGTGTTAATCAAGTATCATAATTTTTTATGATTATATATTGTATAATTTTAATAGATATATGTGACATTTTAATGTTTGATCCTATTGAGTTTAATAAGCAGTGGAATTTATGTTATTTGTATTCCAATATTTAAAGAGGAGAGTTAAGTAACATGCTTAATTTGGGATAGTAATACAATATATGACTTTAAAGAGATTATAAAGTGTTGTAAATAGGTTCTTATGTATATTATTATTATTGGGATAATTTCTTATTAAAAATTTTGTTTGTAGTATCATAAGTTATGTTTATAATATAATGATAGTGATTAAAATTCATATAATAGGCTTTATTAAAACTCTATGCATTGAAATTTAAAGTTATGTCATATTTTTATTCTATTTGATTACCAGAGGATCAATTATTTTTTAGAATACATATATGAGGTCATATTATATAAAATGTTTTATAAGTGACAACGTCTATCTAAATTTATGAGAAACAATTTTCCAATTATTAATTAATAAAAAAATGTTATTTCTGCTTAAAATTCAAATAATTGAAGGAAATATGTATTTATCAATATTTTTGCATATATTTTCCATTCTAGGATGAAATGTTTTAAATGTAGTGAGATTGTGATATTATGGGGTTTTCTTTAAAAATTTATGAGACCTAGATTTTTTATAAGTGGGGAATAATCTATTTTTGAGGATCAGTGGGTGAGAAATTTAGAGGATGAACTGTTAAATTTACCATAGATGAGTAAATTATAAATTTTTTTGATGGATCCATTATACTATGAATGTGTTTTTTATTGTTGGACTAAAGTAAGTTAATTTATTGAGTTTAGTTTTTGTGAGATATAAAATATTAATTTATTTATTTTTCATGTGCTTGTGAGTAGAAATATCTTTATAATGTAATCTCTGATGATGCTTCTAAATCGTCACTTGTGTCGATATTTATGATTTAATTCATGACATTTTAAAAAATGATTTCATAGTTTTTTATCCACTTTATAGTAATTTTAATGTTTTTACATAAATCACAAAAATATATAAATAAGAAAACATTTATCATTTTATCTAAGAAATAGTTATGTATTGTTGTTATGAATATGTTGTCATGGCAATGGTTTTAATGATGTTAGGGAAATATATTTTAATTAGGTTGACCAAACCATAAAGAGATAAGTAATAAGGGGGTTTATGAGATAAAATGTTATGTCAGTCATGGAAAAACGTTTATCTACTAGGGATGGAATGATTCCTCCAAGTAAAATTCAATTTAAACCATTATGGGATCAAATACCAATCCAATGTTGATTGGTGATTCTGATGATACAAATTAACCATCATGGTAGGAAACATTCCTATCCTTTATTCCATATAATATTTTTGATTTTATCCTCTTTATGTCATGATCAAATTACAAATATTACTTAATGGATTCATGATAAATATTTTAGGGTTGACATGATAAAATGTATTAATAACTACATTTCATATTATTTTTTTGTATACTCGAGTGAGATTAAAATAGATGCTATTTATTATTAATGAATTAAATGACACTATAATGGGAAATTATTAATATTTAAAAGAATTTTTAATGGTTTTAGTTTTCAATGATTTCATTCTATGTCGAATAAATTAGTATTCTATTAAAAAACTTTATCCACAAAAGAGTTTTTTTAATCAATAAACATGACATATATTTTGAAAAGATAACAATCTATTTCATTAATAGATAATATTTTATTAACTTCATACCCATTATCACATTGAATAGGTTGTTCTTATTGAAAATTCCATAATGTTTCATACAATATTGACTTTAGGAAAGCACTTCTTAATTTAAAACATCATAGTTGATGAAACTATTTATAATTATAAAGAATCAATCTAAAATTGGGAGGAAGAGGTGAACCTAGAATAAATTGATGGATTTGGTTCCTTATTTAACGTTGAGGAATCTTATATGTTATCTTGTGTGAAAAAATTAAAAACAACAAAATAGATAAAGACAAGTTTAATATCATATATAGAGAACTATCTGAATATATCTTTGAAATTACTTACCATTAATTTTAAATATATTTATCTAATTTAAGAGAAATGATTCCACTAATCATTTCCAATAACCAAAAACCTATCCAGAAAAAAATATATTTGTATTTTGATATAGAAATTGGGAGTAATATGTTTGAGTTTAGGGAATATTTTACGAATTACCCCTAAAATTCACTCATATAAAACTCTATTTGAGAGTGATTCCAAAACAGTTAGGATTACAAGAGAATTATAAATCCATCAATAATTATGGTAGTAAAAAATATTTAGATAGGTTACTTGAAATAGATTCATTTACCCATTCTTTGACACCCAATGTGTAAGCTTGTCCTTATAATTCCCATGAAAATATGATTAACTGTAGTGAAAATGAAAGAAATGTGATAATCCCTAGGTGAATTTATAATATCTAGAGAGTGTGTATAGATTATTTGAAGATAATTAGTTGACTAGGAAGTATTATTTATACATAATATTTATTGACCACATGTTTGAATGGATGGATGGGGAAAATTTATTCCTTATTAAAATATTTTCAAGCTATTTCGAGATGCTTATTACCATAGAGGACCGATATAAGGACACGTTAACATGTCCAATTGATATAATTTTGTATAATTGAATACAATTAAAATTGTGAAATAATCTAGGTAAAATTCATAGGGGTTTCATATGTATATTTTCATACCACATTAAAATACTGTTGGATAAATATTTTTTGATTTCACTATTATTATTAATTCATTTGAAAATTATTTGAAAAATATGGAAACATTTTTGAAAAATATATCTAAAAATATACTTCTTGAGTTTTTAAAAGTTTAATTTCATTTAGGATAGTGGAATGGTAATTGATTAAATCATTTTAAAAATATGTTTTGAGATAGGTAAGTCCAAATTATAATTGACATTTTTCTAGGAAAATATGTATTACATCGTAATACACCTAAACCATACAATCCAAAACATAATGGGAAGTTTGAAGTGTCCAATTGAAAAATAAAAAAATAATTTTGGAAAATACTGTAAAATTAAATTGATGCAAGTAGTTAAAAATGATGAAACACACCATGTGTTATTTCAGGACAACCACCAAAACACCCTTGGGAAATATCTATTATAGATTCATTTATGTAATATGTTATCATTGGATTTTTGATCATAAGAAAAAATAATATTTTGATTTTAGAAAAGTAAATATGGATATATATATAACAAAAAATTAAATATAATTTTAGAAACAAAAAATATTTTAAATTATTTGAGAATAATATGGGAAATAGAAAATTTACAAATAAAGAGTTAGAGTTTCTCAAAAAATATTGATCCATCAAAACGTATTCCATCCCTGAAAATATTTAAATTATATAACTCAATTCTCTAAATAATTGTTGGTAAAATTTATTCTGAAAGAAAATGTCAATTTATAGTAACTAATTTTAGTCCTCTTGGTTCTATTCATATAGTGAAATAAGTAATCCAAAACAAATTCACTATTAATGGGAACATACTAAAGAGATACTATGATATCTTTCCCAAATTTATGTTAGAGAAAATCACTCTTCCAACCATTTTATCATAAAATACCCCTTAGTTATACCACATCATATCATATATTTATTTTAACGATTTATTGTGATGTTTTATTATATATTTAATCTATTTGAATGAACATAGGAAAAAATTTAATTTAATTTTGTTGGATGTAAATGTTAAATTTTAGGAATTTTATTATTTTGTTATTTTCATTTTTAAATTTTCATCTTTTTCATAAATTTATATGTTTTTATTTTTCAAATTTTTGTCTGATTTTGAAACATGTGGGATTAACTATAATACCCTTTGATAATTTAAATCCATTAAAAGTATATATAACTAATTTGAGCCATGAAATAACTATAGATGAATACTAAAATAAACATGTTTTCAATTTCAATATGATGGAAATTAATTAACAGACCCTAGTTTTTTTAATATCATGACATGAAATACTAAATTACATTTGTAATCACTTAATTGAGAGAATTATAAACCAATTTTTTAATATTATTTACAATTTAAGTTTTATTTAGAGAACTAAGACATTCGTGAATAAATATAACATTCTGAGAAATCTACTCAAAACCATATAAAATTCATTGACATCTGTTATAAATGATTGAGGAATCCTTTTTATTTTAAGATTGATTTCCAATTAAATATAATTTCATGAATAAATTGATATTTAATCCTATTATCCCTTAAACCCCCTATAAAAAATTCCTAGGTATTCATATTATTAGAAAAATATCCATATTTAAATTTCTATAGAATATTTTTCATGATCATTGATAAATTTCAGTTTGGGGGGAGGTAAAAAGGAACTATATAAAATTTTTTGTTTGAATTTTTATTTATTTTTTGAATATATAACTAGAATTTTTTCATTTTGGATTTGAATGTAAAAACATAAGGAGAAAATAAGAAAAATATTCATGATGTCATCTAATGTTTGTCACGTGCCAACCATTAATTTGAAGTGAAAATTCAAACTCTTTCACTTTGAATTGTTAATGTTCTTTAGAAATTCAATATCAAAAAGATATGAACGAATGATACTAGATAATAATATGAGATGAAATAAATATTTAATTATTTATTATGATATATATGGGGTAAAACAAGGTTGTTTATAAGGACATTAGATTCCATTTATATTTGAAATCTATTTGAAAATTCCATAGTTTTTTAATTTTATTTGAATAAGTAGTTTTGGGATAAAGTATCAATGTTTTAGATGTTTAAATCAATATTTTGACTAAAAAGAAGGAAAATACTTCAATCATGGTTAATTATATATCTCATACAAATATAATAAATTTAAATTCACTCTATACCATTAAGAAAAGTACCAAAATGAAAAAAAAAATTGTGAAACCTCCTGAATGAAATATATAGTGGAATTATATCTATATTTTAATTGATAAAGGATGTGGATTTACTATTTATAATTGAAATATGTGAATCTTATTTTGGTTAGTATGATGTTATGGGGGAATTAATTCTTTTACAAAATTTAAAATCACGCATTGATCTTTAGTATATAACCATGCTTCCACAATTTACATCAATAGTTTAACATTGAAATCCAACCAATGAATATGAAAAAATGATCCTCATAAATCCCTAATGATATGAAAAAAGATACATGACTCATTTTTGTGTAGAAAAATAATTTAATCAAGGATATATTGGAAAGTGTATGTACATTTAATGGGAATCCATTTTCTAAAAAAGAAAACTTGGGCATGGGTAAATTAATTCTAGGAAGGTAGGTATAATTGTCAATGAGTTGATGAAGGAAGGGTGGATTATTTTAAAGGAATTAATAAATAAAATATAAAACAAATCATTAATTATTCATGATAAGAATAATAAAAAATGTGCTGGTAGTAAGGATTTATGAATTCTCTTTTTTTTAATTTTACTTTGGAAATCTTTTTAAAATTGCCCTTTTCAGGATCCTTGGGTTTTGTGTGTTGTAGTTACCATAGGCCATAATTGAACAATATTTTTTTGTAATTAATTCAATTTATAATCTCATAAAATTAAATTACAATTATATTAATTAGTTTTTTAATAGAAGTTCCAAACGACTTGATTATGTGAATATTGTTTAAAAATTCCATATTAGGGGATGAATTTACTTTCTTTTGTTTATAATTTGATATTAATGGATTCTTATTGATTATAAATTATCTTTATATTATGAAATACTGTGACCATATAATGTTAAATTTGATTCCATTATTGATAATCTATTTATTTGTGGAGTTGGAGATTGTTTTATGATTGTTAAAAATTCATCCCTCTAAAGGGAATTTAGAATAAATGAAAATGTAACAACCTCACAAACATCATTTAGTATATGTTCACATGAACATGTATACATAAGAATCATTAAGGGACTAAATAGGGATTATCTTTCTCCAATATAATCTTCAAGAGGTTCCTAAAAATAAGTTATACCCATAATTCACATTCTACGTACTCATCAGTTCTTCATAACCATGGATTAAGTATACATATTCATAAATTTAAAAATTTGTTAAAATAATTATAGTTTAAGTAGAAATTGATGAATTTTTTTTAACCGGAAACATTTTTCAAATTTAATAAAAATTATTGGAAAAAAATTCTCCACTCTGTTTAAGAATAAAAAATTCAATAAAAATGTCATTTTACAGATCGTCTCCACTTCAAGCTATGGTTTTTGGCTTACATGTCAACATGAATACCACCAATAATTTCTTATATCATTGATAATGTATAATAAAAAATTAAACATTAAAAAATTTAAAAATAAAAATAACAAGAATACATTTCATGGGATTTATAACCACATAGAATAATGTTAACCGCAAAATAAGTAGATTGATAAATATTTTCAATGGATTGAGGATATCCGAATTTTGACAACAACTGAATGAGATGAGAAATATGGATAAAATGAGATGAAAAATAGGCCAATGGGGTCTAGAGTATGGAATAGAGGGCCATCTAGACTTAGCTCAATCATAATAATGATTATATTGATGTTTCAGTTTTTTTCCATATGAATTGATTATTTAATTCTTTATTCATCTCTATCCAAGTCTACTAGCCTTCGAAAAGAGCATTGATTAAAGAGTGATTGGCGAATGGATGGTCCTCCTTTATAATTCTGGTGTCCTAATGTTTTAATGAATAAATCCTTCATCCTATTATTTTATTTCAATTCAAAATTTATTCTTAATACTTTCAATTTAATTGTGTTTTAGTTTTCAAACATGATCACCATTAATTCTAAATTTTATAATAAGTAATCACAGTCCTTCTAGTGTATCATATCTTAAAGGATTTGGTTTTATTATGAGTTTAGTGTTTAGAAATATATATAATGTGTAAGAGATAAGCAAGTTACTTTTAGACTACTTGGGAACACCAAAACCTTATTGGGTATTTCCTTGGTTGTTTAAGAGTATTTTGATGATTTTCGCACACATTGTATGAGAGGATTATTAAATAGTATTCATTGTCATATCATTATCTACAGTAACCTTTATCCAAATGTGGTTTGATAATATTATCGATGTAGTTTGAACTTATCTATTAACAAGAAAATAAGTAGAACCATTATATATTATGTATTATAATTGGTAGCAGAAACAAAACCCTATTTTACTCACCTTTATCATCACACTATCTATATCCCACTTTATTGGATCAATGTTTACTTTTTTTTAAAATATAAATTTCAAAACAAAATCCCCCATTTCTTAACAATTCAAAAAGTCAAAATCTATTTATAATGAGATTTTTTAAAGGATTAAAACTAGAACACAAAAATTTTCAATATATAAAATATGAATTTAATCTCTTTTACCACACCACATGATATGTGTTCATTATTTATCCTCATCGAGTGTTTCAAATTACTATCCTCTTGGTTCAGTTGCTATATTGATATTTACTAATTTTTAGTGGATAGATTATATAATATCACTAATCTAGGGTTTAATTGGTAGTCCTATTTAAATTTTTTTCTTCATTGGTCATTGTGTTATCTCTTAAAATAATTTTTTATGGAGCTCAATCAGAGGTCTAGATTATTACATCTTCATTTTTTTATAATTAAAACATATTTCTAGATTTCATGAATCCTTTGAAAAGTCTAAAAAATTGTAAATATTAGAATGGGAGTAATTATATTCATTCTCTGATTATGTTACCCTTGTATTTTTTGTTATCTTCATTAGTGGAAAAGCACATATGAACATAAATAGGGGTGATCATATTAGGTGTTTATATAATTTTTTTATCTTATATATGATCATAATAATTGTTGTAAACTCTAATGATGAACATTATATATTAAAGGGATCCATCATTTCAGGGTGATATTTTATATGGTGATATAGTGGAATATATATGTTATATTTATGTTTTAATGAATTTTATGTTTATAGTGGTGCAATTGTGTTGTAATAGCTAACACCCATAGTGATAATGTTTTTCATAATATATATAAGAGATATATAATCATCTAACATTAGTGTGGTTGATTTTTATAGAAGTTTTAGTATTTTAAAAAAAATACATGTTTGTGATTATTATTAGGATGTAATTAAATGTTGAATCATATGGGATACATTGTTTTGGAATAGTATACATATCACATGCTCAAAAAGGTGGGTACTATGTTACAATGCTTCATTATTGGAATATTTATTTATGAAATACTCATATTAATATATAAGATGATTTGTTTTGAGAAAAATATTCTTATATTTATTTGTTTTGGAGTATTGGTGTTTTCTATATGAGTTATCTTGAGGATTGGGGCTGATATAGAATTGTTATCTAAATGATCATGATCATTCATTTTTTTATTGTTGAAGAATGGGTCACCAAATAACTATATGTTTTATTAATGAAGGTTTGAGGAGGTTGGTGCCATGTCTTGGTGTGATCATACTAGATTTCTCATAGAAAATCCAAACCCCAACTAGATAATCCTTAAAAGTGGATATGAGATTTTTTGGGAATTGTTGGTGTGGTTGGGTATTATCCTTTGTTGAAAAAAACAATATTCACTGGGGATAATGTGTCTCTATAACTTTATTTAGAAGCTGGTGGTACATGAACCACCTGAGTAGAAGATTCCATATAAGAGTTTTATCTTTTTTTAAAAAAATATTAAATTATAACACTATATGATAATGTTTTATGTAGATTGAATTATTCCTTGTGGTTACTATTTTGATTCTTATTAACATTGTGGAGAAATACTCTCCCACATTTGGTGCCCTTGATAATGATACTTTTAATGTTTATGTCGATGATTTTTAGATTTCAATTTGGGTTATGTAGATGGGTGACTTGTGTTTAGAAAGTTAATTTATCTAGAAACCATTTGGCATTTACATAATATGACATTACACTATATTATATTTATTTAATAAGAAATTACTGTGATGGTAGATTCATGTGTGGAGATATAGTACATATTCCTATATTATTATGTTATTTGTATACATATAGACTATACCCCTAGACTAAAATTTGGTAGTCAAGAAGGTGGTTTGAATTCTATTAAATGGTATTTAACAAGACTCCTTGTTTTTAGATTTGTTTATTTATTTTTCAGGTATAATATGATTTAATGGTAAGGAGGATGTAGTAACTTGAATTTGTTTAGGAGAAACATTAATATTTTGTTATGATTACCAATTCCTTTAGTCTATAAAATGTAAAATATAACATTTTTACAGCATAAAACTTTTATGATGGTTATATTGAACATATAATATTAAGTTTACCTTTGGAATGATGTGTGGAAATTTTTTAATGAGTTTGTATTTTTATAGATATTTAATATTTATTAAAATATTATTCCCATTTACATGTGTATTGATACAACAAAAATAAATTATAAAATAGAAACAGCAATACCATCATTATAGTTAGAATAAATAGTTTTTCATTGGTAATGTAAAATATATGCGCTATTTTTTTAGCAATGGGAAAGACATAATATTTTTGTAATTTATATTACCACATATTCGAGAAAAAAAATATAATTTAGGATTTTCTTTATTGATCACTGATTTAGTGTTGGCATGGATATTTGGTGACAACACTGTATTTACAAGGATTTCTTATGTGAATATTTTATTCAAGTTTACTAACCCATATTGATTCTATTTATGAGGGGTAATATTGGAAAAATTATTATGTCAATGGTGGAATAATAGTTATACATTATGGAAGGAATAATTCCACCCCTGATAATTTATTTTACACTATTAGAGGATTTAATTTTTTTTTCTCTTAATTATCTTATGTGGTGGAGTCCCTAGAATCTACATTTTATTCCTTACCCATTGGGGGACTTTTTTTAATAATCTGAAATGGTCAAATAACATTACAATTATGGTTGATAATTTTAATAAAAAAATCACTATCGGTATAGGAAAAAGATTGATATTTTATTCACAATAATATGTGTTTTTCATTACACTATAATATATTTTAAAATCACATAAATTTTCTATAAGATTCATGAGAATTTCAATGGTGATTAAATAATAAAATTATTGAAATAAATAATATCCAATTATTTATTTTAATGATTAATTATGTTGAAGAAGGATATTATTTAAATTATGGGAATGAAATAGTTGTTTATCAAAAAAAATATTAATCACTAAAAATATGTTTTCCTAGATTTCTGGGATAATTATTTTTTTTAAAGGTAATTATTATTCATTATCATTTTTATCTGATTTAATGTTTTATTTTTTAACATGATAGAGATTTCTTGGACAAAATAATTTTTTTTTAAAAATTATATTTTTATTAAAAAAGTTAATATTTTATGAGGATTATTTTTATGTCAAACAATAATAACGGTGTCCTTGTTGTTGGAATATAGAAAACTACATTTATTTTTATTTAAAATAAATAAATAAATAAAGAAATAAATATTTGAATGTTTGAATAGTTTTTTTCATCATCCGGGTTTATGAAGAATTGATTTAAAACATTGTTTTTTTCATCATAAGATGTTAAATATTAATTAATTAATTAAATTTAGGAATGGATTTCATTATGGTAAATCTCCATATTTTTTAAATTTAATATATGAATAATTTGACATCGCTGATTATTCTAATGACATTTGTTCATGTTTGTGTGATTTAATAATTTTTAGAAAAGAAAATTATTTATAATTAAAGGAATAAATTTTATTGTTTTCAATAATAAATAATTGAAAATTTCCCTAGTAAATATTCTCAGTTATTCCTTGTATAATGTGAATAATTTATTTGGGCTATCTGTATTGTAACGCCCCGACCCTAGTTACCCAGAGTCGGTGCATTATTACATAACATTGGCATGATCACAAGAAAGATCAAATCTCGAAAGACCGATTGGTTTAGTAGCCTTGGAAACACTAGATATATACATAAGTTTTACATTACATCATAAATTGAAAAACTAGTACAACAACATAATGTCTCTACAGTCCACACTATTATCCCCTCATAATATCCCTGCAGGTCATTCATAACTTACTTCTTCACATCCTGGGAAAAATAAAACATAGAAAAGGGGTGAGCTCAAATGCCCAGTAAGGATAACAATATAGCGGAACATTCAAAATAAGTATAAACATTTAAGGCAATGCATTACTAAAACAAAAGCCTTTTAAACTTGAACTTCAACATAGTATGGCACAAGTAAAATGAAATAATTCCATTTACTTAATCACATGGATATTCTACTAATCGAATAATCACATGCAAAAATCAATAACCACTTTCATAATGTTGGAATGCATAATGCCAGACTATCATAACCACATAGTCAAGGCCTCATTCCAAGACTACAAATAAGATTTTTCCAAGGCCTTGTGCCAAGACACTAGTTTGTCTCATGAGACCTACCGATGCATCGAGGAGCTATAGCGGGCTCCACCCGTCACATATTAAGTCCAATGCATTCCCATATGAAAAGGTTTAAACATAACATAAAAATTCATATTAAAAATAGCATACGAAATGTCAATAATTTCACCATAAACTATGAATGGTATAAAATAGCACATCCACAGTCAAACATATCACAAAACCTTCAATACAATATAGAAGTTTTGTATTATAATAAATCAACTTCAAATAAGCGTAAAATCTATCAAAGGATGTTGACATAGATGAAATCAAAAAACTTTTTAGAGAAATATCTCTTTCTATTTTTGAAATCATTTAAGAGCCATATAAAACAAAACATTTTCTTGAAAATATTCTTATAAGCTTGTAAGTAAAGCTTTGAAGATTTTATAACGGCAGAAAATAACCGCACCCGCCGTATAAGTTAAAAAAAACATTCTTACCTCAATTCTGTCGAAAAGGTTAAAAAGGACCTTGTTTTGAAAACGATGGAAAGATTCCTCTTATAAAAAGTCAAAAAGGGTATAAATGACTTTAACCCATATTCATGTAAATAATAAAAATGTTTTGAAATACATTTTGAAGAAACATGGATGTGGATGATAACGAGCTCCCAATAGATAATTATGTATAAACAACCTTGGATAATGAAGAGGTTGTGAAGTAAACCCTTACCTTGTACTTTTCCTTGGTTGGGGTAGGTTAACCTCCTGTATAATGGTGAAATAATTGTTATTAAATTATAAAATAATCATATTCATTATTATGATATCATATATGATCTTTTAATATTGATTTTATAATAATATCTTAGTATTATCGTTGTTTCGGGTGTGAACTTACTTGTTTTCTTTTGTATGTTTTGTTACGTAAGACATGTTTGTAAAGGATAGGTTGTATATTATTCATATCCAAAATGATATCAAGTCTTTAAACATCATTTTTAAATCATCAAATGATAATTATACTTGAATGGATATGATGGAGAATAAATCTCATCGCATTCGTGGAGACGGTAGTCCGTACGTACGCACGAGCGACAATATCAATCTTTTGATATTAAAATAATATATAAATGGATGTTATATAATATATAAAGAATAATTAAAATGTTATATTTATTATTTAGATGAGTTGAACATCATTAGTATACCCATCCAAATAATAATATATTGAATAACAATTACACCACGACGTGGAGACGGTAAGCCGTACGTACGCACGTATGGTGACATGTTATTAAAAGGGTGGATAGAATACTGAATATTGTTGTACCATATTTATAATAACATCACAGTATATGTGAGATACTGGAGTTATTATTTTAAAATGGTAAGAACAAAGAAAGAAGAAGTGGAAGAAGAAAGGAGCTTGAAAAGGGGTGGTGAAAACATTACCTCTTCTTCGGGTTCTTCCTTTGGATTTGATCAAAAGGGATCTGTAGGTTGGCTTTCTGATCAAACTAAGGCCTCTAGGTTGTAGTGAGGGATGTTGGGAGAGTATTTGGGCAGGGTTTGGACGAGCGAAGTGGCTTGAGAGGTGTGAGGAATGAGTAGAAGTGGTCTCCTTTTATAAGGGAGAGGAGGGGCTCTTTAGGAAAGAGTGAAAGTATTACTTTATAATATAATTATATTCGGTTTATAATGGTCCAAAAATCATTTAGGTCGAAGATAAGATGACTTGTTTTCTAAATAACATCAACCAATAAGAATTGGACAGGTTTTAGATAATATTTTAATCATTATAATTTTATTTATTTAAATGATTTATTAATGAGGTAAACATTGCATCATTATTTTGTCATTAATAATTTAAATTATTTATGTCTAAAAATTATAAATAAAATATCATTATGTAGGAAATCATTTTAGCTTTCTAATGAATAATTATAATCGAAAATCCAACATGTATAACCCTATGTAAAAATTGTTCTTCTAAAAGATGTAAGCTTATGCCATTTTTATTTTTATTTTAACTTTATTAATATAATGTGTCCCTACCACATACAAGTGGCTCTAAGGGGTCCCCAAATCGACCCAAGGATGCCCATGGTCGGGTATGTGTCCACCAATAAGGTTAGGACACGTTTTAGGGTAATTTTGTATTATTATAATATTATTTTTTAACCGTTATTTACCGGATTTACCCTTTAACCATGGTAAATAAAATATTTACCTCAATAATTATTCAAAATGTTTAAAAATAAAAGTTACCTATTTACACAATTTGAACATCCTGATTCCAAATATGGAATCCATTTTCCTAAATTCAAACCACATAATTGGAAGAAATTAATTTAAAATTAATTCCCGTTGTTAAAATAAAAAGCGTGTTTTTAAGAGATAATAACTATCAAAAGATTGACATTTGTTTATGTTCGGTTTAATTGTAAAATTATGTCCAATGACAAACATTATATTAAATGGTAAAAATATATTATAAATATACATTAAAACCACTCAAATTCATAATTTATCAATATTAATTATTTTGATTAAAAAAGTTGATTTTAATTAAAATTTAGTAATTTTCACTATTCATCAAAATATAAAAGTTATCCGAAAAGTACCAAAATTTCACCCTAGGCTAATTTCAATATTCCGAATCCAAAAATGAAGTCCATTTTGAAATATAAAATATATATGATTTCAAAAAGTAGGTATTACTATTCACAGCGGCTAGTTTAATTAGTTGTGGTGTGTGTTAGAACTCGAGGTTGCGTACAACACACGCTATCGCATTATTCGAAGGGAAACGTACCGTGGAAGCATGGGGTGTTACATTCTCCCCTCCTCCAAATAATTGCGTCCTCGCAATTTCTAGGGTATTACTGCATAAAAATACTCGGGTGGTTCTTCATCATATGTTCCTCGGGTTCCCACGTTGCCTCTTCCATCTTATGATTTCTCCACAAAACTTTTACCAGACGCGTCGTCCGGTTTCTCAGTACTTGTTCTCTTGTATCAAGAATCCTAACAGGCTCTTCACAATAAGACAGATCGGGTTCCAGTTCTAATTCCTCATAGGTGAGTACATGCGTTGGGTCAGACATGTATTTTCTCAACAGAGATACGTGGAACACATCGTGAACTTTGGAGAGAATTGGAGGCATTGCCAATTGGTAAGCTACAACCCCAATTCGTTCTAGAATTTCGAAAGGTTCGATGTACCTGGGACTCAATTTACCTTTCTTACCAAAACGTATGACTCCCTTCCATGGAGATACCTTTAGGAAAACATGATCACCGACCTGAAATTCCAAATCCTTCCTTCGATTATCGGCATGGCTTTTCTACCTACTTTGAGCTGCTTTGATGTGATTTTGGATTACCTTCACCTTTTCCACCGTTTCCTCCACCAGTTCTGGGCCTACAAGTTTTCTTTCACCAACCTCATCCCAACAGGTTGGCACACGACATCTCTTTCCGTATAACGCTTCATATGGTGCCATCTGAATACTCGAATGGAAGCTATTGTTATAGGAAAATTCTACCAGTGGTAAATATTGATCCCACATACCCTGAAAGTCAAGTGAGCAAGATCTCAACATGTCTTCTAGGGTTTGAATAGTCCGTTCTGATTGTCCATCTGTCTGAGGGTGGTAAGCAGTGCTCAAATGAAGTTCAGTATCCAGATATTTCTGAAGACTTTTCCAAAATCTTGAAGTAAAACGGGGATCACGATCAGAAACAATCGATAGGGGTACTCCATGAAGTCTCACAACTTCATTAATGTATAGTCTTTCTAGACGTTCCAGGGGTAGATCTTCTCTTATAGCAAGAAAATGTGCTGACTTGGTAAGACAATCTATAATAACCCATATTGCACTGTTCCTTCTAGGAGTCTTTGGTAGCCCCATGACAAAGTCCATCGTAATATTGTCCCATTTCCACTCCGGTATGGGAAGAGGTTGCATGACTCCTCCAGGCTGTTGCCTTCCAGCTTTCACTTTTTGACAAACCATACATCTTGACACAAAATCAGCAATCTCCCACTTCATGTTGTCCCACCAAAAATGTTCCTTCAAATCTCTATACATTTTGGTGCTCCCAGGGTGTATAGAGATATTGGAACTATGAGCATCATCCAGCAATTCCCTTTTCAGATCAGGTAAATTGGGAACACAAAGTCTCTTCCCGAATTTCAAAATTCCATCTTCATACACAAAGTCTCTCAATCTCCCATCATTCACAGCTTCAATCTTCTTCTGAAATTCTTTTTCATCGGTCTGAGAACTCTTAATCCTTTCTAGTAAAGATGGTTTGGCAACTATTTGAAAAAGCATTGATGTTTCACCTTCCCTGGTTATTCCCATGTCTATCTTCACTAGATCCATGATAATTGGATCCCTTTCAATTCTCATCATGTTCAAAACTCCATGGTCTTTTCTGCTCAAAGCATCTTCCACCTTGTTTGCTTTCCCCGGGTGGTAGTGTATCGTGCAATCATAATCCTTGAGTAATTCAAGCCATCTCCTTTGCCTCATGTTGAGTTCTTTTTGTGAGAAAATATACTTCAAACTCTTGTGATCAGTATAAATCTCACATTTTTCACCATAGAGGTAGTGTCTCCATATCTTCAAAGCAAAGATCACAGCTGCTAACTCAAGATCATGAGTAGGATAGTTTTGTTCATTAATTTTCAACTGTCCTGATGCATAGGCAATAACTCTATCATTCCGCATAAGGACACAACCAAGTCCATTCTTTGATGCATCACTATAAATAACGAACCCATCATTCCCCGATGGTAGAGTCAATATAGGAGCATTGACTAATCTTCTCTTCAGTTCTTCGAAACATTCTTCACACTCTTTTTTCCAAACAAATTTAACCCCTTTACGTGTGAGCTTCGTTAATGGGTTAGCCAATCGGGCAAAATTCTGGACGAAACGTCGATAATAACCTGCCAAACCAATAAAACTACGTACCTCAGTTATACTCATAGGTGCTGTCCATTCTTGGATTGCCTTGGTCTTAGAAGGATCAATAGAGATTCCATCTTTAGAGACAATATGGCCAAGAAAAGAAATATCCTGAAGCTAGAATTCACACTTGCTAAACTTCCCATATAATTCATGCCTCCTCAGAGTCTTCAAGATAATGCGCAAGTGCTTTTCATGATCTTCGTAGGTTTTGGAGTATACCAAGATATTATCAATAAATACCACCACAACTTTATCTAGATACTCCTTGAAAACTCTATTCATCAGATCCATGAATACAGATGGTGCATTAGTCAATCCAAACAGCATTATAGTAAACTCGTAATGCCCGTACCTGGTTCGAAATGTTGTCTTCGGAATGTCTTCCTTCTTCACACACAACTGATGGTATCCAGATCGAAGTTCAATCTTTTAAAAGTATTGAGATCCATGCTGTTGGTCAAATAAATCATCAATATGAGGTAGGGGATACTTGTTCTTTATCGTTATAGCATTGATCTCCCTGTAGTCGATACATAACCTCATAGATCCATCTTTCTTTTTAACAAAAAGAACAGGGGATCCCCATGGAGAAACACTAGGGAAAATAAATCCCTTATTACTCAATTCCTCTAGTTGTTTCTTTAGTTCGACTAATTCGACAGTGGCCATTCTATAAGGGGTCTTCGATATAGGCCTTGATCCAGGAATCAAATCAATGGAAAACTCAACTTCTCGTTCTGGAGGATGTCCAGGTAAATCTTCCGGAAATACATCTACAAATTCTTTCACAACAGGTACATCCTCTATTTGAACATTCCTTTCCTCGCCGATAGTTATTTCATTCTCTTCCTCCCCAATAATTGAATTAAGTTGAGCTACTGGGGGTGGATCTAAATAAGAATTAGGTGGTGACGATTCTGCTCTAAAAATAAGGTGTTCCTTATCATTATCATCAAGAATCGTAACCTCTTTCTTCTTACAATAAATCTTCGCATCATAGTCCGAAAGCAAGTCCATACCGAGGATTATATCAAACTCAATCATAGGTATGACGATGAGATCAGGAGATAAAGAAAATTTATGTGCTCTAATGGGGACAGATTCAGAAAACTTTGTTGCAATGATACTTCCCTTAGGAGTTTTAACTGACAACTCCCTTATTAAATCAAATTGGAAATATCTAATTTTCTTAGCAAACTGGGAAGATATGAAACAATGCAACGATCCAGAGTCAAATAATGCATTTTCTAAACTTGAGGAAACCATTAAATTACCTGCCACCACATCTTTCGGAGCTTCTACCTCAGTAGTAGTGATAGCATAAGCCTGACCTTGATCCCTTGGCCATTTCTGAGGTAAGTTCTCCTGACGCTTAGGACATTCATTTTCATAATGCCCCATCTCCCTGCAATTGTAGCACTGAACGTTGGTAGATTCCTTCTTCCCCTTGCAATCACGAGCTTGGTGGCCTTTTTCACCACACTTGTTACAGACTCCCATTCCCTTCAAGCAAGTACCAGGGTGTTTCTTACCACATTTACCACAGGATGGATATTCAACCTTTCCCTTCTTCCCCTTATTTCCATTCCCAGATTGATCAGCAGGTCTCTTATTCTCTTGCTTTTCTTTAAAGTCATAAGACTTAGAGAATTCCTTTTCGGTCTTGATAGCACATGAGACAATGTCTTCGTACGATGAAAAGGATTGTGAGACTAATGCTCGACGGAGAAATGGTTTTAACCCATCAAAGAAACGATCAATCTTACCTCTTGGGTTGCGAATATAATCTCCAGCATACCTCGCTAACCTTGTAAAGTTAGCCTCATACTTTGTGAAATTCGCATCCTCCTTCTCTCTCAGACATAGAAATTGTCTTTCCATATCTGCTCGATGGTCGTGAGGAAAGTATATTTCTAAAAAAAGATCTTTGAACTCCCTCCATTGAATATTTGATACTTCATCATCTTCCTTCATGTTTTGAATCAATGACCACCATTGATCAGCATCTCCAGTGAGGCCGTAAACTGCCATGATAACTTTTTCCCTTTCACTGCTTCCCAAAGCCTGAAATATTTTCTCTAGGGAATTTATCCATTGCTCAGCTACTAAGGGATTTGTACTCCCATTGAACGTTGGTGGTTGTTGCCTCATGAATCGATCTAACATTGATCCTCCATGCTGCAGATCAGGGTGCTCCATATGAGTAAGGTTATTATTCATAACCTGAGTAAGTTGTCCCAGTATGGTGATTAGCTGATCGGCTCCAGTTGCATCACCAGCTCCACTATAATTATCTTGAGCAGGAGGGCAATCCCTACATGGAGTGCGTGCATTGATACGGTTTCCATTTCTTCCACTATGCGCCATTTCTAAACAATGGCATAAACTAGATCAGTTTATGAATCAAAATACATAATCCCATACTTATAAAACACTCAACATAAATTGAACTATTTATGGATATAATCCATAATCATAAAAATGTTTTCTTTGAGGAAGTATATACTCATAAACCCTTCATAATGATTTGTAATGAAAATGAGAGTTATCCTAAGCATATCCCCCTGGAGTGTCGTAACCAAGAGTACAGCAAGGCCCGTTGTCGTGCACCAGTTCCCGTTCGAGTCTAGCTCAAAGCGGTGTTTTCGGGTTTTACCCCTAGGTACATCTGTGCCAGAGCCGCCTCTACCTGCTCGTATCCAGACATGGATGTATTGCTCAGAAAACTCACAAAATCTCTACAATACCAAAATTCTAGGAAGTTCTTCTATACTAATCCTCAAAGTTCATCTTATGTCTACGTGCTCTAATCAGAGTTTATCTAAATCTAGCTTCCAAGGTTTGTACTAAACTTCCTCTGATACCAACTATAACGCCCCGACCCTAGTTACCCAGAGTCGGTGCATTATTACATAACATTGGCATGATCACAAGAAAGATCAAATCTCGAAAGACCGATTGGTTTAGTAGCCATGGAAACACTAGATATATACATAAGTTTTACATTACATCATAAATTGAAAAACTACTACAACAACATAATGTCTCTACAGTCTACACTATTATCCCCTCATAATATCCCTACAGGTCATTCATAACTTACTTCTTCACATCCTGGGAAAAATAAAACATAGAAAAGGGGTGAGCTCAAATGCCCAGTAAGGATAATAATATAGCGGAACATTCAAAATAAGCATAAACATTTAAGGCAATGCATTACTAAAACAAAAGCCTTTTAAACTTGAACTTCAACATAGTATGGAAAAAGTAAAATGAAATAATGCCATTTACTTAATCACATGGATATTCTACTAATCGAATAATCACATGCAAAAATCAATAACCACTTTCATAATGTTGGAATGCATAATGCCAGACTATCATAACCACATAGTCAAGGCCTCATGCTAAGACTACAAATAAGATTTTTCCAAGGCCTTGTGCCAAGACACTAGTTTGTCTCATGAGACCTACCGATGCATCGAGGAGCTATAGCGGGCTCCACCCGTCACATATTAAGTCCAATGCATTCCCATATGAAAAGGTTTAAACATAACATAAACATTCGTATTAAAACTAGCATACGAAATGTCAATAATTTCACCATAAACTATGAATGGTATAAAATAGCACATCCACAGTCAAACATATCACAAAACCTTCAATACAATATATAAGTTTTGTATTATAATAAATCAACTTCAAATAAGCGTAAAATCTATCAAAGGATGTTGACATAGATGAAATCAAAACACTTTTTAGAGAAATATCTCTTTCTATTTTTGAAATCATTTAAGAGCCATATAAAACAAAACATTTTCTTGAAAATATTCTTATAAGCTTATAAGGAAAGCTTTGAAGATTTTATAACGGCGGAAAATAACCGCACCCGCCGTATAAGTTAAGAAAAACATTCATACCTCAATTCTTTCGAAAAGGTTAAAAAGGACCTTGTTTTGAAAACGATGGAAAGATTCCTCTTATAAAAAGTCAAAAAGGGTATAAATGACTTTAACCCATATTCTTGAAAATACTTAAAATGTTTTGAAATACATTTTGAAGAAACATGGATGTGGATGATAACGAGGTCCCAGTAGATAATTACGTATAAACAACCTTGGATAATGAAGAGGTTGTGAAGTAAACCCTTACCTTGTAATTTTCCTTGGTTGGGGTAGGTTAACCTCCTGTATAATGGTGAAATAATTGTTATTAAATTATAAAATAATCATATACATTATTATGATATCATATAAGATCTTTTAATATTGATTTGATAATAATATCTTAGTATTATCGTTGTTTCGGGTGTGAACTTACTTGTTTTCTTTTGTATGTTTTGTTACGTAAGACATGTTTGTAAAGGATAGGTATTATATTATTCATATCCAAAATGATATCAACTCTTTAAAAATAATTTTTAAATCATCAAATGATAATTATACTTCAATGGATATGATGGAGAATTAATCTCATCGCATTCGTGGAGACGGTAGTCCGTACGTACGCACGAGCGCCAATATCATTCTTTTGATATTAAAATAATATATAAATGGATGTTATATCATATATACAGAATAATTAACATGTTATATTTATTATTTACATGAGTTTCACATCATTATTATACCCATCCAAATAATAATATATTGAATAACAATTACACCACGACGTGGAGACGGTAAGCCGTACGTACGCACGTATGGTGACATGTTATTAAAAGGGTGGATAGAATACTGAATATGGTTGTACCATATTTATAATAACATCACAGTATATGTGAGATACTGGAGTTATTATTTTAAAATGGTAAGAACAAAGAAAGAAGAAGTGGAAGAAGAAAGGAACTTGAAAAGGGGTGGTGAAAACATTAACTCTTCTTTGGGTTCTTCCTTTTGATTTTATCAAAAGGGATCATTAGGATGGCTTTATGATCAAACTAAGGCCTCTAGGCTGTATTGAGGGGAGTTGGGAGAGTATTTGGGTAGGGTTTGGACGAGCCAAGTGGCATGAGAGGTGTGATGAATGAGTAGAAGTGGTCTCCTTTTATAAGTGAGAGGAGGGGCTCTTTAGGAAAGAGTGAAAGTATTACTTTATAATATATTTATATTCTGTTTATAATGGTCCAAAAATCATTGATATCGAAGATAAGATGACTACGTTTCTAAATTATATCAACCAATAAGAATTGGACAGGTTTTAGATAATATTTTAATCATTATAATCTTATTTATTTAAATGATTTATTAATGAGGTAAACATTGCATCATTATTGTGTCATTAATAATTTAAATTATTTATGTCTAAAAATTATAAATAAAATATAATTATGTAGGAAATCTTTTTAGATTTCTAATGAATATTTATAATCGAAAATCCAACATGTATAACACTATGTAAAAATTGTTCTTCTAAAAGATGTAAGCTTATGCCATTTTTATTTTTATTTTAACTTTATTAATATAATGTGTCCCTACCACATACAAGTGGCTCTAAGGGGTCCCCAAATCGACCAAAGGATGCCCATGGTCGGGTATGTGTCCACCAATAAGGTTAGGACACGTTTTAGGGTAATTTTGTATTATTATAATATTATTTTTTAACCCTTATTTACCGGATTTACCATTTAACCATGGTAAATAAAATATTTACCGCAGTAATTATTCAAAATGTCTAAAAATAAAAGATACCTATTTACACAATTTGAACATCCTGATTCCAAATATGGAATCCATTTTCCTAAATTTAAAACACATAAGTGGCAGAAATTAATTTAAAATTAATTCTCGTTGTTAAAATAAAAAGCGTGTTTTTAAGAGATAATAACTATCAAAAGATTGAAATTTGTTTATGTTCGGTTTAATTGTAAAATTATGTCCAATGACCAACATTATATTAAATGGTAAAAATATATTCTAAATATACTTTAAAACCACTCAAATTCATAATTTATCAATATTAATTATTTTGAATAAAATAGTTGATTTTAATAAAAATTTAGTAATTTTCACTATTCATCAAAATATAAAAGTTATCTGAAAAGTACCAAAATTTCACCCTAGGATAATTTCAATATTCCGAATCCTAAAATGAAGTCCATTTTGAAATATAAAATATATATGATTTCAAAAAGTAGCTATTACTATTCACAACGGCTAGTTTAATTAGTTGTGGTGTGTGTTAGAACTCGAGGTTGCGTACAACACACGCTATCGCATTATTCGAAGGGAAACGTACCGTGAAAGCTTGGGGTGTTACATGTATAATCCATTGACCAACATTATTTATGTTATTTATCTACATGTTTGAACAATGCTTCACATGTTTCAGGGGGACTACAATAATTATGTAATGACCTGTGTCGTTATGGGTAAGTGAAATAATGATTATTATTTTTTCATTTAGAGTTACAAATTCATGATTTTGATATATTTAAAATGATTTATGGGATTTTTATGGATGGGTAGTTCTAGATAAGAAAACATATAATGGGTTTGTTGGTGAGGGGTATATATTATGCAGTAGGAATAGTGTCACATTATAATGATTGATTATCAAAAAGATAAAAATTGGTTGGTCATATAATGTCCTAAATAATGGGATAGGTCACTCCATGGACTAGAGGAACCACAGATTGTTGAATTATTCATAGGATGAGGTTATATTGGTTTAGAGGGATACCCTACTGTGAGGGTTATAAAATTTTTAATGTCTCAAATGTAAGGATTTATACTTATTTTTTTTATAGTGTGGAACGGATGTTATGGATTGGTTGTTGGCCTAATGAAGGTGGTGAATATATTGGGTCATTTCGTAAAAAATAGATTCATGATATGGTGGAATAAATGAGTTTATAAATCCTGACTAAACCACCCTGTTCATCCTAGGGTGGTCTTTTTATATATGGTTAGGTCACCTGTCAAGGGGTGGTAATGAAATAACACAGAGGGGATACTCCATGATGCGACATAATGAGTAGGTACAATGAAATGGATATTATTGAACATTATATAACCATGATCATATGTGTAATTTATAGTGATTCATTTTAGTATTTTCCCAGGTATCCTATTTTTTAACAACTTGGTGTTCTTCAGTTTTAGTTTCATAGTAGAGTGTAGATGGAATATCTACGGTTCTCCATTCTCCCTCAATGATTCCCTTTAATTTTGATAGTTTAATATATTTTATCTCTATAGATTAAATATAACATTTATCACTTTCTCTACACTGTTCAAGTTAATTTCTCCCCTTTCTATTTTTTTTCATGATTATTGTTTTGGGGAGTCAATTCCACTAGAGTATGTTGAAATCATTCCATATCATGGGAATTTGGTGGGCACCTATTAGAGAATTACTGAAAAGTGTTTTTCATGCCATTATTTCTTAGTTAACTTGAGATATATTTCCCCATGATTTAATTTATCATATTTTTATAATTTTTCTAAATATTTCCATTGATTCAGGAATATAATCTAAGGGTTTTTATGGAATTATCATTAGTTAATTGAAAGAGTATATCACACCATGTTGTTTATGATTTCTCCCTAGTTGTGTTATTATATGAGCTTATAAGTTGTTATGAATGTTTGTTATTATTGTTTTAAATTCTCAGATATTTTAATTTATTGTGTTTATTTTTGAGATATATTGTTATGGATATGGAAGAGATTGATATGAAGATGGTATTTATTTGCAGACCACCTATTCAGGTAGGTGGCCTTTATTTTTTAAAAATATTTTCCGTAGTTTATTTTATAATCATTTTTAAGAATTAATATTAATTTTTCTACATGTTTAATGACTTGTGATATTTTATCCCATAAATTGAGATGGTATCAAATTGTTCTAACAGTTAAAAAAGATGATAAACCATACTATGTGGTTAATTAAAACCACCTTGGTCAAATGAATGTTGGTGGACCTCTTTAGGGATATCATGGTGGTGTGATTTTAATTTAAACGATCCATATGTTTCATGTATGAATTCTATTTTTTAAAAACATTTGATTGATTTTGAATTTAAAAGAAAATGATATGTTGTCATGAATAGATTTTTAAATAGAATTTTAAAATTGATATAGGTTCTGATGAAAATATTTAATGGGATTTTAGATAAGGTCCTATAATGAGTATGATAAAACATAACGCCTTTTATTAAATGATTTAAAAATGTAATTTTTATTTATTTCTAAAATAAATTAAAAACAGTTTGGTTGATATTTGTTTTGGTCCATTTGACCATGTGTCGTTGATGCCTTATTTTATAAAGTATGTTTTCTTTTGGATATACTCAATGGTTGTGAATTCCATGTGGATTATATTTTTTCATGATGATCATGAATTTTTTTGTTGTCCGGTGATGTTATACTTTTGGTGTCATGTTCTGGGTTAGTCCAGATTGAGTATTTTAACCTCTAGAGGTGATAAATGGGTAAATTTTCTATGGTTTTAAGGGGTATATTTTTCATTTCATGATTTTAGGAGGGAATATCTTATTAATTAATGTTTTACTAGAGTATAATTTGAGGATTTATGAACGATTAGCAAACCTGGTGTCCTTGAATATGTGTTAGGGTGATGGATTTCTTCAATGTCATGGTGTCATGTGGATTTTATTCATATTTGTAAATCCATTAGTGGTATAGGAGTGGAGGAAAAGGTATATCACAATAGTAATATTATGCTTCAGAAGTTTTCATTACGTCATTTGGATACCCTTTTGGTGATTGTTGTGATAAAATCCACTAATTTGTTATTTTTATTAATTTGGAATGACTATTGGGGCCATATATTGACTGGTAAAATAGTGGGTCATTATAGGATTATATTTAGATTATGATGTTTATAAAAACCGATAGTCAGAAGTTATGGTATAAGAAAATATTTATAACAAACCATCTCTTTATTACAGATTAATACATGTTCTATTTCATAACAGTATGCTCAATACAACCACAAAAAATAGATAAAATTAATGTATTTGTGAATTAGCTACATTACATAACAATATATAACATGGGATACAAAAAATTATTGTTCACTTCCTTGACATGATCATAATATTCCAACAAACATTATACTACATTGGATAACATGGGGACAAACATAATAAAAGGGTGAGCTATGAATCACTCTAAGGGAATATAAAATGCCTAACATAAAGAAGACGATAAATTCTAGACAAAAGGAATATTAATGGGGGAATTGAAAAATTAGGAATCTTAAATATGATCAATGATACATGATATATCATGATAATAATAAACTCAACATGGAAAATTATGGGACAACATAAAACACAGCATCATAAACATTGGTAAAGGATAAACCGCCAAAAAACATGGTGGAAAAAGTCACCATGTGGAATCAGGTACACCCATGTCCCAACATGTCATATCATGATACTAAAAATTACCCAAAGAATTGGAGTACTATCAGGATACACCCTTCATATTCATTTCATTATCAGGCTTAAGTGTTCTACATAGACCATACAATAAGAATTCATTAATCATCATAATTTATTCCATGATAAAGAAATATTGAATACATAATATTAAGTCACCAATAAATAATTATATGTTCATAAAGGTGAATAGCCTTGATAGAAAAATGGGTATGGAATTCAATAAACAATTATTTTTCCATGGAAAATCACAATGAAATTTCTACAGCATAAAAGTTTCACATAATGATTCACAAAAATGGATTGATGAGAGATAAAAGGATATTTCATCACACAGAAAAAAAATGCGTAGTAATAGAGAAATGTAAAATAATATCCCAATATTAGAAATTTATAAATATATGTTAAATGTTTTTGAAGAAATGTGACTATAGGAAATAATCCTTATTAAATTTTTGCATGGTAATAGGTGTACATAATGGATCATTGAAGAATTAATGAGATTGAAAAGAATTTTTATTATATATATATATATCAAATTTACACCATGGGTAATATTGAATAAAATTTACCATCATAAGAAATTTATAATAAAATAAAAAACCTAAAAGGAGTGCTTGATAAAAGAGGAGAGTGGAAGACGAGGATCGCTTACTTTAGTGTGCGACTCCAATGAATTGGGAGGGGATTCATAAAATAATGGGTGTTCCTTTTGAGGATCCTATGTTGTTTAGGGAATATTTTTTCATTATCCATGGAGTTTGAGTGAAGATAAATGGGATCTTGGGTGGGTTTATATAATAAAGTAGGATATTTCATTATCATTTTTGTTTTGGATTCTGCATAACAAAATATAAAAAACCAGAAACCATCCAATGGTTTTTTCCCATGGTTTCTACCAATTATGAATGGTATAAATATATTTTTAATAAAAATGTACAGTATAATTAAAATATTACCATTGGTGGTGTGGTTGTGTGTCACACTCTTAAAGAAATTATTTTAAAATCCTAAAATATATAATAATCCAAGGAAAATTCATAATTTCATTACGAAATAAATAATATAAACCTTAAATATAATTATATTAAAGGTAAAACATATATATGGTCCTGATTACTTTTCATATTTCATATTACATCACTTTTTGGTCATTGTGATGTCATAAAACGCAAACTACATTTAAAAGGTATTTAATTATTACATGAAAAATCATTTTTCTCAGAAAATTATGAAAAATTCATCATTGGATAATTTTGATAACCTGATTGCAAAAATAATATTCATTTTATTTAAATAATTTTCTAAATATATTAATTTTCACCTTTAAAATAAAAAATTATATTTATTGAAAATAATGAGTTTTTAGACAATAACATTTTTAAACCATTATAAAAAATCACATTTGACATCAAAAAGATTATAGGATAATTTATATTTGATAAAAAATTATTAATAAAGTTCCATTAAATTAATATTTATTTAAAAAATTTACAATATTATTGATTCATTAATTGAATTTGAATTTTAATCCAGAAATAGAATTTGTACAATAAAATTAATATAAAAAGCAATAATAATATATTAAATAATGTATTTCCTTATCTTTATATGGTCATGATACATGAACTATTAATAAAATAGGATACAATATCTGAATCAGGTGTGTGACGGTGGGGATTTCATGGAGTCGTTCAGCAAACAAAATCCGGGATGTGATCTCAATGAGGCTGAACATATCATGTAAATGATTTAACTAATGCTAAATTTGTTGGATGTCATCAAGGGCTTAGTCAAGGGAAATCATATAAGTGTTTTCACCCATATAATCACAGATAAATGGGATTTATAGGGTATTAGATTACTGGTTGAGGCCATCAATTCCATTATCTACGTCAATTGGTTCTGTTAAAGAAATATATTTATACTAGTCATGTGATCATAGTTAAATGGATACATTGTCAATAGTAATGATATTTATCAAACAATTAAACCCATTTGCATATAATAATAAAATATAAGTACATGTGTTTTATATAATATATAATATATCATTCAATTAATTATAAATGGTATTTTTTCATAATAGTTTCGGTCATAACAATCTTCCCCCATTTAGAAAATTCACCCTCAAAATTTTCTTTTCAACCACAAAAAATGAGGGTAACTTTTCTTCATAACATCCTCAAGTTTCCACATTACTTATTCAAACATGTGGTTTCTCCAAAAAGAATTGTTGGGTGTAATTGTCTTATATCATATAACTTTTTCTCTACATCTAAAATAATCCAGAACTTCTCATCATATGAAGTATGAATTCCAATGGTACCACCTCTGAATTGAGTACATTTGAGGTGATTTGTATGTACTTTCTCAATAGGGATACATGGAATACGTCATATACTTGAGATAGTTTTGGTGGGGGTGCTAGTCGATGTGACACTACTCTAATGAGATCAAGGATATCAAATGGGATGATGTACATTAGTCCATGACTTCCCTATTACAAAATCTCATCACTTTCTCCCATGGATATATGTGGAGGAATATCACATCTCCAACATCAAAATCAAGGTCTTGTAAATGATTTTCATTATTACACTTCTGTCAACTCTAATAAGCCTTGACGTACTATTTAATAGCCTTAACCATATACACCATTAACTCTACCATTTCATGAACAAGATTTTTTCATTCCACAAAATCATACCAACATGCCAGAGCTATGAAACTCTTCCAAATAAGGGACTTTATATATATCCATTTGGATGCTCAAGTAGAAACTGTTGTTGTATAAGAACTCAACTAGGGGTAGATATTGGTTTCATCAACCTATGAAGTCCCTAGAACTTGATGAAAACATTTTTTCCAGTGTCTGAAGAGGATTTTTAGATTAGTCAATAGTTTGAGGATGATAGGTTGTAAATAATATTACCTTAGTGTATAGATCATACTAATGATTTTTTAGAACATTTATGTGAATATTGGATCTAGATCAGACATAATCAATACCTATTAAATTATGTATATGTATGGATGTTGATCTATTTATAAATTATGAAGAATTAAAATGAAGTGTGTAGAATTTATAATATTGTCCACAACAACCCAGATAGCATTTTTCCCTTGGATGTCTTCAGATGACTGGTGACAAATTCTATGGTGATTTTTTCCCATTTCTATGTGGATATGAGTAATATTTTCATCATCCCCTTATACTAAATGACACACCTCTCAATTTTATGTATATTCAGTGACCTCATTCTCCATGTTATCCCACCAATAGTGATAACAGAGATCATGATATAGCTTTTTGTTTTTGGCTGAATAGAGAAAAATAAACTATGTGCATTAACCAACATCTCCTTTATTAACTCAGGATTTTACATAACACATATTCTTAATCCAAATCCCAAAATGAATTCTTCATGAACACTAAAATATAGGGATTTACATTTTATTATAGTTTCCACCTTCTGATGAATTTTGAAAACATTTCTTTGATAATCCTTTCATATTTCCCATACAGACAATTAAGGAATCACTTGTGAAAATATTTATGATGTTACATTCTTTATGATTCCCATGTAAATCCTCTTCAAATCCAAATAGATTATATCAATCCCAATTCTTTTCAATGAATTTTTTTTTGGGTCCTTTCTACTTAGAGCACAAGCCAACTTATTTTCATTACAATGATGGTAGTGCATGGTGCAATCATAATACTTGATGATCTCTAACCATATTCATTGGTAAATATTAATATCTTTATTTATGAATATATATTTTAGGCTTCTATGGTCAGTATATATTTCAAAATTCTCCCCATAGAGAACATGCCACCATATTTACAATGGAAAGATAAATTCTTCTAAGTCTAGATAATGGGTGATATTTTATTTCCTGTAAATTTTCAACCGCCATGATTTCTAGGCAATGAATTTTTCATTTTTCATCAACAAATTACTCAATACCTTTTTTAAAGCATCACTGAAAATTATGAAAATTTCCCCACATGAGGGTTGTGTGAGAACAAGGGTAGTGATAAAACTCCTTTTCAAATCCATGAATATTTCTCCCCATTCATAATTACATGAAAACATGACGCCCTTTAGAGTTATCTTGGTAAAAGGGCTTTAAAATCAATATAAATTTCTTCCAAATTAGTGATAATATCCATATATCCCAAGGATGCGATAGATATGTGTCACAAATGTTGGCGTCATCCATCCTTCAAATGGTCTTGTATTTTAAGGGTCCACACAAGCTCTGTTTATTGTCATAATATTCTATAGGAATGTGAATTCCTTATACCAACACTAACACATGTTGTACATTTCATAGAGATTATTCTTCTACATGGTCTTTAGAATGGTTATCAAATGATACTTATGCTTCTCCTTAGTTTATGAGTATATTTGAATAACATCTATAAATACTACCACAAAATTTCGAGGCAATATCTAAAAAAACTATTCATAAATTCCATGATTTTTTTTGGTGCATTAATGGGTAGAATGGAATTACTATGAACTCATAGTGCCAATTACATGTAGAAATGTATTATTCGGGATATCTTCCTTATTCACCCTTACATGTTTATATCCAGACAATAGATCCTTCGTGGTGATATATTTTACTCAACATAGAAAATTGAATTTTTCATCAGTCCATAAAAATGATAATTTTTTTATCATTGTCTTTTTTGTCTCAAAACAATTAATAGAAAATCACATTATCCCATCCTTCTTATTCAAGAAGAGAACTATTGTACCCCATGATGAAGAACTGGGTAATATAAACCCTTTTCCCCAATTCTCCTATAGTTATTTCTCTAGTTGTTTATGTTCCACAATAGCCATCCTATATATAATCTTGGATATTTTCAACACTCTATGAATAAGATATATTGAAAATTCTACATCAAGTGTTGTAGTAAGACTGGAAATTCCCTGGGAAAGACATCTACGTATTCCCTCACAATAGGAATTTCTTCAAGGATGGTACTTTACATAGGATAAATAATATAAGCATGATACACTTTCCCATTGGGAAGTAATATTCCTGCTTGAGATAATGGTGTGTATGAAGATTCATTATCCTCCTTTCACTTTTATTGTATTAGTGGTCAACGCACAATTTTATGAGTGATTTCGTTACCTAATAAATTTAGGTTAGCTCTATATAGGGCAAGCCAATCCATGATAAAAATTGCATAAAATTCCACCTATGGGAGTATGAAATGGTTCATCAGGAAGTTTATCTCACAAATGTTGATAGGGGAGGATTTATAAAAAGAGGATGTAATAAATGACCCATTTTTTATTTTAATGAAGAAATATACATCCTCGCATTGTGGTGGTGTTTGGATAGTTATACTAAACATTATTTATATAATGGAATGTGCAGAACAATAAAAGATAACCCTAACATTCAATTTTTGATTATGGTTCTAATTTATCCAAAATATCCGTAGGGATTGGTATTTTAAAATTTTGAACACATAAAGGGTAATCCAATGACATAAAATAAGAAATATATAGATTCCATTTATCTCCTTCACTTATGTGCTTGTAGGCTTAAATCTATATTATCCATGATATATTTCCAAACATATATTCTTATGGTAATTTTTTTTGTTCCCTTAACAATTATTTTTAATGATGTTATGAATTTACAAAATCATACCCCGCATAAGAGTGTCAAAAAAGGAGTCCATTAAATCTCATTTCCATACCCTAGATTACCAACGGTCAGGCCAAGAAAATATTGTAAATGTTTTGACTCGAAGGTAAATTTGTTCCTGAACCACATCCCCTTGTAGTATCTAGAATCACTTACTCTTTAGAAAACCAAATGAATGGATGTTTTACTATGCTTATTAGTGTAACTAAGTATTTCCAGAGAGTTTTCTAAAACAAATCAAAGAAATAAATAAACTCTTCCTCTAGTACCAACTATAACAACCCTACAATTTATTGCACATTAATACATGTTTTATTACATGAAAGTGAACATAATAAGACCCAAAAATATTGAGAAGACTAAAGAATTTGGGAATTAGGTACATTACAAAACAAGATATAACATCAGATACAAAATATTATTTAACACTTCTTTTACCTGATCATAATGTTACAATGAACATAAAAATTCATGGGATAAGCTGATGAAAAAAATAAAAAATGTTTCATCTATAAATCCATGTAAAGTAATAAATAAGGAATAAGATGAAGAAGATGATACATGTTAAAAAATAGCCATATCTTGGGGAATAAAAATATAAGGAATCAAAAACATGAACAATGATAAATGATATATCATGGTAATCATAATGAAAACACGGGAAATGTGGTGACGAAATAAAACACTACGTCATAAAAATAGGTCAAGGATAAAATTCCCAGACATTATTGTGGAAAATCTACCATAAAGGATTCAGGTACACCGATTTCCCAACATGACATATAATGATAATAAAAATTTCCAAATTAATTAGAGCACTATCAGGGCTCACCCTTCATATTCATTTCATTGCAGTGCTTATGTGTTCCACATAGATCATACCACATGAATTCATTCATCATAATAATTTATTTCTTTTTAAAGAAGTGTGGAATATATTTAATTAATACCCAAATAAATAAGTTTATGTTCATAAAGTATTACACCATTGATATAAAAATGGATAGGATATTCAAGACA
This sequence comes from Viscum album, assembly GCA_963277665.1. Lineage (NCBI taxonomy): Eukaryota > Viridiplantae > Streptophyta > Magnoliopsida > Santalales > Viscaceae > Viscum > Viscum album. Next base: position 602,131,103 of record OY728153.1, on the reverse strand, counting down.
CAATAAATTTGTTATGGAAAATGACTGTGAAATTTTGGTACCATAAAAACATCACTTAATGATTCATAAAAATTGGTTGATTATATATATAAAAAGTATCTAATAACATTGAAATAAAATCTGAAGTTATAGGAAAATGTAAAATCCTAGACCAACATTAGACAATCAAAAATAGAAATTATAAGTTATTGAAGAAACCAAAATAGTGAAATGAATCGTTATGAAATTTTGGCATGGTAACGGGTGTACATAAAAAATCATGGAGAGATTAATGAGAGTGAAAAGAAATTCTAATAAATTATATATCACGTGGAATGTAACGGGAATTTTAAAAAACATGTTCCATCATAAGAAAAGTAACATTAAAATACATAACATAAAATTAGTGCTTGTAGTGGTAATATTTTGGTCCTGATCCAAGTATTTTTAGTGAAGATAAATGAAATCATGGGTGGGTTTATAAATGAATGGTGGAGGATTTCTTTATTATTCAGGTTTGGGAATACAAATAATAAAATATCTAAAACCACAAACCATCCCATTATTTTTTCCCATAGTTTAATCCAAAAGGGGAGTGATTTAAATTGTTTTTTTATGTACATGGGGAAATAATATTAAAACATTACCATTGCTGATGTGAAGGTGAGTAATACTCTTAAAGAAATTGTTTTAAGATCAAAAAATATATTATAAGCCTTGGATGATTCATAATGGATTTAAAAAATAAATAAAATATACATAAAATAACATTATATTAAGAGAAAACATATATCTGTTCATGGATCCCATTTATATTACTTATTACATTATTTTTGGGTCATTTTTATGTCATAAACACAACGTATATTTCAACGATATTTAATTTTTAAACAAAAATTTGTTTCAATCGTAAAATTATGAAAGGATCACTATTGGATAATTTTAAGGTAATTATTTAAAAAATAATCATCATTTTTTTGAAATAATTATTTAAATATTTTTATTTTCAATTTTAAAATTAAAATTGACATTTATTGAAAACGACGGGTTTTTTAAAAATAACATTTTTTAGAGGCCTACGAAAAATAATATCGAAATCATAAAACTTATATGACAATTTATTTTTATTAAACATTGTTAATTAATAATATTAAATTGAAAAATTAATTATTTAAAAAATAAATTATCTAATATATTCATTAATTGAATTTTAATATTAAGAAATAAAATTATAACTTTTGATTTTAAAATAATTTACAAAGTAACAATTATATATTAAATAATTTTTATACATACATTTATTGGTTCTTAATAAATATCCCTTTAATACACCATCATAATTTGGAATATTAAGCTTCATGATGGTGGGGCTTTCATGGGGAAATTCGGTGAACATGGGTTTAGTCATCATTTAGAGGAGCATGAACTTCACCCTTGAATAGTTTCACTCATTATTAAGTTGTTGGATCTCAGCTCGGGCTTGATCTAGGGAAAAGACCAAAAGCACTATCTCCATCTGAATCTCTAATAAATGTGCTTCATAGGGAATGATCATACTGGTTGAGTCCATCACATTATTTTTTGATGTCAATTGGTTTTGTTAAACCAATATATTTATAAGATCCATGTGATCATAGATCAACAACAATTTTCTCAATGGTAATGATACATAATAGTCATTTAATCCAATTATATATAATAATACAAAATAATTTCTTTTATTTTCTATATTATATAAAAATACATTAAATCAAATAAAAATGGGAATTTTATTCATAATAGTTAATTTTGTAACTTGATTTATTAAAATCCTTGAGTGACAAGGTGTTGCCAAAAAATATATCACGTGTGACCTTCCTTGAGTTCGAAGGGAAGGCCAGCATTGTGACATGTCACCAACCATGACTGAGAAGGTATGGTCAAAATTAAGTGATCTCAATTTAATGTGAAGGCGTGATCATGTACTTTATGTGATGCCAATCAAGTGTGGGAAATTGATACATGAAATGTAACCAATAATGATTGATAATGTGTGGTTTAAGATGAAGACTTGAGACCTCTATTGAGTTACATATATTGGGTTTATAATTGATATGATACCTACACAGAGACATCAGTTTTGAGATATGTTTAATAAGACATACCGCCCTACTACATTTTGTAATGTTCAATGCTTGATAAGGCCCCTACCAAGAATATTTGGGCATCCATCGCCATTTGTAGTACAAAGTAACTTCCTTCCATCTCGATTTGACTAAAGAAGGTGAGTTCATACATCATGGTGGTTAGTTTGGAAAAATATAATCTTACATTTATACTCGTATGTACATTATGTTTTCTGTTTTAATGGTGGGCCTGGTTCATGATCAAGACTAACACACTTATATATGTACTGTATACAAATTTAATTGATCCAAAAAAGAATAAGTTTTTTTAGAGTTAGGGATTCCCACTATTTTTTGGACTTACCCTTACCCATGAATATAAAATGGTGGTATATGTGTGTGGTAAGAACTTCATTTTTTCTCTTAGGTCATAGGTACATCTTGGACATGGAATTATTATTTGGTCTAGATGGTTGTGTGGGTAAAAGATTTGATATGAGTGATTTTGGGAGTGGGGATATTTATCTTTTTACCTTCAAGGTATTATTCAATATTTTTACTGACTAGTGTTCCAAAATATTTTTCACATTTGATACATTTTATATATATGTTCCTATACACCATCTACACTATTATGTTCTAGTCCATTATATAGTCTACTTTAGAGCATTCTATTCTAGACTGCAAGGGACCTGAAATCTCCCCAATTATTATATGTAGGTTTATGGATTTCCCATTGTATATATAAGCTATGCTAGATTTTTGTTAGAATATATTATGGCCTTTTGTATTTATTACAGGTCAAAGTCTCCAAGTGACTATTTTTGTAAAGACCCGCACCCGAACAGCCACCCGAACAGTGTTAAATGGGTTGGGTGTTACTACCATAGGCTCACCTCCCCGAACACCAAAGGATTTCGACTAGAAGAGAGGGTCTAATAGGTATTGTGGGGAGGCTATACCCTCTAAGAGGATTATAATGGTACTGGTCCGAGCGTAATGATAAAACATGGAGTAGAAATGAATGACTCAGCAGACTCAAACTAGACCCGTAGAGCGGAAGCACATTAGATATCAATAATCAGTGGAATAAATAAATATAAACAACATCAGTGGAAATAAACACAACAGCATGCTAATCACATGTAAGGACAACTGAACAAAAAAACATGCATCCAAAGAAGGTCATACATATCTAAATATAAAGTGTGCCAATGGATAACCAACTGTAGCTACAAAATTGGTAAGCATTCCGATGCAGCAAAGTACGCAAGGCATATTAAACTCTAGTTAGGCAAGGACTCAAGGTCCATAACATCTCCATGTAATAGCTAATATATACCAGCTCCTAAATCTAGCCTCTTTCCTACTCGTAAATCCATAAATTCTGCACACGTCCCGTAGGGCCCGTGTAGGGTGTGAGGTGACTCTCAGTAGGATACCACCCAACATTTCATACCTAATATAAGTACTTAATCATGCCTACATTTTTTATGAAAGAAGTAAATAGATCGATGCATAAATAAAAAACAAACTTCACTGGTGCTCAGCAGTCACCATTGTGTGTTACTTTCTTTGGCCAATGTTGAAATCTATGTCATGTAACCCGACAACTTGTTCCCCCTGACACTGCGTGTCTCAATTACTAATGTCTTGAAGGCATGTGAAAAAGTAGTAACCCAGAGGAATTGTGATGTATGTCCTAAAATAAATAACTAGAGGGACAGTGATTTCTACCCTCAAATAATGTAACCAGAGGGACATCGATGTCTACCCTCAACTAAAGTACCCGGAGGAAAAGCGATGTCTGCCCTCAAATAACCGCAAGCCTCTACCCCCAACTCAGTAGCCTTAATGATATCCCCCGAATGCTCCTCACCTTCCACATGGCTTCCTAGGCAATCACCCCCAAACTAATAGTACCTAAACGGCAACTAATGGGGGCCTCTACCCACACAAGTGGTCAAAACAACCACATCACAGAGTATCTATGTCTGAACACTACTCAAATTTTTCAGGTGAGCGGTAATCACCAAAATAGTACCCAGGCCACAACACCTCTGACTCCTCCTGTCCCTGTGACCATAACACTCAAGTTTGATGGAATTTACATCCTAGTAACTCGTACCATTCCCAACCTGACAGTCATCATGCGTCAAATTGATACCCATGATGCCCAATCTCGTGGTCTGAACCACACAATGTAACCCAAGACACGCCCAACCTGTGATGAGCTTCACTTCAGAATATCTGGGACATGCCCAACATAACCCAAAGGTTCCAGCATATGTAATTCATAAATTACATATATAACATATTTAAACAACACACATAAATAGGAAAAAAAATATAAATAGTTTAATTGCACTAGGAAAGTGTTTTCCCATACTAGTATATGGGCCTTTAATGCCTCTAACAATTTATATCAAGGTCTAACAACTAAACATAACAGTTTAAAACAATACAATTCAATTAGAACCATCTTGGCATTCCCTCGACCAAACGACCCGATGAACAATGGCCACTCACCTGTCCCCGCTCAAAAAAATAGGTGACATGGCATTCCCAAAGGCATCTCATAGTTTTATAAACAATGTAATATACAATATCAGATAAAACTGGGTCCCGCTCAAAATACCCGAAAACGCGTCGAAGGCCGCATCACCCAAATGGCCACGAAAAAAAGAGGTATGGACCACCTACCAGAGACTCGAATGATGATACTCCTCCGATTATAGCCTCAAATTAGGTCTAAAATGCAATAGATCTAGAATATAATAAAAACTGCTCAAACACCTAAAACTCATTCTAGAATAGAAAGTAAGGAACACAACTCAAGAGGAATCGAGGCCTTACTAATGGTGTTCCAACAGATCAACTAGTGTTCGATGTGGGTCTTGGATAAAGGAATAGAAGGGGATTAAATTCACGACATTCCCTCCCCGCTCAACCCGAAAAAATATTGAGTTTCCACCTCAATACGAGGCTACTTCCCGTTTTAGCGAAAAAACAGAATTTACACGGCATGTAGTTTAGGACTACATGTCATGTATCATTTTACTATTCATAAGACTACTAAAATTCCGCTGACTTACTCTCCATCAACTGCCGACATGAGTACATGATGTGTACCTAGGGATACACGTTGTGGACTTAGTTTTTTTCTCTTCCTCGCTGAATTACACACAAACCATGTATATCCCTCATACACGGCTCTACTACACGGCGTGTCCAAGGAGGAAACGTCATGTACTAAAACAACCCTACCCAGACAACAGGCCTACACACCATGTATGGCCTCTACTTGGTCATGGGTACATGACATGTCTATAACTACACGCCGTGTAGTAAGAAATTTCTACATGGTCATCACACGGCATGTACACGGTGAGCACACAGTCGGTACTCGCCCAACCCATACACAGCATGTACCCTATAGTACACGACATGTAGTCTAGAAATTTCTATAATATCCCATATTTTCCCAGATTTCTCAGGACAATTCAATAAAATTAAAACGTTGTCAGGATTTTGACACGTTTTAAAAACCCAGGTTCATACAATATCCCTACTTTAATATAGCACGTCCCCGAGCTATCAAATGAAACCCAAAGATGGCACAGAACATACCACCCCGGTCAAAGTAACTCAGTCTTCCCCAGTCTCAAAGGTCCTGGCTAAATTTCTCAAAGGGATCTCCACCTTAAGAATTTCCAAACTCAAACTCAAAATGACAAAAATCAAAACAAAATTGGTTCACTATCCTGTTTTCCTAGACGTATAGTTATTTCATGACAAATCTTCACCCCTGCACCTCATTAGTCCTCCTCTGTCATTCCTGACACCCGACATATCCTGCACTGCATCGATATCCACCTCCACGAGGTCCTGCATCCCATGGATGGTCAAAAAAACAATCCTGGTGCCTAGCACATCAGGTAACTCTAATACTCGATGCACTGATTCCCATGGAACCTCAAGTAACCCACATCCACGATTCCCTGAGGCCCACAACACCTCATGTAATCCACATCCTTGATACCCCTGATGCTATGAATCTCGTACATATATATAAATATATCACTCACCCGATATGGTGACAGTCCCACTGACTATAATCTAGTCTGTCCACATAGATCATGTGCATCTCATGCTCTCAAAATGGACATGCCTCTACAGGTCATTCCAAAATGAAAACACGGAAATCACGGCCACACCAGTGGTGTACCTATAACCGCAATAGGATCATCATCCTACTCAGCCTCTGGCAACTCCACAACGTGCACCTAGCCTGAAGTACTACTGCCTGATACCCGAACTCCATGTAGTGCTACTCCAGCAACCATCCACTGACCCCTCAGCTAGATCTTGTTGTCTCTGTCATGCCCTCCATGTGTAGCTGATCCTCAGCTACCCTCTCCTGGTACTGAACCTGAAACAATTCCAGATTCCACCGTCTGTCCTGGTCCCTACCTGCATGCTGTTTGAGAAGGCTTCCTGCAGAACCTCTCTAGATGCCCTATCTGTCCACACGCCCGACACTTTTTTGGAGGCCTATTGAACTGAGTTCGAACATGCCCTGGATTCCCACACTGAAAGAATCCCACTAAAGAACTACTATGAGGTGTTCCAATAGAGTCTTTGGCCTGACCGCCCTGCTAGAACTCATCCCTTCCGCGCTTCCTACTGTTCAAACCCTCACCCGAAGCCATCATCCGGCCAACCTAAGACCTATCCCATTGGTTTTCCTTCGCTATGAGTGCCTGATTCACTGCCTATGAAAATGAACCCTGCCTAAAAATATTCACTTAGACTCGAATGGCGTGTCGTAAGCCATACTCGATGTGCCTCACCCTTTCCGGGTCATCACTTACCACAACAGGTGCAAAGTGAGATAACTCAGTAAAAGTAGATGCATAGTCCATGACAGACATGTCTCCCTATTGAAGACTCAAGAACTCTCGAGCACTCTTGGATCTCAGTGTCTCTAGGTAAAAGTGCTCAAAGAAACTGTCCTCGAAGTCCTTCCATACCGGTCCCTCATACCTATGAGCCTGAACTTGTACATCCCACCAACATTTTTCGGTCTTCGGAACATGTATGTCGCCAGCTTAACCCTCCACCCTAAAGGTGTCTCGAGGTGGTCAAACATCATCTACATGGTCACTTTCCAGTTTTCAGAAGCATTCAAACCACCCTCACCCTGAAATACCAGTCAGTGCTGTGACTGGAACTCACATGTGAGATATTCCATAGATTGCTCTATACCCTGTGTGCCTCTATCAATCCCCTACAAAACATATACCAGGATAGCTCGGAGCTACCCGTCGAACCATGGTCCAAATGCTGCCAAACCCTGCTGTTTTCCTACCTATACTGAAACCTGAACCTGATCTTTTCCCTAGGACTGCACCTGCAGCTCCTACTCTTCCTGCGCCAGAACCTGAACCTAATCCTACACCTATGGCATTGTATTATATCCTGTCCGACGCTCCATTTGAGTCACCCAAAAAGGAACCCGTTGATTACCATAAATGGTCAGATAGCCCACATACATAACAATTTCAACATATATAAGGAAAATAAGGAAAGAAGTAAAAGGCAGCACGTAACTACTACCCTTACTCTCCCCCCACCGCAACCCATGCCCACGACATCCTGGCCTCATGGCCTCCTTACCCATCCTTAGCAGAGCCAAGTATCAAAAGCTCCTCGGGTCATGCCCGTCCCGACAACCAATGTTGCGTCAAACCATTGACCAAGTCGCCCAAACCCCGTCATCAGAATCACATCAACCGATATTACTTTCCAGCTTGTATAAGAGCCATCCCCAAATACCCTACCACATGCAATTCTACAAAAATATAAAGCATGGCATACACATTGCAACAAAAATAAATTCTTTCAGGAATTTCCCCTATTCACATTTCAAAGCATACAAAGATAGGAAATTGATTTTATTTACATGGAATTATCTCTTTACAAATCAAATGTGTAGTTATGAAATAGAAATACCCTAAAAATGTGGCTATCAAAATCCATGAAAACCAGACTAGCCATACTAGGCCAAGGTCCAATTCTCACTTACCGCACCGGGTCAAGGGTCACATATAACAATCAATAACATCACACACCAAGTGATCCACCACGGTGGAAATCATATAAACTGTAATCAGAGCAAAAAGAAAACAGAAAATCCCACCCATGAAAACTTGGTCCCTCCCTTGTACCTGGGGATGCAGGCAGCCAAGCACTAGCTAGAAACCCAGTTCCAGTCACAACATATCTCCTGTCTACCATGTCCCAAATAGGAAAACTAGAAGAAATAAAAGATAAGTCTCAATCTCATTAGTTGCTGGCAAAACACTGCTAGTAAATCTCTATCCAAAACTACTCTAATACCACTTTGTAACTACCTAGACCCGAACAGCACCCGAACAGTGCTAATAGGGTCGGTTGATACTACCTTAGGCTCACCTCCCCGAATTCCAAAGTCTGCTGACTGGAAGAGAGGGTCTAATAGGTATTGCGGGGAGTCTATACCTTCTTGGAGAATAATAATGGTATTGATCCAAGCATAATAATAAAAAATGTAGTGAAAATGAATGACTCAGAAGACTCGAACCAGACCTACAAAGCAGAAGCACATTCAATATCAATAAACATAAAAATAAATAAATATAAACAACTTCTACAGAAATAAACACGACAGCATGCTGATCACTTGTAACTATAACTGAACAGCAAAACATGCATCCAAAACAGGTCATACATATCTAAATATAAAGGGTTCTAATGGCTAACCCACTGTAGCTACAAAATAGGAAATCATGATGCTATAGTAAAGTACACAAAACATAGTAAACTCTAGTTAGGCAAGACCTCAAGGTCCACACCATCTCCATGAAACAGCTAACGCAACCTAGCTCTAGAAGCTGGCCTCTTTCCAGCACGTAAAACCATAAAGTCGGCATGCATATTGAAGGGCCCGTGCAGGGTGTGAGACGAATCTCAGTAGGATATGACCCAACGGTGCATACCTAATATATGTGTTTAAGAAGACATGCCTTTATAAGGAATGTAGTAAATAGAACTATGTACAAATAAACAAAAACTCCACTGGTGCTCAGCAGCCACCATGGAGTGTCACCTGTTTCTGCCAACACTGGAATCTATATCATGTAACCTGACAACATGTGCCCCCTAACACCGCGTGTCTCAAGTACCGTCATCCTGATGGCATTCCCAAAAGTAGTAACTTGGAGGAACAACTTTGTCTATACTAAAAATAAATAACTGGAGGGACAGCAAAGTATGCCCTCAAATAAAACAACTGGAGGGATAACAATATCTACCCGCAAATAAAGTACCCAAAAGAACAACGATGTCAGCCCTCAAATAATGGTGAGCCTCTACACCCAACCCGAGAACCACAATCTTATCCCTTTAAGGCTACTCACCTTCCATTTGGATTCCTATGGTAAGCACCCCCAAACTGATAGTACCTAAATCGCAACTAACGGGGGGCTCGACCAACACGAGTGGTCCAAACCACCTCATCATGGAGTCTCTCTGTGTGCACACTACTCAATGTTTCTGGGTGTGGTATAATCACCAAAATAGTAACCATGCCACAACACCTCTGACACCTCGTGTCCCTGTGACCATGCTGCACAAGTCTGATGGCCTTGCCATCCCAATTACCCAGGCGATGCCCAACCTGACAGTCATCCAGCCTCAAACAAACACCCATGATGCCCAATTCCATGGTCAGAACCACCCAACATAACCCAGGCCAATCCCAACTTATGATCAACGTCACTCAAGACTATTTGGGCCATTCCCAACACAACCTAAAGGTTGCAGCATATGTAATTGAGAAATTACATATATAAAATATTTAAATAGAACACATAAGCATGAAAAAAAATATATATACAGTTGAATTGAACTAAGAAATCACTTTCCCATAGCAGCGCAGAGGTCTTTAAGACCCTTAATAATTTATAACTTGGTATAAAAACAAAACACAACAGTTTAAAAAAATACAATTCAATTAGAACCATATTTTCATTCCCAAGCAAAAATATCCCGATGAGCAACGACCACTCGCCCGACCCCACTCAACAAACCAAGTAACAGGAAATACCCAAAGGTGTCCCATAGGTCCATAAACAATGTAATATGCAATATCAGATAACACTAGGTCCCACTCAAAATACCTGAAAATGTGCCAAAGGCCGCATCATCCAAATGACCATGAAAACAAAAAAATAGGTATGCACCACCTACCTGAGACTCGTATGATGATACACCTTCATAACAACCTCTAATTAAGTCTAAAACGTAGTATATCTACAAAATAATTAAAACCGCTGAAACCCCTATAACTCCTTCTAGAACAAAAATTAAGAAAAACAGCTCAAGGGGAATTAAGGCCTTACCGAGGGCGTTCCAAAAGATCAACCACTATTCGAATTGGGTCTCAAACGAAGGAATATGAGGGGATTGAAATCCTGGTTGTCTCTCCCTACTCAACCCAATTAAATATTGAGGTTCTGACTTAATATGAGGCTACTACCCGTTTTCGCGAAATAAGAATCTAAAGAGAATGTTCTTTAGAACTACACACCTTGTAACATTTTAGTATTCATAAGTGGTATGAAATTCCACAAACATAATTTCCAGCACCTACCGACATGAGTACACGATGTGTACCTTGGGGTACATAGTGTGGACTTAGTTTTTCTTCTCTTTCTCACTGACTTACTCACACTCCATGTATACCCTTCATACACAGCTCAACTACATGGTGTGTCCAAGGAGGACACGGTCTGTATGTGGTTAAATAATCCTACCTAGAAAATAGGTCTACATGCAATTTATGGCCTCCACTCGGCCATGGGTATATGGTGTGTCGACAACTACATGTCGTGTAGTATGAAATTTCTACACGGTCATCACCTAGCATGTAGTCGGAGAGCACACAACCGTTAATCGCCTAACCCATACACGGTGTGTACTCTATTGTACACGGCATGTATTCTAGGAATTTCTATATTATCCCAGATTTTCTGTGATTTCTCAGGACAAGTCAAAAAAATTCAAACAAGGTTGGTATTTTGACCCATTCTAAAAACATAGGTTCTTAGAATTTTAGGTCATACCATCTTGTTTATAGCCTCATAAATTTGTGGATTCATTCTTGAGTTCATTTTGAATCCACAATCAGTTCTTGTTTGGATGACCTAGTTCATGAATTAAAAATATAAATTAAATAGTATTTTTTAGGGCGTAGTGTGAGTTAGTAGTTGAGATTGTTTTTCAAGACTAAATAGGAAGACTATGAGAATAGTTTCCAAGAATGGAGCTGGTTAAAACCAAATATCCTAGAGGATATTTATTTTTTGTACTCAAAACTCTAGTATGATTAATGTTTTCAACCAAGAATCCTATCATCGGATAGATGATAATAATCATGAGTAACATGTATCAATTGGGAAATTTGGAGTTATTTATAAATTAAGAAATTGTCATGTTTAGGGCCTGATATATGCACCTATTTGTGATTTTAATATATATTTCAACATTAGGATAAATTATTAATTGAATAAACATATAATATAATGTATTTTTCAGTAATATATTATATTGAAATATTATATTAATATATATTTTTGAGTCTTATTTGATTTATTATGTTTATTATTGTTTAGATTACATAGGGAAATGGATTTTAGAATACACTTGTTTGGAAAAAAACTATTTTAATAAGAAAACCATGATTGAGAGAACAAATCAGGTGTTGGAATTTACAATGATTGTTGTTTTTTATAGCAACCACGAATGGGAGACAATCAATGTTCACCTTGTCACTCAAGTATCAGTGGTGTAGTCAGATCCACATATTATGTTCTATAAGAGAAAATACATGAGCTCTAGGGACTGTTTATTTTTGTTGAACAAAGATTTTATAAGATAAAATTATGGGGGGAGCATCAAATTAGTCATTTATACATGAACCTCGTGTTGGGTAGGATTATGGATGTAGTAGAATATGAAAGTGATCTGAATTAGGGAGACATTGGTACTCATGGGTGATGCACGTTGATGAATTTGGTTGGTTAAGGATTTAGACATGGAATTACAACAACTACTGGGTTCAAAAATAAATTTTTGTTTTTAGATAATTTAGTGATTTCTCAAAGAAAATAAATGATCACGATCAGGAGATGTGGAGATGGGTCAATGGTGAGGCCAATCATTTTTCAACACATTCACTTAGGGAAGGACCGACTGATGATATTTATTAGAAGAATTAATGATCTGTTTGAATCTCTATTAGGATATTTAATGGACATATTGGGGTGAAATTATGAAGTAGATATGATGTATGACAATGATAGATCATTGGGATGTTAAATGATAAGGTAAATCATATTTTAATGAGTAGTTCATATTAGTTGTCAGAGTTGTGCAGTGGTATCCCTTTGGGCATTTAGTGATGAAATGGTATAGGTTATTAGGGATTTAATGAATAATGTGGGATATAATTTGTGGTTTGGGAACCATAATAGGTTCTCAATGATAAGAATAATTTTAATTGGGAGTTTTTAATGATATTTATTACTATAAGTTGGAGGAAATTAGGTAACATTTTATTTTTTGGATTTGGAGAATGGAACAATAGTTTTAGTCACAGTTTAAATGATTTATGGTATTTTTGATGAGTGGTATCTGTTCAAAAAACACCCATTGTGATATCCTAGGAGTTAGTTGATTAATTTTTTTAGTATGTAAAGAATCATGGAATCTTTACTGAGTATCATGACATGGTTGGTGGGTGGTTTTACAAAAGATAATGTGAATAAATAGGTAATAATTTTGAATTGAGGAACCACAACATGATGGATTGTGAAATGGAACAGTTCTTGAAAAAGTGTAAGGGTACCATAGTTTGAGTCTTTGGGATTTCTAGATTATTAATGTATCTTACCCAATGATTTATCCTTGAATATTGTAATGTCAGGGAAAGGTTTTCCTAACATGATGATTTCCCTGAATGAATGTGTAAATGTGGGGTATTGTAACCTTGAGTTAAAGAGCATCAACTTGGGAGAATCATAATGATGAGTCAATATTATATGGCCACTTTGGTTATGTTGTGGAATATTATTGAAAGTGTTTAGGATCTATTAAATTGAGTATTAATGTTTTGACCTAGAGATTCCATTCAGTGACTCGTCTTGGTAAGGGGGTTCCAAAAAATAACATTTATTCATTATTTCATGAACAATCTCTTAGTTTGGTTTCAAAGAGGGGCCTTTTGGTCATTTCCCTGGGGGCCTATTATGGTATGCCTTGGGATTCATTGATTTAAGTCAAATAGAAGTAGGTGGGGAGTTCCTTCACCAACTCACTAATATTTCATTATATTCCGTTGATCTAGATGATTCATGATAATTTCATTATATAGATTAAAGATAATATTTATCACCTTCTCCAATTTGTTATTTCTTAAATCTAACCTCTACTTCTGGTTCACCCATCAAGGTTTCATGGGATTCAATTCCATCATATCCTAGTGAAATAATTCTGTTTCATCGATATTAACAGGGTGGCTTGTAGTGGTGGACCCTAAAAGAGGTGTTTGTGAAACCATCCATCATTAGAAATGAGGTATTTTTAACCATGAATTTATTATGTTTTTTTGATAAATTTATTTAAATTGACCATTGATATAGGTACGTAAATTTATAATTTTTTTTTTCTTATGTTCATATGTTTATTTGAAGATTAATACAAATCATTATTTGTTTTTTTGGAAGCATTATTCCATCTTGTGTGTAATCAATTAGTTTTTACTAAAAAAATAAAATGTTTTATTATTTAAATTGATGGCGTTTATTAATGATATTGGTTCTCAAGGATGAATAGTAGGTTAGTATAATCATGATATTGATTTATAGATCAAGAGTTGATGGAGGTGGCCTGGATTTCACTGAGTCTCTTGTTATTTTTTTCAATTATCTATCGATGTGTGAATATTAGAAATTACCTATCAGCATGTTTCACAAATTTTTCCATTATAACTAATAAATTATGACTGGTGTACCTCATCCTAAAAGTAAAAAAGGATTGTATAACATTCTAAATGGTTCATTGGTAGATCATGGGTCATATGATGGCTGGTAGACCACTTTATGGATTTCTTTGTGGTGTAGGTCTAATATAATATAGAAACATGTTTAATATTTGAATTTATTTTTAATGATGGCTTGAAAAACAGAATCTTATAATAAATGAGATGATTTCATGAATGGAATTTGAAATGGAATTTCAAAATAGGTATGATTGACTAATTGAATTTTTTAATTGGATTTCTTCCAAGAAAAATGTCTGAGTAAGAAAACACATGATTATTTTTTTATTAATTATATGTATAGAGGATTATTGATTTGGTTTTAAATGAAATTTATTAGGGATTCATTAAAATTAGTTTTGGTCAATTTAACCACATTTTTGGTGATGCACTATTTTTTAAAGAATTTTTTTTGTTTAGTGTGCTCATAGATGATGATATCCTTGAATACTGTGTAGTTTGATGAAGGTTCATTACTGTGTGTGTTGCATATTTATGTTTTTCATTCTATATAATGGTGTTAGGATAGTCCAAATTTATTTACATGACCCCTTAGAGAGATATACTGGTAAAACAACTTATTTTTGATGGAACCACATTTTTTACTTGATGTGAGGAGAGGATTTTCCCTAGGGTAAGGTGGGACTTTGTTGATAAATTAGAATTACAAAATTATTTGGTGATATAGTGGTCTGATATATAGGTTATGGTGATAGATTCATTCATTATCAATCTATAAAATTAATTTTATGATCATATGTTCAACATTGAGAGGTTGATAAGGGAACAGACATCAAATATACCTATAATACACTTATGATTGGGATTTTTTCATTAGGGTAGTGGGGGACCCTTTTCATGATTCATGTTATTCGATGATCCAATTTTATTGTGATGTATTGAGACATATTATTATGAAATTTTCATGTGTGAAAAGATAAAGGGTTATGATATGAAAAATGAGATTAATGATTTCTATGAAAACTTTGGGTGAGAATGTGTGTTTTGACACATGATCTGTGATGCTCTTAATTTGTGTATACATTTTCATACGTTATATTGAGTGTAAACACATTTTTTCTTGTGTTACATGTTTTTTATAGATAAAATAATTCATTTTATTGTTGGTTTACCATTTTATGTATTTTTATCCAATGTAAATTTTTTGGAAAGATCAGAAGAAATGTTGAAATATACAAGGTGTGTATGTTATAAACACAAACTGTGTAGCATTTCCCATACATGGATAGTTTATTCCAAGTACACTCCCTTGTAGATTGCTTGATATCACACACATTTTTCTAACCATTCTCACGCTTTGTCTTCCCTTATAGATGAGTTCAGTGGATGAAGTCGATACTACATGCCATGTGGGTAGTATATATATGTCATGTACCACCACCAACTGACTGTCGACATATTCGAAGTTAGGGAGCAATGCACAACTCACCTATTGGTAGAGAAATTAATTTAGAAAGCAGTTGACCTAACTACATGCAATTTACTATCTTATACATGCATTGTAGTCTTGTTTTTGAGAGATAAGAGGGAAGACCTCTGAATTTAGGGGCATTTTGTGGGAGGTGCTACCACTCTTCCGTTTAGACCTCCCTCAGAACCAATTTTAAATTTTCTTTGCAATTTTTTATTTTTTTAGTTTTACTCTTCCCTCCCTAGTATTACTCTTGTATCTATGGTAGGGATTGAGTTTGGATCAATCCCACACCATGACCATGGTAATAAGATGGTAGTTTTCCTCATATAGGGGATGTAATAAGATTCCGGTTTTTTTTAAATTATCATCAGTTGATTTTATTATGAATTTTTTATAATTCCTTTTCGGAATATTAATTACAAAAAAATTATTGGTGTCATATCAGACCACGAATATCACCAATAGAAAAAACTAAAGGAGTGGAAATTGTAAAACCACTGACTAGTGGTTATGAATGTTGTCACTATTTTAAGGGGAATGAACCATATCATATTTAATTATGTTAATCACCAGACTAGGTGATTAATCACTCAAATATTTATGTTTTTTATTTCAAAACAAGAATAAGCATTTGAATTGGATCCATATGGTATATTAGTATCATTTATAATTTTAATAACAAAGAGTGATTGATTCAACAAACACTAGTTGAATTGATAACCCCAAAATTATTTTTTTCTGGATGTCCTATTATTAATTTTATTTTAAATTGAAATTTCACTAATAATTTCATAGTTTCAATTGATCACTTTGTTTATTCGTGTTTCTAGGAATTTTATGAATGTATTCAACTAGTGCTTCCAAATTTCTTATTCATTACCCCCATGGGATCAACCACGACTTCCCCTAACTACCTAGTTAGTTTTTATAAAAGGTAACTTTAAATTTTAATTTGTACTGTACCTTTTAATAGGAGTGGTACGGAATTATAGTACTGTTTTCCAGGGAAAATATGGAAAGAAACAATGTGATTCTAGGATAAGGGTGTCTTACACATAACCTTATCTTTTTTTTCATCTATTAATTTCTTGGGAACCTCAAGACCACATCATATTGATTCTTATCCATCTAGGGAATGGTATGATCTAACTAGATAGGATATTTCCATATGATTTAGATATATCATTTCCATACCTAGAAGAATAATGTCCATACATGGAAGATGGTTTACAATATGCAAAAAAACAACGAACATTATTCATGTCTACCTTACCATATCCTCTCCCAGAACTATATTCAGGAAAATTTTGAAATTTATTATCAATTATGGATGAATTTATCACATTCCAGTTGAACCAAACACACATATCTAGATGACTCATATATATGGTATGGTAGATCACCAATATAATTTCGAAATTGGATCCTTATGTTGGGTTTGAGGATGTGTGTTCTAATTTTTTTCAACAGAGGAGACATGTTGTGAATTTGGGAACACCTTTTGTTCACTGAAAATTTCAGAACAAAATTTTTAAAAAATAATATTTTACTATGGGGACACGTCATGTCATGGTCATAATGTAATTGATGGTAAATTTTTTTTAGAACCCTCGGTGGATTACACTTCTGATCTGGAAGAATCCTGTGATTACTTTCTGGTATATATAATTTCAAAGAAGGACCCTTAGGAGGTGGAGTACATACCAAATCAAAAAATGAACCAAGACTATTGTCAGCATCTACTGGACAAGTAGCAAGGATACTACAAGAAACATCCAATACCACCTAAAGCTCAAACTGTTAGGATACAATATGAAGGCCTCAGACACATGTGGTGGTTTACACTATTAAATCTACACTCTCCATTAGTTTATGGGTATGTCACCTAATTCAGGATGATTGAAAGACCTAAAACAATTGTGCTTGCTGGGAGGCAACCTAGAGTATCTATTGTCCCCTATTTCTTTATTTTTTTTATTTTCAATAACCACATACCTTGTACTTATACTCAACACGTCATGTACACTCTTCTCTCATAGACACTAATTTAAAATGAAAAAATGATAGAACACATCATTTGTGTATTGTTACATGGTGTGTACTTATATTTTTAGTGAATATTATTATAATACATTCTGTATTAGTAACTATTAATTAAGGCAATAAACAAGGATCATTATTTTAGAGAATGTTTTATCATTAAATGACATGTTACCTATTTTAAATTTAATAAAATCATTTCAAAATAAATGAAAACCCATGGTGGGGCCAAATCGGTTGGCAATGTCATAACACGCTGATCGAAAAGACCCGGGATTGAGTCCAGATAACAATCAGAATTCCCTATTTTTTTTTATTTTAATAAAACCCTATGTTTTGTGTTTTTATTTTCAATGTATAGTTCTACAAATATAAATTAAAAATCGAATATTAATAAAATATTATAGTACTACAAAATTCACTCTAGTATTTGAGGGCTTTCATTTGGATTCGCTGGTTTCTAGTTCAAATCACACCCCAAGCACAAGACCAGAGGTTGTATTTATCTTTTTCAAATTTTAAAAATCAAAGCATGTAATATTTTTGATACATTTCATTTATAGATTAATTTTTCATTAATAAATAGTATTTATTTATTTTATATTTCTATTTTATGTATAAATATCAATTATTATATATTGTACCATAATACTTATACTTCTAATGTTATTTATATAAAAAAATATCACATGGTTTTTACCAGGGAAAACATGCTATTGTATGTCACTTAAAATATGAGAAACCCAGTTTGGGAAGACCTCATGTCGCTAAACCCCATATCTATTTTCTATCACAAGGATCGTGTCGTATGCCACTCAACCCCTTCATTCATAAATATATTATTTTGGGTGATTTAATCCAATTAGTTAGACTCATTTAAATCCTCATACAAGGTATGTGGTTCTATGAACCTAGTTTCATTATTTTACAAGAATCTAGGGTGATTTTGAGATCCTCTAAAAATTCGAATCTACACCCATAGTACACCAGTCAAATTAAGAATAGAAATCATGTACTATAGGTACATGGAAAAAATTACTCATGTATCAACATAAAAATCACATGGGGTGTATGTTTAGTCCACGAAGAGTCGAGTGCCTAAGTTTGGGATTTAGTAGCAACCCTTGTAATGTGACCACACTAACATGATCGCATGTATCCACACACACGATGTGTATATATAGTGAATTTCATGTACCGTTGTCCTCAAGAGTAGTCCCTGAAAAGTGATTACACATATGTAAATCAATGTTCTTATACATTTCATTTAATTTATTCACACATCATGTACAATGTTTTCTAACCAATTAATACTGAGTCTGTGTTTGGGAACTTACATGTAAACCACCACATATTATCATAAACAGTGCATACAACTTATTACACACCATCTACTAGCCATTTCCTAAAAATAGGCCCACTTGGATTGTTTATCTAGAATACATGGGTTATTGACTAGATTACACTACACTCTATTTACACACCATCCACATGTCGTGAACTTTTGTTTTTATGATTTCAGACATTTATTTTTTTCATGCCTTTTTTTGTTTTGTTCCTTTCATTCTATTTCTTCTATGGAAGATCGAGATCATGTGAGTGGGAAGCTTCATGTGGTTTCTATTGATGGAGATTGACCTTATCAGATTTGGCTCTGGAGGATGAAGACACCTTCCACAACTGAGACTCTTCTAGTCTCTGAGCTTCCATCCATGGCGATGATGCCTCTATTTCTACCGGCACCCCCACCTTCTGCATCGACTAGTTTAGCTGCCACCATGGCACCATATTCATCTAAAAGTACCCCACCCACTACCATATCCACATTATTTTCAGCTACTGAGGGCTCCCATACAATTTCTCCCACTTCTAGGGTGGAACCTTCGGTACAATTTACATGTTTGGTGGACCCTAATATTCCCAAATCACCATCTGATTCTAGAACAACCTCAGACCCAGATTAGGCCTGATCAAATACTCCAACCAATTCCACCATCATTTGACCCCCCCATATACAGATGTGGACCCACCTCAGCCTAATTCGGCAGATATCTAACATATGCCACACTCTGACCTAATATTTATTATAGGTAATCCTACAGAAGATCAACTATGGTGTCTTAGATGACTCACGATAGAGCAAAGCAATCGTTTCATGGATATCAAAATTCCCAAGTGTCTAAGTGTTCTAGAGGGGATATGTGAGATTTTAGGTAATATGCATCTTTTTGAAATACATTAGGTCAGAACTCTAATATTTCAAGATTTATTTTTGGAGTTCCTATCATCCTTCATGTTCGATGGGCCCACATACCGCCACATGCCCAATAATAAGTCAACTATAGTCCTCGTTAGGAAGGTTGTTGACATTTATCATTCCCTACGGACAATTTTGGCTAAGGTTAGGGCTTTTACCTCCATCCTACCACTCCACCCTTGTCCTAAATCTCATATTCTCTCAGTGCTCTAACCTCATTGACATGTGGAAGTAGCTTTCTAGTACTTACAATATGTACACTCCCACATCTCATAAGAGCACACTTATCATTTCCCTACCACTATGTTTCATCCATTGGTACTTCAATGCCATTATTTTTTCCCTCTATGAGAACATGGATGTCCTGCCCAAGAAAGATGTATAACTTCTCCCATATATTGTATGGAATGACTACCTTGACCTCCTTTGTATTTCCACCTCGTATTTTCAATCCTTGGTACATGGCCACTAGGGAAACCGGAAAAGTGGCTTTTATGCCACCAGGTTGGAACAATATTTGGTAGTTTTTGAGCCAACACTCCCTTTCAGACACTTCTGATCATCCCATAACAAGGACTTTGTCATGTCTATTCACATGATGATGGTCATGAACTATGGAGATGGATTTTTGTCATGTAGGAAGCCCCAACTCCTACTAGGGTGAAAAATATCCCACCTTCCCTAGATGGTGTTGATGATTTGGTCTCATCCCATTCACCAGTAGATGTTCCTCCTCCACCCCACACCACTTCTTACTCCCTTCTTCCTCCACCATTACTTCTTCTTCTATCCTATCAACATCCATACCTCCACCCGCACCCTCATCTACCCCCCCATTTTTTTCTACCTATCCATGATCGACAACTATCTAGAACTTCTTGAGCACCACCATAATAACATTGTTATTTCCCAGTCAAAGATCGAGTAAAAGTTTGGCCTCCTTTGTCAGCATCACGATAATCAGTTACCTTGATCTCCTTCTCCTTTGAATCCTCTTACATTAGTATCATTTTCCTATCTATTCAATTATTCTATTATCTTATCCACTATAGGGGCACAATAAACCACTCCTTGGCTATATTTCACTAATCCAAGAGCCATCTAGAATTTTTCAGTCAAGCCTCTTGAACAGGGCGCTAGTATCATGCCTCTACCTACCACTACTTCTGATGTCATGACAAATGTACCCTCTTCAACCACCACAAATTGAATAGACCCCGAGACCCTCACTTCATCTACAACTTATCCTACTCTGCCAGATCACCCTTTTCTAGATGATTCCTTCTTTGAGGCAACCACATGACTAGCTTTTTCACACTTATTTCATTATATATGTATATATATATATTTCTGTGATATTATTGTGATGTGATGGTGTGTGTGTGTGAATAATTCTTTTTCCATTTCATAATCTTTCACAGGCAATCTAGAGAAAAATGGGCATTTCTTACTAACTAATTTCCTTCTTTTTGAGAACACTATGTGGGTAGTATTATTTCATAGTGT
Source organism: Viscum album (assembly GCA_963277665.1). NCBI lineage: Eukaryota > Viridiplantae > Streptophyta > Magnoliopsida > Santalales > Viscaceae > Viscum > Viscum album. The sequence goes on along the minus strand of OY728153.1, from coordinate 602,109,639 downwards.
CTTTTCATTTTTATTTTGGCATTACATCTTTCAATGCTTCTTCTCATCCTATCCCACATTTTTGATTCCACATCCTCTTTCATTCCTTAATGTTGCAATTGGAGGACCATGTGTAATATTATGTATGTGGGAGAGTCTCGGAGTACACTATTCATCTCACAAAAACTGATATAGGAGGAATCATCCATATTTGAAATATTTTAAAATTTAAATAATATTAATTAACTATATTTATAAATAATAAATACATAGTTGAGAATTTTAAAAGTTACATTGTTACTCTAAATGTCAGTGTTTTAAAATAAATTGTGATATAGATTAATTTTTATTTAAATTCTTGGACATTTAATTTTATCATACTGATCATTTTTATTCATTTCATTACCTGATTGACCCATAATTTTCTTCATTCCCAAGAGGTATTCTATAAAATTTTCAATATTATTTATTATACTGGCTTTATTGGGATATTCTATTGATATGAATGACTACTATAACTTGCATGTTTTTATCATCAATACATGAATATTTTTGAATCCCACTAATATGATTGATGAATTTTATTATTTTCATCCCTTTTGACCTTGAGATATACCAAACATATGACGTTTGTAAAACCCTTATAAACCATGAACTACCTTATAAGAAGCCACATTACAAGCCTATTGATCCAACCTACCCTAATGTTTTTTATAATTATGCATGATTATTCATTTGAGTTTATAAGAGGGTGTTTGTAACTTTATGGTATATTCTAGTGTCCACCTATGATATTAATTGGGTGGGAGATTTCCACTTGTTCATTTGGGAAAAAAGGGTTTCCAAAACCAATATTCATTGTATACTTATTGGTCCCTTACTTGAAAAAAAGAGGGAACAAATTCAGTCATTAAACATTATGGATAGTTTATATGCCCATATTAGCAAGAGAATACAATGATGGTTATACCCTTCTATAAATATTGATTTAAGGATCATTTTTCATTAATCATTATTATCGATCATGCATAGTTATTTAGGAAATTGGCCTCCTTTTTCAATCCTCTGAGATTTTTTTCACATTATTATCTACTTAACTAAAGCCTAGAAATCATTTAAATCATATTGAATGACCTAATTATTCTAGATATATGATTTCCTTAGTATAAAATTATAATTATCGCAATCCTATGGAAAGCATGTATATACTTCCTATTGAGAATAACTCATATAACATACCAAGTAATTAATGAATAATAGATATTTTTATATATGTATATGAATTAGATAGTGTTTTAGAGGCTTAAAATGAGAATAAATCCAATCTTAATCATGGAATACACTAATATTTTTAAAAGATTGTTTTACTGCCTTTTGATGGAAACCCATTTTTAAATCAAACTTTTGACAATTTTATAAGATCTATTTGTCAAAATGAACATATTATTTATGATTGGTACATTGAAATTTACTTTGTATAATTTTTTGGTATTTTTCTAACAATGTTCATTTTTTAAAGAATAGTGAAAAATACTCCATTTTACATCAAAACTACTTTTTCATCTGATTTAATTATATGGTTAAATTATCTTTTTAATTGGACATAAATTGTAATTAGGATATGTTTTTACCATTTAATCCAATGGTGGTCATTAGGATTAATTTCACTTTGGAATTGGGCATAAACAGTTGCCAAACATTTCATAGATATTGTTTCTAAAAAACCAGCTATTTGTTTTGACAACGAGAATTATTTTTAAATTAATTATTGAAAATTCTGTGTTTATAATTTGGTAAAATGGATTAAAAATTTGGAATCATAAGGTCAAAATTATATAATCAAGACTCTTTTTTTGGACATTATGAATAGTAATGACAGCATTTATCTTTAATTATCTTGATTAATTAGTAATCGGGTAGTTAAGGATAATAAACTAATATCATAATAATAAAAAATGACCCCAAAATGTGTCCTAATGCTACTGGTTCTGTCATGGCCGACCATGGGATACCTTGTTCCATACGTGGGGACCCCATGGAATCACTTTTGTGTGATAATGACTTTTTATATTTTTATTTTAAAGAAAGTTAAATATAACAAAGAATGTATCACCTCAGTAAAAAAAATTTAGTTTTGTCTAAATAAATGATCAATTAGACATTAAATATTCATTGGAAATATAAAAGTATTTCATACATCATATTATTTGTTTTAAAATTTTTAGACATTAAATAAATTAAATTATTTATGACAACAAGTTGATGCAGCGATAACCTCATTAATAAAGGATTTAAATAAAATGAAAAGGTAATGTTAAAACTAAGACATAAACTTGACAAAGACCTATTGTATGAGTATATTTCTAACTCTTATCACCTTATCCTCGAAATACATCAATGTGGTTCCTTTAAAATCCGAATCTCATTTGAAAATAAAGTAACATTTTATACCATTCCAAGAGTGCCACTCCGCTCCCCTTATAAAAGGCCCCCACATCTACCTCCTTAACCACACCTCTCAAGCCTTTTGGATCGGCCATGATATGCTCATTTTATCTCTCCACATCACTCTACTCATCCTATAATCCTTAACTTAGGCATGAAGCACTTCAAGAAACCCTTTTGGTTCAAACCAAAGGGTGTTACCCGATTTTAAGGTAATGTCTTCACTTGTGTTCTTTGGTTTTATTTTTCTTCTCCAACCCCCTAAACTCTTTTTATTCATTTATTTTTCAACAACACCAGTATAATAAATATACTAGTATGTTTTTATAATAATTATTCGAGCTACACTTACACACACCTACATCTAATGGTTAAAGAACATAATGTTTCTGTGGATGGTGAATTTCTGCCTCACGAAACGATGATTGTTCAATATTCTTTTAACACCTTCAAAGTTGGCCATTAAGATGTCACTATATTTATATATGATATATAATATGTTTATGTTTTACTTATGCTTCTGTATTTATCATTTATGGCATACCTTTATGTTTTCCATTATGGGTAAACATGATTTCTTCATTTTAGGAAGTGCGGACAACCGCCCCTCAAAGTGATTTGATTCATTAATACCATAGGTGGTTCGTATAAAGGATATATTTAATGATATTATATATTATACAATACTGAAATTATAATACTATTATGTATCATTATGTTTTAAATCCATTAAATATGAAATAGAAATTGATGTAGCATTCATGCGTACGTACGGCTTACCGTCTCCATGAACAGTGCATTTCATTTCATACCTGTAAATGTTATGTAATATTATAAATGAATGTATATATTGGATATATAAGAAATATATGATATCAAAATCATGAATATAATTCTTTATATAAGGAATATTTTACCCCATTAACAACTTGTAATTATAAAGAGTTTACTTTTGACTCAAGTACCAATGATTGACAAAATGAAAATTATTAACTTAAATAATTACATAGTGTTAATAACATGGTAATAAGTGATATAAAAGGAATAATTAACTTGAAAAAGGTTCTTAATCAATTATAAATTCTCTCAAGTTTATTATTCAGGAGGTTAGAGAACGATCAAGTCAAGTCAGACCCAAGGTATGGGACTTCGTCTCAATATCCTTTCATTGAGGCATATTTTGTTTTATACACAACATTATTTTATATGTTGTATAAACCCCTTTGACTTTTACGTTTACTCAAAAGAAATCTTTTTTATAATAAGTGTTTACTAAACGACAAAAGGGAATGTTTTTTCCATACATATGTGGCGACAATGACTTCTTCGCCGTCGTGACCATTATTTGAGCTTCGACTTCCTCTACAAGCCATAACTTTTTAAAAAAAAATGATAAATAAATACCATGTTTTAATTTTCTTTTATTTTGGTTTTGAAAATGGTTTTCATAATGTTTTTATATCAGTTTTTTGTATAGATATCTTGTGATTGAAAATTAGAAATGTTATGTTTACTTTATGCATGTTTTATGTTATACGATTATGTTATGGTTCTTGGGAATTGTTATAAAGATGGGTGGTTCTGTGATAAACTAAGGGTGGGTGAGCCCGATATAGCTCTCCAATGCATTGGGTAACATGAAGGGGTTAAATGTTAAGGTTTCTCCGAAGATATTTACGGAATATACTGTGATGGGTATTCCAAACGTAACCATGAGGGTTACTCCCTAAGTAAAAATGTTATGAATGCCCCAAGTTACCTTTATGTCTTATGATTTCTATGATTTATTCATGATTTGATGAGGTATGTTTAAATACTTATGTTTTATGAGTAAAGTATGATTTCATACATTGACTAATGTTTTCATTTCATACTTATATATCCCTTACTGAGCTTTTTATGCTCATCCCAAGTTTTTGAAATGTTTTTCACAGGTCAAGGGAAAAGGTACATGATGTGATGATAGGGTTAAGGAAGTGTCATGAATGAATCCATGTTTTATTTTAAATATTTTTCCGTTGATGGGAATAAAATGAATACTATATTTTATGTAACCACTTTGTTTAAATGTGGAATGTAATGCATGATTTATGATCTAATTCTCTAAAACTGTAAACCTGAAAATATCCTCAATATGTAATCTTATAATTACTCAAGATTATGTAATGTTTATGCCTGGGGCCATATAGTTGGTATCAAAGGTCGGTTTAGATAACTTTAGGAGTTATAATTCTATTAAATGATTATCCAAAAATATTTTTTTGTTATGGTCAAATTGAAATGATATAGAATTTGAAGATTACCATGTTTCTTCATCTCAGACATGTTTGTTCATAATGGTTTTCCGCAGAGGAAACAGAGAAGCAGTGACAGGAAGGCATACATAAGGAAATGACCTTCCGAATCAGCATCCTGAGATGGTCGGAATTGGAACTGAATAGTTTTTTGCACTAATGGAACAGTTGAATCAAGAGATAAATGGTGGCGGTATCCATGCACGAGATTAACCAGATCAACCATAGAGGAACATGTCAGTGGTGGAACATTTCATGAGGCAACATCCCCCATCATTCAGAGGATCATCTGACCATGTGCTAGCTGAAGGGTGGATATAATCATTGGAGAAGATTTTCGATGTCATGGGGTGTTCAGACATTCAAAAGGTTAGTCTTGCTATTTACCAATTGGAGGGTGAAGCAGATCAGTGGAGGTCGATGGTTAAAAATATTAGGGATGCTGATGAGATTGATGCTATCTACTGGGATGAAATCAAAGGTATGTTTCTTGAGAAGTATTTTCCTAAGGCTGTTCTACTTAGGATTGAAAAACAATTCCTGGAATTGAGGAGAGAGGAAGACTCAGTGGCTGCCTATGAAGAAAGGTTCACTCGATTGGAAAGGTATGCTCCAAATTTTATTTGAGACCGTGATAGTAAAATCAATCGTTTTTACACAATATTAAATACAAAATATCGAAGGGCTTTAGCTTCTCACGAGTTCAAGAGTTATGAAAAGCTTGTTCAATGTGATGAGAAGGTGGAAATGGAGTTTGTCAACCAGCAGAAGAAGAGACCGAGGTGGAAGGAGAATGGAAAGAATCCGTCAAAAAGGTCTGACTGTAAGAAAACTAAGTTTCCAGTTGGTGATAAATGTGGTAAAAGGCATGTTGGGGAATGTCTTCTGAATTCTGGAAAGTGCTACCAATGCGGTAATATGGGACATAAGGCTGGTGATTGCACTAAAAAAGATCAGGGTGATGGTAAGACCAAATTTGATTTACAGTTAGTGAAATGTTTTAAGTGCAATGAGATGGGTCACTATGGAAATGAGTGTCTGAAAAAGAGCTCGAGTGATGGGAAGCAGTTAGACTACAAGTAGAAAGGGGTGGTTAAATCCTTTTCAACTACATCAGCAGATGTCAGGCTATCAAATGAAGTGGTATCAGTTACTTTGTTTGTTTTTTCAGATTATTCCAGTGTGTTTTTTGATTAGGGGTCTACACATTCTTTCTTCTCTGAAAACTTTTCTAGTAAAATGGGAATACCATCTCAAGAAATGACTCCTGAAATTGTGGTAAAAACACCTGGGGGAAAGGTTGAGGCAAAAAGGATTTATAAGAATCTTCCTATCCTTATCCGTGGAAAGAACCTACCTGAAAACCTTATTGTTTTACCACTAGTAGAGTTTGATGTTATCCTGGGTATGGATTGGATCTCTATTTACCATGCTAATATTGACTATAGAGATAAAGAAGTTTCTTTTCAGAATGATTTTCAGTTTGTGTACAAGAATGAACCCTTACTGTTGATAACATATCAAGTGGCTGAGAAACTTGTAAAAGATAGAAATGAATGTTACCTTGCACATATAATTGAAAATAAGAGAACTGTTCAAATTAATGATGTGCCAGTGGTAAATGAGTATCCTGATGTTTTTTCTAATGAGTTTCCTAGAGTAGTACCAGATCGGGATGTTGAATTTAATATTGACTTAGTTCCTGATGCTAAGACAATTTCAAAACCCCCATATCGAATGGCTCAAATTGAACTTTTAGAGTTGAAGGAGCAATTAAAAGATTTATTAGAGAAAGGTTTCATTCGACCTAGCAAATCACCATGGGGTGCTCCTGTTTTATTTGTTAAAAAGAAAGAAGGTTCTATGATACTTTTCATTGATAATAGAGCCTTGAATAACATCACTATTAAGAACAAATATCCTTTTCCTCATATCGATGATTTGTTTGATCAGCTCCAGGGAGCTCAGTATTTTTCAAAGATTGACCTGAGATCGGGGTACCATCAGTTGAAGGTAAAGGAAGTAGATATTCTGAAGACAGCGTTTCGTACAAGATATGGCCATTATGAATTTATAGTAATGCCTTTTGGGCTATCCAATGGACTTCTTGTATTCATGGACCTTATGAATAGAATTTTCCATGAGTTCTTGGATAAGTTTGTGGTTGTTTTCATTGATGATATTTTGGTGTTTTCTAAAAGTAAAAAAATCATGAAAGACATTTAAGGGTTATTTTGCAAACCATAAAAAAGGAAATTGTATGGGAAATTCAGCAAGTGTGAGTTTTTTTGCAACAAATTTCTTTCCTTGGTCACATTGTTTCTAAAGATGGGATAACTGTTGATCCTGAAAAAACAACGGTTTTTGAACAATGGCCAAGACCCACAAATGTAACTGAGATTCATAGCTTCCATGGTTTAGTAGGCTATTACTGAAGGTTTGTTAGAAATTTTTCACGGTTATCTAGTTCAATGACTAAGCTAACTCGGAAAGGTGTTAAGTTTATCTGGACAAAATAATGTGATGATTGTTTTCAGGAATTGAAAAGAAGATTGGTGAATGATCCAGTTTTGGCACTACCTTCCAGGAATGGTGAGTTTGTTATCTATAGTGATACATCATTGAAAGGACATGGTTGTGTCCTAATGCATAATGATCATGTAATTTCTTATGTTTCACGATAGTTGAAAACTCATGAGTTAAATTACCCTACACATGATTTGGAATTAGCTACTGTTGTTTTCTCTTTAAAAATTTGGAGACATCATTTGTATGGAGTAAAGTGTGAAATATATACCGATCACAAAAGTTTAAATTTTATATTCACTCAGAAGGAATTGAAAATTAGACAGAAGATATGGCTAGAATTAATCAAGGATTATGATTGTACAATTCATTACCATCCGGGGAAAGCAAATAAAGTGGATGATGCTTTGAGTTGAAAAGTTAATGCTTCATTAACAATGTTGTGTTTGGAACGTGACCCTTTGGTTAAGGATTTGATGAACAATGGAATAGATATTGTTGGTGCAGGATGTTCTTCTGTTTTGTTTCAGGTATTAGTGAAATCTTCTCTATCAGACAGAATTAAGCAAGTACATAAGCAAGACAATGAGTTGCAGAAAAATGTAGAGCTGGTTCAGAAGGGTAAGTTGCCTGAATTCAACATTGATAATGATTGTGTTTTGAGATTTGGGAAGAGATTGTGTGTGCCATGTGATTCACAGTTGAAGAGAGTGTTTTTATGTGAAGCTCATAGTTCTCCGTTTTCAGTTCATCCCGGTAGTACTAAGATGTATAGAGATCTTCGGGAGTATTTCTGGTGGGATGGGATGAAAAGAGACATTGCTGATTTTACTGTGAAGTGTTTGACTTGTCAACAGGTTAAAGCAGATTTGTAGTTACCAAAAGGGATGCTTCAACCTTTACCAATGCCATAGTGGAAATGGGAGAATATATCCATGGACTTCTTTGTGGGATTTATGAAGACACCTCGAGATAATAATGCAATCTAGGTTATTGATTATCGCTTGACTAAATCTTCACATTTCCTTATTATGCGAGATACTTTTTCTCTAGATCAACTTTCCTGTCCGTATCTTAAAGAGATATTTTGGTTACATGGAGTTCCTCTCTCCATTGTATCTGACCATGATCCCATGTTCACTTCTAACTTTTGGAAAGGCCTTCAGAAGTCGTTGGGTATTGAATTAAATTTTAGTACATCTTTTCATCCTCAATCAGATGGGCAGTCAGAATGAAAAATTCAGACTTTGGAGGATATGATACATGCTTGTTGATGGATTATTAGGGAAGTTGGGACCAACATCTTTCTTTGGTTGAGTTTTCTTATAATAACAGTTTTCATTCCTATATATAGATGGCACCATTTGTGGAAATATATGGGAAGCGGTGTCGAACTCCATCTTTCTGGGATAAAGTGGGTGAAAGGAATTTGATGGGACTGGAATTGGTAGAAGAGTTGGCAGAAAAGTTCAGCTGATACAGAAACACATGATAACAACTCATAGCAGGCCTAAGAGTTATGCGGACAATATGAGGAAGGATCTCTCTTTTGACGTAGGTGATCATGTTTTTCTCATAGTTTCACCATGGAAAAGTGTGATGAGATTTGGTAAGAAAGGAAAGCTGAGTCCATGGTTCATTGGACCATATAAAATTCTGGAGATATTTTGATCAGTTTCATACCTAGTGGCTTTACCTCCGAGTTTATCTCAGTTACACAATGTTTTTCAAGTTTCAATGTTAAGGAAGTACATTCCAGATCCATCTCATGTTTTGAGTCCAGAGGTAGTTCAGCTGGAAAAGAATCTATCTTATGAGGAAAAAACAATCCGAATTCTTGACCACAGGAAGAAAGTGTTGCGGAATAAGGTGATTCATCAAGTAAAGTTTTTTTTTTGGAAAAACCACATGAGTGAAGAGGCAACATGGGAATCTGAAAATGCAATGAGGGATAAATACCCCCACTTATTCGTTAAGTAAATAAATTGCGGGGATGCAATTTTATAAATGGGGGAAGGATGTAACATCCCAATTAAGTAATGAATAATATATATTTTTATCTATGTATAGGAATTAGATAGTGTTTTAGAGGCTTAAAATGAGAATAAATCCAATCTTAACCATGGAATACACTAATATTTTTTAAAGATTTTTTACTACCTTTTGATGGAAAACGATTTTTAAATCAAACTTTTGACAATTTTATAAGATATATTTGTCAAAATAAACATATTATTTATGATTGGGACATTAAAATTTATATTGGATAATTTTTTGGTATTTTTCTGACAATCTTCATTTTTTAATGAATAGTGAAAAATACTGCATTTTAAATCAAAACTGCTTTTTAATATAATTTAATTATATGTTTAGATTATCTTTTTAATTGGTCTTAAAGTGTAATTATTATATGTTTTTACCATTTAATAAAATGGTGGTCATTAGGATTAATTTCCCTTTGGAATTTGGCATAAACAAGTGCCCAACTTTTCATAGATATTGTTTCTAAGAAACCCGCTATTTGTTTTGACAGCGGGAATTATTTTTAAATTTATTATTGTAATTTCTATGTTTTTAATTTGTTAAAATGGATTAAATATTTTTAATCATAAGTCCCAAATTATTTAATCAAGACTCTTTTGTTTTTGGACATTATGAATTGTAACGACGATAATTATCTTTAATTATTTTGATTAATTAGTAATTGGGTAGTTAAGGATAATAAAATAATATCATAATAATAACAAATGACCCCAAAATGTGTCCTAATTCTACTATTTGTGTCATTTTCTACCATGGTATGCCTTGTTCCAAACTTGGGGACCCCATGGAATCACTTTTGTGTGATAATGACTTTTTATCTTTTTATTTTTAAAGAAAGTTTAATATAACAATGAATGTATCACCTGAGTAAAACATTTTTAATTTTGTCTACATATTGATATATTGGAATATAAATATTTATTCAAAATCTAAAAAGATTTACTACATCATAGTATTTTTTTATAATTTTTAGACATTAAATAAATTAAATTATTTAAGACATAATGGTGATGCAGCGATTACCTCATTAATATAGGATTTAAATAAAATGAAAATATAATGTTAAAAATAAGAATTAAACTTGTCAAATACCTATTGCACGAGTATATTTCTACCTATTATCACCTTATCCTATAAATACATCAATTTGGGACCTTCAAAATATGAAACTCATTTGAAAATAAAGTAACATTTTATATGATTCCAAGAGTGCCACTCCTCTCCTCTTATAAAAGGCCCCCACCTCTACCTCCTTACCCACACCTCTCAAGCCTTTTGGCTAGGCCAATCTCTACTAATTTTATATCCCCACATCCCGCTCCTCATCCTAGAATCATTAACTTAGGCAGAAATCTCTTCAAGAAACCCTTTTGGTTCAAACCAAAGGGAGTTACCCGATTTAAAGGCAATGTCTTCACTTGTGTTCTTTTGCTTTATTTTGCTTATAAAACCCCCTAAAATCTTTGTATTCATTTATTTTGTAACAAAACCAGTATCCTAAATATAATAGGTTGTTGTTATAATATGTATTAGAGCTACATTTACACACACCTACATCTAATGGTTAAATAACATACTGTTTCTGTGGATGGTGAATTTCTCTCTCACGAAACGATGATTGTTCAATATTCTTTTAACACCTTCAAATGTGTCCATTAATATGTCACTATATTTATATATGATATATAATATGTTTATGATTTACTTTAGCTTCTGTATTTTTCATTTATGTCATTCCTTTATGGTTCCATTATGGGTAAACGCGATATCTTCATTTTAGGAAGTGCAGACTACCGCCCCCTCAAATTGATTTGATTCGTTAATACCATATGTGGTACGTATAAAGGATAGATTTAAGGATATTATATATTATACCATAATGGAATTATAATACTATTATGTTTAATTATGTTTTAATTCAATTAAATATGAAATAGAAATGGAAGTAGCGTTCATGCATACGTATGTCTTACCATCTCCATGAACGGTGCATTTCATTTCTTACCTCTAAATGTTATGTAATATTATAAATGCATGTATATACTGGATATATATGATATATATGATATCTACATCATGAATTAAATTCTTGATATAATGGATATTTTACACCATGAACAAATTGTAATTATAAAGAGTTTACTTTTGACTCAAGTACCAACGATCGAAAAATGACCATTATTAACTTAAATAATTACATAGTGTTCATAACATGGTAATAAGTGATATAAAAGGAATAATGAACTTGAAAAAGGTTCTTCAACAAGTATAAATTAAATCAAGTTTATTATTCATGAGGTTGGAGAACGATCAAGTCAAGTCGGACCCGAGGTGTGGGACTTCGTCTCAATCTCCTTTCATTGAGCCATATTTTATTTTATACACAACATTCATTTATATGGTGTATAAACCCCTTTGAATTTTCCATTTACTCAAAATGAATTTTTTTTATATGAAGCGTTTACTAAGAGACAAAAAGGGAATGTTTTTTTTGTCCTACGTATTCAGTGACAACGACTTTTCCGCCGTCGGGACCATTATTTGAGCATCGGCTTCCTCTACAAGGCAATGTTTTTAAAAAAATGAAAAATAAATACAATGTTTTACTTTTATTTTCTTTTGGTATTGAAAATGGTTTTCATAATGTTTTTATATCAATGTGTTGTATTGATATCTTGTGATTGAAAAGTGGAAATGTTATGTTTCCTTTATGCATGTTTTATGTGATACGATTATGTTATTGTTCTTGGGCATTGTTATGAAGATGGGTGGTTCTGTGATAATCTAAGGGCGGGTGAGCCCGATATAGATCTCCAATGCATTGGGTAATGTGAAGAGGTTAAATGTTAAGGTTTCTCCGAAGAGATTTTGTGAATATACTTTGATGGGTATTCTATAGGTAACCATGAGGGTTACTCCCTACGTAAAGAATGTTATAAATGCCTCAAGTTACCTTTATGTCTTATTATTTCTATGATTTATTAATGATTTGATGATGTATGTTAAAATTATTATGTTTTATGAGTAAATTATGACTTCATACATGGACTAATGTTTTCATTTTGTACTTTTATATCCCTTACTGAGCTTTGTATGCTCATCCCAAGTTTTTGAAATGTTTTTCACAGGTCAAGGGAAAGATACATAATGTGATGATAGGGTCAAGGAAGTGTAATGAAAGAATCCATGTTTTGTTTTAAATATGTTTCCATTGATGGGAAAAAATGAATACTATATTTTATGTAACCACTTTATTTAAATGTGGAATGTAATGCATGATTTTTGATCTAATTCACTAAAACTCTAAACCTGAAAAGATCCTCAATGTGTAATCTTGTAATAACTCAAGAATAAGTAATGTTTAAGGCTGGGGCCATACACTCCGATTTTAAAAATCATGAGTGTTGAGTGTAGTATTTTATGGTGAGTTAAATCATCAAGTGGCATGTGTATTTATGAAAATTTGAACAATGTGATTAAAAGAGGATGAAAAAATTTAAATGAATAATATTGGAGGCATGATAAAAATATTATTAAAATTGAAATATATTTTTCCTTTTAAAATCCTTTTCAATGGATATTGAATATATAAGTATAATTAGTTTATTGATCCCATTTTTCAATGATGGATTTTATTAATTATATGTTGATATTTTTCTTGAGGAAAATCAAATAAATAAGTATTGGGGAGTTTTGTGTGCCTGACTTGTGTATACATTTTCATACATTTTATTGAGTATAAAACCATGTTTACATCCAATACATGTTGTTTATATATATAATTCTTTATTTCTGTGTTCAAGATACATTTCATGTATTTTCTAGACAAATTCACAAATTGGGAAATATCCAAAGACTTGTTCAAATATACCTGACATGTACATTATAATCACGTGACATGTAACATTTCCCAGACATAGATTAGTTAGATTAAGTACATACTCATGTAGTCGGTCAGAGATCACATGCTGTGTAGTAACCATTCACATGTCATGTTTGCCCTTCTTGATGTTGTTGATGGGTGAATTAGATACTACATGCCATGTGGTGTAGCACAACATTCCATGTAACCCCACAATATAACCCCCAATGTATTCAATGTAATGGAATGGTGCAAGACTCACCTACTATGGGTGAAATCATAGTAGAAATTAGTTGACCTAAAAACATGATGTGTTACTTATTGTACATGTCTTTTAGTCTTGTTTTCTATAAATAAGAGGGAATCCCCATGAAATCAGGGGACATTTAGGGGGACGTGTTGTTGATCTTCTATTTGAAAATCCTTCATATCCATTTTTAGTTTTTCATTGCATTTTTCACTTTGTTCTTTGTGTAATTATCCCCCCTCTATTTTCCTCTCATATCCATGGTTGGGATTGGGTTTGGCTCAATCTTCACACCATGACCATAGTAATAAGCAGCTAGTTTCCAAATTGTTGGGGTTGTAATATGATTTTAGTTTATTGTGACTTAAATTTTATTGTTTTAACATTATTATAATTTTGTCTTATAATTCCTTTAATAAACATAATTCTTAAATCATTGTGGGTATCATTTCAGACAAATAATGGCACTAATGGTGAAAAATAAAGGATTTGAAATGGTAAACACATGACTAGATGGTAAGCTTGTTTCAACTATTTCAGGGGCAACGAACCTTAACATGTTTTTTGTATGTTAATCACTAAACCAGTGGATTAATCACTCAAAATTTTAATTATTATTTTTAGAATAATAAACATCAATTGAATTGAATATTTATGGTAAACCAGTATCATATATAATTTTAATACTACGGAGATCGGGTTTTAACAAACTCTAATTGAATTTAAAACCCAACTTAAGTTTTTTTATGATTGATATATTATTTATTTTAATTTAAAATATAAACTATTCCAAACTTTTCTTATTTTTTATTGGAATCGAATAAAAATATTCAACATTCTATTTTCTATTGGTTCTCCATTATCCATATGGGATCGACACCAACTTCCACTAACTACCCATTTAGTTTGTTCATATGGGAACATTAATTTCAAATTTTGATCACACCATGTGATGGCAGTGGTACCAATGTGGGACCATCCTTTTGTGATTAGGCATGGTAAGAGATGATACAATATGTCTGAAAAAATATATGTGTAAATGTTTGGTTTCAACTATAAATTATGACCAAGATCAAGTGATAATTCATAGTCATGTACACTAAATTAGACAAGACATTAGTGATTATATTTTTTTAGATACATTACATGTGACCATCCATGAGTGAGAAGATGTGGTCAGAAATAATGGGGTGTGACCTACCTTCACTTAGAAGGGATAGTTTGAGACTTGTTGTGTGAGTGATCCCTTGTCTTTGGTACATTTTAGGATTGATATGACACCTCACTATTAGTTTTATGATAGAGGTCAGTAATTCCAATAAATTTGTAACTTATATCATTTTTCATGGGTTAGGATATATCATATGAGATGAATCCCTTCCTTATGCTATTGTCTATGGAAGGTGCGGTGAGGTGTCATGGTCGTTTTTTCAGTACATGATATCCAAAATCATATTCTTATATGTGAAATGTTTGTTATTTCTTTGGTGGGTGTGTTACCTGGTAAAGGAATGCACTCTCATATATTTACATTGGGAATATCAACACGATCACAATAACAGAATTTTTTTAGGCATTGGGGACTCTTATTAGATGATTGGGACCACCCCTACCCACTTATATAAATTAGCATTGATTTAGGTGAGTAGATGATTGTGTTTTATCCCAAGACATGGGTACTAATTTTATATGGACACATGGTTTAGTGTATCAATTTTTCATGTTTGTGGATTTGGAATTTCAACTATGTGAGTGGCATAGGAGGCTAGTGTACCTCCAATTATTATTCATTATATCTACCAACATAGTGAAATTAGGTTTTGAAATATGAATCATGTTCTATATTTGTTTATATCGTTCTTATAATCTGATATATTGTGATTCATCATATATACTATTTTACTACGTTCTGATGTGGATAGTTGGGGACCTCTTAGAACGATGTTTCTTATCCTCATATTTTGGGTTTGTTCTTTATATTGAAGGTTCATGATTAATTTTTTGAAGACCTTATAATTACCCTATAGATTTTGTTTTGAGGGAATAGTATCCCCAAACTATTTTTGGACCTTTACACAAGTAAAAAAATCAATATTTTATTGGGGAGTTTTCCTATTATCATGTTGAATCAATTATGGGTTTTCATTATTGAAATAAATGATAAGGAATAACAAACATATAGTTGGAATTAGGGGTTTAAAAAAAGTTGAAGGTGTGGTGATATTGTGTCATAGTAGAGGAACGACTCGAGGTAGAGGTGATAGAGGAAATCATATTAATTAATAAAATATTATATCATTATATATATTTTATAAATAAACATCATGTAGTCCTTAGTCACATATCATGCATGCTTATATTTAAAATTTCTACAATTTCATTAATGCCAAAATACTTGTATCTCATAGGTACTAATACCCAATAGTTAACGATCTGGTCCAAGATGGACCTTATAAGAAATATTATAAAAAGTGGACAAGAAATGTCAAGAATTATATGAGGTTATTAAAATATAGGAATGAATCACACCACACATATATGCATCCTCAATTGAAGAAAAATAGTCTGGAGTCCTAATTGTACAATTCATATTCATTTACATGAATAATTTCTTAGATACTCTTAGTATATTACTATAATTATGGTGGTTTGGGTTTAATAATGATATAAATATCATTATCAATGAGAATCTAAGTCACATGTTGATAATTATTATACTGCATGCTTCTCTATGTTTCCATAAAAATTATAGGCCGTCAATATATTCCACATTTCACGTGCCACATCACACACACCATCTATATCTGGAGGAGTTCCTTGACATGTATAAGATGAACACATCATATTGTTCACAGGAATAAAATGTCATGTTACCCATAGAGACAACTAGTATGAGTATCTATGTGACTTAACATGTACCAATAGTACATGACTCCCAACCAGAGAAGTTCGACATTACATTTACATTTAGTACATACTATGTACAATGATACATAACATTGATTGGACGGTTAATTACATGACTATCCAATCTTGAATAACAAATTTTCTATTTACCCAACAGAGAAGTACTGTGTACTTGATAGTTTTTAGTAGTCTTCGTATCATTTAACCTAGGTTTCATTTATTAACAAATGAGTAGTCCATTCAATGGATTTTTCCAAATAGTTCAAGATGGTATGCATATATTCACCATTTAGATTTTATATTCATGGATTACAATGAATTTTAGTATTTTTTATGGAAGATGGAAGGTATTAGTGGTTTTTTATAGAGCATCCAGAGGGATGGAACCCACTTATGTTCGTGTCATCTACAAGATGCGGGTTTTCGATTTATTTAGTGTTGTATGTAACTATCTTGTCAATATGTGGCATAATTCTTATTAATTTGAGGTATATAAAACTTTAAATTAATTAAGAGGACCCATATTAGAAGGTGTTTCATATATAGGGGTTAGTAACCCTCTTCGATGATGTACACTTTAGTGAGGTGTGAGTACCCATTATGAATAATACTACTACTACTAATACTACTACAATTGAGGGATGATGTGGATGTGATTAATGTTAGAGGGTTTAACTATAGTGATTATTTAGATATAAAAAAAATTCTGGATATATTTTGGTGGTTGATGGTAGGACTTGTTTTATTGCATTACTTCTAGAAATAGTTTACAAGTAGATGCTAACATTGGTATTATGAAACTATTTACTTAGGAATCCATTTTTTCAATGTGATATAATGCTTTTTTAAAAGATTAATAGTGCTATTATAGGAATGTCAGTATTTACCCCCATTGGTGTCCCTCGTTAGATGGTAGTAAATACAAGTGTGAACCCCAACACCAACCTCAAATTTGAAATTGGTTGGAAATAAACACCTAATGTATATAATCAATATATGTGATGAAATTTCAGCATATATTCATGAAAATTTATTGATAATTCAATATTCAGCACCATTGCATGTAAATTAAATATATAAATTCCAAAATTCATGAAATTTGATATATTAAATAAACTCAAAATGCACATGAGCCTCAGCCTTGTTGGTGAGGTATCCTTAAATTAATCCACAGGACCCAGGTTCAAAACCAGGTAAAGGAATATTTCCGACGATAATGTAGCAGTACTATAGCAGACTGTATCAGAACTGTACATTGTGTGGGTACTGTAGTATACTATACACTATATAGGTACTATAACAGAACTGTACACAATGCAGTACTGTAGTAGGAACTATAACTTGTACAGTAGTAGGTATTGTTTGGTACTGTAGCTACTAGGAATTATTCACCTTGGGCTACCAGTTTGGGCTTGGGGTCCTTAATGATTTTGGGCTACCTAGGCCTTCGTGTCATTAGGGATTTCTGGCCACCTTTGAGGTCTTTGGGCCACCTCATGGCCTTTAGGAAACATGTAGTTTCCACACACACACTACAAAAAAGAAGCATACCTAGAAGATGATTCAGATTAAGTGCACTAACCAGAGTAGAGCCAAAAGGATTTTTCAAAAAGAGAGGGTATGGAGATTCCATTGAGATTAGCCTATGCTTGCATGGGAAGCCTAGACAGACGGCCAGGTGAAGGTGGTGAGCTACTATCATGATGCATATGTTAAAGAGGGGCAGTTTCTTGTAGATAGTCTGGTTGAATTCTATAAAGACCTTCGGGTCATGTAATCTCATAAGCCTACGAACCATGTAATCTCTGAGCCTACGGGCCTTGTAAGGGTTCCCCATCATCCCTCGAAAAGGGGGTTATCAAAAATCAAAACAAATGAAGGCCTTCTGGCCATTCGAGTAATAAACTTAAAAATAAAAATTAAAAACTCCTATGATAGAAGATCTTGATCACCAAACATGAACACCCTGATATAGAAATTACTTGTCACACACACCCAATGAGTGATGAAATATATTTTCCATAAATATACTATAATATAGGAGTATTACATTAAATCAATATGTAATATCAAGTGTAGAAATGGGTAAGTTTTGTGTTAGAAAATTATTCATATAATGAATTTTGCGTGGAATAAAAAATTAATTGAATTTTGGTTAACATTAAAAAAGAATAAAAACACAAATAAATAAAATAATATTCACATACGGTTGATAAGTTCATATATTATGTTATAAAAATAATTTATTTAATGATTACCACTATTAATAAAAAATTTCAGAAGGATTAAGTTATAGAAATTTTATTTATAAAAAGAAACCATTTATTGAATAAAAATAAATCTGTTATTCATCCAATTCATTCTATAAACACATTCATTTGTTAAAACCATAAAAAAATTAGTGAAAACATAATCTCCCAATGGTCATGTGTTTAGTTTTTTTAGTTTATTTGGTTTTTTCATGTTGTGTCATTCTTTTTCCAACATATCATAATATGTTAATTTATCTATGAAGGAAATGAAAGGGATTATGAAATATAATTAATAATACAGAGAGAAAAACTATAAAGATTTAAATTTATTAGAAAACTTTTGTCATTTTTAATACATTTCTATGACACCTCTATTTAGCCTCACATGACCACGAGAAGGATGAAATGGTGAAAAAAACCCAACCCCTCCCAAAGATAGTTTATGAATAGATTGGACATGAGAAAAATTATTGGAGAATTAAATAAAAAAGAATGAAAATATGTACAACAAATTTAGGGGAGTGATTCAGTACAGTTCCCCCATATTCCACTTGAGTCATCAATTCTCTTTTTGAACACTATGGATATGTATATTTTCGAATAAGTAGTTACACATAATGAACATAATTAAATGAATTGTATTCAATAAAACCTCTCCTTATTGGATTTTTACACAAAGGTAGTCGAATGATCATTCTTACAATTGTGTTTTATATAGTAATTTTTAGTTGGTGGAGTACAAAGCTCATGTGGGAATCATAATGGATTATATTATATATTAATTTAAAAAATTATTCTTGGTGGAATTTAGAGAGTTTGTTCTCCATTTCACGTGTTTTTAATATTTGATTGGGTTGTTGGGTGTGTACTCTTGCTCAAGGAGTTGTGTTTCTACATAAGAAAAATCCATTTGTTTTTGAATAACATTATTTTTATTTTTATAATGATGTTCAAAACACATCTATAAAATCCATCTACAATAAAACAAAAAAAATTCCCAAAACAATAAAATAAAATATTTGAATACATAAAAGTGTTCATGAAGAAATAATTTTTTATTTACTAATTTAAAATGTACCAAAATATAAAACAAAATTTTTTTTCTTCAAACATCCCCACACATAATCATTTATTTATCTCCAAGAAAAACATTAACAAATGAAAATGAGGAAATAAATAGTAAATGCATGATAATAATAACTTCTATCTCTAAGAACATAATAAAATCATTTAGAATCCCTCAAGAATAAACATTTTTTATTTAGGATCCACACATCCCAATGAAATATTATAGAGTTGATTTGCATAATTTCATTTTAAATTATATGGTTATAATTTTCTAACTTAGTTTGATATTGAATTTATTTATTTAATATTTAACCCTTCCCCAATATAAATTCCCCTTATATATTTAGTAAAATATTAATGGGTTATTTTTAATCCAAATTATGCGTTATCACTTTTATATCTTATAAAACCAACATGAGATTTATAATATAACTTTAACTGGTATTGTTATTATTTTTTCAAAAAAAAAATTATCTCATTTTTTTTGTAATAAAATAAATTATTTCATACTTGACATCAATTTTTTTTTAAATGATGATATTATTTTGGATTGAAGTACAACACATAGGGAAATAAAATTATGGATTTATATAAATCAAGTGAGATATTATCAAATTACATGAGTCTAAATTTCACATCACCCAATCTATCTATTCATAAGGATATAAAATCATTTCCAAAAAATATAGGCTAGTAACTATTATTGTTGTATCAATACACACACTATTGGGAACAATTTCAATAAGTAAACTGATAATACATGGTCAAATTTGGAACAGATTTCCATAATGATGACTGCGTATGTTGGGAAGTCACATATATGAAAATATGATACTTTGAAAAAAAAAGAAAAAAAAACAAGGGATAATAAATTTAAAAAATTCCATAAAAAAGTACCCTATTATATACAATACCAATAATTATGTAAAAGACAATCACAAGTTCAAGAGATAAAAAATAAAAGAAAAACATATTGAAAAAAAACAAAAATTGAATGATACATAAGAAGAAAAAAATATTAATGACTAAAAAATATCCATAAAAAGATATCATAATCACTCATATACATATTTGAAGCGAATAATCCTCAAATGAGACCATTAACATACATGAATTGAAATATAAAGACCACCCACTATTTCCAATCAGTACCCACACTGAACCTATATCAAATATTATGTATATTATATATGCACACTAAGTGTGTATATTTGTGGTGGTAAATTAATAATAGTAGGTTTCCTTCTATTTCTCTACGTATAACAATTAAATGTTAACATGTTTAATTTTATTTTTAAATAACACTATTAAAGTAATTTTTAATTTTGGATAAAAAATATGAGTCTATAACCTAAAGGGAATCATTCAATGTTATATGAGATATATTTTAACAAAAAACCACATTTTACTCTTCCAAAGAGTATAAAATAAATCCTTCATGTGAATTGAAATTGATTTAAAAATATATAACATGCCTCCTTTATGCATGAATAACATTATAAAAGTTCATAATAGACTAAAAACAATGACATAATATACACAAGGTGTCTTGAAAACCATGTTGTTGAAGTTAATATATTCTTTTACTATAATCTTTTTGGGGATAATTCAGAGAGGGAACACATTATTCACTAACACCACCATAAAATAAAACTATTTCATGGAACTCTCCCTCGTACATATATTTTGGATCATATGTAATGTTTCAATAAGAGAGTGTTGTCATGCTAGGAGGGAGACGAGGTAGAATCAATTAATACAAATTTAATATAATTATTACAACATAATATCATGGTATTCAACCTTATTTTCTTCCTCATCTACCAATTGATACTTTGATATAGTTTTACTCACTCAAGTCTCTTAATGTTACCCAGATTCCAAAAACATATTACAGATTATAATATCTAAAAATACTAAAAAATTTGTAATTATTTTTCTTCTAGAAATTATTCTCCATGTACTTAAATTTATAGGACATATTTTTGGTACTGATAGACATTGGTCTAACAACAAAATTTATTATTTCCCAATTTATGAAATTATCCCAATAATGCAAAAAAACATAATTTTTCAGATCCTCATAATATTTGTTAGAATTCTTCATGAGATATTTTTATACCACTACATACTCTCTTCTCATAGAGAATTTAACCACTTAAAATCATCATCTCATTATAAATGTGATATCCACATGTTATATACCTAATAGAGTGTTCAATTATCACTGATTTATAGGGTTTACATAATCACATATTCTTTCTATCAATAAATTAGCATCGGTGAGGATTTATCTATATTTATATCTTCATACAAACATATTTATCACTTCTAAAATTATCAATATGAATCACATATTTTGACACATGATATATATGTCTTGATGTATAACCCGTCATCCTCACCTTGACATTGATATAAAAAAAAATTAATGTAAAATAACATCATTGTATTATAAAAATCTAAATTCTATAAACAAATGTTCATTGTGAAATGAAATTCATTACAATTCCACTTCTGTTTCTACCTCTTCATCAGATTCACTCAATTACTAATTTACTTTGTATCTTTGAACTAATGCTTACATAACAAACCAGATTTCATACTTCTTCATTTATGGATCTAATAAATTGATCGAACACAAGGGTACAATAAACAATCTTTTTAGCTTCCAATCTTACAAAATTTCATTTCTATTATATTATAATTGTCTCCATGTTATAAAAAACATATCCTCAACAAATATATACTTCCCCATATTTACCTTTTCATAACTTCTAATTATTTGGACTTAGTTTTCATATCTCAAAACACCATATAATATGAAATCATATTCAATATTCAAAATATGTTTATATTTTCAAAGTTTGTCTTTAGTTTTGGAGAGTCATATGGAAATTTATTACACTACCGAACTCTTTCGGGATTACGATCATCTCATAAAAAACTCATTCCTCCACATCATTATGTTTTCATCAACCAATGTTAATGACATTAATAAGCAACTTCACTTCCATTTTTCATCATCAGAAATAAAACAACCAATAATTTACATACAATAATATTACATCAATGTCTAAAAATATTAATTATTAAATATAACAAATCCACAATATGGAAATATAGGTATATTGTTATTAGAAACATTAAATCGTAAACAAATATTCATAAGACATCTTCATTGTCTCCCACTTATTTCATCTTTACTAGACCCCCTTTGACTTATCTTACTTATTAACCTTCTTCATAACATAGGGAAAAGAAACATATGAATGTTTTAGATTGGATTATCCATAATAATAAAAAAGGGAGACATCAATCATATCATAATCATGAAACATATGAACATATCATTTAAAAATCTTATTGTGGACATGAAGGATCGTGATATCATTCCATGGGACACATCATAGATGTTCATAAGAATCAATGAACACAATATCAAAAGTCATAAAATAAGACACAATGTTTAATGGAATAAAATTAATCATATATTATCATTTCATATTAGTCAAGGCTCTTTTCCAATACCATCATAACAGAACAATTTGATTACTAAACCATATTCAATCCTTGTTCTGGCCTTGTATTATTGAACAGATATCATTTTCTATTCTATCAATGTAAATCTCATGATATATAAATCCATACATAATGAATTTGTGGGTTATAGAGGTTCCACCCATCTCAAAGTTAAATCATTCTTACGTGTTCCATAATAACATAAATCACTCATAATAACCAAAGGAATAAAATGGGTTTCTTAAGACAACATCCCACTAAAACATAATCCTAGTAAAAATGGATATTTTAAATAATATTATATCATAAAAAATTATATAACAATAATAATATTATACTTTAAACAAAACACTATCAATGAATTTCATTTAGATATAAATTAAATTTTAAATAACACATGAAATTAATTATTGAAGAAAATATACTTTCTTCTTCAAAAAAATTATTTTTTTAAAAAGATGGATAATTTTTAATGAAAAGAATTTATTTGAAGATAAACATGAAATATTTAAGAGTAATATTCATGGAAATATAGTTTTATGAAATTTTATAAAATGTTTCATGTTGTATATGTCACGAACTGAATCTGGTCACCATAAAAAATGGCACCTGATCAAGCCTGTGAAAATACCTAATGGGATTTTCTGAACCCCACGGGGTAAAAAAAGTTCTCATGTATCATTAAATAATGTTTGGTAATGATTTTCTTGAGTTTATAGAAAATAAACAACAAAAAATTTCAATATGAAAAATCAGGATTTTCCTAAACAAACCATCTTTTACAAAATATCATAATTGAATTAAATAGTTTAAAACAATTATAAAATACTAAAACAATTATAGAAACCCAAAATTAACATCCCAAGAACCATACTCATTGAAAGAGGCACCACCCTCAATCCATATTTACAAGAAAACACCAAGTAGGACATGCTAGAAACAAAAACAACTGGCACTAAAAACTATTCCCAAACCTGTGACAAAAATAACCAAGTCTAATTAAACCCAAAGGTGTTAGTAGGGTGTGAAAAAAATCCCAGTAGGATACCACCTCTAATAGATTAAATTTTCCATGAATTTAAAATGAAAATAATTTCAAGTTTAGTAAATAATAAATGTTAGTGATAGTTTCCAATGGAAGAAACATTAAAATAAAACAATTTTGAGGTGGTCTGTTTTAAAGAAATGAATATATTAAATAAAATCAAAATGCTGCTGAATTTTATTTCCAATCATTATGTATGAGGACGGTAAGCACAAAATATCATTTGAGAACAAGAAATAGGAAATAACCTATAGACACTAGCTCGTTGTGGGTCCCAGGTACCTCATATCTCGGTGAGAGTAACCATACGAATATCAATTATTGTGCATGAGCCACTAGTATGGAACATACCCATAACCTATTGGTCCCCAATCATCATCATAAGCATAATCATAGTTTAGTTAGTGTGGTAACCTTCAATCTTGCTACATGAAACTGAGGCCAAACCCCACAAGATCACTAGCATACGTGTATTCATTCACCCACCTAGATACCTAGGTTTCAACTTGTGCTCAAACAATTTAAAAAAGTCAAGAAATATAATATTTACATGAAAATTTCATCTCCACATCAATAGTTAACCAAAAATCCCACATGTACATCACACATGTTACAAAATCCAATATTTCATTCAAATGCATTTTGAAATCATACTCAGACAAAAATAGCCCACAACACTTTTCACATTTCTTTTACACATTCACAAATACTTTAAAATAACTTATAAAAATATTCCATGATATTAAAAATTACATAAAATCACACTCATTATCAAATAATACTTATTTCATCAAAAAAATTCATTTTTCAAAACACACTCACACAAAACAGACCACAACCATGATTCACACATCTCTTTCCATTTGATAAAACATGTCAACATTTTATAAAACATTATAAAAATATTTTTCATCATAAATCTATACTTTACCAATAAAAACCCCATATTAGGTTAACACACCAACCCAAATGTACATATATACCCTTTTACACACGTTGTTTAACCAAAAAAAACTATAAAAATTTTCATAAAACAAACCCAAGGGGTGTAACTATGCTTTGCACAGAAGACCCATTTCAAATCCCTTATTCAAGACCAAAATAATACCAATACCAATCCAAAACATACTTTTCATCCCTAAAAATAATTATTAAACCACCCCCTTGTGTTATAAAAATACCTCAATTAATAACACAAAAGACATACCTGAAAAATACATGTTTTCATAAATCACCTTCATGAAGTACTATATGATTTTACACCTTAAACCCACTCAAAACCCCCATTTAAAGGCCAAAATGAAACTAATAATTAACAAAAAATTATTTTCAACCCCTTTAACACTAACAAATCACTTTTATGTGTTATAAAATACACCTAAACATTACCCCAAGAGTCACCTGTGAAAAACACCCAATTTCAAGCTATAATTCAACTATAAAATCTAACGCTTAATAAAATCCATAATAAATAGTTTCACACCAAAAGAAGAATAGGAGGAACCTGAAAACCAGTAAATCGATCATGATAACTCAGCAAAATTTATTACACATAGAACCTCTTACCGTTTGAGTCAAAACCCTAAAATTTTGGTGTGAAACATCAACCGAACCTCTGCCACAACACAAGGGAGATAAATCCATCCGTAGACACCAATATTTTATCAAATATACTCAATTTGAAACCCTATATACTAAATATAGATTCTCAAAACTTTATAATATCATGGAATATGATAGAAAACAAAAAGGAATATAAGAGACACCATGAACGAATCACTATCCATGAAAAATCATAGAGTTTATCCACCAAAAAACCCGTCCAGGATGGGTTACATGGGATATTTGGGGAGCTTGGAGACCTACCATGGTTGTTGTTGTCAAATGGGTGAAAATTGGGGCAGATTAGATTTATTTCCGGGATGGAAAAGGGGAATTGTAAAAGTATTTTTAATGATCTGGACACACCTTCATGGTTTGGAATCGTGCGGCCAAATCGTGCAGCCTGTCCTAGACACCAAAAAAGTTTTTTTCCACCAATATCTAGTGGTTATATAGGTGAAACTAATGGGGAATGATAGGGTAAGAATAGAGTATAAAATGTCACAAAATAAACCAGCACTTTAACCCAAAAATTTATCCAACTTTAGCCTGTAAACAACCTTAACAGTTTATTCCAAATGTAGTGCCACTAGAAGTGCCACAAAACCAACTCTATAATACCACATCCTAATACCATCCCTTTGAAAAAAGGGGAATCCGTGTACCATAAAATACTATGAAGACTAAGGTCATAGATCAAAAACACAAGAGGTACCAAAAAGGAAAACCCGAAACACCAAAAAAAATGGGAAAGCTAAGAACCAGAAGAGGATTTCAACCAATGTATGGAATTGAAAATGTGTGTGTAAAAATTCTCCCCACTATAAAGCTTTCATCTCTTATAAATAAACATAATGGCCAAAGAAAAACCAAACCCATCTTAGAAACCAAAATGTACTCCATTTCCAAGCTTTGGTCTACCCCTGAATGGACCAAACACCTCTAGCGATCAATTAAGAAAGGGAAATTCTCACAAGCCCAAACATACATCACATTACTGAAATGATAAAGAAAATTACCATTTTATCCTAGAGGAAGACTCTTCCATCACTAGTCGAACCAGATTCCAAAAATTTACCCAAAATAACATCAACAACGAACAAGGTTTCACTTACCATGCTTGTACTGGATTGTTGGTCGTTCTCCAATCAAAACGTTTACCCAAGGAAGATGTAGGTAGTTAGATAGCTCAGAAAAAGACTACCCACATTCATGAAAAGTCCAGAGAACAATCCGAGATACTAGTATGGGGAGATGCAAATTGGATCCCGACCATAAGAGACAACTCAAAATTTTCCTTAGATGGAATTAGGACTCTAAGAGGGGGTGGCCCGAACAGACTCCCCAGTATAAGGGGTATACTTCCATTCGAAATTTCTGAAGGAACATACATGAGAATCATAGTGGGTATCCCCACCATAATAACCAACCATCTTATCTAGACAGCATGGGTCTAAATAGGATAAACACTTATTTAAAAATTTGGGATGGTCAGACGGTTAGTCCGTGTAATTTTTGGAAACTGTGCACTAACCATGTGGATCCTTATACTTGAATGGCTTTCTATGGCTTGGTTACTGCTATCCATGCGAAAATCATGCTCTCAAATTTCATATAAATGAACACTTCATTTTTATTTACATGAATAATTTCTTAGATACTCTTAGTATATTCTTGTAACTATGGAGCTTAGGGTTAAAGAAAGAAATAAATATAATTTTCAAGGTGACTCTAAGTCACATATTGATAATTATTATACCGCATTCCTCAAAGTGTTTGCATAAAAATTATAGGCCATCAGACTATTCCACATTTAATGTGCCACATCACACACATCATCTACATCTGGAAGAGTGCCTTGAAATGTATAAGATGATAACATCATATTTTTCATAGGAATCAAATGTCATATGACCCATAGAGACAACAAGTTTGAGTATTTAAGTGACTCAACATGTACCAATAGTACATGCCTCCCAACTAAGGATGTTCTAAATTACATTTACTTTACGTACATACTGTTTACAATGATACATAACATTTTTTGGGCGGTTAATTACATGACTATCCAATCTTTAATAACAAATTTTTTATTTACCCAAAAGAGAAATATTGTGCACTAGATTGTTTTTAGTAGTCTTCATATCATTTAACCCAGTTTTCATTTATTAAAAAAATGAGTAGTCCATTCATTGGATTTTTCCAAATAGTACAATATGGTATGAATATATTCATCATTTGGAGTTTATATTCATGAAGTTAAATGAATTTAATTGTTTTTAGGGAATATGGAAGTTATTAGTGGTTTTTTATAGATCATCCATAGGGTTGGAACCCACTTATGTTAATGTCATCTACAAGATGTGGGTTCTCCATTTATTTAGTGTAGTATGTAACTCTCTTGAAGATATGTGGCATCATTCCTATAAATATGAAGTTTATAAACACTTAGATTAATTAAGAGGACACATATCAAAAGGTGTGTCCTCTATAGGGGTTAGTAACCCTCATGGATGATGTACTATTTAGTGAGGTGTGAGTACCCATTATGACTACTACTCTTACTACTAATAGTACATCAATTGGGGGATGATGTGGATGTGATGAATGTGAGAGATTTTAACTATAGTGATTATTTAGATATAAAAAAATTTCAGGATATATTTTCATTATTGATCGTAAGAAATGTTTTAATGTATTTTTTCTAGAAAACGTTTTCAACTAGATGATAACTTTGGTATTATGAAACTATTTACTCTAGGATATTTTGTATCTATGTGATATAATGCTTTTTTAAAGATAAATAGTGTTATTATAGGAATTTCAGTATTTACCCCCATTGGTGTCCCTCCTTAGATGGTAGTAAATACAAGGGTGAACCCCAACATCCACCTCCAATTGGATATGGGTTGGAAATAAGCAACGAATGTATAAGATCACATATATGGGATGAAATTTCGACATATATTCATGATAAATTATTGATAATTCAATATTCAACACCATTACATATAAATTAAATATAGAATTTCCATAATTCATGAAATTTGATATATTAAATAAACTCAAAAATTAAAAAGAATAACTCATATGATAGAAGATCTTTATCACTAAACCTGAACACCCTGATATAGTAATTATTATTCACACACACCCAATGAGAGATAAAATATATTTTCTGTAAATATACTGTAATAGAGGAGTATTACAATAATTCCATATGAAATATGAAGTATAGGAATGGGTCATTTGTGTGCTTGAATGTTATTCATATAAATAATTTTGGGTGGAATAAAAATTAAACTGAATTTTTTATAACATAAAAAAAGAATAAAAACACAAATAAATATAATAATTATCACATATGTTTGGTAATTTCATATATTATGTTATATAAATAATTGATTTAAGGATTACAACTATTAATGAAATTTTTTATCAGTAGGATTAAGTTATAACACTTTTGATTTGTAAAAAAACAACCATTTGTTGAATAAAAAATAATCTATTATTCATTTAATTCATTCTATAAAAAAATTTATTTTTTGAAATCGTAAAAAAAATAGTGACAACATAATCTCCCAATGGTCATGGGTTTAGTTTTTTCAGTTCCTTTTTTTCATGGTGTTTCATTCTTTTTCCAACATATCATAATATGTGAATTTGTATATAAAGGTAATGAAGGGATTATGAAATATAATTAATAATAGAGAGAGAAACACTCTAAAATGGAAAATTTATTGAAAAAATTATTCATGTTCATTACATTCTTAATAGACCTTTATTTAGCCTCTCATGACCCCAGGATGGATGAAATGGATAAAAAAGAATCCAACCCCTCCAAAAGATTGTATCTGAATAGATAGGACATGAGAAAAATTATTGGAAAATTAAATAAAAACAAATGAAAATAGGTACAATAGATTTTGGGGTGTGATTCATTATAGTTATCTAATCTTAAACACGGGTCATCAATTCTATTTTTAAACTCTATGGATATGTATTTTCTAGAAAAAATAGTTACACGTAATGAACATAATTAAATGAATTGTCTTCAATAAAACCACTCCTTAATGGATTTTTACAAAAAGGTAGTTGAATGATCATTCCGACAATTGTGTTTTATACATTAATTTTCAGTTGGTGGATTACAAAGATCATTTGGGAATCATAATATACTATATTTTATATTAATTTAAAAAATTATTCTTGGTGGAATTTATATATTATGTTATCCATTTCACTTGTTGTTAATATTTGATTTGGTAGGTTCGTGTGTAATCATGCTCAAGGAGTTGTGTTTCTTTAGAAGCAAATGCCATTTTTTAATTACAATATATTTATTATTATAATGATGGTTCAAACACATCTAAATAATCCATCTATAATAAAACACAAATTTTTTCCAAACCACTAAAATAGAATATTTTAATACATAAAAGTGTTCGTAAAGAAATATTTTTTTATTTAGAAATTTAAAATATACAAAAATATAATAAAAAATTCTACTTTTTCAAACATCCCCACACATAATCATATATTTATCTCCAAGAAAAATATTAACTAATGTAAATGAGAAATTAATAAATAAAGGCATGATAATAATTGCTTTCGTGTCTAAGAACATAATAAAATAATTTAGATTCCCTCAGGAATAAACATTTTTTATTTAGGATCCACACATCCCAATGAAATATTCCATGGTCCATATGCATAATTTCATTTTAAATTTTTTGGTTATAAATATTTTTTACTTATTTTGATATTGAATTTATTTATTTAATATTTAACCCTTCCCCAATATACATTCCCCCAATATATCTAAGAAAATATTAATGGGTTATTTTTAATCAAAATTATGTGTTAACACTTTAATATCTTAAAAAACCAACATGAGATTTATAATATACCCTTAATTGGTATTGTTATTATTTTTTCTAAAAAAAATTCTCTCCTGTATTTTTTTGCGTAATAAAAAATTTATTTAATTCTTGACTTCAATTTTTTTTAAATGAAGATATTATTTTGGATTGAAGTACAACACATGGGGAAAAAATTAAAGCTTTATATTAACCATGTGAGATATTATCAAATTACATGAGTCTAAATTCCATGTCACCCAATCTATCCATTCATAAGGATATAGAAACATTCCCAACAAATATAGGCTAGTAACTAATGGTTTTGTATAAATACACACACTATTGGGAAAATTTTCAAAAAGTAAACTGATAATAAAAGGACAAATTCTGCACAGATTTCCATAATGATGACTGTATATATTGGGCAGTCACATATATAAAAATATGATACTTTAAAAAAAAATAAAAAAAGGGATAATAAATTAAAAAAAATACAAAAAAAGTACCCTTTTATATGCAAGACCAATAATTTTGTTAAAGTTAATCATACGTTCAAGAGATAAATAAATAAAGGAAAATATGTTGAACAAAATCCAAAATTAAATGATACATAAGCAGAACAAAATATTAATGACTAAAAGAGATTCATAAAAGGAAATCATAATCACCCATATATATATTTGAAGCGAATATTCCACAAATGAAACCATTAACATATGTGAATTGAAATCTAAAGACCATCCAATATTTCCAATCAGTACCCACAATGAACCTGTATCACATATTACAAATATTATACACACACACACTGAGTGTGTATGTTGGGTGTAGTAAATTAATCATAGTAGGTAACCTTCTATTTCTCCATTTATAACAGTTAAATGTTAACATGTTTCATTTTTGTTTTAAATAAAACTATTAATGTAATTTTTCATTTTGGATGAAATAAAAAATATTAGTCTATAACCTAAAGGGAATCATTAAATGTTATATGGGATATATTTTAACAAAAAACCACCTTTTACTCATTCTAAGAGTTAAAAATAAATCCTTCACGCAAATTGAAATTGATTAAAAAAATTATAACATGCCTTCTCTATGCATGAATAACATTGTAAAAGTTCGTAAAAGACTATTAACAATGACATAATATCCACAAGGTGTCCTGAAAACCATGTTATTGAAGTTACTATATTATTTTACTATAATCTTATAAGGGATAATTCAGAGGGGGAACACTTTCTTCACTAACAACACCATAAAATTAAAATGTTTCATGGAACTCTCCCTCACATATATATTTTTGATCATATGTGATGTTTCCATTAGAGAGTGTTGTCATTATAGGAGGGGGATGGGGAGAATCAATTAATACAAATTTAATATAATTATTCCAGCATAATATCATGATATTCTACCATATTATTTTCCCATCTACCAATTGATACTCTGTTGTAGTTTTATTTACTCTAGTCTCTTAATGTTACCCAGATTCGAAACCTTATTACAGATTATGATATCTACTAATACTAAAAAATTTCTAATTAATTTTCATCTAGAAATTATTCTTCATGTACTTAAATTTCAAGGACATATGATGGGTAATGATAAAAATTGGTCTTCCAACAGAATTTATTGTTTTCCAATTTATGGAATTATCGCACTAATGCAACAAAAATTAATTTTCCACATCCTCATAATCATTGATCTAATTCTTCATCATATCATTCTATACCACTACTTCCTCTATTTTCATAGAAAATTTACCCGCTTAAAATCAGCATCTCTTTATAAATTTTATATCCACCTATTATATACCTAATAGGGTATTCAATTGTCAATGATTTTTACGGTTTACATAATCACATAAACTTTCTATCAATAAACTTGTGTCAGGGAAGTATTATCTATATTTATATCTTCATTCAAACATCTTTATCACTTCCTTAATTATCTATGAGAATCACGTATTGTGACTCATGATTTATATGTCTTGATGTATAACCCGTCATCCTCACTTTGACACTGATATAAAAAAAATTAAATGTAAAATCACATCATCGTATTATAAATATCTAAATTCTATAAAAAAATGTTCATTGGGACATGAAATTCATTACACTTCCAATTCTATTTCTACCTCTACATCAGATTCACACAATCAATAATTGACTTTCTATCTTTGAACTAATTCTTACATAACATACCATATTTCACACTTCATCAGTTATGGATCTAATAAATTTATCGAACACCAAGGTACAATAAACCATCTTCTTAGCATCCAATCTTCCAAAATTTCATTTCTATTATATTCTAATTGTATCTAGCTTATAAAATAATTATTCTCAATAGATATATACATCCCCATCCTTACCTCTTCATAACTTTTAATTATTTGGAATAATTTTCTTATCTCATAACACCATATAATATGAAATCATAATCAATAATCATTATATTTTTATTTTTTGAAGTTTGTCTTCTGTTTTGGAGAGTCATATGGAAATTTATTCTACAACAGAACTCCTTCAAGATACCGATCATTTAATCAAAAACTCATTCTTCTACACCGTTATATTTTCATCAACCAATTTTAATGATATTAATAAATAACTCCACTCCCATTTTTCATCATCAGGCATAAAACAGCCAACAATCTTCATTAAATGATATTAAATCAATGTTTAAAAATATGGATTATTAAATATAACAAATCAACAATATGAACGTATAGGTATAGTGTTCTTAGAAACTTTGAATCATATACAACTAGTCATAAGACACCTTCATTGTCTCCCACTTATTTCATCCTAACTATACCCCCTTTGACTTATCTTACTTATTAACATTCTACATAACATAGGGAAAAAAAATATTAACGATTTATCTTGGATTCTCGAAAAGTGTAAAAAAGGGAGACATCAATCATATCATAATCATAATCCATATGAACATAACATTTAAAAATCTTATCCTGGACATGAAGGATCGTGATATCATTCCATGGGATATATCATAGAAGTTCGTAAGAATCAATGAAAACAATCCCAAATGTCATAAAATAAGACAAAAAGTTTAATGGAATACCATGAATCACATATTATCATTTCATATTAGTCAAGGATCATTTCCAATCCCATCACAGCAAAACAACTCCATTATTGAACCAAATTCACTCCTGGTTCCAGCCTTGTATTATGGAACAGATATCATTTTATGTTCCATCCATGCATATCTCATGATATATAAATCCATACCTAATGAATTGGTGGGTGATATATGTTTCACCCATCTCAAAATTTAATCATTCTTACATGTTCCATAATTATGTAAATCATTCATAACAACCAATAGAATAAAACATGTTTCATTGAACATCATTCCACCAAAACATAATCCTGGTAAAAATTGATATTTTATATAATATTCCATCATAACAAATTATATAAAAATAGTAATGTTGTACTTTAAACAAAACCATGATAATGAATTTCATTTAGATAGAAATTAATTCTTAAATAACACATGAAATTAATTGTTGAGAAAAATATACTTTCTTCTTCAAAATAAATATTTTTTAAAAATAATGCAATGTTTTAAGAGAAAATAATATATTTTAAGATAAACATGAAATATTTAATATTAATCTTCATCAAAATACAATTTTATGAAATTTTAAAAAATGTTTCATGTTGTATATGTCACGAACTGAATTTGGTCACCATAAAAACGGCATGCGATCCAGCCCGTGACAAGGCCCAAAGGGTGCTACTGATCCCCAAGGGTTGGAACAAGATCTCAGGTATCATAAAATGATGTTTGGGAATGATTTATGTGAGATTATAAAAATTAAACAACAATAAAATTCAATATGATAAATCAAGATTTTCTAAAACAAACCATCTTTTAAAAAATATCACAATTGAATTATATAGTTTAATGCAATTATAAAATACTGTAATAACTATAGAAACCCACTATAAACAACCTAAGAACTATCCTCATGGAAAGGGGAACCACCCTCAAGCCATCTATATAAGACAACACCACGAAGGACATGCTAGAAATCCAAACCACAGGTACTAAAAACTCTTCCCAAACCTTTGACCAAAATAACCAAGTCTAATTACAACCAATGTAGTAAGTAGGGTGTGAGCCTAATCCAAGTAGGATACAACCACTAATAGATTCCATGTATTAAAATTTTAAGATTAAAATCATTGAAGTTTTGTAAATAATAAATGCTAGTGATAGGTTCTAAAAGAAGAAACATTAAAACAAATTTTTTTGAGGTGGTCTATTTTAAGAAAAAGAAGCTATTAAATAAAACCAACATGCTACTTAATTTTCTGGCCAATCATTTTGTATGTAGACGGTAAGCACAAAATATCATGTGAGCACAAGCAATAGGAAATAATCCCTAGGCACTAGCTCGTTGTGGGTCCCAGGTACCTCATATCTCAGTGAGAGTAACCTTAACAATATCAATATCATGCATGAGCCACTAGTGGGGAACATACCCATAACCTAGTGGTCCCCAATCATCATAATCATCATCATCATAGTTTAGTTATTGTGGTAGCCTTCAATCTTGCTATGTGAAACTGAGGCCAAACCCCACGAGATCACTAGAATACTAGTATTAATTCACCCACATAAATACATGGGTTTCCCCTTGTGCTAAAACAGGTTCAATAAGTCATGAAATAAAATTTTTACAAGAAAATTTCATCTCCACGTCACTAGTTATCCGAATATCTCACATGTACATCACACAAGTCACAAAATCCACTATTTCTTTCAAATGAATTTTGAAATCATACTCACACCAAAATATCCCACAACACTTTTCACATTTCTATAACACATTCACAAATAATTTAAAAAAATTTATAAAACTTTTCCAAGATATTAAAAATAACATCAAATCAAACTCACATATCACATAATACTTCTTTCATCAACAATATTCATTTTCCAAAACACACTCACACAAAAACATCCCACAACCATGATTCACACATCTCTTTCCATTTTATAAAACATTTCAACACTTTATAAAACATTATAATAATATTGGAAATCATAAATCGACACCTTACTTTTCAAAACTCCATATTAGGTTAACAAACCCACGCAAATGTACATATACACCCTTTTTCCCACTTGGTTTAACAAAAAAAATATTAACCATTTTCATAAAACAATCCCAAGGGGAAAAACTATTATTCGCACACAAGACCCATTTCAAATCCCTTATTCAAGACCAAAATTATACCAATACCAATCCAAAGTAGAATTTTCATCCCTAAAAACAATTATTAAACCACTAACCATGTTCGATACATGGGACCTGTCGCAAATTTTTTCAGAGGTTTTCAGGGTTGTTGGACCTAGAGGATATGTGAGCTAATGTGGTATGTGACCATTCAATAAAAGGGGTCCCCTTCAGGCCTGGAAGAATTAAGGGATCAAAATAAAAGGCTCTGGAATCTTGGGCATGAAATGATAGAATTTCCATGTGAAAATTCCACACATTTGGTTCTTTTCCACAACGCATTCAAGTACGTTGATAGGATGTGTCAGATAGAGGAGGATAAATCCTTTTCCAAGGAAAAGAGTTCGGGGGTGGCATTCTCATAACATATGGTTGTAATGTGGAAGATTAATTGGGGATGTTATTTAATGAAGTTCTCTCAAGGTTTCGAAGTTTTCGAACCCATTGAGATGTTCCCATAAGTATATCATAGTTTAGGGTCATAGAACTCGGACCAGGCTGAGAAGAGACAATGAAGAAACATAGTGCAATTGTCACAAAACATTAAACAAATGAGAATCCAAGAGCTTATCACCACACCACATGCTTCCAAAGGAGTTCGGGAAAGCAGAGAAAAAATTGGTAGGATTTAGAATTCCCGGGTCTGGACCTACAGACAGAATTTATTGGTGTTCCTACGTATCCCCTGAAGATGGGAATCAAGCCACATGTAGTTATTGAAAATGTCATGAAACAAAGTGACCTATGACAAGGGTAGTCAGATGATAATGTAAGGTTATTAGAGCTCAGACCATAGAAAGAAAGGATGGAGGGAGACATGTGGTGAGGTAATTGAAAAACCCGACGTGAATGAGGATGGTAGGAGTCCATATCACACCATGTGCTCTCTAGGGAGGATTTAGGTCGAGGTACCAAAAATGAATGTTTGGATAGGCCCATGTAAAAGTTATCAGGAGTTTCAATATATACCATTATGATTGTTATCAATCCATATGTAGTTCTATAGGTGTCATTGTAGGGTACTAATTCTAGGGACAATATTGTCATGCGTGTCTGGCCCACGCACCAAAAAAAGTTTCATTTGATATATCATGATTGTTCTTTAGAATGGATGTGTGTTTTTTGTGAAGTGATAAACCTAGGATGTAGAGTCTAGGAATCACTATAGGAATCAAGCCACATATAGGCATTAACAAATGGTATGGTGGATAACCATTACCAAACATGATGTCCCCTCGAGTAAGGATATCACAATGTAGTGTCGTTTTTCATCATGCATCTTGGATGATGATGTCATAGTTTAGGGTTGTATGATAAGACCAACCAATGAATTGTAAAAGCATTTAATAAATATGCAAAATTTTAATGTCATGTGGGACAAGACAACATAGTTTAAGGTCATATGGATTGAACACATACAAAAGAAATGAGACTTTGAAGGGAATGTGCATGGCATGATAAAGCATACCCCATGTAAATAAAGATGAGGTACATAGAATACCATGCACATTTATGGGGAAGAAACCCCGGGCCAAGCATCCAACAAAGGTTAGAGTACAAGGGTATGAACTCAAAGAAGAAATGTCTAACTATTTCTACATATCCCATGAGGATGGAAATCAAGCCATACATAGTTCTGAGAGTGCAGTTTAACGTCATGTAGGATGAGAGGTAGAAGAGACTATCTACTACAAGGGGAATACATTGTACAACTATTGGAAACTCGATGTGAGTGAGGACATAAGACCATACATGCCACACCACACAATCCTATGAAGGTGGGGGCTAAAAGGAAATGTAGAATAAGTAATTAGTAGATCCTGATCTAGACCTGAATATAGGTTTCTCAGGCGTTCATATGTATCCCATGAGGATGTGAAGCATGATACACGTAGTTCTGAGGGTATACGGTTGAAACGCCTTTCATAGAAGATGTTGAAAGATATAAACTTAAGGTCTTTTAGCTGGAACCATATATAAGAGATACTCTTCCAAGTCAGAGAAAATCATGACCGAATACCTAAGCCCACGTAAGCTATGCTAGATGTGGTAAATAATGGAATAGAAGGTCATCGGAACACATCTAATACAAAAAAAATGGGAAATCTATGTGGAGCCCCGAATGCTGCCTCACAGTGGATTTCTCCTCATAACATGAAAATATGTCTAGAGGGATAGTACCAAGAGTGTCAAAATTCTACATGGACATGATGGAGTGGAAAATTATGTGAATCAAGAAACAAATATTCAAAGATTGATGGGGGTGTGATGATTGAGAATAACTATTGACTACGTTTTAAACTCAACATCCATATCATGTGACCTGAAAAGAGAACAACAAATGAGTGTTGAATGCTAACCATATTTTCAACTCCAAACTTGTATCATCTTTTCGTTAGAGGTCCTCGGGGATGTTGGCATGAAATGATAGGAGAGCCCTTTGGCTAAGTATCGGTACCACTTCAGGGCCCTTTTGGATGTAACAGATTATGAAAGCCCAAATTATGAGGAGCATAAAGCCTATGGATTGGTGATAACATGCCCTTGTAGGATTCAAAACACTATGTGTTAAACCAGAGTGCTTTTGGGCACATCGATGAAATGTCAAAGAGGGTAGAGTGGGCCAACTTAAGAGTAGGCGACTTAAAAAGATATGTGTGGAACAATGGGACAAAGATATCTCAGGAGAAAGAGGTAGGTTTCATGGTTGTTACAAACCCGATGTGAATGAGGACATAATCACATACCACACTGCAAGACCCTATCCTAGAAGAACTCAGGCCAGGGGGTCCAGCAAGATAAATAGATTTCATTGAAATAGGCACCAGAACTGGAGGATAAATGTTAGGGTGATCCTATGTATCCCATAAGGATGGGAATAAAGGGACATGTAGTTCTGGTGAATGACGAACTGTTTTACGTCATGCAGTAAGGATGCAGATAGTGTCAAGCGATCCCAATGAGGTATGTGTATGGAATGGAGAGTAACCAGGCGTGAATGAGAACAAAAGCCCATACCACACCATAAAATCCCAAATTATAACTTGGTCCACGGTGCCAAAAAGGATGATGGATCCAAGATGGGAAGTACCAACCAGTTCTCTGTGTCACATATAGTGGTGAGGAAGAAAGAGGTGATGTTATCTAGGGATAGGGATACATGGTGTGGGCATGATGAACTCACTGTGAATAGGGGAAAAGCCTACACCACTCCATGTGTTTTGACCCAAGGGGAGGCCCTGATGTTGTGGGCTATGACAATAGAAAAAATGTTCAAGAATTACTATGTATCCCATAACGATGGGAATCAATCCATACATTGTTCCAAAATGGGCATGCAGTTTAACATCATGTGGTAAGAATGTGGGAGGATAGAAGAATGAGGAGGGGAACATTGTGTGATTATCATACTCCCAACATGAGTTCATCCAAAGCATATTGCACTAAACCATGTGAGATCTTCCATGTAAAATATACCTAGGGGATATCAAAAGAGTAGTCTGGGGGATGGACTCAAGATGGGATGTCTGATCATTCCTATATATCCCATGAGGATGGGAATCAATCCATACATAGTTCTTGAAGGTTCCATGTAGTTTAACATCATGAAGTGAGGATGAGTGCTGAGTAGTTTTATATCCTCCAGTCCAAACAAATCACACATTTTAACAACATGTGAGAAAAGATGGAACAGTTTAAGGTCTTCTAGGATAGTACAGATCATTGTTTATGGTCATATATCATAGACCATTTTGCAGTTTATAATCATGTGGGATGGAAAAGAAGTTTAATGAAAAATAAGATGTAACATATTAAGGTCATATAAGACCAAGATACTTAAGAAAAGTATTTCTTGTGGAATTTGGCATTTGTGGGAGGAGTTATATTCTCACCATCCATGGTAACAGGGGATTACGTGCCATTAGGTTAAACCTTGTATATGATGTAAGGTATTTCCCATCTAGGATCTAGCTTGGGTGTTTTGATACCAGGTATCAATGGTGTTCTCATGGAAAACACTGGGTCACCTTGTAAGAAAGTGTAGAGGCTAACTCTCTTGTTGAAATCTCTGACTATCTTGTTCTGATTCCTTTCTAGATTGTACAGAGCATGAATCTTCTTCTTTCCGAGCCCTTCCAATTCACCTAGATTGATTTAATCTACCTTTTCTGGTGCTTGTTGATCATATAAATCTATGAATAATGAAATCAATTGAATCTTGATGGGCATAATGGTTTATGTTCCATACACCAAGGAATATGGGGTCACATGTGTGGAATTGTGGGTTGTTTTTTGATAATACAGAGTGCATTGGGGTATTGGTATGGCTAACTCTTCTTGTTCTTATCAAACATTTTTTGTATGCTGTTACAGAGGGGTTTGTTGAATTCCTCGATTTACCGATTTTCATGTGCATGATAGTGGGAGGTTTGGTTAGAACGTATGTGGTACTTGGAATACAAATTCTTCAACTCAGATTCCCGGAAGTTGGTGTGTTATTGTTGGGAACTTCATGAGGGACTCCAAATATGTAGATGATGTAGGAGCTCATAAATTGAATGATATAATGGTCCCTGACCTCCTAGAGCGGAACTTCCTCTACCCAATTGGAAAATAAATTTGTAGCGGTTAGAATAAACCTACACTTTGGAGCTATCAACAGTGGATATGGACCCATGACATCAATTCCCCATACCACAAAGACCCTAGAGTACATGGTAGTGTGGAGAGGATATGGTGGCCTATGCACAATTTTATCTTGGATTTTGAACACATAAAACCTCTAGGAAACCCCAATGCAGTCACTGATCATTGAGTGAAAAAAATAAACCAATCTTCAGATCTGGTGATATAGGTTTGGACCACTATGATGATCCCTGAAGGAACATGCATGACCTTTTACATGATCTGATGAATCTCAACACTTTGAATGAAATGGAGGATAACCACATCAAACCCTCAATTTTATAGGACCTTCTCAAGATTGGGACCACTCTAGAGGGTAAACTACAATGCGTGACATCAGATTATCACGTGCTCGGCTTGATCTGTTCAGAGGATACCATGTTATAGGTACACTACAAAGGGGGTCCTCCAGTCGAGAGTCACTTCCACCACTACATCAGGAGGACTTGGAGGTCTTGATGTGAAGGCTCTGATAGTAAAGTGACTTACCTATGCGTAATCAACATCATCTTGAGTGATGGAGGTGATGACTCCCTATGTTCCACGTGGATAATCAAATCATCCAGATCAGGCCTTATAAGAAACTCACCAAGGATATAAAATGAATTAGATTGACCATTTTTAGATAGAGTGATATGATTAACCTCTGGACGATATGGGAAATGGGCCAACAACTGGTGGGTACGTTCTTATAGTGGTACGAGCTTTGGATTTCTGAAGACATAGTCACCATTGATCTGCCAGATGACTAGTTAAGAGTCACAATTCACATGAAATTTGGGGACCAAAATATCAAGGTCCATATCAAGTCTAGTAATGTGGGCCTAAAACTATGCCTTATTGTTTGTAAAAACTTCTGATAACAGTAATGAATATGGAAGAACAATTTGTATTGGAGTGATGAAGACGATACCCAGGCCCACTCTGTTGAGTATGTCGTCATTGAGTCTTCTGCTGGTAGGGCTTCAAGAAGTTCCATCAATGTGAATATTACAACATGGAATGACTTGGTATACGGAGAGGATTTCTTCCTCATGAAAATAAAGGTCTAGGGAAAGGTCCTTGGGAGCTGGATGGGTGACAAGGAAGTCATCCAATTATTTTCCCTTAATAGCCTTCTAAGGAACAAACCTTTTGTCAAACTGCTGGAGGATCACTTCCCACTGATCTAGATGACCTTTCAACATGGGGCGGTTCAGGATATACATCAAAGGATCCACTCGGGACACTAGATGTACCTCATGCTACTGCAACTTAGGTCATAATTTATACACTGTGAATACCAAATCAAGGAATCTCTTCTAGATGTGGGATTATTTGGTCTCTGTATCGAGGAGTATGCCACTATTATTGTAGAGATTGTTCTATGTTCCCTCATTGTTCTTCTGGGCAATAAGGACGCCCATAGATCAATCCAGGGTGGTCACATAAAGGACCTGTAACTATCTGTAAATGGGTGGCATTAGGACAAGAGGCCACAACAGGTACTACTTGATTTTTTCAAAAACAGTCTTACATTCCTCTTCCCACTTATAGAAAATTCCTTTCCTCATGAACAAATTAAAGGGCTTACACTTGTTGTCCAAATTCACGATGAATCAACATATGTAGGCTAGGTGACCTTGAAAGCTATAAATATCCCAAATGTTTCTTGGAGGATACATCTGACTAATGGCCTTAATCTTCTCCAGATCAATCTCGGTGACC
Source organism: Viscum album (assembly GCA_963277665.1). Classification (NCBI taxonomy): domain Eukaryota; kingdom Viridiplantae; phylum Streptophyta; class Magnoliopsida; order Santalales; family Viscaceae; genus Viscum; species Viscum album. The sequence goes on along the minus strand of OY728153.1, from coordinate 602,067,311 downwards.
CTATATCTTACAACAAAACTGATAATGTTTATGGAGGTTACCTCAAAGGCACACAAAAATGGGTTCATCTTCAGATGGTAGGACTGGAGGAAGAGGAAACCTTTCTCAATGTATTTGAGATGGTTCTAATGCTGGAACGATTAGACCACCATATCAACCATGTATAATTCCACCAATGTCCCCTGGATCAACTTAAATATGTGATGCATGGAACACAGATAGGTGGAACCTTCATCTTTAGACTAAAAGGAATTACCTAGTATCAAAATGTATCTTTTGGTACCATAAAGTCTATATATTTTTCATCCATGGGATCCATTTTAGTCTGGTTATACCCATAATAACCATCCATGATAGAGAGGGTCTGTAACCCAGTGGTGGCATCAATCAGCAACTCTATAATGGGAAGGGGAAAATCATCCTTCGAGAGGTGATGGTTGAGATCCTAGAAGTCTATGAAGACTCTGATCTATCTGTTATTATTCCTAACTGGCACAATGTTGGATAAAAATCTTAGGTATTGGACCTCCTTCACAAAATTGGCTTTGATGAGCTTATCAACCTTGGCCTCAACCATGGAACAATGAAAAGGTCTCATATTTCTAGGAAGTTTTTTGAACCCACGATTACTTTCTAGAAGACTGAGGCGGTGGATGGTTACCTGAGGATCTAGTCCAGGTATCTCATCATCACCCTAGGTAAACACATCACAATTCTACTTCAGGAAGTCCACGTACTACAATTGTGTTTTGACAGGCATAATGGAACTAATAAATGTGTGTTTCGGATCTGTCTCACTACTAAGGTTCACCTGTACCAATTCATCGATTGTGGTGGATAAACCATATTTTAATACACGAGGTGTGTCCTACATATCACATTATTCACTTATAAGAGGGATTCACACTAGTAAGAGATTTTTCCTAGTCAACAGATCTTAATGGGAAATCGGTTCCAGCCTGAGCGGTGGTAGACACTACATCGGGAGACTCTTATGTTGTCGAAACCATAGTGATAAAAGTTTTCAATCTGACCCCATCTTGTCTTTGTCCCAACGGGCCACATGTGATTATATTAACCAAATAGTGGTGCATCATATTGAGCCGGTTTATCCCAGCCCATCAAAATAGGAAAGTTTTATGTAATGTTGTTTCCATAGGGCCGACATCCCATTACCTTATGGGATAAAGGCGATTTGGGAACACCCGATCCTAATTCATATAGGAATGTGATGTGATCATCCTAAGTCACATAGACTTGGGTATGTGCTTCCCCCTCATTCTGGGAACAATGAAGAATTTTCCCATATAGTTGGTCATAGCCTCCAATAGATGGATCAAAAAAATGTAGGCATCATCCAGGTTACTCCATGGGTTGGTCGTAGTTGTAGTGTGTTAAACCTCGTCAATATGATTTTTTTGTCCATGATCTTGTAATAGTTGGAATAGAGATAAAGAGATTAAAAAGAGTAAAAGGGAGACATGTGGCCTTGGATTATTCCCACTCGTCCATTAAGAGAGTATTTAATGCAATAGTGACATGATGAAGGGACCCCCACATGCAGGTGATGCCATGGGCTAACCATCCACAGAGACAACAATAAACTCACTGATGACTACCAGACCATGAAAATGGGTCTTTAGAAAGATATTACCAACTAATTTATGTTCTATTCTAATAAAACCATGGATTTTCTGGTCATAAGGACTCATATCATCCTCAGAGAGCCCTATTTTTTGAAGTGTCTGGTTTGGGATTAGGTTAATCCCAGATTTTGTGTCAAGAAGACCGCGAGGAACCTCCACACCATTGAAGTGTTCAGTGATGTAAAATGGGATTATGTTACCCTATATGGGAGAGACTTAGTCTTCTCTATAAAAAGATACAATTTCATTACATTCATCATTCTCTATTACCTCTACATGGAGGGCTTCTGCAGCTACTACCTCTGTCTCAAACTTGAAGGAGCTTATTAAATATTTAGCAACAAACTCATGCATATCCACCGATAGGAAAAAGACTCAAGAATATAGAGCCATGTAGGAATGTTGGACATGTTATTAAAGACATTATACATCTATTCCAATCGTGGAATTATTCTTAAAGGAGGTCGTTCTATGGAAGGGAGTATCAATGGACCATCTAGATGAACCAAAAACTGACTGGTTCTAGGAATTTCATGTTTCTTGCTAGTCGAAGCATGTAGAGAAAGTACCAAATGTGGGATAGATGATTGAGTTCGGTCCTTAATAGAGTCTGGATGATCACAGTGCGGTCAAGGAAGATCCGCCTAATCAAGTAACAAAAAACAGCAGTGAAGGTGGACTTGATGAGACCATATGAGAAGGCTGTCTGTACTGAGCTTTGTGCTGGGCCAACTGTCTTGTTTGGGTGGAATACAAAACCTAGCTGGAAGTACTAACCAAGGAACTCCAAAAATCCACATGACAACAAATATGTCGACACTGGCAATTGTTAGGAACGTTGGGAGGACACTTATGGTGCTCCTTGCATATAGAAATATTGTAGGGTTTACCAGCTTCATGGTGTTAACAGAGGCATACCCTTGATCTGCACCAGAATAATACTCTACTACTAGACAGATTCTGAGGGGATCTCCATATCAGGGATCATGATGTCCCAGAGAGTATGGGATGATGATGAAATTAGTGGGGGACTTTGTTTTCCTTTTTGTTTTCGATTCTTGCTCTTCTGGGAAGAGAATGGATGGGCCATTGATGATAAAGTTCTGGATGTAGGTGAAGTGGTGTATCATGAAGGATCAGGTCGATTCAGACATTCAAATATAATACCATGGGCATGAGCGACTACCTTACGATCCATCCAACTGTCATACTTCTGGGACATATGGTTAGGAACATAATTCCACTATCCTTCGCTGTCACAGGTGCTATCGGGCTTTACAAATACAGATGCCACTTATGCTGATTTTGGGCCTAACCTGACTATGTTGTTATCAACCTAGTCTTGAATCTAGTCTTTAAACACATAGCACTATTTGAGGGTGTTTACCAGGATCTGGTGAGAGAGGAATTAATTGGTATGATTAGTTAGATCCGCCTCTTCTGACCTCCTTCATTTGGAAACCATATAATTCCCTATTCTAAGGAACATCATAAATAATTGGGGACCTGACCTTCATTGTATGAGTATGTCTATATTATCTTGTCCAGAAAAGGGGCATCTGGGACCTTGTCGATGATGTTTAACCTGATTACATCACCTGGGAGGTGGCGGCGTGTCATGCGAGGGCACCTTCTGATTCTGAGGTGGGGGTTGTTGGGCCGTAGGCTATGCCTGAGGTACGGGCCTCTGCAAGGCTGTAGAGGTGGATCCACTAGTAATAGCTCTAATTTCATTGGGGACTCTATTGGGGCCACCGTAGTGGGCTAATCCTTACAATCTATTCTCACAAGAATTGCAAGAGGCAACAAATGTTCATTCTTGGTCTTTTGTAGAGCTTCTTCTAGATGTTGGGCCTTATCAGAGAAGTTTCAGAATCCCCTAGGGTAATTATGAGTAATTAAAGAGGGGACCTGTTCGGTCTAGACATTCCCTACACACATTGTCATCAACTGTTCCGGAGTCAATGGCATATCCAAGAAGTAGGTGAGGCCTTTCTACCGGGCGAAAAATTCTACGACGCACTGTTCAAGACATTACTTACACTTGAAGATGTCTATAATACTTTCCTTCTGGGTGGTAGAGAAAAAATGGTAAAGCATCATTCTATGGAGATCTTCCCACCTGGCGATATACCCAATGGGTACCTAGATGTACTAAAAAATGTAGGCCCTTCTAATGTCTGTACAAAACATTGGAGTTTGGCGACCTACTACTACACCAAAGTTCCCATCATGGGTCCACACCTTCAGATGAAGTGGTCCAGACTCTGCAGTGGGTCTCCCATGCTGTTAATGGGGGAGAAGTTGAGATTTTTGAATCCCAGGGGTGTTGGAATATCATCCACCCATGCCGGATATGGCTTTCCATCAGGCGGTATTTCCACCTAGTGTATTTACAATTCCATGAGGATATAAATGAGAGCCTATATCTGATTATCTTAGTGGGGGTTCGTTTCTGGATGTGGATCTCCGACCACCATTATGTTGGCAGTTTCATCAACATGATAAGCATGAACAACAGCTTGTGGAGCGATCGGTGGTATAACCTACATAGTGTATGGGGGATCATGGGGTGGGTCCCTTGGATTATCATCTTGATCAGTTAGATTTGGTGACACATATCACACCCCCTTACCATATGTTCCAGTCTCTATCCTGTCTATGTGGGAATGGTGGTCAAGGTCACCTAGAGGCAATTCACTGGGGTAATGTTGTACCTACACCTACTTCACTGTTTGAGGGTCACCATCATCCAGCTTCCACTCTATGGTACATTCAGCAAGAATGTAATCGACCATCATCTTGTGTTCTGCAATATGATTATGCAACACAGATTTTTTGAGATCGTCCTCCATCTTCTGCACTGAGCCAGATGGCTTAGATAGTTTGATGGATCCCAAGCGCTCTTTTTCCTTATTGGGATTCCAGCTAAGGACTAATTCCTATATGGGCACAAGAAGACCCAATAGATTTCTCTGTAGTGGAGTAACCCTCCATAATGGATCTAATTTTTTTGGCACATCCCATGGGGTAGTTTCACATTAAGGAGCTCTGTCTCGTTCCCCCCCCTACGATCAATCGACCATGTTAACCATGACTCTACATGGAGGCATATCCTCAACATCGCTTGGAAAATCTGGCTATCACTAGAATGAACTGAAATGGAATTCATCACACTAACCCAAACCATGGTCCTAAATGTGGGGGAATCCTCCTTGATAATTCTTTGGTGAAATTTAACACTCTAAACACATTATTTCTTGAGATTATGATGGAAACCGGATGACATAGGGAGCTGTGCCACATGCAGTGTGACCAAGTCCACCATATGGAATTGTTGGCCATTTTACAAAATGTGTGCCAGAATCATGGGATAAAAAACATGCTCATAACAGAGATGGAAGTGTGTCACCCATAGGTTTTAGTGAAAGCATGCTACTTATTCGTGGGTAAATGACTTCGGAGCACTAAAGATTGTGGTCGCAATCGGCCAGAACATTTCTGGGAAATGATCCACTACAAGGATGTTGCAAAATATCCTTCAACCTGACTTATGATCTAGCCCTTGGTTTCCCTAGTCATCAATTGGGGAGGCTGGAGTACTGATAGTAGCACTGAAGTAGCCCACTGAGATGATAGACTGGCTGGTGGAGAATACGGTGAATGGGATGATAAGCCACCACATATCAGTTTGTCTAGCGATGAATACTATGAATGAGCTAGTACATATCAGTTGGATGGGTTGGAAACCATGGCTTACGCTGTATGATCTATAGTAACTAGTGGTGGGCCATTCTATTTTTCATCCTTTACCGGTACCCATAATAACTCTCCATGATCTCTGGTTAAGGTATATAATGACCCTATTAATGATATAGAGGATTTCATAGCTAGAAATTGGGAGGTGGAAAAATATTCCTCCTCCTGGATGTATCTGCATAGGGAGGCAGGAATCCGTTGAACCTCACATTCAAGAAAGATGAGGCTGATACGTCGAATTCATTCGCCGTCCTTCGACACTGATGATCGAGGTGAGGGTCCCATTACTGAATCACATTCCGTCTCAGAATCTGAGAAGTAGACATTCTAAATATCATTTTGAATCGTCTTAGCACTCTAATTATGGCATCAGAGACCCGCCCTCCTACCCTGGGATGGATCGTCAAGATAGGGTATATTTTTGGCTTCGGATGGACCCTTGTCCAAATTGATTTTGGGGCAGAGAGGACTTCTACCTTGGTGAGCCGGGGTTTGAGGACCACATGGAAAGATATTAGTGAGAACATGAGAAGGGCCTCCATGTTCACTAGGTCAGGAGTAAAGGGGGTCTCTATAGGGTGTGTGGGAGCGGGTAGGACCTCCAATGGCACTGTAGGGAGCATGGATAGGGCCTCCATGCTTATTTCCTTTGGCAGCATTGGGGCAAGGAGGGTCCTTGTACTAGTTGAACCAAACATGGTTAGGACCACCGTGTTGGGTTCCCATGAAGTGATCCAAATATCCGCTTCTCTAATTTCTATGTTGAAGATGACCTTTGGTAGTTGGTATAAGGATATATGGAAGACCCCCACATTGATTAGGGGACAAAACGGCTTACCATCCATTGGGGAACAAAACTGCTTACCATCCATTGGGGAAAACAATGACCAACTATTGTTTGGGGTTTACAATATCTTAACGCTGATTGGGGTTGGACTTTAGGGAGGCTTTCTATATACCTTGTATGAGTGATAAGGATCAAACCCTTCATAGTTTGAATGGATACAATTTAATATCTTTCAGGACAAAAGAGGGGTATAGTTTAACGCCATGCGGGACAAGGGTGGACCAACATGAAGTGGTTGGGACTGATAGGTGTTGGCCTTGAACCTCATGGGAGGCTTCCTATATACCCTGCATAAGAGGAAATGATTAAAGTCCATGTAGTTTGGAATTATGGATATATTTTAACATCACGCTTAATAAAGGTGAACCGACGTGAAGGGGTTGGAATTAGTAGGTTTTGGGCTTCAACCTTTGGGAGGCATCCTATGTACCTTACCATGAAAACGATCAATTTCCACAAAGTTTGGTAAGGAGGATACATTTTAACGTCATGCAGGTCGAAGGTGAACTGTCGTGAAGTGGTGGGGATCGATGGGTGTTGGGATTGAACCTTAGGGAGGCTTCCAACATACCTTAACTTACAAAGGATAAATGTCCAAATAGTTCAGGATATTGGATACAATTTAATGTCATGTGGGATGATGATGAACATACGTGAAGGTGTTTGGGTCATGTAGGTGTTGGGAATGATCCTCGGGGATTCGTCCTACATACCTTGACATGGCAAGGATCCAATTACGCATAGTTCTGAATGAGGGATAGTGTTTAACATAATACAGGACATAAGTGTGTCAATGTAAAGGGGGTCAGGTCATGTAGGTGTTCGTATTGGACCTTTGGGAGGCTTCTTACGTACCTTGCCTTGGCAAGGATCAATGTCCATGTAGTTCAGAATGGTTTGGGTCCTGTACGCTAAGGTGGTATTGGAAGTATGACATGGTCAATGCTTACTCTATGCCCATGTGATTCATGCTTGGTGTGAGAAACAAGAGGCATCAAATACATAACTATCACATCATGAAAGATGCATCTTTAGGAAGGGGAATGGGTCTTACACATGGTTAGCATCCCAAAGAGGAATCATGGTCTTATGTGTGGTAAAAAGCCTAGGGAGATAGAGATTAGTACTTACTCTAGGGTGGAGGCCCGATGGGGACAAAGCTCAGAGGGAGAGGGAAGGGATAACGAAGGACACTCTACCCATCTCTCCTCTGGTCATTGGCACCAAATAATAAAAGAAGTGCATGGGTTCTACCTCTATTAAGAATTCTTGGGGCTTACACCATGATGGTTTCCCTTCCCCATGGATAGATGCCACTCTAGCAAAGAGGATCTCATTCTATGTGAGAAACATCTCACACCAGTGGAGACGAGCGGATTTAGAGAGTGTCTGAGACGGGGAACCTTTCATGTTTTATAGAGGATGGGGCCAAAATTTAATGTCATGTGATGAGGACCATGGTTCTTGGCAGTTTATCATTCTGTATATCGGATGAGGCGAGTTCACTCTACTCCCCTAGGACTTACATAACTGGCATGCATTATCCCTTGGTGACGGGAAGGCACTGGAAATTCCATAGTGAGGTTGTGTTGTGGATTGATACACTAAGGGCCACACATTATCGTGGTTTTGAAAATAATCAATAGCCATTAGCGTGCCTTTGAGAAGAAGCCTAAGCCTTGGAAACACAATGTAACGCACCGCCCAAGGGACCTTGAAATTACTTCGTTTGAACCTAGACGGTCGTACGAGAGAAGGGTGTATAAGACCAAGGTGTCTCATATAAGAGGGGTCTAGATATGGTTCCTTAGGTTAAGGAAGACACATATAGAGAAAAAGGAGTATTTATTTCACACAAAAGAAGGGGTTTTCATGCAATAGGTTCTCAAATGGGGAATAGTGCACACAGAGAAGATAGGTTGCATAGATAAAGGATGTTTCTACATAACTACAGGAGGATTAAGTGCAATAGTAGAGATTTTCATGCAAGAGGCCTGGATTTGTTTTCAAGTAAGGGTACTTGCACGAAACTAGCCATGCACTAAAGTAACTAGGAGAAGGTCAAACCATAGGGGTTTTGCACGAAAGAGGACCCTTGGGAGACCTATCAAAAAAAATAAAGTACCTAAAATCCATATTTTTCACGTGGAAGACATGTATTGCACACATGGGAAATAGTTAGAATTATTCATCCCATAAGTGTGGGGGGATGGGGGTGCCCTTCTATTTATTTGTGATCGGGGGTCGTGGGTGTGCACAGAAATAGACCTACAAGGAAAATCCGACAGATCAGTCAGTCACATGAGACTTTCTGTGTAGAACGAAAAAAATATTGGGTTTCTTGCAAACTTTTTCTCCATGTGGTGGTTTTATGCACTCTTGTCTTATTTTCCATTCACTATTTGATCTTTCACCAGACTAGTTTGCTCATATGAAATCTACCTTCAGTTTTCCTAGAATCTCATCTCGAGGCCTTTGGGGATTTTTTGGCATCTACATAGTTCTGCACATATATCTATAGAGGGAATCATAAAGATCCATCTAAATACTAGAGTGGAATATATTGTTATAATAAAATTCCCCCAATGGTAGGTGTTTATCCAAACAACCTTTAAAATCCATAAAGCAATCTCTCAACATGTTTTCTATATTTTAAAATTTTCATCTCAAATTGACCGTCTAAGGATGGTAGTAGTGCTAAAACATATCTCGATATCTATATCCTACTATATACTTCTCCAAAACATGACGGTAATCCTCAGAACCCAATCAAATATAAAATAAAGAAGTGCTTTATGAAATCTTACCACTTCATTTACATTTATCCTAGCATGATGACCAAGAGTAAAATCCTCTATAACAGAAATTAAGTTTGTCGAATTCATAAGGTGATAAAGTATACCCCATATCGCATTATAGAATTTTAATGTTTTGGGATGTCTGAAGGCAATGCCTATAGTGATGTTTCCCATTTTTATTATGGTACGATTAATGGTTGTAACACCCCCTTAGACTTTTGTCTCCAATCATAAACATACTGACAAAGCATGCACCAAGAGACATATTTGGAAACATATATTTTCATTCCATCCCCCCAAAAATAATCTTTTAGGTCCCTATACATATTTTTGCTTCAATGATGAATAGAGAATAAATTGCTATGATCCTCACCCAGCAAAACCTTCACTAATTATTTTATGGTAGAAATTAAATCCCAATTCCTGAAACATATTTTTCCATAATAACCAAGGTTTAATTGAAGAACATTTCTCACCTTCTTCATCATCTATGTAACAACCTTATGAACCTCCTTAATCTTCACTTCTATAAATAGTAGATCATTCATTTGAGAAATTATAGACTTATCCCCATACATTATATTTTCAAGATTCATTCATTGGAAATATATAATTATTGGATCTTCTTTGATCATCATCATGGATAGGCTAGCAAGGTCCTTTCAAATCAAAACATCTTCCACAATGTTCTCTTTCCCAGGGTGGTAATGTATTGAGTAGTAATAATCTTTAATCAACTCCAACCATATTTTTATGCATATTAATCTCCTTTTGTGTGAAATTATACTTTAACCATTTATAATCAGTATAAATATCAAACCTTTCACCATAATGATAATTCCTCCATATCCTTAGTGCAAAGATTACCGCAGAAAAATCCAAATCATGAGTTGGGTAATTTTTTTCATTGATTTTTAATTATCATGAGGAATAAGCTATCACCATATCCTATTTCATGAGAACAAAAGCATTACCCTACATGTATTCATCCCTATAGATCACAAACATTTATCCAATATACGACCATGTGAGAACAAGTGCATTGGCTAACATTTTTTTGAGCCCCATGAAATTCTCTTCACATTCCACCATCCAAATAAACTTAACTCATTTATGAGTCAACATGGTGTGTGGATAATATAATTAAAAAAATATATTTCCCAAATAATTGATAATATCTAACCAAACCAAAAAACATCATATATTAGTTATACTTTTTGGTCTTATCAAACTTTCAATAACATCAATTTTTGATGGATTCACATCCCCTCTCTTGATATTATGTGACCCAAAAATGAAACATTCTAAATCCAAAATTCACACTTTGTAATTTTCTCTTAAATAATATCCTTTATCAATGCCTTTAGTGAAAGTCTCATGTGATCATAATTTTCATCCTTTATATTCAAATAGACTATAATATCGTCTATAATGACTACCACAAATTGATCAAGATAGTCTATAAAGACTATATTCATTTGATCCATGAATGTAGTTGGGGATTAGTGTTAATAAAATTCATCACTAAAAATTCATAGTGTTCATAACTTTTTCAGAATGTCATATTTTGTAAATCCTCCTTCTTGACCCTTAGTGGATGATATCATGAATTTAGTTCAATCTAGTAAAATTATTGAGCTCTGCGTAGTTGTTCGAATAGGTCATTAATGTAGGGAGTATGATATTTTTTCATGATAGAGATCTTGTTAAGTTCTCATAATCAATGTATAGTCTCATCAATCTATATTTATTCTTAACAAATAGAACAGGTGCACCCCATGGTGACACACTAGGGAATATGAATCCCTTTTCATGATTCTCTTGGAGTTTCTTATTCTATTCATTAAACTAAATTAGGGGCATTATATATGGTGGCTTTGAAATAGTAATCTCACCCAGTATGATTTCTGTTGAAAACTCAACATCACAATTTTTTGGAAGACATTGTAATTATTTCAGAAACACATCATCAAACTCCTATAAAATTGGTGTATTCTTAATTGTGAGTTTCCCTCCAACCATTTGAGATAGATAATCTTCATCTATATGAATCAAGATCCATAACAAGGAAGAAATCTCTTTTTTAATGTTATATTCATCCATTCATTGATAGATGATCATAGAATGATATGGAATATGAAGTGTGACTTATTTTCCAAGGTAATCGATATGAGATGTATATTGATAAATAAAATCCATTCCAATAATCACACCAAATTCCACTATATGAAAGATTAAAATATTTTCATGAAGAATTCTCCGACAGATTTCAACCGGAGAGGAATGATAAAATTTTGATGCAATATTTGTGCCATTAGGAATTGTCAAAAATAACACAACATATAATTGTTTAGTTAATATGATGATACACATAGATAATTTTTCATAGATGAATGAGTTGGTGGATCTAGAATAAAATAAAACATTTGATACTTTTGAGTGTAAATTATGTATACCTTTCACCACTTCACTATCATACTCCACATCACCAATAGTGATTTCATGTGACATGCTATTTACTTTATACTTAAGATTTTAATGATGTTGATCATTATCAATAACTATTGGATTAGGGGATTTATTGGAAAAATTACACATTTCCTTTCACATGTAACATTGAAGTGTGAGAGGGGAATTTTGTGTAGCCCTTTCTCTATTTACATCATTAGATATACTTTCACATAACTTCGGCATTCAACTACCTGAGGACCTACTTTTTCACACTTAAAACATTTACAAGTCCATTTATGAAAATTTCATCCTTGTTTTATACCACAATTTTAACATAAGGGATAACTAGTATTTTTTTATTTTGGTCTTTATATTTTTCCCATGAATTTTATTTTTCTATTCTTATCAATCTCAAATGACTAATGGGTTACTCCAATATCTATATCAACCATGAGGGTACATCAAATGAATGCCTCGTATATATTAAATTCCCTATTGCTAATTCAATTTAGAGACTTGGTTTTAAGCCACAAAACAATCAGTTATTTTTAATCTGATGTTGAATAATATTTCAATTACCATACCTTTCACGTCTTATAAAATTTTTCTCATATGTACCAACAGATTCATCAACCATTTTCTTAAGATCAAGGAGCTCGTTCTCTATATTTTTTCAAATAATATGAGTAAAGTACCCGTGGAAAATTATATTCTTGAACTCATCCCATTTTATGGGTTGAATCTCATATCCTTGACTCATATTCCTGATAATTTTCCACCATTGATCATCTTCACTTTCTAAATTATACACTCCTAAGATGAATTTATCATGTTCTGAACATTAGAGAACTGAAAATATATTTTTACTGGCACTGATCCATTGTTTAGCTACAAATACATCAAATGACATGATGAAAGAAGTTTTAAAATACCTCATGAAGGACACAATGGAATGTTGGTCCCTCTATTTCTTATTTGAAATTCCTACATGATTCATAGCTTGAGAAAGCTGCGTGGGCATATGTAGAATTTTTTTTATACTTGATATAATAACATTTTTTTCTCAAGAGGAAGGTCATTGAATTTACTATTGAATTAATTATTAATGTGGTTCCATTGGTTTCCAACCATTGACTAAATACATGAACAATAGTGTGAGAAACACTAACCATAATGTCCAAACAATATATTCAAGAATAAAATTTCAATTTAGTATTGTTTACAATTTATTCTAGGTTATTCATGATCATTTCTCAAACACTAGGATTATAAACTATACATCTACATATCCTTTGGGTTCTTACTAAGGTTTTCTCTTTCTACATTCCAAAGGTTAACTATACTCTGCATCTGATACCAGCTATAATGACTCGTACATTACATAAATTAATATTACATCAATGTATAAGAATATTCATTACAAAAAACAATTCATGACATGACCATATAGGTATAGTGTCTTTAGAAAATGGGAAACATAATCAACACATTCATAAGACTTCATCTTTATCTCCCCCTTATTTTTACATGACTAGAACCTGTTTTGACATATCATACTTAATACCCTTCTTCATGGCCGAGGGAAAAGAAACATATAAAAGGGTGATATAAGATGCTCATAAAGGGTAAAAAAGGTACATATCAATCATATCATAATCATAAGACATACGAACATGAAATTCGCTAATATATTCATACATTTGAATTACCGTGATATAATACCATGAGATAAATCATAAAAGTTAATTATAATCAATGAACATAATCCCAAAATTAATAACATAATACATGATGTCTTGTGTATAAAAATTATCATAAAAAATAATTTCATATTTTTCAAGGATCATTTCCAAGACAATCATTGCGGACATATTCCATTATTGAACCGACATCACTCTTTATTCAAGCCCTACATTACTGAACTGGGATCATTTCTCGTTATATCAATGTCTATTTGATGAGATATAAACCATTAAACAATGTATATGAGGGATATATAGGTCCCACTTATCTCATAATGAATTCATTTTATTGTGTTCAATAATAACATATATTATTCATAATAAACCAAGGAATAAAATGTGTTTCTTTAAACATCATTACACCATAGCAAAATCCTTATAAACAATATATTTAATAAATAAAATTACATAATAAACAAAATAATATCATATGAAATATATGGATATTATACTAGAAACATAACTGTATTAAATAATTCCATCACAGATGGAAATTAATTTTCATATAATACATGAAATTAATTCTTGAATAAATTATCCTTTGTTCTTCAACAAAATTTCTTTTCTAAAAATGTCAAGATGTTTTAAAAGGAATGAATTTATTTGAAAATAAACCGAAAATATTGTAGATTATGTTTAATAGAAAAATGGTGTTATAAAAATGTAAAAATCCATTCATGTAGTATAATATGAAAAAACATTATCCTCATACTTTTTCAAGAAAATTTAAAAAAGTACATCATATTGAATAAAAAAATACGATTTCATTCATACCATTGATAAAAATTAATCAATTATAAAAATTGAATTTAAAAGTGTTTATAATTATAGAGACAATATCACATATTTTGGAATCATGGATGTTGATGATCAATTTACCCCATTAAATACATACATATAAACAATCTCAGAAAAAAATGAGATTGAATAATTATCTCATTTATAAGGTCTGATGTCTTTCGAATATATCTAAACCTATTTTACAATGATATAAATAATTTCCATGAATTATTAAAGAATCATATTCATTTTTATGATATCATATATGCTCATATTTTCATCCATTTGTTAGTAATATTATTACTCTCGTCCCTCGGCTATTAACTTCTTTATTTTTTTATGCATATTGTGTTAGATAAGTTTTAGTTCTTTTTATTATGTTATACTTATATAATTTACATAATGATATTATTATATTATATACTATGATTTTTCATTACATTTTTTTATATAATATTTCATTAATGAATTTCATGTAGAATGAATCTCATTCCATCGTGGAGATGGTAAGTCGTACGTACGTAGAAGTGATGATATCATTCCAATAATTGATGAATTGTATTGAATTTGATTGTGTATAATATTTGAAAATAAATATAATTTAATAATAATCATATATAGTTTTTACTTCCATCATTATACCGATCCAAATAATGGTGGTGGTGAAAAAACTGATTACACCACATCGTGGAGATGGTAAGCCATATGTATGACCATGTGGTGAATTCCTCTTTTCATAGGATGGATAAAAGATGGAATATGGTTGTTTAAAAATCATAATAACTTCATTTTATATAAGTCATACTGTATTTATAACTTTATAATGAAACAACCCATGAAGAGGTATTTAAAGAAGAAATAAGTATGAATGAATTGGTAGAGAAGATTACCTATTCTTCGACATGCTTCCTCTAACTCTCCACTTAGGGTACTAGAGTTGATCTTTGAAGAAGACAAAAAACAATATAATTTATCTAGTGATATTGATAAGGTAAATGGGTAGTTTATGGATAATATTTATAGATTAATTTGAATTTAAGTGGTTAGGGATGAGGTGACATTTTACAAATGAGGTGAGCGGAAATTTTGGTAGCCCCAAACATATTAATTTATAATAAAATCAAACTCCATCCAGAAACCTCAAAAATGTCCCAATTTTTACAATTATATGAGATATGGTTTTAATATAATCATAAAATGAATTATATACATGTTTTTATGTAAATTCAAACTTTATCATTTAAATTATCATTTTGTTTTTCTATTTAATTTTATTTAAGATAACGAATATTTCTATATTAAGTGTAAAATATTTTTTTATTCAAAGTCAATTAAATCATAAATAAACACCATAGAACATATTCAACCAGATACTAATTATTTTATATTTTTAAAAAATGTTTCATGCTTTTTAATTAATTTAATAAAACATTAATTTAATATACAAACTATATTATCAATTTTACCACTATTTAATGCAATGATTTTTAAAAATTAAATAACATAACATTGAAACAAATATTTTATTATATTCAAGAGTGGTTAAGGTAAAAAATCATTTGAAATATTAATTGGTCAAAATTATTTTTATTTTAACATTTTTAATAACATTAATTTGTTTTCTCTATTAATAAGATAATTACTATGTCAATTTTGGGTTATTATTTAATATACATAGTTGTTAAATAAAAATAATAAATAAAATAATATCATTATGGTTAATATACTTTCAATCAAAGGAATATTTTTATTCTAATTTATCTTATATATAATCAATTATTTAAAATGTTATAATAATTATATTTTGAATGTGAAATTTTTATAATAACATTACCTAAAATAATATAAGTGAAGCAATAACTTATGTAAGGATTCAAATGGTCACTAACTTGACCATTGGATGGATATGGTTGAGATATAATTGAGCAATATGATTTGGCCTAGTGTTTGGGTCCTTTTATGGTTATTATATTCTAATAAAAAAATTTCTGCTTTTTTATCAATGTATTAATTTTGACATCATCATAGTATAATCATTTAGGGTAATTATTTATTTCATAAAATTTATAAAATAAATTACACTAATAAATAAAAACATTTTATATTTAAAATATGTCTTTACAATTGAATTTATTTTATGTATAACCTTAAATAATAAATGATATAATTATTAAAATTTGAGTGAGATATATGTAATTTTTCATTAAATAATATACATAATTGTTCAAATCTCATCCAATTGGGTTACAAATGACACTATTTCGACCCAAGGTCGATTTAAGCTGAAACACACTAATCCAATGAAATTAAGACATGTGTTATTGTAATTTTATAATAGTATTCTTACCCTTAATTACATAATTTACCCTTTTTCCATGTTAATAAAAATTAAGGAAGTTACTATTCATAATTACGACAAATAAAATAAAGATATTTATATAATTTGTACCTATTAATTCCAAATATGGAATAAATATTTAGAAATTCGAAACAATGAATTTATAATAATTATTTTAAAATTATTCCCATTGTGGAATATATTGAACGAGTTTTAAAATTTAAAGCCTTTCAAAATATAGAGATGTTTTTACATCTAAATTCAATGTAAAATTACTGATAATGATATACATTACGTTGAATGATAAAAATAGATTATATTTTTACATTAAAAAAACTAAATATTATAATTTACCCATTAAATTATTTCGATGAAAAAAAGTTTTTTTTAATTAAAATTTTGTGTATTTTTAATATACATCAATATTTGAATGTTATCAGAAAAATAATAAAATTTAATCAAAAGAAAATTTTTATTTCCCAATTCCAAATAATATGATTATTTTTTCATATAAAAATTATTAATGTGTCAAAATTTTAATTTAAAATTGAATCACCATTAAAAGGTGGAAAACTTCCCTTTTAAAAAATATATTTTGTTTATACACCAAATAGGGCTTCATCAAACTCGATGAAATAAATATATATTGGATGAATATAGGAAATATTTTCTAATGTATATAACGTATACATTTGATTTATTGCATTTAATAATAGTAATTCACACCATTTATTAATAAAAAATTTATTTATATAATTTATTTATATTTTTCATAAATAATTTGTATAGAATGACTTCACCATACATTTTCATAAGAGAGTTATATTAATTTCAAGAAACCTAACGACTATATTAAAATTGTTATTTTATACTAAGGGAATATCAGGATTCATTTAAACTCATGATTTTTCACATTTCAAGCTATTGAAAAATTAAAATTACTTAGAGAAAATATTTCATAAAAACATCCTGGTGTTACAATTTATAACATCAATTTGATCATCTTTAGAATCAACTTATAGTTTCACTCAATATCAAACCTATTTTAAATTTTCTTTTTTAATTTAACTCATCATGATTCATAGTTGATTCCCATATCATGATAATGTATTCCCCTTTTAATGATCAAAATAATAATATATTTATTCATTAATAGGAATATTCCAAAAATCTATTAAAAACATATAAAGACAATAACTCTTAAGTTACAAATAATTACCCCAAAATTTCATTGTATTCTCTATACCTGTCCAATTTTTTTCTTCATATTTCTGATAATATTTTTTTAAAATATTATGTAGTGGACTCTTATATATGGTTGTTTTTATTTCTAAAATTTCGATAAATGACATGGGAAATATTTAATTTTTGAGAAATATATTATCTACTAACATACGAGTCTTTCCTTTTCTGAATTCACCACACAACTAAAAACATTTCAAATTATTCTTTATTAATAAATCATCCCAAACACAAGTAATATCTAGTTATGAATTCAATTGTTCTACATTTTTAATGTTAATATTACTCCATATTTTAACTATAGGATTGTCTTCAATATCACATACAAAGAATATATTTTATTTTACAGATAACACCATCCATAATTACATTTAATTTATATTCATTATATAGAAACTCATAGAAAAATCAATTATGAACATCATTTATAGATTTTCATGCATCATTTATTCTGTAAATGTAACTTTCATAAGTATATCATTGTGATAGTGTAACAATAAGATGTTTCACCTTGTGAATTAATCCTACAGTATATTGACTTTCAACATCAATTTTTCATTATTTGAAAACATAATTATGGGTTCTCAAATTCACGGACGTGTAGAAATAATTGTTAGTTATTTCATCATCCTTCAGAACATTTCATATACTTATACATATTTTCATCTCAATAATCATGAAAAATTGTTTCCTCTAGAAATAACCATATTCAAATAACAGTAAAATTATATTCAAAATTAACCATTCCTCAACTAAATTACTTAGTGAAAGAAATTATCCCATCATCTTGAAAAATTGTAAAGACTGCTAATCTCATTCAGTGTTAAACTATAGAAGTAGATCTAGACTCTACATGTGTTCTAGAGTGCTAAATTCTAATATATCTCATATTTTAATTTCAATATAACATTATTCATCAACATTAACATTATTTAAAAAATTTAATTTTGTATCCATTGAACAATAATAATCATATATCAGGTTAATCATCTATTTAAAAAAAATACAACACTCATCATCATCCACTAGGTTATGCATTTATCCCCTGTAGATTTATTGTGAATAACAAATATAATCTAAAGACAGTCATCTCACAAGTTTCTCTCTTAATTATTTATTATAATTATTACAATGTTCAATACCCTTGTTAATAATAAATTCATATTCTTGTTTATATATATATTTATATATTATTGAATATGATAAATACGCACTCATCACTTTCTCTGTCAATTACTTGGAATTTAATCATCCCCCCATTTCATTACTTTATATTGAGAGTAAAAACAGTATTAAATTAAGTTAAAGATAACATAACACTTCCAAATTTTATGAGTCATAACTTAATTAACTCCATTTCTATGTAAAAATTATAATTATAGAAAAAAATCTAAGAAAAACGTAGACATAAAATTTTTCTATGAATACTCCATCACAAAACTCAAATAAAGGTAACATCTTTTATGGAGTACTCAAATTATTTTCTAGTAATATTTAGCATTAATATATATAAATATATTAAATAATACATTAAAATATAGATCTCTAAATTGTCATATTTGTTTTCCATTTTCATAGAATAAAAATCAGTCATTCCTTTAGTTTCATAGTTGGCTTCCCATGGTGATTTGAAGCTGAATCTTCACAATAGTTGATCATTCATGGATGTTATTAGTACATTTTCTTACTTCTCTATCAATCTCAATTTCATTGATCTATGTCTATTTTTGAAATATATAAGACAAAAAATAATATTATATTTTGTTTTCTATTCTAGGTGAGGATATCTAAGGAAGATTTTTGGAGATTCCACAATGTTTTGTTTTCTTTTGAGTTTCAGTCATCATTTTCTCTATAAAATCCCAGGTTGGTGGCTTCACTATGGACTATTCTATTAAGATCATTAATAATTAGTTTCAAATTGATATTTTTATTGAAACTTATTTTCGAATAACTATGAAATTATTGTTGAAAACCCTTTTGAGTGACAGGTAGAGGAATTATGGAAATTTCATTTTTTTAGAAAGTGATTTTTGTCACATGATTTTCAAATGATGGATTTTTTTATGAATGGAAAGTTGTTTTCAATAAAATTATGATTTTATTTATATTTATTTTTAAAAGGTTTTCAATAAATGAATTTTTTTGTTGAAATGGTTGAAAATATTGTTTTGTAATGGTTTGGAATAATGGTTTGTGTGAGTTCACTTTGCATTTATGAGGCCCAGTTAGAATATTACAATATGATCAGTGCAAAATATATAATAGAACATGGTAATTTATTACCTCATATTGACTTTGTAGATCAATGAGAAGCCAATCATTATTATCAAACTGTAATAATGATTCATGCTTATTTGAATGTGTGGATATGTAGAATGTAATGGTTATTCCCAAATGGAACTTGTGAAATGTTTTAAATTATTTTTTGGTTGTTTTCTTAGAACATGATTATTTTTGGAAAATTGTTTCATTGAAATTGGATTTTATTTTGATATAAACTATTTTAGAATTTTTTATAAATTTTTTTATATAAATGTTACTAAAATGTTATATTCTAGTGGAATGTATACGGAATTAAATTGGTAATATCTACTTTGATTCATTACTCACACCAACTTTGGAACATTGGTTCTTTTTTAGATATGTTTTACTGGAACATATTAAAAGGTAATGTATCACATTACATTATTAGTAATTCATGATACACGGGCTTCTAGTGGAGTTGGATCTTGGATCATGGGGAGCTTTGGAGTTATTTTGTTGTCTTTGAGTTTTGATAGTTTTATCTTCCCTTGTGTACTTGATGTTGTTGTCTTCCACTACGATACAATTTCTTTTTTGATTTGACATAAATGAAATATTTTGTGTTTCATTAATATAATGAATCATGTAGTAGTTTATTGTGTTATGTCTTGTTTGGTGGTTGTCTTTATATAAAAGGGAAAATCCTCCCCCACTTTTTAAATGGATCCCTCAACATTTTTTTCAGCCTTTGGAGCACTGGGGATACAACTTAAATTCATGTAACATTTCAATGCCCACTTAAGAAAATGAGGAGGGGGACATGATATATGTGGTATTATCTTGGTCCATCCTTTGTGTTATATGTTTAATATGTCTTGGTTTGTCCTTGACTTCGTATTGGTTTTCAAACATGGAGTAGAATTTATTTTTCACTATTCCTTGAGTTTTTTTCATAGAATGGAGTAAGATTGTCCGAACATTAAATTTATATCATAAAAATAAATATATATCCTTCTTATTGAAATTAATGTTACTGGAGAGTTTTGTAAATATGTGTTTTAGAGACACATATCAGAATTGAATCTCATTATAATAAGTTTATCCAATGATATGAACATGATTTTCATTAGAGGAATGACATCCCTTTAAGAGTGCATAAATCATTTTTAGTAATGTTTTACAACATGGTGCAAAAGTGTTGATTTTTTAACAATGTTGAAATAGTATTTTAATGAATGATTTTAAAAATTGCATGATTGTGGTATTTTGAAAATTGATTGATTTTTAATAGAATGTTTAAATTTTTCATTAATGGTATAAAATGAAAAAGAATATTTTAGAATCCAATGTTTTTGTAGTAAATTGTGATAGACTTTTGAATTTTTAAACATTCAGTTAATAGAGATTGAGACATATGGAATTTGTTGTTTTTATAGAAAATGGAATGTGGTAGGTGTTGTAAAAAACAACTAGAGGAACTTCCAAAGAATGTGGCTACCACTGAACCATAGGTTTACAAATAGCTAGTTCAAAGTAGTTTCTATGCATTTCAGGTTGTGAAATTTCGGAACAATATGGATGAGCCAAGAAAAGTAGATCATTCCATCCACTTACAGAAGCATAAGCCACCCATCATTCAGGGTGATCACGAACCAGAATTGTTAAAGGTATGGATTAATATGATGAATCATATCTTTGATTCCATCAGCACACCAGTAGATCTGAATGTAAACAAGGCAACATATATTCTGGTGGATCCTTCACTCTAGTGGTGTAATTTATTCATATAGAATCAATTAGTCCAAGGCCATTCATGGGAATATTTTATGGATTGTTTTACAAACAACTATATCCTCATACATCAAAAATAAAATGAATTATAGACATCTTCATCCTGAAGAAGGAAAATCATTCTACCATAGAGTATGATTATTAATTCATGAATTTATTGCACTTTTCACCCAAATTTTCATCAGGTGAATCCTTGAAGTCAGGAATAATTTAATTGGGGTTGAGGCAAGAGATTTTATCACTGATTTTGGTGCTTTGTATTATGGATTATATAGACATGTTCAATAAAGATACATTGGTGAAACATGAAATATCAAGATCTATAAAAGGAGAAAGTAAGAAAATGCCTTCAAAAATGGTGTAAACTCTAATGTTGAGATAAAAGAGAAGAGGGATACATATTTCCATGGTGGGAGAATGAATCAAAATCAGATGGCTAGATCGATAAATCTTTCTCTGAGACCAATGAATAGATCTGGATGTTTCCAATTTGGTTTATTTGACCATATTAAGTAAGAGTTTCAAACAACACCATGGGGATGCCATAATTACATCAAATTGGGTCATCATTTGCACAATTTTCGTAATGATTTATGTCAGGTGTTTGGGACACTTCTTAGGTGTCACATATATAAAATTCTTCGATGGGGTGAGGGAAGCAGAATTAGTCTCATCATTATAACAAAGATAACCATGACAGTTCTTGGAATACCATGATTCCACATCCAATGCAATCTAAATAAGAAAACAAGGAACAATGTGTTGTGAGAAAGAAATTATATATAGATAAGTACATTATTATGGATGATCAGCCTGGATTATCTACAGTTACAGACATGAATCTTTTGAATTATATACTTATGAATGTGTTTTTTGATACTGGAACATCCCATTTATTTATTTATTCTCATGTTGTTGATAAACTAATTTTAAATGTTGAAATGATAACCTCTGGGATAAAAGATAAAACCCCTCTTAGTCAAATATAATATCATGTTTTTTTGGGTAGAGACTGTTCTATATTTTTGATTATAGAGACGATATGTAATTTTATTTATCTATGATATATTGGGATATCTATGATGTAATCCAAGGTTTGGCTTTATTAACAATTTTCAAATCTCAGATTAATTTTTATAGATGAAAATATAGTTTTACAATTCCAGATGTCATATAGTATCTATTTAGAGGAAATATGAATGCAAAGAGACGTTCAACAGGCTTGTTGGAACTAGAAGTTGGAACGATAAGATGTCGGTAATAAGATTTGACTTTGGAAATGATGGAAGAGATTGAGAATAATAGTATTCTAGTAGTGGTGGATCTCTTTCCTGATGTTTTTCCAAAAATATTTGAATCTTTTCACATATAAGGAATGTGTATATTATGACTTATCTCCTCCAAATGACTAGTCCTATCTCACTTCTATATTATCTAATTGGAACCAGTTGGTTTGTTTGAATTGAAAGTGATTTTGCAGGAGTTGGAAGAAATAATTTTCATTAGGCTGGGCATGTTTCTATGGGTATAACATGTCTTATTTGTGAAAAAGAAGCATGAAAAAATAAGTATATGTGAGGATTATCATATGTTTAACAATTTTATAATAATTATTTGGGGTCTACTTCCACACATCGAGGATACGATCGATCAATTAATGGGAGATCGATGGTTCTCTAAAATTTAATTTTACTCAGGATAACACCAATAGTGGGTTCATAAGGAGGATATTCAAAAAATAGTTTCCAAAAGCAGATATGCCCATTATTAATATGTGGTTATGTCTTTCAATCATATGAAAGAAACAACGATATTTATCAAATTCATGAATCAGATAGTTTAGAGATATTGAGATTATTTTTTAGTGGTGTTTGTGGATGACATATTGGTGCATTCAATGAAAGTTTCTATGAAGGAGAAACACTTGAGGATGGTTTTGGGATTCTCAAGAGATCTCCATTTTTATTTCAAATTATCAATGTGTAGATTTTGGATACAATCGGTATGGTTACTTAGTCAAGTTGTTTCTGAAAAAGGTGTTTCATTGGATTTGAATAGGATATAAGATGTTATCTCTTTTCAACTAACAATGATTTTCATAGAGATTCAATGATTTCTCTATTTATCCAGTTATTACAGAATATTTTTTCTTTATTTTTCATGGAAATAAACACTTATGACATCTTTTAAAAAGATGAATGTTATATTTTAGTGGAATAAAGAATGCCATAAGTATTTCAAAGAGCATAAATTTCTTCTTGCATAATAACTAATCAAGATATTACTGAATCATGAAAATGATATGTGATAAATTTTGATGCTTCGGGATTAGTGTTGGTATGTTTTCTAATTCAAGTACATCATTTTGTTCCATATGGATCAATTAATCTACATGTTCATGAGAAAAACTTCCCCACACATGATTTAGATTTAGCTACCATATTAAATGATTTGAAAACGTGTCATTATTACATATGTGGTGAGAAATTTAATTATTTTACAGATGATAGGATCATGAAACATATTATCTCACAGAGGGATTTGAATTTGAGATAAATAATATTGATGGATTATATCGAGATATTCATCTTTTACTGGATGTAGTCATCGGGTAAGGGTAATTCAGTGGCTAATGCATTTAGGAGGAATTCATCATCTAATTTAGTGATAGAATCTTAAGATAAGCGGCTGATGATGTTGGTAATCACTGAATTTATCAATGAATGTTATGACTGAGGTAACATTGGTCATTTAATTATAGGTTTTGCAGTTGATAATTTGGTAATGATGGTTTAGGAGGATGATATGTCTGATTTAGAATTTTTCTTGATGGTTTAAAAAATTAATGGTGTGGAGCCCATTGTGGGATTGGAGTTGGATGAGAGTTCAGTGTTGTGGTTCAAAAATATTGTGGTCAAACATGTCGCTTTTCATGAAACATTCTTCATAATTCCCACCATTAGAGGATAGTTTTTCATCTGAGAATTCAAAAAAAGAATAAGGAATTAAAATCATACTTTTGGTGGATCAGCCTAAAAAGGATGGTGGATAACTTCTCCTCAATATGGTAAACTCATCAGCAAGTAAAGGTATATCATCATCGACCAATAGGTATATTTCACTCTTTACCAATTCCACTATGGAAATGGGAGTAAATAGCTCTGGGTTTTGTAATAGGTCTCCCATAAATGGTTTGGAAACATAATGACATATCGTTGACAGTAGATCATCTCACCAATTTAGCTCAATTAATTTATATTTTTGAATCCCATATGATGGAGAACTTGTCAAAAATATGTACCCGTGATTTTTTAAAGAGGGATGGCATTCCAATTTCGATAATTTTAGAAATAAATATGTGGTTTGCATATTTTTTATTGAAATCCTTATAGAATTACCATGGGACCAATTGACCATGAGTATATAATATGATCCTTATATGGATTGGAAGTCATAAAGGACAATAAAAATTCCGAAGCACATGTTTCCAGATTCTATAATGTTTTTCGGTTTCTCATGGGAAGATCATGTACCATTATTGGAGTTATAATATAACAATAACTATCATTACTTGATACATATGGATCCTTTTGATGCATTTTCTCAGAGTCCATGCCTTTATATAATTTTTTTGTCTGTAAAAAAGTAATACTTCTCTATTTGGTCCATGTCCTTTTGAAGAAAAAGTGGAGAATATTTAGTGGATAATAAAACATATGGATAGACTTCTAATAAAGAAACTACCCTCCTTAGTATATAGAATCACATTAAGTGTAGAACCAATTTTTTTCCTTTTCATGGAAATTTGTTTCATGATAAAGGAGTCTCGTGATAATTTTGTATGGATAAATAAAAAAATTCCCTATAAAAAATAATTATTTATATAGAGACTCCAATTATTGGTTAATTATTGTAATCTATTGGCAAATTTACCATCCCCAATGCATGATCCTGATCCAGTTAGTGGTTTTTATCTACATCCCTTGGGGATCTGGTGGTAATGGATATATTAGTCAACCATTAAATTAGGGATGATTATACATGTGAAAGAACATTCCCAATTACTAGCATATGAGATATATCTACATGGGATGTTTTATTTTAATAAATATATTAATCTTGATTCTTATATGTGTTGGATATTTAGTGACTCATGGGATTTTGATACTAGGAAATGATATAAATGCAAATCAAAAAATGAATTCATCATAGTGTGGAAACCCCTCTATTAGTATCTAATTTCCCATTAAAATTTCAATGCTATGAGAAAGACATATCATTTTGTTCATGATATAGATTTAAAAAATCTCTATTTGAAGTTCCATATGGTATGACTTTAAACAACATGGAACCTGTCCCTTTACATGTGATTGTAAACTTTATGAGAATTGGTCCATCCTTTATTGATATAAACAAATTAGGGAATCCTTTTACATTGACGAAATTCCCTATATAAGAGTCAGATCCCTACAAGGTTTCCTAATGTAGGGTTTCTATCCAAATAAATATCATGCTAAAATACCATTTTCCTAATATTATATCCAAATATCTGGTTCCTCTCCTATAATATATTTACTATTCATGGATTGATTTATATTACCTTTTGATAAATTTTGATTTCACAGAATCTAGACCCATTCATGAGTAATCATCGATTTCAATTACTTTTATGGAAATAATAGTATATTACAATATAACACCCCCCATCCACCATTTCGAATATCCTTTTTTCTCAAATAGAACATTGTTCTATGAGTTTTTTGGATTCACTTAGGCCTTTTTCAGATGTGAGTAATATGTGTATTCAAATCCAAAAAAACTTTTTACTTTGATATGGATACACCTATAAATATTTCTTTTTATATTCACCCTTGATATATAATTTTAAACCAAGGTGGGATGTCCTAGACCTAGGTGCCACTTAGTGGTTCACAGATCCTGATTGTCCATATGGCAAGAAGCGCATCTCCCCAATTAACAGAGGCTATATACTAGTTGTGAGGGAATAGGGTGTGTCTATGGTTAAAATATGAATTCATTGTTAAAGTTGAGATAAAAATTATAAGTAATGATAGATATAAATAAAATAAGTATCAGTTAACAAAAGGCACAAAAGGAGTAGCCACTAAAAACATGTGACCATTAACCTTTAATAGAGGAAGAATATATAAAAAACTAGAAAATATAAAAAATTAGTAACTGGAGCCTAAATCATATACAACAAGATGATAATTTATGTATAATATATATCAATCAATAAAAATGGATACAAAAAGGAAGAAGTAGTACTATACATGTTATACAAAAAGAATCAAAAAATGGAACACTCTATCCAAAAATCCCGAGATCCTGCCGGGTTATATTCTACCTATATCACATCCTATGTCATATATATTTAATATGATTCTTCTCCTTATCATCACCTACACCAATGTAGTTTTCTTGAGTACCATAAGCTTCCTAAATAATGTTTGGGATAAATTTAGTAGGTCACCACCAAATATATCCATTAATACCCTATTTGTGTGTACAAAATGGTAAGGTGTAGAAATAATAATTTAATATAGGAATAAAATTTGTAAATGGGTAGGGTCTAGTTCTTGAAGGATAACTAGGCTGATAATACCTACTTTAGCCTATGTCATAATATCTCTGAACATATATTAAGGGATTTAATTCCTAGTATCATTTTCATAAGAGACATCATGTCCAGTGTCATGGAAGTATAGAGGATTACATCCCCTATATCACAATATTAAAGGGAAATCCTTACCTAGTATCACATCTATAAGGGATTCTATGCCTATGTCATAGAATAGGGTCACCATTACCATTATCATAGTATGGGTCATCATTACCATATATAAAAATAAGAGTCACAATCGCAGTATCACTTGTATATATAATTTTTTTTCATTCCCAATGTCACATTTATTTAATTTAACTCCATCCCTATATAAATATAAAAAGTTCAATGGTTATCATTCCAATTTAATATTTAAAAAATGTATCCATGTACATACATAATTAGTGATAAACAACCATTGGATTTATTAAATCAAATGTACAATCCATATCTCATTATCATTGAATATTAACACGGTTGTAACCATTGTTCCGTGTTAACTGTGGGATGTGGTTTTACCACTCACATTCAATTCAATTAATTATAATTGATAAAGGTGATGGCCATTACACTATACTATGTTTATTTCATATCAATATGATATCAACATTTTAAAGTAAACCGATGAAACCCAATAGGTGTTTTGGATGTAAAAGTTTTATATCCAATTTGGTGTAAAGAGGGAACACCAAAAGGGATGACCCACACCAAGTTAGAAGACATCGATATGATTTTGGTTCTAAATAGTCAAAAAAATTATTGGAGATTTAATTTATATAATGAAATGAGATCCCAATGTGTATCACAACAACACATATTATAAAACATAATACCTTGATGGATAATTACTATAACACACCCCATATACTTGTACAACACAACACAGCTCGTATTGACACATCATTCTGGCAAGATCGAGAGAAATTAAATAAACTATAGAAATATTAAAAAAGGGAATATGGGGTCTTAAATAAATTAAATTATTTAGGAATATACAATGAAGAAAAAATCAAGATTATTGACAAAGGTACCGAGAGGAATCCAATGATTCAAATAAGAGTTGGATCAATCTTTGGACCAATGACTTCCTTCATTACCAAATATAGGAATTTGATGAACTTTTATGGGATGAGAAATGGGAGACCCTATCACTAGAAATAAAAAATAAGAATAGGTGTAGATTATATAACAATTTAAGGGTAATTTGGTAAATTTACCTAAAAAATACAGGGACATAGTTTGGTTGAACGGTTAGAAAAACTATGTTCCAACCATATAGAATGGCTTTCCTAAAAACTATAGACCATAAAAATGGGTGTGTGGCCTAATAGGAAAAGTTATATCAATAAGTGATTCCCCATATTTTTCACTATGAAGCCTTGAACGACTAGGGGAAACTATGTATCATGACCACTTGGTTTCACTTAATCGTTAAGTAGTATGTTTCTCCCAAAAGGTTGGTATCTATGCTCTGAACGAGCCCTGAACACACTTGAAACCCATTCAAAAATATCAGGAATCAAAACAAGGTTCAAAGAAAAGGATTAGACCAAAATTAATATGATATATATGTATAATAAATAAAGGGTTCATAAAATAATAATATTATTCTTATGGGGAACACCCTCTAATATATGAATGCTTGTAAAACATCCTAATAGAACCTATTACTTGAATTTGGTTAATAGTAATCCATTTCATATAAATTTTATCTCACTATCCTTTATTCAATATCCTTAATTCATAATGTATATCATCCTCATTCCATTGTTTGGAAGTGTAAGGTTTTTTTCTTTGAACCCAATTTTGGTTATTATTCTGACCCGAAAGGTTAATTAATAGTTACTATAAAATACATATTCCCACTTAATATAGTCTATATTATCATTGGAATCTCTCTTCATCATTTTCTATTTCCACTATAAGGACTATCATGACCCCTGCAGTCCAGTGATGATGACTATAAACTATATACACCTTCACTAAGGGAGCATATAATATTATTAAACTCCCAGTTTTTATTGGGTATTTTTATTTTTATTTTTTGGAAAAAAAAATCTCACATATTGGTCAGATCAATATGAGTTGAAAGTATATACATTTAAATCACATCAATAATACCTTAAATAGAATTAATCATTATTCCATATGAAAATAGCCTATAGTACATGAGAAAAATATGACAAAATATTATATCTATAAAACCATACAAGATAGACTGAGAAAAATAAAACTTCCCATTCACTAATACATTCACTCTAAAGAATTAGGGAAAATTATAGACTAAATATAATTTTATTAAATCTTATAGTACCCAGTACAATTCCGTATAAAAATTGAATCTATTATCACTACACCTATAGGTTTTGAATTAATTTAGAGAAGTGGTATATAATACCTCTCTTGTCAATCATGTGTTCCATACATGGTGATGTAATCTATAGGGTGATTGAACCCTTCTTGAATATTCCATTATTACATAAACATAGTTCACTTTTATGCAATTGAATCCTCATAAATATTGATAGCTATCAGTAATGATAG
This sequence comes from Viscum album, assembly GCA_963277665.1. Taxonomy (NCBI): domain Eukaryota; kingdom Viridiplantae; phylum Streptophyta; class Magnoliopsida; order Santalales; family Viscaceae; genus Viscum; species Viscum album. The sequence goes on along the minus strand of OY728153.1, from coordinate 602,037,500 downwards.
TATTACACTACAAAGTACATTTCTTATTAATAATTCATACACATCATTGATATAGATCTACATATACCCCCTAATATTCCCTATCCACTGAGGGAATATTCATAAAACTTGAAAGATCTTATAATCTATGTTTGTAATTAAAATATTATAGTTTAAAACATGATGCCAATATAGTCCCTGGTCACCATTGACATATTTTTTTCATGTAATTTCTCCAAATTAAATATTAAAAGTTTAAATTTTATATTACCAACAATAAAACTATACAATTGGATTCACTACACTTGATGTTACACACTTCTCCCTCATGCTCACATTCATATTCTAGATTCAAAATATTTCCCTTCAAATTTTGATTGGTTCTAATAAAATTACACTAAAGGGTGTAAAATAATGATCATATATTCATTATTGTTAACAATATATGTACAAACACCTTCTATGCTTTAGAAAAAACTATGAATTTAAAGTTTATAGATACAAAAAATATTTTATCAAATAACTAAAAAGGGTGGACTAATAAATTTTTAGGCTTTTTACCTTTAATCATTACCCATATAAAGATTATGTAAATTTTAGGGATATAGAATAAAATTATAAAAAACTTTGGGGTCTATACTATGACTTTAGCATAAGTTAGACTGTACTCAGAGATGAATGGCCAATGAAAAACATAAATTATTCATCCATTTCTTAAACCATATCATCCCAACCTATTGGATCCATACGAAATATATAAATACAACACATAAATGTATTATAATCCTTTATAACATAGGAATCATCATTCTAAATTTTACACTTGTAATCCTCATCACATTTATTCACCTCAACCATTTATCCAAATTTCCTAATTCTATTGTTATAGTGATGGTATCTAGGATTATACCTATCCATGATCCTTTCCTATGTGTAAATCATTCATCTATGTAGACCAAGAATAGTGATATAATGATAGTATATATAATTATACTCATTTATAATTCATGGTAAAGAGGAAATCATCCATCCATGTAGAATAAGTATAGTGATATGGGGATGGTAGTTTCCTATATACCCATCCATGAGGCACTCCCTATAAGAGATCATTTTTACACATGTATTTTGAAGACACATTATAATTTCTCTATATCAAATTCAATGATAAATTGGTTTTATGATATTTTTTCCAAATATCAAATTTTCATAGTGTATCAACTATAACCCTAGAAATCCAATGTTGGTTTTAAGTTTATTTCATTCATTTAATATACCAGGAGTCACATCATGAATGACAGAATAGGTTAGTAGTATTCATAAACTATATACATACTTTAAATTCTTAGTACAATTGAAAACATAAAATACAGAAATATTTTTCATTGAAATAACCATTATTATTCATCGTTTATCCCAACATATTAATCAAAAAACACTTATAAGTATCCTAGGAAAAATAAAACAAATGAAAGGGGTGATGTCAATTGATCAATAAAGTTATGCATATTAATGACTATTTTAATAAATAAGTAATAATAAATATGGAAATTTAAATAAATATAATACATTCCATTTAATCTATATCACGAACAAGATATGGTAGGAATAAATGATTATAAAATAATTTCATATAAATAATCACATGTTCATAAAACATAACCAGGAATATTCTATCTAACCAGATTATCACATGGAATATCATTAACTTCATTAATAATTATATAATACATAATTATGGACATATTAAAAATACCATCCTAGCCTTTTGCGAATAATTCATTTTATTAAGGGTATATTCCATGAAATCAAACAAAAATTAGTAAGGCCTCATCCATATAACATAGTTAATTCATCTAAATAAGCCTCCTAATTCATTGATGGGATGTATAGTTTTGTCCGCATCCATCACTTAATATGTGCAAGGAATTATTAATATGAAATGGGTGATGACGTTCCAGGGAAGGTTATCAGTTGGAATAAATCATTCAATGTTTATTATAAATGGAATCCCAACAGCTAGATGATATCAAACAATTTTGGGAATGGTAATTCGATATGTATTTATGCCAATAAAATTCCTTGAAGTTCCTGTTTTTATTGGGTGACCTAAGGCTAACCAGTTATTCAATAAAAGTGGATAAAATCAATATGAAAAATGTTTCATGCAAATGGAAGTATCTCTTAATGTATGACATAATTTCTCTAGTCAAGAATACTATTATTTCTAAACATTATCGTTCCAACATGATATATAAATATCTTATTTCTCTGCTCACTCATCTCAATTTCTTTATAAATATTTTTTTGTGTTGTGGTAGAACTATTGAAAAGATAGCAGTGAATTTTTATTGAAGTAAATTTTGAAAAATCCTTGATAATGGAGGCCTAAGAATTAAAAAATAAAATAAATCGATGAGTCTCCTCATGACACATTTACTTGGTAACCTCTTAACAAAGACTTGATTCCTCTCAGCTTTCTCACAGATAGATTCATTGAAAATTTAAAAAGGGATTGCAATTATTATATGGGTTCATCTATTTTTTTAGAAATCAATTCCTATTATACTAATATTATTTAAAAATGCAGATGTATTTCTTAGAGGAAGTCCTCTTTAAATTTCTTTCTTGACAATTGGATAGGATCCCCCTTTTATAAGTAGTTGATCGAAAATATTTTCCTACGGATACAAATGTTTCTATACCAGAATTATGGGATCTTTCCAACATGGATATGTCTATTAACCACATAAACCTCCTCAATAACTATATTTTACCCTACCAAAGATACTTATTCTTGGAACTTTATCAGAATGGAATTCATGATAAATTTTTTTTATCCTTCAAATTTTGAACATGAAATTTAGTTTTCTAGGCTCAGATATTATGTTATGTCTTGGATCATGCCTTCCAGGATGAACTGGATTTTGATATATTCACATAATATGTTACCTACTAAAGACTGCTCAAAATGTCACGAAATTTTTTTATGTTCTACATGTATGTTTTTCAAAAAAACAATAGGGAGAACATCATGTATTTATTCTTATCATGATCCAATTCTTGTCCTCTAAAAATTGAATTGAATGATATATTTGATTTTAATCATCCTAATAGTAATGGTATCGCTGCATGGATTCAGTATTATACAACTGTACTAGCTTCACCTCAACTCAACAGTTGTCTCCTAGCTGATATAGCCGAACTCCTTCATATCCTATGGTCTTGTCGTAAGTATATCATGTATAGACATACTCAATTTCACCACTAGGAATCTCACACTCACATTTTATCAATCTCCAAAGAGGCCAAAAATCATTGTCGATGTCCTAGTACAATATAATGAAAAACTTCATGATACTCTATAAAATTAGATTTGCAGGGAAATGAAAACAACAACCGGTTCAGTTTGATGTTTTCATTGAAGTCACACTATAAGGATAGGAAAAACCAATGTTGATGGAGCATCAAAAGGAATCATGGGACCTAAAGGTTGTGGAGTTATTAATAGAGATCACACAGGTAATGTCATCAATTGAATTTTGGAACCTGTGATATCTTCTAAACTCTTGATGGTGGAATTCATAGAGTTATTCATATCATCTACTATGCTTGGCTTAAAGTCATGGACAACCTCTATTTTGAAAGAAACTCTACCACTGTGGTGCCTGATATTTGAAAAGGAGTAACACATCTATCTTAGAATCTCACTTTTAAATGTATTGATTGTCACAAATACATATTGAATTTCAATTACATCATCACTAATGTTTTTGTTTATGCTAACTTTTTTTTGGATGGGCTCACTATCAAAGGAATTAATAGATAACTCTCTTTGTTAAATGATCATCCATCTAAATTGATCCCATTTCTTGAGAATAATTGTAATAAATCCCTTCCTTAAATATTATTTAATCTTACTTTGATTTCATAAATTTATCTTGGCATAAAAAACATACCGCAATCAAAAAAACAAAATCATAAACCATCAAATGTAATATGGTGAATGGTAATAAAATTTTACATCCTCAATAAAACTGGTTATAAATAATCTAAATAAAGAATAAGGATGATATGAAGACAACATATCTGGAATTGATCATATTTATTATAAAGTGTTAAATTCTTTTATGAATAGAAATAACATAAAATACCATTAAATACATTTTTTAGTAAATTCTAATTTTTATTTTAAAAATATTTTTCTTAAAAAAGATAAAAATATATATATAAAATAGTAATATTTTAAAATGAACATTAAATTTTTTAAAATTATCTTTAAATTATTTTGTTTTCATGATGACTAGAGATTTTTTCCCTTCCATACCCATTAGAACAATGATTCCTTTAAAATTTTTAGTAAAATCCAAATAATCCATTTTTTTTAAAATGAAATGAATTTCCCATTCAAAAATTTGGTAAAAATTCAAAATGGATAAAAAAATTAATAATTTTTTTTAAATGATGAAAAAATTTATTAAAACTATTTTAGAAAAAATGTATTTTGATGAATGGGTGTTTTCTGCTGAAAATATAAAAGAATTCATATTTTCATAAAAATATCTTCGCATTCATTTAAAGTACCAAAGATTGGGAAAATTAAAGAATTAATTAAATTATTTCTTCTATGACCTAAGGATAAGAAAATAGATGTATTTTATGTTATAAATATAAAATAATTACCCAAAAAGAGACCAAAACAATCATGAATAATTATGAGCTTTTCAAATAAACCCTCACCACTTGGCTAAATTTTGAATCATAATCCCCATGAGTGGTAAAATATAAAATTTAAATTCAAATATAGTGAAAATAAATATATTAATGATAAAAAATATAGTAATAGGCTTTATATACACCACATAAATGAATAAGTGTTCAATATAGAATATCTCTCATGGAAGTGAAAGTGAGATGAGAAACCCTTACATTAGGATCGACTTCATTCATATATGTCTGAAAATCATGTATAATAAATATAGTTTTATTATAAATATATTAAATAATCATATAAATATATTTCCTACCTTATATAATTTATTTATATTCTTATATGACCTTTTTATTAACAATTCAAAGTTAAAATGACTGTCTCAGGTGATAATTGCTTTGTTTTCAATGTATGTTTTGGTTCAGTAATTTGGGTCCTTTTAAATATATAATGTTTACATAATCTCAAAATTTTAAAAATTATATAAATACAATAAATATTAATTATATACTTATTTACAATATTCTATATATTTTAGATATAAACAATAGATTATACCATTCATGGACACTATAGGTCATAAATATACATGAAATTTGTATCCATTATTCTCATTGGATGGACCGAAATAAAAATAAATATTAATTAAACATGCATAAAAATTTGTATTTCCTATATATTAGTAATACTAATAAATAATTTACTTATTACCATCAATTTAAAATTAAGATGAAAAACACTTCACATCGTTTTTTGGAGGTGATAGTCCACAAGTACGTGCAATAGTCATTATTGTTTTCCAAATAATGAAAAGGTAAGAAGTAAAATGTGATATTATATTAATAAAATATTTTTTATATCGTAAATATTAAATAACTTCGTCAAATGTAAAATTTATTACATTCATGTAAAGCTTAATACAACAATGAATTCCATCACTTTATGTGAAGATAGTCTGTCATAAACATGCGAGATGTTACTGAATCCCTTACAAATGGAATGTGAGAAGTTATATGGTATATGATTATTAAGTTTAATTATTTCATAAATTTATATATATATATATATAATGTAAGTATTTATATCAAACATTTAATGGTGGTTATAAAAAAGAAACTATATCAATCAGTGAGATAATAGTTCATCGTACACACAATTAATGGTTTCATTTCCTATTAGGTGGAATAAGAGATAGAGTAATGTTATTCCATATACATAATAAAATATTATTATGTGGGGAATACTAGTGTTATTATATTTTGTAGGACCCTGGGACACCCTGAGAGGGGAGCGGTGAATCAGGGTGTCAACTTTTTCTTCTTAAAGCTATGGATCTTGTTCCCACGTTGGTAGGAACTAGTAAAACCTGTATGATGGATATGATCAGCAATGAAACATTCATATGCAAAGATATGACACAACTATTTTTTATTTGGTTCACCACTAAGGGATACGTCTAAGGAGCATACGCCGACAGGTTGTCGGTCGTACCAAAATCCACTATGCTTCACTAGCTGTAGATTAAAAATGTTCGGGTATAGTCACTCTGTCACAGGCTCACTGCCTTTACAAAAGTTTAGGGACAGATCACTGCATCCCTTGGGTCACTCCCGTTGACTCCCCCTGGCTCACTTCCATTGGTAAGTCCCACTCAGTTTATAAATGTGAAGGTCTCTTAAATATATGTGCATTGATGTTATTTGTCTCCTATTCAGCATTAGACATTGCTTGCATCAGGGTTCAGAGTTGATGCTCTTATTAGTTCAATCCTTCTTCTTTAGTGCAATGACTGAATGCACTAGATCTCTTTGTCTTTGTTTTCCTGAATCACAATCACTTATTCAATTTCTCAATAAATGATGCTCAGCTTACTTGTCATCATCGGAATCAGTTCACCATGTATAGATGAGATTATGTATGTATCATTTAGATTTATTCTTCAATCCCACTTTGCACTGAAAGTATCAGGCAATCTTTCCGCTCTTGTGCATCTCCAGAAAGGCGAGAATGCTTCGACAATATCTTGCTCTCCCTATCAATCCCGGCACGCAAGTCTCAATACGGCACGCAAGTCCTCGGCACACATGTCTAAACTGGCGCACAAGTGACACCAAAGCACCTGTGTGACACTTCCTTCCCCAACTACAAACATGTGCATCCCACTTCCTTTCTCTCCCAAACGACCTTGGGCGTGCAACAAACAACTGGCGCGAAACCTCTACTTGCGTGACCCAACTACCACTAGCACAGCTCAATCACCTGCGCGACGATAGCTCAAATAATCTCTAAGTCTTGAACTCCGTTGGAAATGAGGAGGGGTGGTCCAGTATTTATAGGAAATTTGACCACCCTGCGCGACGGTGCGCAAGTCAACCATCGGCATGCAAGTCTCGGCACCCAGGTCTCTTCCCCTACTATTCACTTGCGCGACCAACTTCCAAACTTGCACGAACCTCTTTCCTTTTCCAAATTTCGATCTTCTGATCTGGAAAAACCATAGGTGCACAAGTTATCAAGATTCCAAGGCATCGACGTGCAACTCTCTTCTCGGAGCGTATGTCACCTGCACGACCTCACCAAAAGTTGATCGACCCTTATCCCTTTGCCATATTTTGATGATCTGATCTTCAAAAACATATGGCGTGAAAGTTTCCTATCCTCCAAGACCTCGGTGCGCCACCTTGTATCTGATCTTTTTGTACCGCCTCCAGATCGTCCATTCCTCTGTCGACGTTCTTGAATCAAACATAGATCATTGACCAAAACTCTTGAACTCGACATGCCATCATGAAATCCATTTTTTCAACAAATTTTTATGTTGTTTTTTTGCTTTGTCAACCAGAAAAATCACCTCAAAAACACTTCTTCTCAGTGATTTGAATCCTTCAGCAACTCTTCTGCGGTCATCACAAACTCCACTATCATGATGTGTATTCTTTGACAGAACAGATTTAGAACCATCATCTTCTGATACAATGTGATGTGCATGGCCATCTCATAATTTCAATCTCTACATGTCCATCTTAGAATTCCTTTCATTTTCACATTGTCTTCTTCATCAACCGTCATGATCTACTTCATACAAACCATATGATTTAATTCGTCAAGAATCCTCTTGCATGGTTCTCAGGAAATCATGAGTAATTGCATGGTCATTATAAAAAACCCATGGTTCTCATGCCATAATGATGAATTGCATGGTCTTCATCAAAACCCATGGTTCTCATGCAATAAAGAGTAATTGCATGGACTTCATCCAAAAACCCCATTCTTCATTAATCATCCTCAGATCGATTACACCTCACATTCTTCATTGTTGTAAACAATTTATCACCTTTGACACATGTTCATTGAACTTATGATCAGTACGACAATCGTATCTCACATTATTCACTGTTTTAAGCAATGTATCACTTTTGACACATGTTCTTTGAACTTATGATCAGTACAAAAATCGTCTAAATTATCATTCCTCGACTTCATCGGAGTACTTATTGATCTCATTCATTTTGATCTTCATTGAAAATTATTGACAACAAATACAACCTTATACACAAAGTGGTTCCAACATATTTCATCAATTAATACTTAACTAATCGTTAAAAAATAATAAATAATATGATAGATCTTCGTTAAGATAATTACCCTCTATTAGAAAAAACTCATTTGGATCTCAACTTATGGGGGATAGGTTTCATGTTTTGGGAGAATTAGAAGTTATAAAGTATGGAAAACATTGTTAGGGAGATATTTAAGAAGGTTATTATTTATCCAAACGTCTTTATAGGTATGAATAATTATAGTTAGGAAGTGCCTGTTTATATGTGGTGAATGCGAACCCTCTTGTAAATTACATGGAAATTACCCAAAATAATCTAAGATGATAATTTAATTAGCAATGAAAACTATTAATAATTACTATAGAATATATTTTCTGATATATAAGATCAAAATATGGAAGTAAATTTTTTTTACACATGGTTAGGACTTTCTTTACCCCTATCTTTTTAGTTTAACTCCTATGTAAACCCATATTTACTTCAGCCATTGTAAATAATTTATAATATTTTCACTGTTAATTTGGGTAAAAATAAATTTTAACTTAATATATGATATAATTTTTTATGATTCTAAATATTTATTCAATTTTTACAAGTTATATTCTCAGAAGTGGTTGAATTCAATTTAATATTATTTCTATTGATATGATGAAAATAGGGTTTCCAAAGAGAAACTATTCGTATATATAAATGGTTTAAATATTAAAATTATATAATAAATTTTCCCCACAAACATAATGTGAATTTATTATAAAAATATTAAAATAATTTTATTGTAACAAAATTTTAAAAAATTAACTTTTAAAATAATTTCCATGAAAATCAGGTTGTCAATAAACAAATTTATTTTTCATTATTAATAAAAACAAAATATTTTTAATAAATTCATAACAATTAAACCAAAGATAATTTTAACACATTGATTTAAAGAATAAATTTCTTTTATAGAAAAAATTTTAAAATAAATTCAAAAAACATTTTTATCATGAGACTTAATAAAATATGAAACTATTTTATTTGAAAAATATAATTTTTCTTAAAAAATTTCTTTGCTATTAAATAATTCTTATTTTATTTCTAAGACTTGATTTCCATTTTATTTTATTAATACATTTTTAATTAATAAAACTTTAAAATTTTAATTATTATTATTCATACAAGTCATCTTAATGACTAGGTTATAATGGTCATGTATAAATAATAATATTTTAACAGAGTATCACGTTTTTATTACACACGATGTTGTGTGCATCATGAGATATCTAAGGGATTGAATTTATTTAATAATAAATATATTGTAATATTTCAGGGTGTTATATTATTATATAAGAATTATTATTCACATCACATATTATATCAAACATGATAATCCTATTTTAAAATCTCGTGGTGTTATAGATAGATTTTTAAGATGTGTCGATTGAAGTAGAAATCATGTTAAAGGAAATTAATGACTTAGAAAAAAAATTATTATCTAATCAAAATATGGAGGAGAATCCATATATTTGAGACTATATTCATGTCAATTTCCAATCATAATGTAACATCTTTTGAAGCATGGTTTTTACTAGTATATTTATAAAATTTATTAATATTGTTTTCATGTTCAGTCAGTTATGCTGTTTTCATATCTTCAGTTGGTTGAAGTTCTTCTTCCTCAACACTGACCCTTCTCCCTACATTTATAATCTCCTCCAAATTATTTTTCTGTTATGTTATATATTCCTTGATGGAATATAACTCTTTATCAAGGTGACTTGTATGACATTCATTTTTTTCTTGTAGATATTTTTTCATTGAGGATACCCTATACATAAAGGGATATGAATTTAAGCGCGATGGATCAGAGTTTAGAAGAACTAGAATTGATTCAGATTGCATAAGTAACACCAAATCCTCCTTTTTTTAGTTATTATTTCAATGGTCATCTTTACTTTATCATAAATGTATCTATAATGAAAATAAATACTTCCAAGATCTATGAATTGAAAATATATTCATCGTAGCTTCCCACCAAGTTAGGTTATGATACCCTCAATAATCATCTTTCATATGTTCATCCAAGAATGAACATGATAGTGAAATTGTTGTTTCGTGATCCATCAACTCAATCAGATTCATTTCTTAAGGGAGGGATACATTATAGTATGAAAATATTGAGGGAACTATCACTATAGTAAATGTCCACACTGATTCTTTTAAACGTTTTAAAGGCTTGGACAATACTGACCCCCACATTCTCTAACAATAGAGAAGTGAAATTATAAACGTTTTATTTTTATAATATTATTTTTAATTGAATCACTATGAGTAATATAAAATAGTTTATTCTAGTTAATAAAATCTAAATTCATTGGGTGGAAATGTAATCACTCGTCCCTCTTAGTTAATATAATTGCCTCTGTGGAATATTACACTAAAGTTGTAAAAACTAATATAGAATTCCCCCAATTTTTGTATTCTTATTTAAAATGAAGAAAGTATCAATCATTGACATGATCCTTGTAACGACCCTAAGTTTCATTAATATAAATTCATCTTTTGTCTAATTAAATTTATGTTTATGTTTATATAAAATTTCAACTTCTTTGTTTTTATGTTAAAATTTTTGACAGTTGCTAATATAGACATTGAACAATGATCACATGATTAGTATAAATATAGGACTTAAACAAATCCAATTTACTTAGACAAAGGATGTGATGACCTCATCTAGTATAATTGCCCCATACGAAGTCCATTTGTTGGAGCTCGGAAAAGAGGTTGTGTCTTTGGGCTTTTCCCTTGACCAAGCCCAAGCTAAGCTTCATCATGTCAAGCTCGAATGTGACTGTCTATGGGAAAAGTGGAAGTTGATTGAAATTACCACTCGAGCGATGTTATCCGAGCCACCCCAAGAGTCTGTCACCATCGTACACCTTACCCGTAGGTCGTATGAAACTGTTTTAAGGGGTTATATAACAAATAAGTAGTACTCTGTTCATGTACATTATTTTTGTATATAATAATGAATATAATTTCTAGTCGTTTTTAATACTTTGTAAATAGTTTTTAAAGTACAAATGCTATTTTTAGTTATTACTTAATTAAGAAATATATTTTATTAAATTAAGGGATTTTTTAATTAAATAATATTTTAATAAAATATTAATATTAATATTAAATTAATTTTTATTAAATATAAACGAACTTATAATTTAATGAATGCAATTAAAATTTTTATTAAGGTTTGAAAGCCATTTCTGTCAAAACCCGTGAATTTTCGATAAATGTCGGTTTTTTATTTTAAAAGTGAAAATTAACATATTTAGAAAATGATTTATATAAAATGAATGTTATTTCGGGAATCAGGATGTCGAAATTATCCAACGGTGAATTTTTCATAATTTTCGGAGACAGTCAATGTTTTGGGTAAAAATTAAATACCGTTTAAATATATAATGTGTTTTATGACATCATAATGACCCAATATTGATGTTATAAAATACTATAATCTTTATGTTCTTCCAATATATGTTTTACCATTAAAATAATGTGATTTTAGGTTTGTTTGACATATGGACCCCTCAAGACATATTCAACACATTGCCTTTTTAAATTAATTTCCATGGGAGTGTGACTCAACTCCACATAAGCAACCCTATTATATTAAGAAGTTCGGACTTTGGCCTTATAAAATATTGTTTTCCTCTTCCCTTTTCCAAAAACCATGGGCAAAAACTATGGTATGGTTTGCGGTTTTGATTAATTTAATATAAGGGGTCCCAAACCTAAATAATAAAGAATTCACTCACCTTTCCTATATAAACCCACCAAAGCTCCCACTTCCTCCTCACTCAATGACCCTGGAGTTTGTCCAACCTCTGCCCTACTCTCTCTAGAATCCTCCCAAGGTTCCCCAAGCTCCCAAAAAGCCTCTCACAAGCCTCTCTCTAGCCTTTGGAAGCACACTTCCAAGTAAGGGTTTTTTCTTCCGTTCTCATTTTTGTCCAATTTTCTTTAAGTTGTTTTGCCCTTTTATTTTCAATTATGAATGTTGGGGTATGGTTTCTCACCTCCATCAAACTGACCTTTTATGTGTGAATTATTGGAGACCCCTTTTTTATCATTATATTCCTCCCATGTACACCCGTTACTATGCCGAAATTCCAAAAGGAACTTCTCTCTCCTCATTTACATTAAAGCAATACTTTTGTATCATGAATCTAAATTACATTACAATTGTTGGGACATGTATCTATATGACCTATATACTGTCCATTACATGTAAATATTATGAGTAACCCCTTTCTCTCTCATCAACCATTTTTATTAATTCTTATGTCACGTCGTTGTGCTGCCGAAATCGCACCGATTTACTAAGCCAATGTCATTGTGTAGTGAATACCATGCTCATTTCTCCATCAAGGGTATTCACCTTTATACACATTTACTTATTGATTATAAAGTTTCATGTATGAATTCCACATTCCTTTATCATGGAATAAATTATTATGTTTTATGAATCCATGTTTTATAATCCATGTGGCACACTTATGCATGAAATGAAATGTTTAAGAAGGGTGCACCCTTATAGCGCTCCAATGCATTGGGTAAAGTATGGTATCATGATACGTCATGTGAAATGAGTGTTGACTCATGATAATTCAAGTGTAATGAGGGTTTACTTGTTCTTTACATGCAATGAGGATTTACTCATGCTCCATGTGAAATGGGCCTTGGCACATGCTAATTCCATGTTAATTGTTGTTGCCACATTTCCATGTTATGATTATCATGATTTATCATGCCATTATTTTCATGTTTCTCTTATGCTATATGGATATTTCTATTGCTTAACATGTATTGTACTCCTCATGTTATTCCATGTGTATTCCCTTTCTAGGATTTATAGCTCACCCTTTTCTTATGCATGTCCTCAGGTTATCCCATGCAATGCTAAGTACGAAGGAATATAGTGGTCATGTAACGGAAGTTGTCAATAATGATATTGTATTTCGTGTTTCATGTTTTTATGTAATTATCCTAAGCCCCAAAGACACTAAACCTCTCGATCTTCTTGTTGTATCAAGTGATGTTTTATGTAATAAATCATGTTTAAGTTTGTAACAAAATAAGGGTTGTCATAGTTGGTATCAAAGGATAGGTTTTGTTATTTTTCGGATTAGGATTAGAAATCCCTAGTAAAGCCATAGATACAAGACTATGTACAATAAAAAAGTCCCTAAGTTTTGGTGAGTTTTGAGTAAGTGGGTTATCAAGGAAATACATCCCTGTCTGGATACGAGCAGGTAGAGGCAGATCTGGCACAGATGTATCCTAGGGGTAAAACCCGAAAGCACCACTTTGAGCTTGACTCGAACGGGAACTGGTGCACAACAATAGTCCTTTCTACACTCTTGGTTATGACACTACTAGAGGATATGATTTCATAAATTCACAATCTTAGTATGAACCCTTATTAAGGGAATTAAAAAAATTCCCCTAAGAATATATGTTAGAAAGTAGATCATGAGAAGCCTAGATTGAAGCATGTAGACTCATGAGTTAATGAAATAAAAGTTTATTTATAAGTCATAAACTTTTGTCTTTGGATTACCCTTTATGTTTTACCCCTAACATTCCTTTTATTCCAGCCAATGGATGGTAATAGGAGGACTCGGGCTAACAACCATTGTGAAGATCAGTGTGATGACTGTACTAATGAGATGGCCAATCCAATGGGAGCGGGAATAGCAAACTTTTTCATGCTTCTCTCTCAGCTAGCTCAAGTTTTGAATAGAAACACGGGTCAAGAGGAACGTTCAACCCCCCCCCCCCCAAAGAACAAGTCGCTATCGAGAGCTTCATGAGACAAAGGCCTCATACTTTTAGTGGATCATCTGATCCCACGATCATTGAACAATGGATCAACTCCATTGAAAAGATCCTCTCCATCCTTCAATGTTCTGAACAAAAGAAGGTTCTCTTGGCGGATTATCGTATAGAGGGTGAAGCTGATCAATGGTGGAGGTTGTTCAAAAATACGAAGCATGAGGATGATATTGAGGCATTAGAATGGAAGGATTTTCGGAAGATGTTTTTCGATAAATATTTTCCACGCACCCTCCAGCTTAAGATAGAAAGGGACTTCCTTTCCCTCAAGCAAAAAGATGAAAAATTTGTTGGAACGTACGAGGAAAACTTAGCAAGGCTTGCACAATATGATTCCGGCTTTGTCTGTACCCCTGAATTCAAGGTTGACCACTTCTTTATCAGACTGAATCCTAGCTTGCGTAAAGCATTAGCGATCCGTGACTTCGACAACTATGAGGAAATTGTCTGATGTGCCCTCAAGGTCAAAATGGAGATCGGGGAATCACAAGGTTATCATGGGGACAAGAAGAGTAAGGTGGAATTCAATGATGGTGTTCTGATGGATAAATAAAACAGTTTTAAGATGATCCAGCACCCCACTTGCCAAAAGTGCGGAAAGAAGCACCCTGGAAATTGCCTTAAGGGGACGAGGAAATGCTTCAGTTGTGGAAGGGAAGGGCACCTGGCTGTTAATTGTCGGCAAGAAAGACCCATTGCTATGACAGAGGAGAGGAACGCTCCGTTCGAACATCAACGCATCGTTCAATACTATAAAGGCAAAGAACCGGGTCATTTTCGAAATCAGTACCCTAATCTAAGGGTTTTCAGTGACAACCAACAACCTCCAAAGTAGCAAAGAAGATCTTTTTCCATATCTTCTGTCGAAGTGAACCCTGACAATGAAGTGGTGACATGTAAGCTAGTTATTAATTCAATAATATCAAACATAATTTTTTATTCAGGTTCTACGCATTCTTTTATATCTCGAATGTTTAGTAGAACAATCCCAACACCACTACAAATCATGGAAGTAAAGATTTCAGTGAGTATAGAAAATGGGGTAATCATTGCATCCCATGAATATAAGTCCTCCCTTGTTATAATTTGTGGATTGAATTTCCTGGAGAACCTCATCATACTCTCTCTGGTGGAATTTGATGCAATTTTTAGCATGGATTGGCTTTCCTTATAAAGATACAACATAAATTGTCGGGAGAGGGAAATCACACTCCATATGGAGAATCGACCCCCGATTCT
The DNA here is from genome assembly GCA_963277665.1 of Viscum album. Classification (NCBI taxonomy): domain Eukaryota; kingdom Viridiplantae; phylum Streptophyta; class Magnoliopsida; order Santalales; family Viscaceae; genus Viscum; species Viscum album. Next base: position 602,022,140 of record OY728153.1, on the reverse strand, counting down.
TTACAAGTGTCTGGAGAAAGATGAATCTCATTTAGATCCATCATCTCAAGCATGGATATTACTGCATTATGAGAACGCGTATCTGGATCCGATGACTGAGTCCAAGGAAGAAACCATCCTTGAGTAAATGCATATTGTGAGGGAATTCACTGAAGTGTTTGCCAAGGAACTGTCTGGTCTTCCTCCTAGAAAGGATGTTGAATTCTCAATTGAACTTATAACCAGGGATTTACCAATATCCATGAATCCATATAGAATGGGTGTTTTAGAGCTTGAAGAGGTGAAGAAACAACTATAAGAGAATCTGGATAAAGGGTTTATAGGCCCATGTGCTTCACCATGGGGTGCACCAGTCCTCTTCGTGAAGAAGAAGGATTGGTCAATGTGGCTTTACATCGATTATCGTTAACTTAACAAAATCATGATAAAGAACTACGATCCCCTCCCAAGAATTGATGACTTGTTTGATCAGCTTCATGGATCACAATACTTCTCCAAGGTGGATTTGCAGTCGAGATATTATCAAGTATGGGTGAAGAAGGAAGATGTCCCCAACACTACTTTTCGTACAAGATACGAGCACTATGAATTCATAGTAATGACTTTCGGACTCACCAATGCTCCAGAAATATTCATGGACTTGATGAATAGAGTCTTTAAAGATTACATTGAAAAATTTGTGGTAGTATTTATATATGATATTCTAATATACTCTAAAACCAAGGATGATCATGAGGAGCATTTAAAAACGTTACTAGAGACTTTGTACAAGGATAAGCTCTATGCAAAGTACAATAAGTGTGAGTTTTGGATGAACGAGGTCTCATTCAAGGGCCATATCATCACAAGCAATGGGATATCTGTGGACCCCTCCAAAACAGATGCAATTTAGGGATGGTTGAGGCCAACATCAGTAATGGATATCCATAGCTTCTTGGGGTTAGCTGGATATTATCGACGATTTGAGAGAAATTTCTCACGATTGTCCAACCCTCTTACCAAGCTAACTCGAAAGGGAGTAGTTATATTTTCTTGGAGTGACGAATGTGAAGAAAGCTTCAAAGAGTTGAAAAGGATGCTTATCACTGTGCCCGTGCTCACATTACCCATAAGTGAGGAGCCTTTTGTGGTATTCAGTGATGCTTTGAAGAAGGGATTATGATGTGTGATGATGCAGAATGATAAATTGATATCATATGCCTCAAGGCAGTTGAAAATCCATGAGCGAAAATATCCAACGCATGATCTGGAGTTGGCGGTGGTGATCTTTTCCTTGAAAATCTTGCGACATTATCTCTATGGAGAGAAATGTGAGATATATAATGACCACAAGAGTCTTAAATATATATTCACAAAAAAAGAGCTAAAATGCACCAGAGAAGATGGATAGAACTCATCAAAGATTATCACTATTCAATACATTACCACCCTAGGAAAGAGAACAAGGTGGCATATGACCTAAGTATAAAGGACCCAACAATTATATCAATGATAAGAATTGAGAAGGATCCAATCTTCTTAGACTTGATGACGATGGACGTGGGAATCATAAAGAGGGGAACATCATCAATCTGTTCACAAATGATTGCTCAACCATCTCATTTGGAAATGTTCAACGATGCTAAAAAGGATGATGTAGGAATTTAGGAAAAAGTTGAAGCTATCAAAAAAGGGAAATCCTTAGAGTTTAATGTTAATGAAGAAGAGATTGTGCGGTTTGGGAAAAGAATATGTGTTCCATCAAGTTCGGAGCTGGAGAAAGAAATTATGGATAATGCACATAGTTCAAATTTCTCTATTCACACAGGAAGCAAAAATATGTATTGAGATCTCTGAGAAATCTTTTGGTGGGATAATATGAATAAGGAGATCGCTGAATATACATCAAAGTGCCTGGTGTGCCAGCAAGTGAAGGCAAAGAGGCAGAAGTATAAGGGGGATGATGCCACCATTGCCCATACCAGAATGGAAATGGGAGAACATCACCATGGACTTTGTCAATGGACTTCCATGGACATCCAAAGGAAACAATGCAATCTTTGTTTTTGTGGATCGTCTTACAAACACTGCACACTTCATTTCTATTTGGAAGGATTTCTCTTTGGATCAACTAGCATGGATATATATCAGGGAAGTGATATGGTTGGATGGAGTACCACTATCTATTATGTCTGACCGAGATCCAAGATTCACCTCTAAGTATTGAAAGAGTCTTCAACATGCTCTGAATATTGAACTGAACTTCAGTATGGATTATCATCCTCAAACTGATGGCCAATCCGAGTAGAATATCCAAACAATTGAGGATATGTTGAGAGCATGCTTAATGGACTTTAAAGGAGGATGGGATCAACATCTTCATCTTTTTGAGTTCTCTTATAATAACAGTTTCCACTCGAGCATCCAAATGGAACCATATGAAGCCCTATATGGGAAAATGTGAAAAACACCGGCATGTTGGGATGAGGTTGGTGAACGTAAGCTGCTTGGATAAAAATGGTCGAAGAAATGGTGGAGAAGGTGAAAACCATTCAGCATCATATCAAGGAAGCCCAGAGTCGACAGAAGAGTTATGCAGATAATCGTCGATGAGACCTTGAGTTTAATGTTAGAGATATGGTGTTTCTATGCATATCTCCATGGAAGAAGGTCATGAGGTTTGCAAGGAAAGGGAAGTTAACTCAAAGGTATATCAGCCCCTTCGAGATTCTTGATTGTGTTAGGGTTTTGTCCTTTTGACTAGCACTTCCACATACTATGGCCAAAGTACATGATGTCTTTCATGTATCCCTCTTAAAGAAGTACATACTGGACCCTTCACATGTACTCTCTTCTGAGGTGGTACAATTGGAAGATGGTCTTTCTTATGAGGAGAAACCAGTGAAGATCTTAGATAGTAGAGAAAAAGTTCTATGAAATAAGACAATGCCCCTTGTCAAGGTGTTGTGGAGAAACCACAAGTTTGAAAAAGCGACTTGGGAATCGGAGGATATGATAAAGCTGAGTTACCCACATTTGTTTTAGTGTGGGGAAAGGAAAATTTCGAGGGCGAAATTTCTTAAGGGGGAATATTTTAATGACCCAAAGTTTCATTAATGGAAATTCCTCTTGATCTAATTAAATGTATCTTTATGTTTATATAAAATGTCAACTTCTTTAATTTTATGTTAAGAATTTTGACCATTGCTAATATAGCCGTTAAACAGTGATCACATGATTAGTATAAATATAGGACTTTAAGAAATCCAATTTACTTAGAAAACGGAAGCGATGGCCTCATCCAGTAAAATTGCCCCATACGAAGCCCATTTGTCGTAGCTCATTAAGAGGTGGTGTCTATGGGCTTCACCCATGACCAAGACAAATCTGAGCTTCATCATGTCAAGCTCGAACGTGACCGTCTATGCGAAAAGTGGATGTTGATTGAAATTACCACTCGAGTGATGTTATCTGAGCCACCCAAAGAGTTTGTCACCATCGCACACCTTACCCTTAGGTCTTATGCGGCTGTTTTAAGGGGTTATGTAACAAATAAGTAGTAATATGTTCATGTACATTATTTTTTTATATAATAATGAATATAATTTGTAGTCTTTTTTAATACTTTTTAAATAGTTTTTAAAGTACAAATGTTGTTTTTAGTTATTATTTAATTAAGAAATAGATTTTATTTAATTAATGTATTTTTGAATTATATAATATTTTAATATAATAATAATAATATTATTAAATTAAATATTATTTAATATAATTGATCTTATAATTTTTGAATGCAATTAAAATTTTTATTAAGGTTTGAAAGCCATTTCTGTCAAAACCGGGGAATTTTCGATAAATGTCAGTTTTTATTTTAAAAGTGAAAATTAACATATTTAGAAAATTATTTAGGTAAAATAAATGTTTTTTCTGGAATCAGGACGTCGAAATTTTCCAACGGTGAATTTTTCATAATTTTCTGAGACCGTCAAATATTTGGGTAAAAATTAAATACCGTTTAAATATATAATGTGTTTTATGACATCATAATGACCCAATAGTGATGTAATAAAATACTATAATTTTTATGTTCGGCTAATATATGTTTTAACATTTAAATAATGTGATTTTAGGATTTTTTGACTTACTTTTCAAAGAATTAATGGACCCCTCAAGACATATTCAACAATTTGCCTTTTTAAATTAATTTCCATGGGAGTGTGACTCACCTCCACATAAGAAACCCTAATATTTTAAGAAGTTTTGACTTTGGACTTATAAAATATTGTTTTCCTCTTCCCTTCTCCAAAAACCATGGGCATAAACCATGGGGTGGTTTGTGGTTTGGATTAATTTAATATAAGGGGTCCCAAACCTAAATAATAAAGAATTCCCTCGCCTTTCCTATATAAACCCACTGAAGCTCCCACTTCCTCCTCACTCAAAGCCCTTGGAGTTCATCCAACCTCTACCCTACTCTCTATAGAATCCTCCCAATGTGCCCCAAGCTCCCAATAAGCCTCTCACAAGCCTCTCTCTATCCTTTGAAATCACACTTCCAAGTAATGGTTTTTTTCTTCCTTTCTCATTTTTGTCCAATTTTCTTTAAGTTGTTTTCCCCTTTTATTTTCAATTATGAATGTTGGGGTATGGTTTCTCAGATCCCTAATACTTCCCTATTTATGTTTGAATTATGGGAGACCCCTTTCTCTCTCATTAGATGCCTCAAATGTACACCCGTTACTATGCTGAAATTCGGAATGGAACTTTTCTCTCCTCATTTACATTCCAGCAATACTTTGGTATCATGAATCTAAATTCCATTACAATTGATGGAACATGTATCTATATGAACTCCTTACTATCCATTACATTTAAATATGATGAGGAGCCCCTTTATCTCTCATCAACCATATTTATGAATTCTTATGTCACGCCGTTACGCTGCCGAAATCGCATCGATTTTCTAAGCCAATGTCATTGTGTAGTGAATAGCATGCTCATTTCCCTATCAAGGGTATTCACCTTTATGAACATTTACATATTGATTATAAAGTTTCATTTATGAATTATATATTCCTTTATCATGGAAGAAATTATTATGATTTATGAATCCATGTTTTATGATCCATGTGGCACACTTATGCATGAAATGAAATGTTTAAGAAGGGAGCTCCTTTATAGCGCTCCAATGCATTGGGTAAAGAATAATATCGTGATACGTCATGTACAATGAGTGTTGACTCATGCTAATTCAAGTGAAACGAGGGTTTACTCGTGCTTTATCTACAATGTGGATTTACTCATGCTTCTTGTGCAATGGGCTTTGGCTCATGCTAATTCCACGTTAAGTGTTGTTGCCACATTTCCATGTTATGATTATCATGATTTATCATGCCTTTATGTTCATGTTTCTCTTATGGTCTATGGATAAGCCTATTTCCTAACATGTATTGTACTCCTCATGTTATTCCATGTGTTTTCCCTTACTGGGCTTTATAGCTCACCTTTTTCTTATGCATGTCCTCAGGTTATCCCATGCAATTCTATGTACGAAAGAATATAGTGGTCATGTAAAGGAAGCTTTCAATAATGATGTTGTATTTCATGTTTCAAGTTTTTATATAATGATCCTAAGCCCAAAATACACTAAACCTCTCTATCTTCTTCTTGTATCAAGTGATGTCTTATGTAATAAACCATGTTTAATTTTGTAATAAATTCCGGGTTGTCATAATCCTAGTTATGGATGTTATTTTATTTCTCTCACTCTCTATCATGTCCTGAGCATCCACTGGGACTTTACATATTTCCACATCATCTTGATCTGTATTATATTGGATAATTATATCCAAATGTGGAAAAAAACAGGGGGTATCATGAAATGATATAGGTAGAAAAATTCATCTTATATGTAATATCCACTCTCTAGTTGGTCTTAGATGCTATTGTAATTCCAATATATAAGAACCTTTTATTGAAGTTTCTAACCATGGATACATTCTGGTCTGCATGTATCTAAAATTTATCCAAAAAACCTTTTTTGAATCCTCCATACATTCAGTTAATCCCTGATGTGGTGATAGTTTGCGATGGGGCCCGTCACAAATACCCTTTTAACCGCCGACAGCAACTAATGCGAGAAAAGGTATTTGCGACGGGTCCCATCGCAAAAAGTGCCTTTTGCGACGTGATTACCGTCGCTAAAGGGCTCATTACAACTAATCTAACTTATATATACCCCCATCTGTTTTTTCAAATCATTCTCTCAATTCACATTTTCTCTCTCTTCAAACCCTATTTTTTGAGTAAAAATTAGTTTGAGTGAGTTTTTTTAACGAAAAAGTTTTGAAGCCTTCTACATCAATATAAGATCAAGTTGAAAAGTCCATATTTTTTATTTTATTTAATATTTATTTCATTTTTTTGTTAATTATAATTATTTTTGATTGGTTTTATTATAATAAGATTAAAATTATTTTGTTAACAGTATTTATTTGAAATAAGAAATTGAAATTATTAGTACTAATTTTTAATAAATACGAATAATTAGTAATAAATATGTATAATTATTAATAAATAGGAATAATTAGTAATAAATAGAAATAATTAGTAATAAATATGAATAATTAGTAATAAATAGGAAGAATTAGTAATAATTAAGAAAAAATATTAATAATTTGAAATAAATTGAAATAATTCGCAATAAATAAGAATAATTAGCAATAAATATGAATAATTAGAAATAAATAGGAATAATTAGAAATAAATAGGTATAATTTCCAATAAATACGAATAATTTGAAATAATTAGTAATAATTATGAATAATTAGAAATAAATAGTAATAGATAGGAATAAATAGGAATAAATAGTAATAAATAGTAATAAATAAGAATAATTAGTAATAAATAAGAATAATTAGAAACAAATAGGAATAATTAGTAATAAAGAGGAATAATTAGAAATAAATAGGAATAATTATTAATAAATAGGAATAAATAGAAGTAATTAATAATAAATAATAAAAAATAATAATAAATATTAATATAAAGGAATAAATACTAATAAATAGGAATAATTAGTAATAATTAGGAATAATTAGTAATAAATATGAATAGTTAATAATAAATATGAATAATTTTTCATAAATAGGAACAAATAATAATAAATAGGAATAATTAGTAATAATAAGAATAATTAGTAATAAATAGGAATAATTACTAATAAATTTGAATAATTAGTAATAAATACGTATAATTTGTAATAAATAGGAATAAATAGAAATAAATATGAATAAATAGAAATAAATTGGAATAATTAGAAATAAAATGAAATAATTAGTAATAAGTAAGAATAAATAGTAATAAATAGGAATAAATAGTAATAATTAGGAATGAATAGGAATAATTTATAATAAATAGGAATAAATGATACTAAATAGTAATAAGTGGGAATACTTACTAATAAATATGAATAATTTGGAATAAATATGAATAATTAAGAATAATTAGTAATACATAGTAATAAATAGTAATAATTAGTGATAATTAGGAATAATTAGGAATAATTAGGAATAATTAGGAATAATTTGGAATAATTTGGAATAATTAGTAATAATTAGTAATAATTAGTAATAATTAGTACTAATTAGTACTAATAAGTTTTAATTAGTAATAATTAGTAGTAATTAGAAGTAATCAGTAGTAATTAGTAGTAATTACGAGTAATTAGTACTAAATAGTAATAAATAGGGCTAAATAGAAATAAATACTAATAAATACTAATAATTAAAAATAAATACTAATAAATTTGAATAATTAGTAATAAAAATGAATAAATAGTAATAAATGTGAATTATTAATAATAAATAGGAATAACTAATAATAATTGTGAATAAATTAGAATAATTTATAATAATTAAGAAATAATAATTAATAAATAGGAATAATTATTAATAAATAAGAATAATTAGTAATAAATATGAAAAATTAGTAATAAATATGAATAATTAGTAATAAATCGATATACTTAGTAATAAATTGAATAAATTATTAATAAATATGTATAATTAGTTATAAATAGAAACAATTAGTAATAATTAGCAATAATTCGTAATAATTAGGAATAATTAGTAATAAAGAAAAATAATTAGAAATAAATTGGAATAATTAGAAATAAATTGAAATAAATAAGACTGAATAATAATAAATAGTAATAAGTACTAATAATTAGAAATAAATACTAATAAATAGGAATAAATACTAATAAATAGGAATAATTAGTAATAAATAGAAATAAATAGTAATAAATATGAATAGTTAATAATAAATAGAAATAGTTAATAATAAATAGGAATAATTAATAATAAAGAGGAATAAATAGAAATAAATAGAAATAAATGTTAATAATTAGTAATAAATAGGAATAATAAGTAATAAATATGAATAATGAGTAATAAATAAGAATAATTAGTAATAAATAGGAATAATTAGTAATAAATATGAATAATTCGTAATAAATCTGAATAATTAGTAATAAATAGGCATAATTAGTAATAAATAGGAATAATTAGTAATAATTAAGAATAATTAGTAATAATTAGTAATAAATAGGAATAATTATCAATAAATAGGAATAATTAGTAATAAATAGGAATAATTAGTAATAAATAAAATTTATTAGTAATAAATAAGAATAATTTGAAAACAATAGCAATAAATAGGAATAAATAAAAATAAATAGAAATAAATAGCAATAAATAAGAATAAATACTAATAAATAGGATTAAATACTAATAAATAGTAATAAATACAAATAAATAGGAACAAATACTAATAAATAGAAATAAATATTAATAAATAGGAATAAATAGAATTAATTGAGAATAATTTGTATTAATTAGGAATAATTAGCATTAATTTGAGATAATTTGAAATAAATAAGAATAATTATGAGTAAATAGGAATAATTAGTAGTAAATAGGAATAAATAGGAATAATTAGTAATAAATAGAAATAAATAGTAATAAATAGTAATAAATAGAAATAAATAGTAAAAAGTAGGAATAATTAGGAATAAATAGGAATAACTAATAATAAATAAGAATATTTAGAAACAAATACTAATAAATAGTAATAAATAGTAATAAATTGCAATAAATAGGAATAAATAGTAATAAATAGTAATAAATAGTAATAAATAACAATAAATAGGAATAAATACTAATAAATAATAATAAATACTGACGAATAAGAATAATTATTAACAAATAAAAATAAATAGCAATAAATAGGAATAATTAGCATATATTAAGAACAATTAGCATTAATTATGAATAATTAGCATTAATTATGAATAATTTGGATTAATTAGAAATAATTAACACTAAATGAGAATTATTATGATTAAACAGGACTAATTTGGAGTAAACATGAGTAATTAAGAGTAAACCTCAGCAATTAGGAGTTACCATGAGTAATTATGAGATAACAAGAGTAATTAGGAGTTAACAAGAGTATTTAAGAGTTAACAAGAGTAATTAGGAGTTAATATGAGTAATTAGAAGTTAATTAGAGTAATTAGGAATAAAGAGCAGTAATTAAGAATAAAGCAGACTAAATTGGAATAAAGAGGAATAAATAGGAATAATGTGGAATAAATTATAATAACTTGTAATAACTTGGCACAATTTGCAGTGGATTTACGACAATCAATTTTCTCGATGACTTTTCTGCTTTCAACTTTCACCGACTCAAAAAATTATGCAAAGTATGATTCTATGTATGCATATCCAATCTAGTATGCATGAGTTTTAAAATGCATTTATAGGACCACATTTTTTATATTGTTTTTAGTTGGTGATAGTTGAAAGAACATGATTCATCGACGAAAAGGGGGCTCTTTTGTCTGATGGATCATTTACATGAATCTTTGTCACACTAAAATCACAATGAAGAAACTACTCAGTGGTACACTTATACATTCTCGTATGCACGAGAATGAATAAGCATACCTATGAGAAAATTCGTTATTGTGATTTCAGTGAGATAAAGATGCAAGTAAATAAGCCGTCGGACAAAAGAGTAGTCGTTATTCCACTTCAAATTGGGTCATATAAATTTAATGATAATTATTACGAAGTAGTTGTGATTATTTATCTTCTTTTTTAGATAGTGTTTTTATAATTTCAAATTAATCAAAACATTGATGATTTAAATTATATAGAAAAATATAGAACAAAAAATTGACATTAGTAATTATTAGATGATCACGCTTGGATAAATCAGCACAGAAATCCAAATGGTTCTAGTTTAAATCATGCCAATATTGAGGGTGTTGACACTTTCTTATCATTTGAATTATCAAAACCAGAATATGTTTCCAAAGGAAAAATTAATTTTCCTTGTAAAAATGTTCTCTGAAAACATTTGACACATTTGACAAGGTTGGGGACATCTCTTGTAGTTTGGTTTTTTTTTAAAAAAATATGTTTTTTGGTATCAACCCAAATGAATGCAGTTCCAGAGAAGATACTAATAACTTGATTCTGGATCGATCACGGTTTTAAAATTCAGTACATGATGTTGGAGGTCTATATGTTCAACAAACTGAAACTCAAGATGATAGTGATTTAACTCCTAAGTTGGAACCATCCAAATTTTATGAGTTGTTGAGGTCTGCTGAGGATGCATTATATCATGGTTGTAAGATAATCAAATTATAAGTAGTTGCAAAATTTATTTCTATTAAATCATATAATTCAATGTCAAACAACTATTTTGATCAGATATTTTATTTGGTTAAAACATTATTACCTAAAGGGAATGTGTTGCCTGCTAATTACTATGAGAGCAAGTGGCTAGTTCGTAATCTGGGTCATAATTATCAGAAGATTCATGCATGTCTAAATGATTTCATCTTATATTATTTTAAAAATGAGTAATTGGATGGTTGTCCCACATGTGGACAATCAAGGTATAAAGAATCTTAACAAGGGAAGTCTGGATTGATTCTAGTAAAACAGTTGAGATATTTCCCCCTTACACCCAAGTTGCAGCATTTATTTATGTCTCAGAACACAGTGTCAATAATTTCATGGAACAAAACCAAGATTTCCTCTGATAAAATCTTGAATCATCCATTTGATTGTGATTCATGGAAACATTTTGACCGTCTTCATCCGTCTCTTGATTTAGAAGCCCGAAATGTGCGATTGGGTCTTTCTACTGATGGTTTCTGTCTGTTTGGTTCTTATGGTAGTCAGTATTAATATCGTCCTATCTTAATAACATTGTACAATTTACCTCAATGGATGTTGATGATCGAGCCTGATATCATTTTGACTCTATTAATCCCAAGACATCCGAAAAATAATAGTTATGTTTATTTGAATCCATTAATTGATGAGTTAAATGAATTGTGTAGTGATGGTTTTAGTATATATAATGTTGCTGCGAAAAAAGATTTCATATTAAAAGCTACATTGATGTGGACGATTAGTGACTTTCAGGCATATGGAATGTTATCTGGCTAGAGTACACATGGTCTGAAATCATTTCCTTACTATATGAAATAAAAAAAAAAGAATTTATGATCATCAATGGAAAAAGACCTTGATATTATGACTATCACCACATATTTTTTCCAACCGATCATCCTTTTTGAAGGAACAAATCTCATTTCAGAAAAGGTAAAATTGAAAGGGATGAACATCCATAGGTGATATCAGGTACAAATATAAAATCAATTGTATTTTCATTACCTCCGATCACATTTGGGCAATAATAACCCAACAGAAAATAGATGGATTCGGGAAAGAACATAAATGGATAAAATGAATCATTTTTTGGGATCTTCAATATTGGTCAGATTTTTTGGTCTGCCACATGTTGGATGTCAAGAATATTGAAATGAACTATTTTAATAATTTATTTCATACAGTTTTGGATACACCAGGTAAGACCAAAGATACTATAAAGGAACGATTCGATCTTTCCAAAATTTGCAGGGTACAAGAACTTAAACTTTTTGAAAATGTCAGGTCACTGATGTTAATAAATCCAAAAGGGTCTTATACACTGTCCCAAGAGAGTCACTTATTATTTTTTTAGTGGATTACAGATTTGGGACTTCCAGATGGCTGTGCATCCAATTTGGGCAGATGTGTTAAGAATGGTTATATTACCGGATTAAAAAGTCATGATTGTCATGTTATAATTGAAAGAATTATGCCGATTGGATTCAAGGGTTTGTTAAATTCTATGATTTGGGATTTGATAACATACATATCATATTTTTTCGATACATTTGTGCAGCGACAACATACTATGATGCCCTAAGAAAATTGGATGAATATGTTGTTGTAATTATATATAACCTGGAAAAAATCATTCCACTGGCTTTATTTGACTCAATGGAACATATGATATTAAATTTTCCACATGAAGATAAATTTGGAGGTCCCCGTACAGTTTCAATGGATGTACCCATTCGAGATATTCATGTGGATATTGAAGAAAAAAGTACGTAACAAGCATCAATTGAAGGCTCAATTGCTGAGTCTTATATGCAAGAGGAAATTGCTTTTTTCTGCTCTCATTATTTTGAATCTCAATATCCCTCAAAACATAATCGCATGAGATGAATCGAGGAGAATGTTAATGACGAAATGTAAAATCAATTATCATTTTTTAATCAGCCAAATATTGGTTTCGACCGAGTTCATGAATAGTGGTTTTCATATGATGAACATCACAGAGCTCATACATATGTTCTGCTCAGTTGTGAAGAAATTAAATCAATTGTGTTGTGAGTGTTTCTATCTCTTATTCTATAATTAATGTTGTAGTATGTAAAATTATTTTTTTATAGGTTATATGATAATCATATCAAGAAACAACTTTCAAAAATTACAGGATCTGATCATGAAGAATGGAGATAAAAAAATTTAAATGGTTTCAAAAATTGGTAGCATAAATTATTGATGGTTTAATATCAATTATGATTATTATTTATCATATTGATAATAGATTTAAAAAATTTCAGGTGTCTCAACATGCTAATAAAATTTATAAGCGCCTATGTATATTGAGTAATCCACAATCCAAAATGCTTAAATCTTATAATTCATATGTGTTGAATGGATTTAGATTTTATACATGTGCATATGGGGAATAAAAAAACAATGAACATTAGATTTTTCTTGAGAGGATCACATCACAGAGACACTGAAGTTGAATTTTATGGTATTATAGATGAAATTATTGAGTTTTGTTATCAAGGACAGAATTACATAATGATACTTAATTGTCAGTGGTTGGCTACTGAGAAAGGATTGCATTTTAATCCGACACATGGAATCATCGATATTAAATATAAAAGTCTATGTGTAGAAAATGAACCATTTTTACTTGATCAATAAGAACATAAAATTTAATACGCAAATTACTATGCTAATTCAAGATACTTGAGTGATTGGTGGAACATAATAAAAATGAAATCTTGGAAAAATCAGATTTCGTAACCTAATGTGATTCCACTGAAGTGTAAGGAATTGAACTTTTTCAAGAGACTGTTCAAAATACATCTTTTTCAAAAAGAGATGTGAATATCAATGATGAAACTCCACAATTAAGGACCGATGATGATAAACATTTTAATTATGTTAGAAATGAATTTTAAATGACAAGAGATGATTAAACTGAAACTCATATAAATATTGATGATGCTGGGGAGGAAGATGTGGACATTGACATGGATAGAAATGGAGATGAGGATGAAGATGGAAATTGACATAGTTAAATGCTACTTATAATCATAACTAATGTATATCTATATATAATATTTATTTTTAACTATCTTCTAACAACAATAATTTTGTTTTTCATCTGGATCCTGATCTATTTCAAGAGTTTCATGAGGTTCATCTACCTTTTGATGAGGGGGATTGTGGACCATCTCACCCTCAGCCTACTGATGATTTAGGGGGTACGTGGAGGGGGCACGATCTTGCGTGATTGATGATTTCTGACCCTATCCCCGAGTGATGTCCACGTCTTGGTTTCGATCCACGCACACAGATGTATGATAACCTGTATATTTTAGTTAGCTTTCATTAATTTATTTATATATATAGTAGTTGTTTGATTATTTATTTATTTTTCAGATTTTTGTGCATGTAGATATTGGATAGAGAAGCACTATCTTGCGCAGTTATTTTTCTCATCCATGGATCACAAGGGAATTGATTCCCGTTGATGTGCGGCGCGATATGTTCGATCATTGGATGGTACGTAAATAAAGAATATTTATTTTGAAATTTATTTTACTAATAACAAGATATTATAAATTATTTTTAGGGTTTATGGTATCCCATTGATGATAGCATGTGTGACACTATCCATACGGCATGGAAGGTCTCCATGCCTGACCATTTTCATCAGTTTTGGAATAATTTGAGAAGAACAACCATTAAGAAAGCAGGAGTGACAGAATTTGATGAGTCATGTATAGACCACTGACTAGGGTACATTTCAACTCACGTTTGGGATTGATTATGTTTACACTGGTTGGGTGGTAGATTTCAGAGGAGATTTTCTGTGGGATGGCAGAACCGGGGGAGACATAAGGTGAAGCATCGAGCTGGTAGTTGTACATTCAGTACACATAGAGAACATCTGGTAAGTATATTTTTTTTAAATGTTATATATAACATTAAATATAAATAGTTTATTTTATATTTCTTTTGGTAGTCGAGTATCTTGATACTATGGAGATCGACGTTTATTGGAGGATGTACATTGATCCAGCCACTAGAGAGATTAGAGGTGATCGCCAGCATCATATTGTGGTTAGTATTATTTTTTCAGTTTGAAAATTAAATGTATATAATATTTTCACCATTTTATTTTCAAATTGGAATTCAAGGAGTCATATGAGACTGCAACCTCCCAAACATAATCTATGAGTCAGGACAAGACGACTGAGTAGACCAGTTCCCACTATTTCTATGAGGTTACATGGATGCAGGCGACGTAGTATGTCTTTGAGAAGAGCCGAGTAGTTGGGATCATCTCTCATTAAACTCCTGGTACTTACTATAGAACTGTTGTGATGTCGGCGTCCTGCTCGAGTGGAGCTCGTGGAGAGGCATCATCTGCTTCCTCATAGTGTCAGGAGGAGTTGCGAACTCAGGCTGAACTTATAGAGAGGTTACAGAAGAAGCATGAAGAGATGTGTTGGTGGCAGTAGCAGTATAAGCAACACGAGGAGGAGATGCGTCGATGGGAGCAACAACAGCATCACGAGCGGATGGATTACATCCGCATTCTGACTCGTAGTTTTTGGATGGAGTTTCCTCCACCATATCCTCCACCTCCTCCACCTCCTCTCGAAGAGGAACCCCTAATGATTTGTTTTATGTTAAAAACATTTGAATTTTAGATTTGTAGTAATATAAACTATTTTTAATTTCTGTCTTTTATATTGGTGCAAATATTACATAATTTTTTTAATACTTTATTATTTATTATTACTATTAAATTTTTTAATATTTGTATATTTTACTAATAATAATCATATTTTTTGATTTTTTTATATTTTTTTTGTAAATATTGAGAACTTTAATATTTTTTTATTATTTTAATAATAATAATATAATTTTTTAATTAATAATAATTTTATTAATTTTTTTAACCTAACTTTTTCATTAATGATAATTTTATTATTGTTTTTATTATGTTTAGTATTTGCGATGAGACCTTTTACAATGGGATCCCGTCGTAAATAATCTAAATATAATTTTTTATTATGAGTATTTACGATGGGACGGCAGTCCGTCGCAAATAGTATTTTCAATGGACCCGTCACAAAATTTCTTTATATTTATAAGGTATATAATCGGGTTGTTATTTGTGATGAGAAAATTACTCATCAAAAATACTATTTGCGATGAGCCCATCAAAAAAGGGTGATCGATATATAATGTATATAATCAATAGCTTATTTGTGATTGGAAAGTTTCCCATCGCAAAAAATAGTATTTGCGATGTCGTTTTCTGCAACGTGCTATTTGTGATAGGTCCCCGTCACTAATGACTATTTGCAATGGGATCCCGTTACAAATATCCCATTGAAAATAGACCTAATTCCAGTAGTGGTAGTGGGCCCGGGTCTTGTCCGACCCGTTCTGGGTGGACCTGGTCAGACCTGCTGGGTGTGGCCCCACCCATTGTGCGGGCCAGCAAGTTAGGTTCGGCCTGACCCCCTGGACCTAGCCTAGCAAGAAGCGAGGGCGGTTAGGCTCGGGCTCAGGGCTGGTTCGGCCTGTGATCAGGGCCAGTTCGGCCCCGAGCATCGCGAGGGTGCGTCTGAGGCCTGTTCGGCCAAGGCACCGCGAGGGGGTCGGGATGCCGGCTCAGCCGGGAGGCCGCGAGGGGGGGGGGGATGCTGGCTCCGCCGGGTGGCCGCGAAGGTTCTGGGATGCTGAATCATGCAGATGGCTGTGAGGGGGGCCAGGAAGCCTCTCGGCCGGGTGGTAGCGTTGGGGCCAGCTCTGGGAGGCACGCGGGGCGTGCATGGAGGCCGACAGGTGGGCTAGCGATGTAAGGTCGGGCAGGGCGCGACCAGGCGGGCCTGCGGCCGAGAGGTGGCTGGGATGGCTGGTTCAGCACGGCTCAGGCCGGTGCGGGTCACCGATGTTCGGTCGAGAGCACCGGAGCGTCACTGGGGTGGTGCGGTTTGCAGATGTCCCGGGTAACACAGCCTATGTTGTCGTCGCCATCGTCATTCCATCGCCTAATCGCCATGTCGATGTTCATCATAAATAGGATCGGCGGAGGGGTCATGCCATGTTGGTTTGACCCACACCCTTCACATTTAGGTTGTTATCAATTGGTTCATCAAAGAAGTATGATGAACAACAATTATTTTACAATCTCCACATCGATTCCTTTCCAACCAAATATGAGAAAAGAAAAGGTATAATACAAAAATAAAACCCCCTACCTTTGTTCTTCGTTTGTTGACGGAGTCGCGGAAAGAAGATGAAGAAGTTCTTCATTCGTCGCGTCCGCCGCACGCTTCCAATCCCGAGCTATGTCGGATATTGGAAGACACTCCATATTAGTAGGTGTCTGGGGAAGACGTTCAAAGAGGATCGACGTTCTTCGTTGGTGGAGAGTTCTTAATTATTTATTGGGTTATTTTCTCCCTATCTCTCCTCTTCCCATGTTCCACCCAATGAAAAATTCCAACCAAAATAAATATGTCCCTGTAAATAATATATTTTCTATTATTTTAGAATTTTGGATTTAAAATTCAAAATGAAGTATTAATTAATTGGCCCCGCCCAATTAATTTGGAGGTTTAGGGAAAGTTGGCACAAATTAATAAAAGGGGAGTTGAGGAGGCTCCCCTAAATTAATTTAGAGCTTGAGTGTTTCTCCACTTTAATGGGGAGTTTCAAGGGGTTAAAATCCAAGGTGGTTTCCACCACAATTAACATGAAGAGAAGGTTGGGTTTGGGTGGGCCCCACCACCATAACCTCTCATGGGAGGGTATGGTGTGGTGGTCCAACCTCCAATTACCACGAGGAGGTTTTAACCACCAAACACTCACATGGTGGCTCAAAAAAATAAAGTGTTGCTCACTTTATTTTATTATTATTTTTCCATGAAAACTCCAAAAAAAACTTTTATTCTCGACTAACTACTATCGAGGTGAATGCCTTCTTAAAAGAATACCAGTGTTGTGAGTTCAACGGTGCCCTTCGATTTAATTTCCAAGCACCAGTTAAAAATTAATAAAAACTCATTGGTACATTTACTAAACGTACCCGAACAAAACTTCAGAAATTGATTCCTGTCACATCGGGCCTCAGAATCAAGCGCCGTCAATTTTTGTGGACTGATAAATTTCACATGTATTTAAGAGAAACAATTTCTATGGAATTTCCAGGTATTTACAATATCATTATCTTATTGTATAATATTTCTATGGATCCAATATATTTTTTAAAATCTAGTTTATGGTATCATAGGTTCTCATATTTAAATTAACACAATTTTTTTTCCTCTTTACATTTGATTAGCACTAGATTCTATTCATATTATATTAATAACATTAACAAATTATTAAAATTTATCTTATCAATTTACAATCTTATAGACTTGGTTAATTTTTTATCTCAAAACATTTTCTTGTATGAAATAAAAAACAATCTTTTATATCGTTTTATTTTACAAAAATATCCTTTCTAATATGTGAGTCCTATAGGTATCAGTTTTTCTCCCAAAATACATTTGATTATAGAACAGTCAATCACAACTGATTTCCATTTAGACTTAATATTTAAATCAATAAAAGTTAAAATCATTATTCAATGCATCAACTTCCACTCTTCAATATCATAATTAATTTCCCATGCATCAATATTAGAACATACATAAGATCAAACTTTTGATTCTACTACATTTGTAATTTAAAATTAATTAAACTCATTTTTACTTGAAATTATGATGATAAAATATTTTTAGAAAGATCAATGTATCATATTCAATTTTAACTTTCGAAATTATTCAAAAATCATCAAAAAAATTATCATGTTGATAATTATTACCAAAGAAATAATTTTTCTTGTGTTATATTGTATTCTCTATACTATTACAATTTTTCAATATATTTTTATCATAGTTTAATTTATATATTGGGAAATATATTCTTATATATAGGGTTTTTTATTTTTAAATTCTTTAAAAATCCTTGAAAAATAACATCCACAAGAAGAGAATATTATATACTAATGTTAGATTATTTCTTTTTCCATTTTAATCACAGAACTCAGAACATTTTCAAATTATATCCATTTATGAATAATATCAAGTAAAAAATTGATTATTATAACTTATTAATGTTAATCTACCACTATCTATTAAATACCAATTTCAGTCCAACTTGATTTTTATTACTCATCTTGTAACTTCTATACCTTATCTTCTATATTCCCATATAGGTGATATTCAATGTGTACCTTTTCTAGAAATAGCTCTTCTTGTATGCTTTCCCAACTATTCATGAATTCATAGTTCTGTAAGTTAATGTTAAACATGTATAACTTCTATATAATGTAACATTCAGTTGTATCTCCATACAACCTTATCAATGTTTTTTTAACTATCAACATAAATTCTATTTTTTAACATAAGGATATATTATCACATTTTTTAATGTAACATGAAAATGGTTGGGATTTACCAAAATTCATGACTTATTATAGATTCAAACATATGATCAGATAAAAAATCATCAGATATTATTTCATTATGAAATATAAAACATCATAAAGTAGTTATATTATTTTAATCTTAAATATTTAATTAAATTAATTATTTATAGAAATATTATTTTTACATCATCTAGATTAATCATATAAACCACCATTTCCTTTATGTGTTAACTGCCATATGTATAAATATACTCTCCTTCTATTTCTAAGTGTTAACTTTTGAAACACCTTTGGTTTTACTTTTATACCATCTTAATTCATCAAATTTAACCATCCTTATCATTTAATATACCAATTATTTAACAGTCATCATCCTCTATTGTGTTATTCAACTACTACGAACAAATTCAAAACTCATCATCATCCAATAATGTCTCAAATCTTTTTATTTGGATTTTGTGTCAAACACTAATATAAACTAAATTCAATGACCAAATAATGAGATCTCATGCTTCCCTCCCAAAATATTGTCTAATGATTCTTCCCCATTTTAAAAATAAATCTAATGATTTATTTATTTTCTTATTTAGATATTCATGATAAATAGAATGAAAATATCATCACATTCTTCATCTAAAACATAAAATTTTATATTATCCCCCTTTTATTCATGTTTAATGAATGACGAAACATATTATTTTGTGTGATGGATGGAATTATCTTTCTTAAATCAAATATCTATAAATTAATTTAATCTATGTCTATATGAAAAATTCTCATTTTAGAAAATATTAGTAGCTGACATTGGAAATTTTTCCACAATTAATTAAATATGAGATACCAATATTGAAACATTCACAGTGGTGATATTAAAAATATTTCCCCATGATCTCATATATATAAATAAACCAAAAAAAATGTAACCCATGTTCATACCGTTTTATGTTACATTTAACTTATTATAAAATAAAAAATAAATCTCCCCTTTGTTTTTACATTTTATTTTCATTTAAGGATAAGTGAATATGTCCAACAGACATTGTCACTGAAAATATTCAATTTCCGAAAAATTAACATCAGAATCTCATTATCGTTAGAAACATGTTTATTTGGATTCTTAAGGTACGATACAATAATTTTATAAATCATATACATTCTCACTGTACATAATTTAATATTTTTTCACCCCACTCATTAAATTTTCATAATGGCCAATTCTAATACCTTTATAATTTTTTACTTCATGGAATATCAATATCTGAAATATTTTCAACCAAAATCCCCCTCGTTGTGTAAAATCGGTCAATATTTTTTTAATAGATTATACAAACTGATGTGTTTCATAGAAGAAATATGTGATAAATATTAGATCACTTCATGTATTATGTCATTTCTAGATATAATATATTAAAAAATTGTTATTTGTCCTGATTTTTCCTCCTTGAATTTAATCACCTTTAATTCCATATAAAATGTATGTAAAGACAACAAATATGTGAAAAAATAGTTTCCCTTTTCATTTTAGTTAGAGAAACTCTATTGAGATATATTTTTGAAACTAGAAACTCCACTTACATTATCTCCATCTTTTAGTGAATCTTTATTCCCTCTTCACTATTAATTTTCCAAAAAAATTCTTCTATGGGGAAAATGGACGTTCTATTTCATTCTGATTTTATCATATGTGTAACATTCCTTTTTTAGGGTTGGTAACACCCCATGTTTCCATGGTACATTTCCCTTTGAATAATGCAGTAGTTTGTGTTGTACGCAACATGGAGTTTTAACACACCACAACTAATAAAAATAGTAGTTATATATAGTAATACCCACATTTCGGAATTTTATAAATTATATTTTTCAAATTGGACTTTGTTTTTGGATTTGGAATATAAAAATTAGATGAGGGTGAGTTTTTTGGTATTACTCTGAAAACTTTCAATTTTTGATGAATAGTTAAAAACACTATGTTATTGATTGAAATCAACTTTTTTTTAAATAATAATTTATTTTATTTATTTTAAGTCAAAATAGATACATAATACCTATATTAGTTCAATTTAATTCATTTGAGTAATTTTTATAATCAAATTAGATGTATAAAATTTCATTGAACTTTTTATCGTCTTTTACCCACCTTCTAGGAGCATTTTCAAATGTAAATAATTTTTTTACCACTTCTTTGAGTTGAATTTAAAACATCCAAGAGACATAGTTGAAATCAGTAAGTAAAATTTGGTACAATATGATGATTTTTTGGTGAATAGTAACTTTTGACATTTATTTTACATAATTAAAAGTATGTAGGGTAATTGAAGGTAAAAAATATATTATAATTATCTTAACACATGACCTAATTCTATTGTATAAGAATAATTTGACCAAAAATAAACTTAGGAATAAAATAATATCCTTTTGGTCTACCTGGATTAGATTAGGACATTTATTATTATTTTATTTAAAGAAGAGTTAAAAGTATTAAATTCAATGTTTAATAAGTACACCATTTTTAATATTGGGATAAATATAAGATAAATTAGACTATAAATATAAATTAGAAACATTAAAATATTTCATACTTAATGGAATTTTATTTATAATTTTTAGACTATAAATATTTTAATTTTTTTATGACACAATGATGATGCATTAATTAACTTATTAATGAAAGATTAACATAATTGATAATATAAATATCAAAATAAATGTAATTTTAAATTTTTTATTAATTACACTAATTTCATAGGTTAATATCACATGTTAGGGTTGATTCAATGAATTATTTTCAAAGCAATCATGTTGTTATGAATTTAACAAAAACAAAATACCAAATAGTGTCCAAATTAACATAAATTTGTTTTTAAAACAAATACTATATTATTAACTGATATTATATTCATAAAGATCATAGGTTTAGTAAAAGGACATATATAAAGACATATATATCAATAATTAACATTCTGGCATTCTCTTGTATTTCTATAGTAAGTTTACAAACCATTTATTATAATAATACAAGAAAACATGGTAAAAGATAAACAATTTAACTATGAGTTAAATCTAAATGATATGGTTAATATGGGTGCCTAAAATATTCTAAAACCTACTTTTTGTTAGTATTTAGATGCATCCCCACCATATCCTTGAAATAAAACATTTTTTGAGCCATTATAAACAAAATATTATTGTATAATAAAACAATATTTCTAGGTTTTTCTAAAGTGATCCTCACCTATCTTATAAAAGGGTACTTCGTCTTCTCTCAAAATCATATCTCCAAAACCTTTTAGCTCAGACAAAACCTACTCAAATATCATCCCAAATACACTAAATGTTTCTTAGAGTCATTTTTTTATTAGAAAGCCAACCTATGGAGCCATTTTGATGAACTCAAAAGGAAACACTCGAAGAAGAGGTAATAATTTCACCACCCACTTTCATTTTCTTTTCTTCTTACACTTCCTCTTTATTGTATTTCCATACCAAAATAATAACTACGTTAACCTTTAATATAGTTTATTTTATTATAAATATTTTACAACCAAATTCGTTATTCTATCCATCCTATAAATGACAAAGTCACCATATGTGTGTACGTATGGTTTACCGTCTCCACGTTGTGGTGTAGTTTGTCATTCGACCACATAATTATTTGGATGGGTATAATAATGAGTATAAATGATGTAAATAATAAATATAACATGTTAGTGATTATATATATATTATGTTCCCTTTAATTACATACAATTTCATCATCAATATAATGATATTGTCGCTCGTGCATATGTAGAGATTACCATCTCCACGAACACGATGTGATTCATTGCCCATAGTAATCCTTAAAGAATAATTTTAATTTTTTGATTAAAAATAATCTTTAAGAACTTAATATAATTTCATATATGAATCATATACATCCTATCTATAACAATCATGTATTACATTACGAAGCATATAAAGGAAAAAAAATCAGTTAACACCCAAAACGATGATACAACAAAAATATTATTAACCAAGAAATATTAACGGATTATATATGATATCATATTTATGTATATAGTTCTTGTGTAATTTAATAAAAATGTTTTAAATATTATAAAAGATGTTAACATACCATCGACTAAGGAAAAGTACAAGGTAAGTTATAATTTTCCAATCTCATTACTTATCTGATGTTGATAATATGTAAGTATCTTCTAGGACCTCTTTATCATCCACATCCATGTTTTCATAAAATTGTATTTAAAAACATATTTACTTTTTACTATAATATGGGTTAAAGTAAGTTATACCCTTATGGGACATTACATATCTTGAAATGAATCTTTCCATAGTTTTCCAAACAAGATACTTTATGAAATTTTCGACAAAATTAAGGTAAAATGTCTTTTTTAACTTATAATATGGGTGCAGCTATTTTCCACCATTATAAAATCATCAAACCTTCCCTCAAAATCTTATAAGAATATTTTTAAAATGAATTATTTTTGTTATACTTATGTGAATCTATAATTATTTCAAAATATAAAGATATATTTCCTTCAAATAGTTTTGAATTCATCTATGTCAACATCCATTGATAAAAATTACACTTGTTGAAGTTGATTTATTATGATACAAATCTCCTATATTGTATTTAAGGTTTTGTGATATGTTTGACTATGGATATTTTATTTTTATACCATTCATGGTTTATGGTAAAAGTATTGACATTACATATGAAAGTTTTAATACGGATGATTATATTATGTTTCAACCTTTTCATATGAGGAATGTATTGGACATAGTAAGTGATGGGTGGAGCCTGATATAGCTCCTCGATGCAACGGTATTTCTTGTGAGAGAATTAGATGTGGAATTTGTTGAGGCCTTTCCAAATTTTATATATGGTTTTGGCCGAGGCCTAAATCATTTTTAGACGTCTTGTCCTAGGCCTTGACAAAAGGTTTCAGAATATCTCACATTTTACATTCCCTCATTATGAAAACTATATTGATGGTTCATGTGGTTATTTTACTAATTGAATACCCATAACTATGTTTTATTATGGCATTGTTTACTCAGTTCATATTCGTTCCATAAAGAGTTCATGTTTATTATTTATGATGGATTGTGTTTCAATTATTCACCATGCCTAATGTTTAGGTTATCTTCCTCTGTATTTCATACTCCTGCTAAGATTTTGGTCTCACCCCTTTCTTATGTTTCATTTTCCCTAGGTATGAAGAAGTATTTTATGGGTGACTTACATGCATAATCTTTGAGGCTTGGATTATTATAATGGAATAAATTAGTGTGGTATTTCTTTTCAAGTTGTAATGATGAACTTATATATGTATCTTATTTCAAATAATACTAAACTGATCCGTATTTTGGGACAAGATTTCTTGTATCATGCAAATGTTATATAATAATGCACTGACTCTAGGTAACTGGGGTCAGGGATTTATAGTTTGTATGAGAATTATTTTAGTACAATCCTTGGAAACTAGATTTAGAAAAACTATAATTATAGTACATTACCCTAAGATAGACTTTGAGGATTTGTATAGAAGAACTTCCAAGAATTTTGGTAATGTAGGGATTTTGTGAGTTTTCTAAGAAATACATCCATGTCTGGATATGGGAATGTAGAGGCGGGTCTGGAATAGATGTACCTAGGAGTGAAAACACTGACAAGGAGTTTCAAGCTTAACCCGATGTATAATGTTACACAAAAACAGGCCTTGCTGCACTCTTGGTTACAACACTACTGAGGTATATGCTTAAGATAATTCACACATTATTTATAGTTCATTTTGAATGATTTATAAGTATATACCTTCTCAAAGAAAACATTTTTATGAAAATAGATTATATCCATAAACTGTTTAATTTATGTTAAGTGTTTTATGAGTTTAAAATTATATATCGTGGTTGATAAAATAATGTAGTGTATGCCATTTTTTAGGAATGATTACTAGTGGAGGGAATGGGAACTGTAGCAATGCACATAATCCATGTAGGGATTAATCACATACTCAAGATATTTATAGTGGAGCTTGTGATGAAATTAGTGCTAATTAGTTTATCTCCATAATAGGACAACTCAATCAGGTAATGAATAATAACCTTACCCATATAGAGCACCCTAATCCACAATGTGGAGGATCAATGTTTGACCACTTCATGAGGCAACAGCCACCAATATTCAATGGGACTACAAATCCATTTGTAGATGATAAATGTATATGATCCATAGATAAAATATTTCATGCATTGGGGAGTAGCGTAATGGAAGTAGTTGTCAGGGAAGTTTATCACCTCACTGAATGTTAATATCGATGGTTTTCATTGCTTCAAAACACAATTAGGGATAAAGATGTAGCAAGTATGGAATAGAGGGAGTTTAAAGATCCTTTCTTAGAAAAATACTTTCCTCATATCCATCAAGCAGATATGGAAAAGCAATTTATATGTCTGAGGAAAAAATAAGTTGATAATGTCGCAAAGTATGAATCTAAATTTACTATGTCATCATGGAATTCTTCAGATTATATATGTAGCCCAAGAAGTAATATTGATAATTTTTTTAATGGGTTAAAACCATTTCTCCATTGAGAATTAATCTCACAATCCTTCTCATCGTATGAAGATATTGTCTCCTATTCTATAAAGACAGAAAATGTATGTCTGAAGAATTTAAAAAAAAGCAAGAGAAGAAGCGATCTGTTGAACACTCTAGGAAAGGAAATAATGTATCATAGAAGATGGGAGGAGTTGAATTTCCTCCCTATGATAATTGTGGAAGGAAGCACCCTAGTGCCTATCTGAAAGGAAAAGGAGTATGCTACAACTATGTACAGAAAGGCCATCTTGCTAGTGATTATAAGGGGAAGAAATAATATAACAATGATTAATGCTACAGTTTCAAGGAGATGGGATATTATGCACATGAATGTCTTAATCACCAAAGAAACATACCTCAGAAAATTCCAAGGGAGCAAGGCTAGGATTATGTGATCACTACTATCGAGGTTGATGCTTCGTAGGATTTGGTGGTAGGTAATTTAATGGTTTTCTCAAATGTAGCCAATTATTTATTTTATTCTGGATCATTGCATTGTTTCATATCTTTGTTGTTTCCCATGAAAATTAGATATTTTCAATTTGACTTGATAAGTGAGTTGTCCATCAAAACTCTTAAGGGTAGTATCATTGCAAAAATGATTTGTGAATCAGTTCTCATTAGGGAATATAAATTTTCTTTATCCACTAATCTCATCATCATATCTATGATTTAATTAGTTATAATCCTCAGTATATATTGGATTTTAGGCCATGATGCAAAAATTTATTGTATGAAGAAGGAGGATACAATTTTCAATGATGATAAATAGTACCTTATCTTTAGAGTAGAAATGTCACTATATGATTCTTATCTAGATCCACCCCAAGTATCTCTACTCAAATCAATTATTGAAGAAAATTAAATAACTGTGGGTGCGGAAAGCAATGATCAAAATTAGGATGTGCATATTTTGTAAGAATATATTGATGTGTTTCTAGAGAATTTGCCTAGACATCCTCTAGAATGATAAATTGAGTTGTCCATTGACTTAATTCCTAGAACAACGCCCATATCGAAAACCCCTTATAGAATGGACACTATGGAATTAGTGGAACTAAAGAAACAACTAGAATAATTGGATAATAAGTGATTTATTTTCCCTAGTTTTTCACCATGTGGAGCCCCTGTCCATTCTATTAAGAAGAAAGATGGATCTATGAGGTTGTGCATTGACTATAAGGATATCAATGTAATAAAAATAAAGAACAAGTATCCCCTACCTCACATTGACTATTTATTTGATAAACTTCATAGATATCAATATTTTTCAAACATTGAACTTCGATCTAGATACGATCAGTTTTGTGTGAAGAAGGAAGACATTTCTAAGATATCATTTAGAAACAGGTACATGATTTATGAGTTTACAGTAATGCATTTTGGGATAACTAATGAACCCTTTGTCTTCATGGATCTAATGAATAGATTTTTAATGGAATATCTTGATGA
This sequence comes from Viscum album, assembly GCA_963277665.1. Taxonomy (NCBI): domain Eukaryota; kingdom Viridiplantae; phylum Streptophyta; class Magnoliopsida; order Santalales; family Viscaceae; genus Viscum; species Viscum album. The sequence continues at coordinate 601,994,881 of OY728153.1, read as the reverse complement.
CTTTGTAGTGGTATTTATTGATTATATCTTGTTATACTCCAAAAGCTATGACGATCATGAAAATCACTTGCTCACAATTCTGAAAACTCTTAGAAGAAATGAATTATATGGGGAGTTTAGCATGTGTGAATTCTGGATTCAGGAGATTTCCTTTCTTGGCCATATTGTCTCTAAGTATGGAATATATATTGATTTTTCAAATACAAGAGAAATCCAATAATGTCTTGCACCGCTGAGTATAACTGAGGTACACAGTTTTATTGGTTTTGCAAGTTATTATCGTCATCTTTTCAAAAAAAAAATTGATTTCCTAAACCATTAACCAATATCACACGTAAATGGTTTAAATATGTTTGGGAAAAAGTGTGTGAAGAATTTTTTGAATAAATTACGAGATGATTAGTCAATGATCCTATAATGAATATACCAATGTGTAATGATAGGTTTGTTATTTATAGTGATGCTTCAAAGAAAAGACTTGGTTGTATCCTTATGCAAAATTAAAGAGTTATTGCATATGCATCACAACAGCTAAAAATTGATGAGAAAAACTAACCCACCCTTGATATTGAGTTAGAAACTATAATTGTTTCTTTGAAGATGTGGAGAAACTATCTTTATCGAAAAAAATGTGAGATATATACCGATCACAAGATTTTGAAGTATATTTTATCCTAAAATTAACTCAACATGAGGCAAAGGATATGGATCGAACTACTCAAGGATTATTATTTCACTATACACTACCACCCGGGGTAGGAAAATAAGGTGGAAGTTGATTTGAGTAGAAAGGATCATGGTGTTTTGAACAAGATGAGAGTTGAAAGGGATCATATGTTCATTGATCTGGTAAAAATAGATATGGGAATAATCATGGAAGGTGGAACATTGATACTTTTTCAAATGGTTCCTAAAACATCTTTACTAGAAAGGATAAAAAGGTCTCAGGATGATGATGAGGAGTTTGACAATAAAATTAAAGCTAGGAACGATGGATTATTGATTAAATTTTTATATGAAGATGGGATTTTCAAATTTGGGAAGGGACATTGTGTTCCTGACATAACTTATCTAAAAAGGGAATTGTTGGATGACGGTCGTAGCTCAAATTTCTCTATACACCTTGGAAGCACTAAAATGTATAGATATTTGAAGGAACATTTTTTTGGGATAGCATAAAGAGGTAGATCGCTGAATATCTGTCAAGATGTATTGTTTCTCAACAAGTGAAAACTGGAAGGCAACATCCTAGAGGAGTCACACAACCTCTTCCCATACCTGAATGGAAATGGGATGATATTATAATGGACTTGTCATTAGGCTACCAAACACTCCTAGAATAAATTATCCAATATGGGTCATTATTGATATCCCTACCAAGTCAACACATTTTATTTCTATAAGAGAAGATTTACCACTTGAACATTTATAATGACAATGTATTAATGAATTTGTAGGACTTCATGGCGTACCCCGATCGATTGTTTCTGATCGTGATCCCGGTTTTATAACAAGGTTCTAGAAAAGTCTTTAGAAATCCCTAGATACTGAACTTCGTTTGATCACTGCCTACCACCCTCAAACTAATGGACAATCATAACATTCTAATCAACCCTTAAAATACATGTTGAGATCTTTCTCACACGATTTTCAAGGTATGTGGGATTAATATTTACCACTAGTAGAATTTTCCTATAATAATAGTTTCCATTCAAGTATTCATATGGCACTATATGAAGCATTATATGGAAAGAGATGTCACACACCAACTTTTTTGGATGATTTTGGTGAAATAAAACTCGTAGGTCCATAACTTTTTGAAAAAACAATGGAAAATGTGGAGATTATCCAAACCCATGTCAAAGCAGCTCTAAGTAGGCGAAATATCTATGCCGGTAATCAAAAGAATGGTTATGAATTTCAAGTAGGTGATCACGTTTTCTTGAAGGTATCTCACTAAAAGGGTGTTATATGTTTCAGTATGAATGGAAAATTATATCCTATGTACGTCGGACCTTTCAAAATTCTAGAACGAATTAGAGTTGTATCTTAACATTTAACAATGTCACCAATTCTCTCCAATGTTCATGATTTGTTCCACATATCACTATTGAAAAAGTACTTTCCTAACCCAACGCATGTACTCATCTATGATGAAATAAAACTGGAACCCGACATGTCTTATTGCAAAGAGCCTATTAGAATTATTAATACCAGAGAAAAAGTGATGAGAAATTGGATGACTCTTCTAGTAAAAGTTATATGAAGAAACCATAATATGGAAGAAGCAATGTGGGAACCCAAGGAAATTTTGATAAAGAACCACCTGATTATTTTTATGCAGCAAAATTCTATAAATTTTGAGGACAAAATTATTTGAAGGAGGGAAGAATGTAACCCCCCATGCTTCCACGATATGTTTCCCTTTGAATAATGGAGTAGCATGCATTGTACGCAACTTAGAGTTTTAACACACCATGACCAGTCAAACTAGCCGTTATGAATAGTAATGCCCACATTTAAAAAATTTATAAATTTTATTTTTCAAAATGGACTTCATTTTTGGATTGGGAATGTAAAAATTAGCTTAGGGTGAATTTTTGGTATTTTTCTGAAAACATTAAATTTTTGATGAATAGTAAAAAACACAACATTATTGTTTAAAACCGACTTTTATTTAAATAAATATTTTATTATTAAATTTTAAGTCAAAATAGACACATAATACATATATTAGTTCACTGTAATTAATTTGAGTCATTATTATAACAGAATTAGATGTATAAAATTTTATAGAACTTTTTACCGTCTTTTACCCATCTTCTTGGAGCATTTGAAAATTTGCATAAAACATAATTTTACCACTTCTGTGAGTTGAATTTAAAAAATCTGAGGAGCATGATTGACATCAGTAAGTATAATGTGTTTTAATTAGATGAAAATAATTTTTGGTGAATAGAAACATTTTACTTTTATTTACCACAATTAAAAGAAAATAGTTTAATTAAAGGTAAAAAGGATATTATAATTACCCTAGAACATGTAAAAATTATATTAGATAAGTGTAATTCGACCAAAAACAACCTTAGGAATAAAATATGATCCTTTTTTGCCATTTTGATTAGATTAAGACATTTATTATTATTTTATTTAAAGAAGTGTTTAAGGTGTTAAATTCAATATTTAATAAATAAGACATTTTTTATATGTGGTGAAACATAAGATAAATGAGACTATAAATTTTCATTATAAATATAAAAATATTTATTAAATAATTTTATTTTATTTATAATTTTTAGACTTTAAATAATTTAATTTATTTATGACACAATGATGATGCATTAATCACCTTATTAATGAAAGATTAAAATAATTGATATTATAAATATCCAAATAAATGTAATTTGGGACTTTTGATTAATTACACTAATTTTATAGGTTAATATGTAATTTTAGGGTAGATTCAATTATTATTTTTGAAGTAATAATTCCATTATGACTTTAATAAAAACAAAATACCAAATATTATCAACATCGATATAAATTAGTTTAAAAAAATTACTATATTAGTAATTGATATAATATTCCTAAAAATTTGAGGTTTTTTTAGAGGACATAGATGAGGTTAGATATATCAATAATGAACCACTTGGGCTTCCCTTTGATTTTTATAGTCAATTTATTGTCCATTTATTATAATAATACTAGAAAACATGGTAAAAGTTAAACAATTTTAGAAAAAGTATAATATAAAAGATAATGTTAATATTGTAACCTAATCCTGAATGAAACCTACTTTTTGAGAGTATTTCGACCCATCCACACCTTAAACTCTATATAAATCATTTTTATCCATTATAAACCGAAAATTAATTTATAAGAAAATAATATTTCAAGGTTTTCTGCAAGTGACCCTCACCTCTCTTATAAAAGGGTACCTCACCTTCTCTCAAAATCGCACCTTCAAAGATATTTGGATCATCCAAACCCTACTCAAATATCCTCCCAAATACCCTCACATAGACCTAGTGTCCTTATATAGAACATAAGTCCAACCTAATGAGTCTTTTTGATCAACTCAAAAGAAAACACCCGAAAACGAGGTGATAATTTCACCACCGTCATTCAAGTTCTTTTCTTCTTCCACTTCCCCTTTATTTTTTGTTTCCATACAAAAATAATAACTCATGTACATTCTAAATAATTTAATGTTATTATAATTATTGTAAAACCATATTTTTATTGTATCCATCTTATAGAGGACAATGTCACCATACGTGCGTAGGTACGACTTACCGTCTCCAAGTCGTGGTGTAGTTTGTCATTCGAACACCTAAATATTTGGATGGGTATAATAATGAGTATAACTACTATAACTAAGAAATATAAATATTAATGATTCTTTATAGATGATATACCATCCAGTCACGTATGATTTCACCATCAATATAATGATAATTTCACTCATGCGTACGTACGAATTACAGTCTCCACGAACGCGATGAGATTCATTCTCCATCATAATCATTCAAGAATAATATTAATATTATTACTAAAATTAATTTTTATGAACGTAATATAATTATTCATTTGAATCAAATACATCATATCCATATCTAACATGTCTTTAACAACCAAGCATACAAATGAAAATTAATCAATTAACACCTAAAAAGATGATACTACTAAAATATTATTATCAAAGCAATATTATAAGATCATATATGATATCATATTTATGTATATAGTTCTTGTATAATTTATAAAAAATGTTTTAACTATTATAAATGCCGTTAACAAACCACAGAATATGGAAAAGTAAAAGTTAAGGGTTAATTTTACAATCTCTTTACTTATCTAAGATTGTTAATACATAAGTATCTACTAGGACCTCTTTATCATCCCCATCCATTTTTTCTTAAAAATGTATTTCAAAACCTGTTTTCAATTTACTAGACTATGTATTAAAGTTATTTATACCCTTATTTGACCTTATATATTTTCAAAGGAATCTCTCAGTCATTTTCCAAACAAGGTACTTTATGACCTTTTAAACAAAATTAATGTAAGAATGTCTCTTTTAACTTATATAAGAGTGCGGCTATTTTCTTACGTTATAACATCATCGATTCGTAACATACTAGATTATTATAATATTTTCTAAGTAAATGTTTTATTTTATAATTATGTGACTCTTAAATGCTTTCAAAATAGAAAGAGATATTTATCTCAAATAGTTTTGATTTCATCTTTGTCAACATCCATTGATAAACATTACAGTTGTTTGATGTTGATTTATAATGACACAAATATTCCATATTGTATTTATGGTTTTTTTATATGTTTAAATGTGGATGTTTTATTTTTATACCATTCTTGGTTTATGGATAAATTATTGACATTAGGTTTACTAGTTTTAATACAAAATTTTATGTTATGTTTCAACCTTTTCATATGAGGAATGTATTTGACATAGTAAGTGACGGGTGGAGCCCGCTATAGATCCTCGGTGCATTGGTATGTCTCATGAGACAATTATACATGGAATTTGCAAAGGTATTTACCAATATGATATATGATTTTGGGTGAGGCGTTCATCATTTTTAGACATCTTGGCCGAGTCCATGAAAAAATGTTTCAGAATGTCTCACATTATACATTCCCTCTTTATGAAACAAATATTTATGGTTCATGTGGTTAATTGACTAGTAGAATACCCATGATTATCTTTAATTATGGAATTTTTTAATTACTTCATGTTCCCTCCATAAAGTGTTCATGTTTATTATTTTTAAAGGCATGCGTTATCAATTATTCACCATGCCTAATGTTTATGTTATTTTTAACTGTATTGCTTACTCTTACTGAGCATTTGAGGTCAACCATTTCTTATGTTTCATTTTCCTAGGAAATGTAGAAGTTATTTACGAGTGACTTTTAGTCATAATTTAGGAGTCTTGGATGTTTCTAATGGAATAAATGAGTCTTGTATTTCTATTCAATTTGTAATGTTGAACTTATGTATGTATCTTGTCTCCAATAATACTTAACTGATCTATCTTTAGTCACATGATTCCATGTATTATACCAATGTTAATTAATAATGCACTAACGCTATGTAACTAGGGCCGGGGAATTATATTTTTTGTATAAAAACACATTCACTTTTGTATGTTTCATCAATATTCCTTTCTATATACCATTGATTAGGATAAAAATTTATGAGTAATTTAGTAACATGATTATTATTTCCCACCTATGGGAATATTAATTCATCACAAATATAGTTGTTGTGCAGGAATTCTTTGATGTTATAATCCCTTTTTACACTTTAATTTCTTATCATATTAGTAATTCTATGAATTTTTCAGGAGTTCAGCCAAAAATTTTCAATCTTCTGTATAGTCTCCTAACATTCCTTCAGTCTCATTTCTTTAGAAACCTCTTTAAAAGATAAAATTATCCATTACAATTATCTTCCACCAAACCAATACTTTTTATTATTTCATTGATTAGTTATCTTATTTATTTTATCTAGATTACATTAAATTTAGTATTCACATATTTCTTATAACCATCCTCGATTGGTCATTTCCTTCAATAAGAGAATGATTTATTCTTATGTGAATCACATTCCTTTACCTTCTTATTTGGATATTTTGTTTGATAAATTCAATTCATTTATTCCCCAAGATAGACTAACCATTTATATTACTTTGTTTCATCTTATTTTGTGGAAATATTTATTTTATAGTAATGATATAATTTTTTGTTTAAATATAAAAACACTCATCATTATGGTGAATACATAAATAATAATATGTATAGAAGATACCAAGATAATAAAATTACGTATATGTAATCTCATTTATCTTATTTTGTGTAAACATCATCAATTTTAACATGAATATATAATTAAATTTAGATTTTATCCCCCCTTAATATAGGTAATTTGTATCTTCATATAATTGAAATTATATATGAATAATTACTGGCCTTTTGTATTATCTTTTAACAACAGTAAAAATAAATAAACAATATTTATTTACTTCTTTGAATTATAATATAACTAGCTTTTACAATATTCTATTATTGATTAAGGATTCATTATTTTTGGACACTAAGTGGAAAACCCCTTATTTATTTCCTTGTTTTCTAAACCCATAATGATGTTGTGGGTTTCTCACTATTCTTTTTTACCCACTATGGTTTAGAATTTTAATTGTAACCTCAACTATTAAAATAACCTGAATTAGTGTATAATTTTTTGTAGAATTACGGTTATGTATTTTTGTGTGTTTAAATTAAATTAATCATATGTTAACTCCAATATCTTATTACCAATCACATGCGTCTCATCAAAAGTAATAATCCTATTAGAAACCTTGATATATTAACTTACTTTTTCACTGTGCTGGAATGTTTCTGGTTGAACGACCTTTTGATTTATCAATTTAAAATTTTATTCGATACACTTTAAGTGGATATTTATTTCTCAGCATAAACTGTAATAGTTTTCTCTTCCAAGAAATTATTCATCTTCTAAACCATATATTCATGTAATATACATGTGTCATTTAATGATATGTTATATCCTTTCACTATTTTCTGCTTTACATGGAAATGAGTATTCATTTTATCAATGAGGGTTTTTTGATATTCATCAAGTGTATTGACTTTCTCTTCATTAAAATCCATAATCTTATATTTTTTTACAAATATTCCTTTAATATTTATATTCCATGAGGGAAAAAATTTCATTTAAATGTTATAAACAATGTTATTTGGTTTTATTATGTTTATTTAGAGTGTATAAATAGTAAATAATATAATCTAATTCATTATAAATTTATCTTAGATATATTTTTACTTGAGTTTTCTCATTATGTATTCCTTATTTAGACAGAACTATACATGTGAAAATGTATGTAAGATCATTATTCATTTATATAATAACCTCAATATAGAGGCCTTTATCAAATTAAATCACTATATTATCTCAATGAAATTAATAGAGTTAATATTTCACATAATTGAGTCAACCAAAATTCACTTCTGATCCTAAACATCTTCAGCCTCCAAATAATTCAATCACACTAGAATTTAAAAAAGAATATAGATTTACATCATCAAAATTTACATATTTTATTGATTGATTTGACATTTGGTATTAAACATCAACATTAACTTATGTTGAATCAATTTTAGAACACACTCAATTTAAAAATTATGATTCTTCCTTCCTTATTGACATAATTCATCTTCAATCACAGTTTATTATCCACTCACCTTGGTGTATTTTATTTCAAAAAATAAGTGTAACATTCTCTATATTAACTTTTTAATTAATTAAAAAACACCACTAAAAAATCTCCATGAGGATAAATCCTATGTAATAAATTGTTAATATTATGTTCCATAGTATGCTCAGTAAATTGATAATATATCTCATTCATAAACATAAATACATTTGTACAAATTAGTAATATAACACTTATGTATAGTTTTCACTTAATTATGTTCTTCAAAACGTCATAGCAAATATCATCTATATACAAAATATCATATATAAAATTATAAAATTATTTCATTTATAATTTCACAAAAAAAAAGAAAATTTAATAATATAGATATATGAAACATGTAGAACATGTAAAAAAATGGATAAAAATAAACACCTATAACATATAGTTGTTTTTATACATCCATATGTTGTCTTATGTAATCTCTTGAACTTCATATCCTCACGTCATCATGTATATTGTGGAAAATAGTTTCCAAAGTATCATTTTGTTATCATTATATATACATCTCTTATAATAACAATTATTCGAGTCTTCATTCCAATATATGAATTCATCCTTATTTCATTAATTATAACATCCATTAATTTATTTTATAGATATTGTAACATCTTGATGAAGATACCACTTACATTATCCATGTTTAGTTTATCAACCACCATCTTTTTCTATGATTTAAAACACACAATGATGAATTATCACATTTTTCAACAATAACAAGTAGTTGAAACTGATTTCAATACCCGTTAACATGTGTCATAAATGCATGATTATGTTCATCGAAAAAATAACTAGATAATATAACCATTTATAATATAAATATTTATATGGTAATAAAATTATCACCATGGTCAATATTTACACAACTTCATTACAAACAGAAATACATTTTTTCCACCGTCTATATTTGTCATCAATACTCACAATATTATTTTGTGTTATCTTTTAGAAGTATATCTAAACTCCCCTTATTTTTTAAAGTGTTATCATCAGAAACACCTACCATTTAACTATTAGTCTTAGTTTATTCTCTATCTTTAACTTTATATTCTCATTAAATTTAACAACCATTAAGAATGTAACATCATCTATGGGGTTTAGAAACTATTGATACAAAATACAACAAAAATTATCATGAATTTGATACCTCAATTTACAAAATTATAATTATAACGATTCCATTACAAATGATTCAATATAAAAATGGGGTTTATCATATAATAATATTTACAAGGTTATTCCACCAAATAAGTAACACAATATTTTAAAATTATATTAACAAAAATACCATGAATATGAACGTAGAATGATCAGATATCTCACCAAATTTTGACACCTACAATAACTATTTAAACCAAGTGGAATTACTATTAATGAAGGAAAACATAAAAAAGACTATATATGTTATTTATGTATTATAATCTTATGATGAAATTTAAACAGTAATAATAATACAAAAAAATTTCTTTAAATCAAAATTAGGTTTAGTACACTGAATTTAGGATCCTTCGATATAACAAAACATTTCTTTATTACACATTAATACATGATTTAATAAATTAAACAACATATAATAAAACCAGAATGATTGATAAGTATAGTGTACTTGGGAATTATGTACATATCATGATATCATTCACATGGGGTATAATAGAATTTTTTAATACATCCCTAACATGATTCTAATATTCCATGCCTTTTGGATAACCTAGGTAAAAACATAAGAAATGGTATAACAACCTGAACTATTATGAATAAAATTCAAATTTGGGATTAAATTTAAGGTATTACAATAAAATAAGTTCTTAGAAAAAAAGAGAACATAGTATTTTATTATACCCAATTAGATTTAAAAAACCATTAGGTATCATTATCATTGATAATATAATCATTTCCATAAAAAAGGAAGTGATGTCCTCAACCTTATAATAGTACCCTATGATTTCATTTTAATCGAAATTCTAAGGGAGATAAAATTTACGGGCTTTTATCTAGACTAATAACATGTCTAGATCCAACAACTAAAGCATGATAGAAACTGTTTATGGGAAGAGTTCAAACTCATCTAGATATCAACCCAATCCAAGTTGTATAAATGACCCCATCAAAGCCCCACCATAGAACACCACAATCTTAGGGAGTACACTATTATATTAAATGTATATGTATAATGGACCTAGAAATATAATATGTACATTTTTTAATATATTATGTTTTACTTTATAAATTATGTTTAATGAAATAAATTTATTTCTGATCAATAATCAAATGCAATTAATTTTTTTTAAAATTAATTGATTGTATAAACAAATAATAATTAAATGGAATAATAATATTGAAATTTTTTATCAAATATAAATGATCATAGAATTTTTATAAATTCAAAATTTATTTTTATAAGTGTTCAAAAAATGTTATTGTCAAAAAATCCATTTTTTCTATATATACCTATTTTTATGATAAAACTGAGAATTAAATATTTATATAATTATTTAGATAAATTGAATATTATTTTTGGAATCAAGACATTGAATTTATTCACTATTTATTTTTTCATTGTTTTATGAGAAAGTGAAATTTTTGAGTAAAAATTAAATAAAATATAAATATTTTTTTTATGTCATCATAATGAATCCAAAGTGATGTAATAAGTAATATAAATTGTATCCACGACTAGTTATATTTTTACCTATAAAATAATTTTATTTTTTGATTATTTTATATATTTTGATAAGACATTTTTAGTCTTCCAAGACATATCATATATTTTATGATTTTAAAATCATTTTATTAAGAGTGTGACTCGCCTCCACATCACCAACAGTAAGATGAAAACAATTTCAGACCATGGAATTATTAAATAATATAAACCACACTAATTTGGCTGTAACCATGGGAAAAACCATAATATAGTTAGTGGTTTCAGATTTTTTATTATGTAGACTCCAGAACAGAAATAATAAATAAATACCCTTTCATTCCAATATAAGCCCACCCAAGCTCCCATTTCACTTCAATAAAATACCTTGGACCACATAAAAACTCTCCCCTACACTCTATAGGGTCCTACCAAGGAACTCCCAAGCATTCAATAAGACCCTACCAAGCCTTTTGAGTCAAACACTCAACTAAGGGAACCTCGTCTTCCACTCTACTATTATATCAAGCACTCATTTTATGTTATGTATTTTAATTTTCATTATATTCTAATGGGACATGTTAGTGAATATTCCCCTTACATTATATATGATATAAAAAATTTTATATCTTTCCTTTAACTATAATTAATACTTAAATGATCCTTTATATTCACCTGTTACCATGAAAAAATTAGTAAGGATGGTTTTCTCTATTCATGTTTCATCAAAACCATGTACCTTTTATTTACGAAATTATATTGTTGAGATATGATTTTAAAAGTCACTATTATTTATCATATTATTTTTATGTTATGAGAGTTCCCTTTCTCTCTCTTCAATCCCTTATAATGAATATTTGAGGGACACCATTATGAGGCTGACATTTCATTGTGATTTTCTATGCCAAAGCAATTCTTTGGTTAATATCATACCCATTTATCTAAAAAGGATATTCACATTTATGAACATATAATTACTAATTAGAAACTTAGTCTTATATATTCCACATTTCATTATTGTGGAATAAATTATGATGATAACTGAATTCATGTTGTCTGATCTATGTCGCACACTTAAGCGGGGGAATGAAATGAATATGAAGGGTGTACCCTAATAGCACTCCAATGCATTTTATATTGTTTAGTATCATGATATTTCATGTCGACATAGTGTTGTACCTAACTCTTTTGTGGTACATTGTCTTTAGTACAACCGTTTATAGTATGAAAACCTTGATTTATACATATATTTCTATAAAGTGTTCTGGTGATGGATGGTGGAGTTGGGTGAACTTTCAAATTGTTTTGGAGATAAGGTGGATGCTGATGGGATGCACACAATTTTTCTAAATTGTAAAGATATCGTAGTATAAATAGTACATAGTAAGAGTTTTGAGGATGTAGATTTGGCATGGTGGATGCATGGTTAGGGAGGCCGAGTGAGGAGGTCATTAAAGTGTTTTCTAATTGTTGAAGATATTGCACATGTTGTCTAATCATGAGGTCAAACAATGTTCATAATCTGATCTAGATATTAGAAAATATACTCTTACTCATTTTTACTCTACATCTATAATTTTTCTCCTATTCATCCCTAACTGTATATTACTCTCCACCAAATCTATAAGATCCTCTCCTATTAGATTTGGAGTAAATCTGAAGCCCTCCTTCGGTATTTTCAATCCCAATTCCTATTGTAAGTATAGTTCTTCATAATTCTTTTCACGATTTCTTAGATCTACTTAGTAATATATATAATCTTGGTTTCTTATTTCTATGACCTTTATTGGTATATATAAGACTATTTATTCCAAATAATTTAGTATTTTGTCATTATCTTTAAAGGAGAGGAGACCTAAGGTTATTTCGTAGAGAATCAACCCAGTTGCATGACCATTCTTTTTCCATTTCGGTTTTCATCAAAATCATCGAGGTAGGTGGATTCAATCTCAAATATACATGATACAACATATTATAATTATATCTAATTAGATTCCGTATGATGAATATATCATTACTTGGTTGTTGAACAAATATTGGAAACCTTCTTTTTTAATGGTTTGATAAATTGAAAAAATCCAGAAAATTGATCATTTTGAATAATGTGATTTTGTTCATGGTTTTAAAATGAGGATTTTAAAATGGGGACTGTAAAATAGGGATTTTATGGAATTGTGGAACATATTTTGGATTTTATGTTTTTAATAAAAGGGACTATTATATTGAGATGAAGTGTTTGTTTTGAAATTGGTTTGTTTATTTTTTCAGTAATAGAATACAATTCTATTGAAAATGTTTGACTTTTGATTTGAAATGGATTAACAAAAATTGTGTTGTGTGAGTTGATTTTTATTGTCCCTAATTAAGGGATATATTCTAGTAGGGTTCAAGGTATGTTACCCTAAATAAGGGGATTGAGTCAGTGGGACATAAGGGGATTAGGCAAGAGACCAATCATGATAATAGAACTATCGAACAATAATGCATGTGTGGGTGTGTTGAAGAAAATGGAATGGATATTCAAAAAGGATATGGAGAAATGTTTTAAATATTTTTGTGTTGTTTTCTAGATATATTACTTGAAGGAACAAAAATCAAATGGTACATGTATACTATTTCTGAAGCATTCGTTGGGACGCATGCATCCGTCTGTGGAAGACGCATTGGCTGTTGCCATGCATTCCCACTTTCCAAAGGCGGGCAAAATCTGTCGCTCATTCAGGGACATTTTATACTTAGTCAAAATGGGATTATTGGATTTCACTTCTTCCTTTCGTGGATTAATCCTCGGAACTCTTCACCTGGTCTGGGTCTCCATTATAGTCGAAGAAGTTGTTTTGAAAGTCTTCCCATTTCCATTTTTTCATTTGTGCCGGTTAATTACACTACTTCTGTCAGGACATTCCAAGGGGTCTGGTAAGGGCAACGACCTTCAGTTAGGGGAGTAGTCACGTTGGACATCATCGGCGTGTCTAGAAGATGGAACACTAGCACGTCTAGGTTTCATCCCATTTTTATAAGGCTTCTCGAGGGGGCAGAAGCCCAAGGAATCCCACATCGAATGCAGGGAATTATATGCGATAGGCATGTATCTAAGGTTTTCCTTAGCTTCCTATGTTTATCACAGTGTATGACACAGTTTTACCATCTAGCAGAGATGGGTCAGACTGATCAGAACACTGACAAGAGTGGATCAGATGGGTGCAGCCCTTGGAGGGACCACTGATGTTGGGGCTAACGTGTAGTTAGCTACATGATTGTTGTCAACAGGAATGGGGGATGAAGTGGCATGATCCCATCAGGATGTGGAGGCCTGAGTAGAAATCAATATGGATAATGGATTGTTAATTGAAGTGGATGGGGAATGAGATATAGTCGATTAGAAGACGATAGTGATGTTGGACTTAAGCCATGAAGATACCATATATGTATCCATATGGAAAGGAATCATAGTCCATGTAGTTTATAATGGGGGTATAGAATCGGGGTGTGCATAGGGGAAATCGACCCGATGATATACCAAGGCTTACATGTGGTTAGTAACATGAGGTTGTTCTTACGCCACTAAGACAGACTGAATATATGGGCCCCAACAGAAGGGACGACTGCGACTTACCATTGGGTTTGGGTTGGCAATGGCTTACCAATTAATGGGGTTCACAACGGCTCCCAGCTGGATGGGGTGATAATGGACTATAGGTAGATGGGGTCACAATGGCTTACTGGTGGATGGGGTAACAAAGGTTTATGGATGGATGGGGTCACAACGGCATACCACTGGATGAGGTCACAACGGCTTACTGCTCGATGGGGTTGAACCTCATAGAGGTTTCCTATATACCCTGTCTAGGAGAGAAGGATCAAATACCACATAGTTTAGGATAGTGGATGCAGTTTAACGTCATACAAGACAAAAAGGGTCTTGTATTTTAACATCATGTGGGACAAAGGTGGTTTGATTTGAAGGGGGTCAGAACCAATGGATGGTGGGATTGAACCTCATGGAGGCTTCATACATACCCTTACATGGCAAGGATCAAATCCCAAGTAGTTACGGATGGTGGACTGGCATGAAATGGTCAGAACCAACGGATGGTGGGCTTGAACCTCAGGGAGGATTCCTACATACCTTGCCTTGGTAAGGATCAAAGACCACATAGTTCAGAATGGTTTTTGGTGAACTAACATGAAGATGGTCAGGACCAATGGTTGTTGGGGTTGAACCTTAGAGAGGCTTCCTATGTACATTTCCTTGACAAGAATAAAAGACCATGTAGTTCAGAATGGTTAATCGATGTGAAATGGTCGGAACCAATGGATGGTGGGCTTGAACCTCAAGGAGGCTTCATACGTACCTTTCCTTGGTAGGGATCAAAGACCGTGTAGATCATAATGGTGTGGGGAATACACTATAGGCTTCCCAGAGAGAATTTCATGGTCGATGCTTACTCTATGCCCATGTGAGTCATGCTCGGTGTGAGAAAGAAGAGGTATAAAGGACCTGATGAACACATCGCAAAAGGTTTGTTCGTGGGAAGTGAAGTGGGGATTACACGAAGTAAGAATCCCAAAGACGAAACATGGGCATTGTAACGACCCAAAGTTTCATTAATGGAAAATACCTCTTGATCCAGTTAAATGTATCTTTATGAAAAATGTTTTTATAATATGCCAACTCCTTTGGTTTTATGTTAATAATTTTGACCGTTGCTAATATAGCTGTTGAACAGTGATCACATGATTAGTATAAATATAGGACTTTAACAAATCCAATTTACTCAAACAAAAGAAGTGATGGACTCCTCCAGTAGAATTGCTCCATATGAAGCCCATTTGTCGAAGCTCAGAAAAGAGGTGACGTCCTTGGGCTTCGCTCTTGACCAATCCAAAGCTGAGCTTCATCATGTGAAGCTCGAATGTGACCGTCTACGGGAAAAGTGGAAGTTGATTGAAATTACCACTCGAGTGATGTTATCCGAGCCACCCCAAGAGTCTGTCAATATCGCACACCTTACCCTTAGGTCTTATGTGGCTATTTTAAGGGGTTATGTAACAAATAAGTAGTACTATGTTCATGTACGTTTTTTATAGAATAATGAATATAATTTCTAGTCATTTTTGATACATTGTAAATAGTGTTTAATGTACAAATGGTGTTTTAGTTATTATTTAATTAAGAAATCTATTTTATTAAATTAAGGGATTTTTTAATTAAATAATATTTTAATAAAATAATAATATTATTATTAAATTAATTTTTATTAAATATAAATGATCTTATAATTTTATGAATGCAATTAAAATTTTTATTAAGGTTTGAAAGCCATTTCTGTCAAAACCCGTGAATTTTCGATAAATGTCGGTTTTTATTTTAAAAGTAAAAATTCACATATTTAGAAAATTATTTAGATAAAATAAATGTTATTTTTGGAATCATGACATAGAAATTATCCAATGGTGAGTTTTTTATAATTTTCTGAGAGTGTCAAATTTTTGGGTAAAAATTAAATACCCTTTAAATATATAATGTGTTTTATGACATCATAATGACCCAATAATGAAGTAATAAAATACTATAATCATTATGTTAGGCCAATATATGTTTTACCATTAAAATAATGTGATTTTGGGTTTGTTTGACTTACTTATCAAATCATTAATGGACCCCTCAAGACTTATTCAACACCTTGCCATTTTAAATTAATTTCCTTGGGAGTGTGACTCACCTCCACATAAGCAACCATAATATTTTAAGAAGTTAGGACTTTGTACTTATAAAATATTTATTTACTATTCCCATTTCCAAAAAAAATGGGCAAAACCCATGGTATGGGTTGTGGTTTGGATTAATTTAATGTAAGGGGATGCAAACCTAAATAATAAAGAATTCCCTCACCTTTCCTATATAAACCCACCCAAGCTCCCACTTCCTCTTTACTAAAATCTCTTGGATTTCGTCCAAAACCTACCCTAATCTCTCTAGAATCCTCCTAAGGTGCCCCATGCTACCAATAATTCTCTCACTAGCAGCTCTCTAGCCTTTGGAAGCACACTTCCAAGTAATGGTTTTTTCTTCCTTTCTCATTTTTGTCCAAATTTCATTAGGTTGTTTTTCCATTTTAATTTCAATTATGAATGTTGGGGTATGGTTTCACACCTCCCTCATACTTCCCTATTTATGTTTTAATGATGGGATACCCTTTCTCTCTCATTAAATTCCTCCCATGTACACCCGTTACTATGCCGAAATTCTGAAAAGAACTTCTCTCTCCTCTTTTACATTCAAGCAATACTTTTGTGTCATGAATCTAAATTCCATTACAATTGTTGGGAAATGTATCTATATGTCCTCCTTACTTTCCATTTCATGTAAATATGATGAGGAACCTCTTTCTCTCTCATTAACTATTTTTATGAATTCTTATGTCATGCTGTTACGCTGCCGAAATCGCACAGATTTTCTAAGCCAATGTCATTGTGTAGTGAATATCATGCTCATTTCTCCATCAAGGGTATTCAACTTTATACACATTTAATTATTTATTATAAAGTTTTATGTATGAATTCCACATTCCTTTATCGTGGAATAAATTATTGTGTTTTATGAATCCATGTCTTATGATTCATGTGGCACACTTATGCATGAAATGAAATGTCTAAGAAAGGTGTGCCCTTATAGCGCTCTAATGCATTGGGTAAAGTATAGTATCATGATGCGTCATGTGTAATGAGTGTTGACTCATGCTAATTAAAGTGCATCTAGGGTTTACTCGTGCTTCATGTGCAATGAGTATTTACTCATGCTTTATGTGCAATGAGCCTTGGCTCATGCTAATTCCATGTTAAGTGTTGTTACCACATTTCCATGTTATGATTATCATGCTTTATCATGCCTTTATGTTCATGTTTCTTTTATTCACTATTGATATTCCTATTATCTGACATGTATTGTACTCCTCATGTTATTCCATGTGTACTCCCTTACTAGGCTTTATAGGTCACCCTTTTCTTATGCATGTCCTCAGGTTATCCCATGCAATGCTAAGTATGAGGGAATGTAGTGGTCATGTAAAGGAAGTTTTCAATAAAGATATTGCATTTCATGTTTTATGTTTTTTATGTAATGATCCTAAGACACAAATACACTAAACCTTTCGATCTTCTTTCGTAAATCAAGTGAATTTTTATGTAATGAATCATGTTTAATTTGTAATAAAAAGAAGGGTTGTCATAGTTGGCATCAGAGGATAGGTTTAGTTATTTTTGGGATTAGGAAACCCTAGTAAAGCCTTATATACAAGACTAAGCATAATAAAAACTTCCCTATGTTTTGGTAAATACTAAGAAAGTGGTTTATCAAAAAAATACATCCCTGTCTAGATACGAGCAGGTAGAGGCGACTCTAGAAAAGATGTATCCTAGTGGTAAAACACGAAAATACCGCTTTGAGATAGAATCGAATGGGAACTGGTGCACGACAATGGGCTTTGCTGCACTCTTGGTTATGACACTCCCAGGGGATGTGTTTTGATAAATTCACAATCTTAGTATGAACCCTTATTAAGGGAAAAATTCCCCTAAGAATATATGTTAGAAAGTAGATCATGAAAACCCTAGATTGAAGCCTATAGACTCATGAGTTATGGAAATAAAAGTTTATTTTTGAGTCATCAACTTTTGTCCTTAGATTACCCTTTATGTGTTACCCCTAACTTTCCTTTTATTCCAGCCAATGGCCGGTAATAGGAGGACTCGGGCTAACAACCGTTGTGAAGATCAGTGTGATGAATGTACTAATGAGATGTCAAATCCAATGGGAGCGGGAATCGCGAAACAATGGATCAACTCCATTGAAATGATCTTCTCCATCCTCCAATGTTCTGAACAAGAGAAGGTTCTCCTGGCTACTTATCGTATGGAGGGTGAAGCTAATCAATGGTGGATGTTGATAAAAAATACTAAGCCTGAGGAGGATATCGAGGCTTTGGAATGGAATGATTTCCGGAAGATTTTTTTCGATAAATATTTTCCGCGGACCCTCCGGCTTAAGATGGAAAGGGACTTCCTTTCCCTCAAGGAAAAAAGATGAAGAATATGTTGGAGTGTACGAGGAAAACATTAAAAGTCTTGCACGATACGTCTCCAGCTTTGTCCATACCCCCAAATACAAGGTTGACCACTTCTTTGGTGGGCTAAATCCTAGCTTGAAGAAAGCATTAGTGATCCGTGACTTCGACAACTATGAGGAAATTGTCTGATGTGACCTCAAGGTTGAAATCGAGATCGGGGAATCACAGGGGTATCATGGGGACAAGAAGCATAAGGTGTACTTCAATGCTGGTGGTCCAATGGATAAATCCAATGGTGCTAAGAAGATCCAGCACCCCACTTTCCAAAAGTGCCAAATGAAGCACCCTGGAAATTCCCTTAAGGGGATGAGAAAATGATTCAGGTGTGGAAGAAAAGGGCACCTAGCTGTTAACTATCGGCAAGAAGGACCCATGTCTGCGACAGAGGAGAGGAATTCTCCGATCTAACCTCAACGCGTTGTTAAATGCTACAAATGAAAAGAACCGGGTCATTTGGAAAATCAGTGCCCTAATCCAAGGGTTATCAGAGGCAACCAACAACCTCCAAGACAACAAGGAAGATCTTTTTCCATCACTTCTGCCTAAGTGATCCTCGAAAACGAAGTGGTGATAGGTACACTAGTTATTCATTCACGAATAGATAACACACTTTTTGATTCAGGTTCTACGCATTCTTTTATATCTTGATTGTTTAGTAGAACAATACTAGCACCACCACAAATCATGTAAGTAAAGATGTCGGTTAGTACGACAAATGGGCCAATCATTGCATCCCATGATTATAAGTCCTCCCCTTTTATAATCTGTGGATTGAATTTCCCGAAAAACCTCGTCATACTCCCTCTATTTGAATTTGATGCAATTCTTGGCATGGATTGGATTTCCTTATTTAGAGCCAATATAAATTGTTGAGGGAGGGAAATCACACTCCATATGGAGAATCGACCCCCGATTCTTTACAAGTGTCAGGGGAGAGATGAATCTCCTTTAGATCTATCATCTCAAGCATGGATATTAATTCATTATGAGCATGCATATCTGGCACAGATGATTGAGTCCAAGGAAGAAACCATCCTTGAAGAAATGCCTATTGTGATGGAATTTGCTGAAGTGTTTCCCAAGGAACTTCCTCATCTTCCTCCAAGAAGAGATCTTGAGTTCTCAATTGAACCTATACCTGGGGTGCTACCAATATCCACAACTCCATATAGAATGGTTGTTGTTGAGCTTGAAGAGATGAAGAAACAACTACAGGAGAATCTGGATAAAGGGTTTATATGCCCATGTGCTTTACCATGGGGTGCACCAGTCCTCTTCGTCAAGAAGAAGGATGGGTCAATGCGGCTTTGCATCGATTATCCTGAACTTAACAAAAACACGATAAAGAACAAGTATCATCTCCCAAGAATCGATGACTTGTTTGATCAGATGTGTGGAGAACAATAATTCTCTAAGGTGGATTTGTGGTCGGGATATTATCAAGTAAGGGTGAAGAAGGAAGATGTCCCCAAGACTGCTTTTCGTACAAGGTACAGGCACTATGAAATCATTGTAATGCCTTTCGGACTCACCAATTCTCCAGAAATCTTCATGGAATTTATGAATAGAGTTTTTAGAGATTACCTAGACAAATTTGTGGTAGTCTTTATAGATAATATTCTAATATACTCCAAAATCAAGGAGGATCAGGAGGATCATTTAAGAACTGTACTAGAGACTTTGTGCAAAGATATGCTCTATGAAAAGTACAGAAAGTGTGAGTTTTGGTTGAAGGAGGTGTCATTCTTGGGCCACATCATCACAAGAAATGGAATATCTATGGACCCCTTCAAAATAGATGCAATTGAGGGATGGTCGAGGCCATCATCGGTATCAGATATCCGTAGCTTCTTGGGGTTAGCTAGATATTATCGACGATTTGTGAGAAATTTATCACGATTGTCCAACCCTCTTACCAAGCTAACTCGAAAGGGAGTAAAGGTTTATTGGAGTGATGAATGTGAAGAAAGCTTTAAGGAGTTGAAAAGGAGGCTTATTACTATACCCGTGCTCACATTACCCAAAAATGGGGAACTTTTTGTGGTATTCAGTGATGCTTCAAAGAAGGGCTTAGGTTGTGTGCTGATGCAGAATGATAAAGTGATATCCTATGCCTCAAGGCAGTTGAAAATCCATGAGAGAAACTATACAACGCATGATCTGGAGTTGGTGACGGTGATCTTTGCCTTGAAAATCTGGCGGCATTATCTCTATGGAGAGAAATGTGCGATATATACTAACCAAAAATGTCTTAAATATATATTAACACAGAAAGAGCTTAATATGCGTCAAAGAAGATGGATATATCTCCTCAAGGATTATGACTGTTCAATACATTACCACCTTGGGAAAGTGAACAAGGTGGTAGATGCCCTAAGTAGAAAGGACCTAGAAATTCTATCAATGATGAGAATTAAGAAGGATCCAATCTTCTTAGACTTGATGAAGATGGATGTGGGAATCATAAAGAAGGGAACATCATCAATCCTTTCAAAAATGATTGCTCAACCATCTCTTTTGGAAAGGTTAAAGGATTCTCAAAAGGATGATGTGGGAATTCAAGAAAAAGAGGAAGCTATCAAAAGGGTAAATCCTCGGAGTTTAATGTTAATGAAGAAGGAATTGTGCGGTTTGGGAAAAGACTATGTGTTCCATCATGTACGGAGCTGAAGAAGGAACTTTTGGATGATGCACATAGCTCAAATTTCTCTATTCACCCAGGGAGCACAAAGATGTATCTAGATCTCCGAGAAATTTTTTGGAGGGATAATATGAAGAAGGAGATCGCTGAATATACATCAATGTTCTTGGTGTGTCCGTAATGAAAGGCAGAGAGGAAGAAGTCTAAGGGGATGATGAAACCAGTGCCCATACCAGAATAGAAATGGGAGAACATCACCATATACTTTGTCACCAGACTTACAAGGACATCCAAAGGCAACAATGCAATCTGGGTTGTTGTGGATCGTCTTACAATGATTGCACACTTCATTGCTATTCGGGAGGATTTCTCATTGGATCAATTGGCACAGATATATATCCAAAAGTGGTAAGGTTTCATAGAGTACCACTATCTATTGTTTCTGATCGAGATCCAAGATTCACCTCTATGTTTTGGAAGATTCTTCAACATGCTCTGAATACTGAACTAAACTTCAGTACGACCTATCATCCTCAAACGGATGGCCAATCCGAGCGGACTATCCAAACACTTGAGGATATTTTGAGAGCATGCTCAATGGACTTTAAAGGAGGATGGGATCAACATCTTCCTCTGGTTGAGTTCTTTTAAAATAATAGTTTCCACTCGAGCATACAAATGGAACCATATGAAGCCCTGTATGGGAAAAGGTGCAGAACACAGACATGTTGGGATGAGGTCAGTGAACGTAAGCTACATAGACCAGATATGGTCGAGGAAATGGTGGAGAAGGTGAAAACCATTAAGAAGCATATCAAGGTAGCCCAAAGTCGATAGATGAGTTATGCAGATAATCGTCGATGAGACCTTGAGTTTCAAGTGGGAGACATGGCGTTTCTACGCATATCTCCATGGAAACAGG
Organism: Viscum album; assembly: GCA_963277665.1. Classification (NCBI taxonomy): domain Eukaryota; kingdom Viridiplantae; phylum Streptophyta; class Magnoliopsida; order Santalales; family Viscaceae; genus Viscum; species Viscum album. Next base: position 601,972,248 of record OY728153.1, on the reverse strand, counting down.
TCATGATGTTTGGAAAGAAAGGGATGTTATGTCCAATGTACATCGGCCCCTTCTAGGTTCTTGATCGTGTTGGGGCTGTGTCCTATCGACTAGCACTTACACCTACTATGGCCAAAGTACATGATTTCTTTCATGTATCCCTCTTAAGGAAGTACATACCTAACCCTTCACATGTACTCTCTTCTGAGGTGGTACAATTGGAAGACGATCTTTCTTATGAGGGGCAACCAGTGAAGATCTTAGATCGTAGAGAAAAAGTTCTACGAAATAAGAAAATACCCCTCGTCATGGTATTGTGGAGAAACCACAAGTTAGAAGAAGTGACTTGGGAATCAGAGGATATGATGAAGCTGAGTTACCCACATTCGTTTTAGTGTGGGAAAAGGAAAATTTCAAGGGAGAAATTTATTAAGGGGGGAATATTGTAACGACCCATAGTTTCATTAATGGAAAATCCCTCTTGATCTAGTTAAATGTCTCTTTATGAAACATGTTTTTATAAGATGTCAACTTCTTTGGTTTTATGTTAAGAATTTTGACCGTTGCTAATATAGTTTTTGAACAGTGATCACATGATTAGTATAAATATAGGAGTTTAACAAATCCAATTTACTCAGACAAAAGAAGCAATAGCCCCGTCCAGTAGAATTGCTCCATACGAAGCCCATTTTTCGGAGCTCGGAAAAGAGGTGGCGTCCTTGGGCTTCTCTCTTGACCAAGCCCAAGCTGAGCTTCATCATGTCAAGCTCGAACGTGACCGTCTACGGGAAAAGTGGAAGTTGATTGAAATTACCACTCGAGCGATGTTATCCGAGCCACCCCAAGAGTCTGTCACCATCGCACACCTTACCCTTAGGTCATATGTGGCTGTTTTAAGGGGTTATGTAACAAATAAGTAGTTCTATGTTCATGTACATTATTTTTTTATATAATAATGATTATAATTTCTAGTCATTTTTGATACATTTTAAATAGTTTTTAAAGTACAGATGGTGTTTTAGTTATTATTTAATTAAGAAATCTATTTTATTAAATTAAGGTATTTTTGAAATAAATAATATTTTAATAAAATAACATTATTATTATTAAATTAATTTTTATTATATATAAATGATCTTATAATTTTATGAATTCAATTAAAATTTTTATTAAGGTTTGAAAGCCATTTTTGTCAAAACCCGTGAATTTTTTATAAATGTCGGTTTTTAATTTAAAAGTAAAAATTAACATATTTTTAAAATTATTTAGATAAAAAATATTTTATTTTTGGAATCAGGACGTTGAAATTATCCAACGGTGAATTTTTCATAATTTTCTGAGATAGTCAAATTTTTGGGTAAAAATTAAATACCGTTTAAATATATAATGTGTTTTATAACAAAATAATGACCCAATTGGGATGTAATAAAACAATATAATCCTTATGTTCGGCCAATATATGTTTTACCATTAAAATATTGTGATTTTGGGTTTTTGGACTAACTTTTCAAATCATTAAAGGACCCCTCAAGACTTATTCAACACCTTTCCTTTTTAAATTAATTTCCATGGGAGTGTGACTCACCTCCACATAATCAACCCTAATATTTTAAGAAGTTCGGACTTTGGCCTTATAAAATATTTATTTCCTCTTCCCTTTTCCAAAACCCATGGGAAAAAACCAATGGTTGATTTGTGGTTTGGATTAATTTAATGTAAGGGGACCCAAACATAAATAATAATGAATTCCCTCACCTTTCCTATATAAAGCCACCCAAGCTCCCACTTCATCCTCACTAAAATCCCTTGGAGTTCGTCCAAACTCTGCCCTACTCTCTCTAGAATCCTCCCAATGTTACCAAAGCTCCCAAGAAGACTCTCACAAGCCTCTCTCTTTCCTTTGGAAGCACACTTCCAAGTAAGGGTTTTTTCTTCCTTTCTTATTTTTTTCCAATTTTCCTTAAGTTGTTTTTCCCTTTTAATTTAAATTATGAATGTTGGGGTTTGGTTTCGGACCTCCCTCATACTTCCCGCTTTATGTTTGAATGATGGGAGACCCTTTCTCTCTCATTAAATGCCTCCCATGAACACCTGTTACTATGCCAAAATTTCGAAAGGAACTTCTCTCTCATCTTTTACATTCAAGCAATACTTTTGTATCATGAATCTAAATTCCATTACAATTGTTGGAAAATTTATCTATATGACCTCCTTACTGTCCATTACATTTAAATATGATGAGGAAACCCTTTCTCTTTCATCAAACATTTTTATGAATTCTTATGTCACGCCGTTACGCAGCCGAAATCGCACCAATTTTATAAGCCAATGTCATTGTGTAGTGAATACCATGCTCATTTCTACATCAAGGGAATCCACATTTATGCACATTTACTTATTGATTATGAAGTTTCATGTATGAATTCCACATTCCTTTATCGTGGAATAAATTATTTTGTTTTATGAATCCATCTTTTATGATCCATGTGGCACACTTATGCATGAAATTAAATGTTTAAGAAGGGTGCGCCCTTATAGAGCTCCAATGCATTGGGTAAAGTATAGTATCATGACATGTCATGTGCAATGAGTGTTTACTCATGCTAATTCAAGTGCAACGAGGGTTTACTCATGCTTCATGTGCAATGAGGATTTACTCCTGCTTTATGTGCAATGAGCCTTGGCTCATGCTAATTCCATGTTAAGTGTTGTTGCCACATTTCCATGTTATGATTATCATGCTTTATCATGCATTTATGATAATGTTTATTTTATGATCTATTGATATGACTATTGTCTGACATGTATTTTACTCCTCGTGTTATTCCATGTGTACTCCCTTACTGGGCTTTATAGCTCACCCTTTTCTTATGCATGTCCTCAGGTTATCACATCCAATGCTATGTACGAGGGAATGTAGTGGCCATGTAAAGGAAGTTTTCAATAAAGATGTTGCATTTAATGGTTTATGTTTTTATGTAATGATACTAATCCCCAAAGACACTAAACCATTCGATCTTCTTTATTGTATCAAGTGAAGTTTTATGTAATGAATCATGTTTAAGTTGTAATAAAAAAGCAGGGTTTTCATAGGCATACACATGGTTAGCATCCCAAAGTGATGGATAATGGAACATACTCCAACGTGGAGGCCCAGTGGTGACAAATCCCAAAGGGAGAGGCATTTGGAACTGATGAATAGAGGAGCAGGGGTGCAACCTTCAACAAGAATAGCTAGGGGCTTACACCAATGTGGTTTCCCTATCCTCGAGGACAAATTCTGTCTAATAAGGAGGATCTTGGTCGATGTGAGGAATGATCTCACTCCTTTGGAGACTAGTGGGTGTAGAGAATGTTTGATATTTGGCACCCCACATATAATTTAAGGGGTGAGTCCAAAGTTTAACGTCACGAGCTGAGGATGATGGCACTTGGCAGTTTAACATCCTACAGCTCAAACAAGGTGGGTTCACTCTGCACTCCTTAGTACTTACATAAATGATACCTCCCTCCCCATTAATAAGGGAAGACATCAGTAATGACATGGTGAATGGGTGTTATTGAGTGATCTATTGAGGGGTCCACATTATCATGTCTATGCGAAGAAGAAATAGCCATCAGCATGCATATGCGAAGAAGTATGATGCGAAGCAACACAACGGGAAGCACCGACCAAGGGACCTTGAAATTTCATCATGCGAACCTGAAGGTCCGCATGGGAAAAGGAGTTGTAGAGAAAGGGCGTTAATAAGTAGCAACATTATGAAGCTCTAGTGCTAGATGAAGTGGAGGGGCTTCGCGAAGGGTTGTGATTCACGAAGTGAAGTGTTCTAGAATAGGAATAGGGCATTGGTACACATAGAAGGTGCCTCATGAAGTGGAAAGGCATTTGTGGAGCAATGTCTCGTGAAGCAAGGGTGCCCCGTGAAGCGTAATATTGCAATGCAATGTTCCTCATGAAGCATAGTGACCCAGCATTAATATGAATGTCACATGTGCATGAAGGATATTTCGTGAATCCCTAGTGCTCAGTGAAGACCCCATTTCCATTGGGGATCTCCTTCCTTTGTAGAGGCCCTTGGAATCCGCTAAGGGAATCCCTCTTTGAAGAGGGATGGAATTCATGAAAAGGGGAAGACACCTCACGATGAAAAAGTACCTTGAAAAGATTGTAGAGACCCAAATCTTGATGTACATGGAGGTTACATTACTTTTGCGGAATACTTAATATATAAAAAAACAGACACACAAGTACCGTAATAGTTTAGTGTCTTTGGAAACTCGGAAAAATAATCTTCTAATCATGGTGAAAGATCTTCAAAATCTCCCATAAAGATCTTCCCATTTTGTTTTCATACCCAAAACCTTTATTTATATCCTAGGGAAAAGAAAAAATATAAAGGGTGAGATCAAATGCTTAGTAAGGGTAAGAATGGATAAAATAAAACAAATCATACACATTTGAACTTAAAAACATGAACATAATGTTTAAACATCAAAAGCGTGAGCAATGTCATAAGACATGGAAGTACGTAAGGAATAGATTATAAAGAAAAATTAAGCATGATAAAATACCATGGGAATAAAACATGTAATTTTAGCATCCATTATGCACATGTTATGATTTCCATAGTATCCAAGGCATTGCTTCCAAGACCATCTTAGTGGAAAAGTCCATTTCTGAATAAAGTTCACTCCTCGTTCCAGTCCTGTTACTGAACCGGTTTAGCCTGCCATTCTAGCCATTTCTATCTCATGATATAGAAATCTTTACCCAATTCATTGGAGGGAGACCCATCTCATAATGATACCATTCTTATGTGTGCCACAAAATCAAAAACCATACATCAAAACATAACCCATGTAATAAAAATGGGAATCTTAAACATCGTGACATCATAAAAAATTTCATATAAGATAAAGGAATTCATAAAAATATTTTCATCACAACATAATCAAATCAATGTAATAATAGGGATAGAAACAGAACCCAATATTATCTTAGATGGAAAATAATTTTGATAAAACACTTGAACTCCATTCTTGAGGAAAATATCCTTTCTACTTCAAAAACATTTTTTCCTTTCTTAACATGTCATACAATTTTAAACTAAAAGAATTTGATTAAAAATAAAATTGAGAACATGTAAAAGAATATTATTGGAAATAATTTTTTAAAAATCCATTCATGTCGTATAAGTTAAAAAAAACATTCTTCTCGTACTTTTTTCAGAAAAGTCAAAATGTACCTCGTACGAAAAACGACAAAATATTCCTTTCATATCTTTTACTAAAAACTCACCGAAGGTTAAAATTGGAAATAAACAATTTTAGGAGGATATAAATAATATTACATATTGAGGAAACATGAATGTGGATGATAAATATTCCCCAGTAAATTCTGAAGTATAAACAATCTCGGATAAAAATTGAGATTGTGTGATTGTCCCTTACCTTAGGTCTGATATGCTTCGTATGGATCCGAACCTCCTATATAATGATTTAAATAATGTCATTGACTTATTACATAATCATATTCATTTTTATGATATCATATATGGTTAACTTATGACTTTATATTACTCGTTCTTTTGTAAATTCCATGTAAGAGCAGCGTTTTGGGTAAAATCATTTCATTTATCGTATGTGTTTCAACTTGTCGTTGTCGATATTATTACTTATATCCATATTTAAATAATTACAGAATGTAAAACATGATTTATATGTAATATATATTCATAATATATATATATATATTATAGATCGATAAAAAGAATGAAATACATCATTCATGGAGACGGTAGGTCGTACGTATGCATGAACGCGGTTTTCGTTTCCTTATTGAATTGAATGAAATTAAGTATATGAAATACATATATATATACATAAATACAGTCGCATTATTATGTCATATATTTCATTATTACTTATTATATATTATTTATAATCATTCTTGAATTGATAAAATGGAAAATGAATCTCATCGCGTCGTAGAGACGGTAATCCAAACATATGCACGAGCGAAGATATCGTTCCCCTGGAATTGTATTTGAGTGTATGTATACTATTTAAGAATCAATATCACTTTAAAATAATCATATACAGTCATTATTTACACCATTATACCCATCCGGGTAAGGTGGTGGTGGAAAATAGATTACACCACGGCATGGAGACGGTATTCCGTACGTACGTACGCCTGGTGATTTCGTTTTCCGTAGGATGGATAGATGGTTAAATAGGGTTTTTTCATAATTATAATAACATATCAGTATATTAGTGATACTGCTATTATTACTTCATAATGAAACAACTAAATAAGAATAATTAGTAGAATAAATAAAGTTAAAAGAATTGGTAACATACATTAACTATTCTTTGAAGCGCCTCTTTGAGTCCTCCACTTAGGGCACTAAAATTGGTATTTGAAGAAGACCAGGACCACTAGGATGGTTCTAGGGAAGTGGGGAAGTGAAATGGGAAGGGTTTGATCGATCTTGAAGGCTAAATTTGGTGTGTGGAGGAGAGGGAGGAGGTGCCCTTTTATAAGGGAGGAGAGGGGCACCTTTGGAAATATAAGAAATAATAGTTTATATAAAATCCCAAACCCACTTAAAAACATCCAAAATGACTCATATCATAATCTTAGATGAGATAGGTTTTTAATATCATCAAAAAAATAAAATTTAGACCTGCTAGAAATTTATTTTAAACATTATCAACTTAATTTATCCTTATTTAATCAATTTAATTTTATTTGTGGAAATAACATTTTAAATTTTAAATTATAACAAATAATTACTTATTTGTTATTAATTTTCCATATTTGGATACTTTATAACATTTTAGACCAAATAAATTTCAATTTTTAATTTTTAATTATTTTTGAGATTTTTAAACAATTATATACTATGATATTTTTTTAAAATAACATTAGTGTCAATTTTGACACTATTCATTTATTTGAATTTAAATAAAATATATACAGAAGATATGTTCGAAATAAAATCTTTAATAGATTCATAAAAGGTCATATGTATCTATAAAAGTAGTGGAGAATATTAAATAGTTCATATAATATTTATTTTATTATTTTTAAAACCATTTATTTGATTTACATATTAATAAAATAATTACTACAACATTTTTGTATAATTATTTAATATACTTATTTGTTGCATAAAAATTAAAAATAAAATCCTATTATTAATATAAATATATTACCTTTTACAATAATACTTTTAATTGAATTTATCATCTTAAAATAACAATATTTAAATTGTTATATTTATTAAATTAGGAAGGTGACAACTTTGGCATCATTTAAAATAAAATAATATAAGTGTCATAATCGCCTTAATAATGATCCAAATGCTCCACAATTCGGAAAGTGGATGATTAGGGTTTATATATACACTAATAGTAAGTTTTGTGTAGATTTTCGGGCCATTTGATATGTATTACTATTTCAATTGAACCTATATTATTGATTTTTCACTAAATAATTAATTTCTGCATCATTAATGTATAAGATAATAAGGTAATTAAATAACACTTAAAAATTACAAATAAATTACCATGATAATGAAAAAAAATTGTATCTTTAAAATGAGTATTTATAACTGAATATATATTCTGTATAAACTTTTATTAAAAATACTTTAATTATTAAATTTGAGTGAGACATATTTCACTTTCCTTTAAATAAAATAAACTAATGGTCTTAATCACCTCCAAGTGGGTTTTAATGGATTCCATTTCGACCCAAATAAGACTTAGGAAAAATTATAATCATCAAATTGTATTAATACAATTATTAGGATAATTTTATAATATTATATTTACCCTTAATTACCCAATTTACCTTTTACTAGGGTAAATAAAATTTACTGTTGTTACTATTCATAAATCCCAAAAATAAAAAGTAATCTATTAATATAATTTGGAACCACTGAATCCAAATATTGAATCCATTTTTTCCAAATTCAATACACAAAATTGAAGAAATTAAATTAAAATTAATACCGTTATCGAAAGAAAATGGGTTTTTGTTTAAAACATTGCAAAAGATTGAATTTATTTAACCTACGAATTCAATTTAAAATCAATGATATTGACATAAATTATATTAAATGGTAAAAATATATTCCATTTATACTTTAAAACCATTTAATATTATAATTTAACCACATAATTTATTATGATGAAAAATGATGTTTTTGATTAAAATATAGCGTGTTTTTACTATTCATTAAAATATGAAAGTTATCAGAATAATATGAAAAAAATTTCCAAGGTAAAATTTTATATCCCGATTCCAAAGAATAATTTTATTTCATAAAATTTATCTTATAAACATTTCAAAAACTAGATTTAATGTGGGTGCGCCATCAAAAGGCGGCAAAACTTCATTTTTTGAAAAATACTTATTTTACCCGAAAAATTTATTTTGTTCTTATACAATGTTCTAGAAAATGTTAAATATGAATATTAAAGTTATAAAATTAAAAATTTAGTTAATACTATTAATAATGGCTAGTTTAGAATAATATTATAATAATATATTGTTGATTAGTGAAACCCGGTATTGTGTACAACACACACTATCTTGGAAGGTCGTGATTGCATGTAATGCAAGCCAAGTCAGGGATACATGTTGTGCAAGCTCCTATTGGTGTAGCATAAAACACAAGACATTAATGAAATTAAAAATAATATTTTTTATAAAATCTCGGGGTGTTACATTCTACCCCCCTTAAAATGAATTTTTCCCTCAAAATTCGTCAGGGTAATAAATGGTTTATTACTCGAAAGATTCTTTAATAGAAACCGAAATCGTAAAAAAGGAATACCAAAACATGGCATTAAAAACTAAAGTATGAAATGTAACGGTCACCCAAATTAAAAAATCATTGGGTTTCCACATAGGAAAACATAGGTGAAAATATGGTTATTGAAGAGAAATCTAACCATCATGTTCTGATGGAGAGTGGTAGAGAACATGGCTATGAAAAAGGCAACAATCACAAAGCCATAAATTTGTGATGATCTAGGGTATCATTTGATTCATCGGATATAAGGGCAGTAGGACAACATTTTTTGTTTTGAATATCATTTCCCTAAAGTTTAGGAATTTGAATTTGAATAAATACTTACTTTATTTTGGTACAATCTCACTGTTGTTCATGCTTTGAACAATTTACACTTCATCTATTAAAGAAATGAAGTTTTATTTGTTATTCGTGAAGTGTTAACAGATCATGTGATATAATGATGGGTCATTCCATCTGTTTCAAACAAAAGGTTAGAAAATGTTATCAAATATACATAACTCCATCTATGGTGAGGTTAATCGTATATGATTCCAAAAATGATCTTATACTTCCTATATCATACCGCTTAATAATGTAAAACCAGTTTCTACTAACCAGGGACTTCATGTCGGCTAGTGGTAGGCGATAAAGGCCTGTCGCACTTCGGTTGGGGGTTCAATTCTCACAGTCTTGTCCGACGTGACGGGTTGCCGCTCGTCCTGTAGGTTTTCCTTTTTCTAAAACTACATCACTATAACATCCCATCAATAATATCGAAAAAAGGTTCTATCCTTAAATAATACTAACTTATGTCCAACATAATCCATTCCAATCTTTAGAATTATCCATCATATTGCAGTCCGTTGACATATTATAGTGAAAACTATTACCAGAGATTTCATATAACAAGCATGTTAATAGCATCGTTGTTCCCCATATATCATAAGATATGTCTTGTTGGTCACATTCTAAACATTTGAAGGCCTTAATAATGTATTCTCTTGAAAAATTAATCCCATTGAATCTTAGTGAAAACATGAGTGCTGTCAAATGTTAACTCTTTCCGCATACCAAAATCACAAAATTCTATATTCTCAAACCATGATATAACAATATCCATATATCAGTCATGAGCTCATGAATACTATCAAACATTTCATTTTCTCCTTATCCCTTTATTATGCGCATATCATCTTCTTTCCAAAAATATCTCAATCACTATCCATGGTTACCGGTACCATAAAATTATTGAAAACCAAAATAGAGCAATACATAAATATTACAATACTCCACGATACTATATAAAACATTATTTTGGAATCCCATTACATAAACACTTAATCATTACACAACTTCATTTTCATACTCAACATCACAAATACTGATCGCATGAGACATCCATTTATCATTGGCCTTAAGAGGTTTCTCACGTTGATCATCATTAACCCTTGAATTAGGGAATTTATTAGAATAATTCCCCATTTCCTTGTACTTGAAGCATTGATGTTTTGGTGGTACGCTCTCTGAGGTATTTTCTTTATTCACATAATTAGCAACCCTTTTTCAATTACTTAGACACTCAGCTTCTCGATGACCTCCTTTTCCACACTTAAAACATTTTCTAGTACCTTTTAGGCAATCTCCACCATGCTTCTTTCCACACTTTGAGCATAAGGAAACATTCATATTCTTTTCACAATTATTCTGAGATTTCTCCTTGAACTTCATCTTTCGTTTCTTGTCAAAAACATGAGATGGATAAGTAACACCAGCTTCTATTTCTACCTTGATATCACAACACAAAATTTCTTCATAGCTACTGAAGTCTCTTATAGCTAATTCCCTTCAAAGACTTGGTTTTAAGCCACGGAAATATCGATCAACATTACTTTCAGGTTGGATGATAAATCCAGATACATACCTTGCATCTCTTGTAAAATTCGCTTCATATATACCAACAAATTCATCATCCTTCTGCTTAAGCTCAAGAAACTCCTTATCCATTTTCGTTCGAAGAATACTAGGGAAGTACTTATTGAAAAATAATTTCTTGAACTCGTCCCATTCCATGGACTCAATTTCATCTCTTTGCCTCGTATTCTTGATAAGATTCCACCATTGATCAGCATCACCTTCCCAATGATATACTGCTAAGATGACTTTATCATGATCAGAACATTGTAGAACTAAAAATATCTTTTTAGTAGTACTGATCCATTGTTCATCCACTAAAGTATCAGAAGACCCACTAAATGAAGGTGGACGCTGCCTCGTGAAGGATTCAACAGAATGTTGCTCCTTTCTCTACTCATTTTGAAGTCCAGAATGATTTATAGCTTGGGTAAGTATATAAATAATATTGTGCACTCCATCTCCCATGACATTGGTTTGGCCAGGAGGACAATCATTGTATTGTCCATTACATTGATCAACATGGTTCCTTCGGGTTCCAGCCATAGTCTAAAACCCAAAAAGAATAGTGTGAGAGACAAAAATCATGCTAGGAAAACAACATAATAAAGTGGGAGTACCTTAAATATCTAACATCATAGGTTTAATTCTAAGATCGTTAGCGCAATTCTAGGACTATAACCTATATGTATACTTAACCTTAGGGACATCCCCGAACATACCTTAGAAATATCTCTAGGGATATCACTAAAGTTCTCACATCCTAGTTTCCAAAGGTTGACTAAAAATTTCCTCTGATACCAAATGTAGAGACCCGAAGCTTGAAATACATGGAGGTTACATTACTTTTGTGGAATACTTAATACAGAACAAAAATAGACACATGAGGACCGTAATAGTTTAGTGTCTTTGGAAACTCAGAAAAATAATCTTCTAATCATGGTGAAAGATCTTCAACATCTCCCATAAAGATCTTCCCCTTTTGTTTTCTTACCTAAAACCTTTCTTTATATCCTGTAGAAAAGAAAAAATATAAAGGGTCATCTCAAATGCTCAGTAAGGGTAAGCATGGATAAAATAAAACATATTATATACATTTGAACTTAAAAACATGAACATAATGTTTAAACATCAAAAGTGTGAGCAATGTCATAAGACATGGAAGTACATAAGGCATAGATCATAAATAAACATTAAGCATGATAAAATAGAATGGGAATAAAACATGTAATTGTGGCACCAATTAATCACATGTTATGATTTCCATAGTAGCCAAGGCATTGCTGCCAAGACCATCATAGTTGACAAGGTCCCTTTCTGAATCGAGTTCACTCCTCGTTCCAGTACTGTATTACTGAACCTGTTTAACCTTCCCTTCCAGCCATGTCTATCTCATGAGATATAAATCTTTACCCAATGCATTTGAGGGAGATATAGGTCCCACCCATCTCATAATGATACCATTCTTATGTGTGCCACAAAATCATAAATCATACATAATAGCATAACCCATGCAATAAAAATGGGAATCTTAAACATCGTGACATCATAAAACAATTCATATAATATAAAGTAATTCATAAAAATATTTCCATCATAACATAATCAAATCAATGTAATAATAGGGATAGAAACATAACCCTATATTATCTTAGATGAAAATAATTTTGATAAAACACTTGAACTCCATTCTTGAGGAAAATATCCTTTCAACTTCAAAAACATTTTTCCTTTCTTAACATGTCATACAATTTTAAAATAAAAGAAATTGATTAAAAATAAACTTGAAAACATGTAAAAGAAGATTCTTGTAAATAATGTTTTAAAAATCCATTCATGCCGTAGAAGTTAAAAAAACATTCTTCTCGTACTTTTGTCGGAAAAGTCAAAAAGATCCTCGTACGAAAAATGACAAAATATTCCTTTCATATATTTTAATAAAAACTCACCGAAGGGTAAAATTGGATTTAAAAAATTTTAGGAGGATAAACATAATATTACATATTGAGGAAACATGAATGTGGATGATAAATATTCCCCAGTAAATTCCGAAGTATAAACAAACTCGGATAAAAATTGAGATTGCGAGATTGTCCCTTACCTTATGTCTGATATGCTTCATATGGATCCGAACCTCCTTGTATAATTATTTTAATAATGTAATTGACTTATTAAATAATAATATTCATTGTTATGATATCATATATGTTTCAATTATGACTTTATATTACCCATTCTTTTGTAAATTCCATGTAAGAGCAGCGTTTTGGGTAAAATCATTTCATTTATCGTATGTGTTTCAACTTGTCATTCTTGATATTATTACTTATATCCTGATTTAAATAACTCCATTATGTAAAACATGATTTATATATAAAATATATTCATCATATACATATATATTATAGATCGATAAACGGAATGAAATAGACCGTTCATGGAGACGGTAGGCCGTACGTACGCATGAACGCTGTTTTCGTTTCCTTATTGAATTGAATGGAATTAAGTATATGACATACATACATATATACATAAATAAAGTATAATTATTATGTCATATATTTAATTATATCTTATTATATATAATTTATAATCATTCTTGAATTGTTAACAGGGAATAATAATCTCATCGCGTCGTGGAGACGGTAATCCGTACGTACGCACGAGCGATGATATCTTTCCCATGGAATTGGATTAGAGTGTATGTATAATATTTCAGAATAAATATCACTTTAAAATAATCATATATAGTCATTATTTACACCATTATACCCATCCAAGTAATGTGGTGGTGTAAAATAGATTACACCACGGTGTGGAGACGGTATTTCGTACGTACGCATGCGTGGTGATTTCATTTTCCGTAGGATGGATAGATGGTGAAATAGGGTTTTTTCATACTTATAATAAAATATAAGTATATGAGTGATACAGATGTTATTAATTCATAATTAAACAACTAACGAAGAAGAATTGTAAAAAGAAATAAAGTTAAAAGAATCGGTAACAGACATTACCTCTTCTTTGAAGTGCCTCTTTGAGACCTCTTCTTAGGGCACTAAAATTTGTCTTTGAAGAGGACCAGGACCTCAAGGATGTTTCTAGGGAAGTGGGGAAGTGAAATGGTCAGGGTTTGTCAGAGATTGAGGGCTCAAATTGGTGTGCGGAGGAGAGGGAATAGGTTTTCATTTACAAGGGAGGAGAGGGGCACCTTTGGAAATATAAGAAATATTAGTTATATTAAATCCCAACCCCACTTAAAAACTTCAAAAATGACTGATATACAAATCTTAGATGATATAGGGTTGTAATACCATAAAACAATAAAATTTAGACATGTTATGAATTTATTTTAAACATTATCAACTTGATTTATCCTTATTTAATCAATTTAATTTAATTTGTGGTAATAACATTCTAAATTTTAAATTATAACAAATAATTACTTATTTTCTGTGAATCATACATAATTGGATACTTTATAGAATATTAGACCATATAAATATAAATTTATAATTTTTAAATATTTCTGTGATTTTCAATCAATTTTATAATATGTTATTTTTATAAAATAACAATAGTGTAAATTTTGATAGTATTAATTTATTTGAATTTAAATAAACTATATACAGAATATATGTTCGAACAAAAATCTCTAATAGATTAATAGAATGACATATGTGTCTAGAAATTATTGGATCATATTAAATAGTTCATATAATATTTATTTTATTATTTTTAAAACCATTTATTTGGTTTACCTCTTTATAAAATAATTTCTACAACATTTTTGTATAATTATTTAATATACATATATGTTTCATAAAAATTAAAAATAAAATACTATGATGAAGATAAATCAATCAACATTCTCAATAATTATTTTACTCGAATTTATCATCTTAAAATAAAAATATTTTACTTGTTATATTTATTAAATTATGAAGGTGACAACAATGGGATCATTTAAAATAAAATAATATAAGTGTCATAATCGCCTTAATAAGGATCCAAATGGTCAAAAATTAGGCAAGTGGGTGATTAGAGTTTATATATACACTAATAATAAGTTTTGTGCACATTTCAGGGCCTTTTGATGTGTATTAATATTTCAATAAAAACTATATTATTGATTTTTCACTAAATAAATAATTTCAGCATCATTAATGAATAAGATAATAATGGAATTAAATAACTATTAAAATTTACAAATAAATTACCATGATAAAGAAATACATTTTATCTTTAAAATGAGTATTTATAACCGAATTTATATTCTGTATAAACTTATATTAAAAATACTTTAATTATTAAAGTTGAGTGAAACATATATCACTTTCCTTTAAATAAAATAAACTAAAGGTCTTAATCACCTCCAAGTGGGTTCTAATGGATTCCATTTCGGCCCAAATAAGACATAGGACAAATTATAATCATAAAACTGTATTAAGACAAGTATTAGGATAATTTTATAATATTATATTTACCCTTAATTACCCAATTTACCTTTTACTATGGTAAATAAAATTTACCGTTGTTACTATTCATAAAGACCAAAAATAAAAAGTAGTCTATTAATATAATTTGGATCCACTGATTCCAAATATGTAATCCATTTTTTCCAAATTCAATACATAGATGTTTCAGAAATTAAATTAAAAATAATACCATTGTCGAAAGAAAACGGGTTTTTGTTTAAAACATTGCAAAAGATTGAATTTATTTAACCTATGAATTCAATTTAAAATCAATGATAATGACATAAATTATATTTAATGGTAAAAATAAATTCTATTTATACTTTAAAACTATTCAATATTATAATTTAACTACAAAAGTTATTACAATGAAAAAAAGATGTTTTTAATTAAAATACAGCGTGTTTTTACTATTCATTAAAATATGAATGTTATCGGAATAATATGAAAATTTTATCCAAGGTAAAATTTTATGTCTTGATTCAAAATAATAATTTTATTTCTTAAAATTGAACTTATAAACATGTCAAAAACTAGATTGAATTTGGGTGCGCCATCAAAAGGCAGCAAAACTTCATTTTTTTTAAAAATACTTATTTTACCCAAAAAATTTATTTTGTTCTTATACCATGTTCTAGATAATGTGTAAGATGAATAATAATGTTATAAAATTCAAATTATATTTAATACTATTCATAACGGCTAGTTCATAATAATATTATAATAATATATTGTTGTTTAGTAAAACCCGGTATTGCGTACAACACACACTATCGTGGAAGGTCGCGATTGCGTGTAATGCAAACCAAGTTAGGGATGCGGGTTGTGCAAGCTCCTTTTGATGTAGCGTACAACAGAAGACATTAATGAAATTAAAAAGAATATTTTTCATATAATCTCGGGGTGTTACAAAGCTCATGGTTCGCAAAGAAGAAATTTCTTCGCGATGTGGTAGCTCAGAAGGTGAAAGATTGGAGGATCCATCCATTGGGCTCAAGGGGAGCACGATATATATAGGAAAAAGGCACCACAAACCAGATCCCACTTGTCCTGAAGACATATCGTGCTCTATGGCTGGTTCACGAATGTCAAAGGGGTTCACAAAGCATCATGCCTCCTTTATCTACTACGGGTTCACGAACGTGAAATCACATTGCAATGAATCCCACATCCTTGCCCCGCGATGGGTTCACGAACATCAAATAAGTTAGTAGAGAATCCCACCTCCTTGCTCTATGGAATCATTTTGAATGTCAAATCAACACATGGAGAATCCTACCACCTTGCTTGATGACAGCTTTGTGAAGGAGGAGATTTGTGCCAGTACGGGGCCTCGGGGGCTCCGTGAACAAGCTTCATAAAATAACCCCTAATTCTTTCCATTTGTTCTTGTGTGATCCAAATTTTGGCACCAAAAAATGCCCACTCCCCCATCAGACATGGAGCTAATGAGAAATCTAGGTACAATGTATGAGGTTTAATCCCCAGAATCCCTCAGCCAATCGCGAAGCTGGATCGCAAAGGAGTCTCGATAAGTGGAGAGGCGACGGGCAGGCCGAGAGCACCGCGAAGCTCACTATTGTTTAACATACCACGAAGCACCATGGGTCTTCACATATAAATAGGGGATCTGACCACTCTTTTTTCCGTTCTCTTCTCCTTGTTTTTGGCATTTATCACTCTCTATCCACAAAGCTCGGTGTACTCTGCGATTTCTCTTCACGAATCAGGCCTTCTGCTTCACAGTGCACAATGAGCCTCTAACTCTACAACGGTGGCTCTATGGATTGTATCTAATGGTCGGTGCAAGGCTTCATGATTCCATTGCTAGTATCGAGCTCTGCGAACGGTCTCCACGAACGATCTCCGCAAAATGGCTTTTCGAAAGGTGTTCAAATAATAAAAATGGAATGGCTCACCAAGAGGCTTCAAGGGGGTCATTACAGACACTTCCTGAATGGAGGAGATAGAAAATAGATTGGATCTATAAGAGTTGGTATAAAGCCACTCTAATCATGATTCGTTGTTGAATCTGCTATCGGAAAGTCAAATGAATTATTAGATGTGTAAGTGGTTGAATATTTATGGATTTGGGCTAAAGGATGACATCTTCATCCTTAAATCATGTAAGGATGAGCTAGATTACTTGTTCAGGAGCATGTCATGCCAGGGCCAGTGGTTCAGGGTGGCTGTTGGCCATGCCCTAGGGGACTTATTACTTGTTATTGCTGATTTTCTGTACAATTATCTGAACAATGTCGATGGTATGGAATTTCAGCCAGAGACAACCCCCCTCTGTAATAGATGATCTTGATGAAAATGCTGAGGACCCCGGGAAAGGGATGTTAAGATGAGTGCGATCTATTCCAATACACTAACTTCAGATATGACAAGGACTTTACCTACTAGGTAGGTTCCTCGGGTGAAGATTTCGGGGCAGAGTTGAGGAGAGTGGGCCTATATGAGGCGACTTAATCCACCCAATTCCTTATCTATCAACCGAAACATCTAATGCTAGATTTGTTGAGAAGGTGGTCATCGAGGACCAGTACCTTCCACATACCCCATCAGGAGGTTGGCATCATTTTATGGCATGTTCACCGGGTCTTGGGGGTCCCGATACTGGGGTGATGTAAGATGAATTCCTCACAGTTATGGGTGCATGGGAGGATCTGTAGGAAATGATGCCATTAGCGATGGTGTTGATGGAGCAGGTTCTATGAGAGGACAATGAAGTAGTGAGAGACGTCCACTTCAGATGGTGGTTCAAGAAGTTCCTGAAAATCACGACACACAGGTAGTTTCCGGTGTGGCCTCGAACATACCTTAAGGGGTATCAACAGGCCAAGGAGAACTCATACTAGTGGCTCTTGGAAGATAGCCAGTGTAAAACTTGGGGATTAATTGTCAGTACCGAGAAGCAACCAGTAGTCAGGCTGGCAGCATTCATCACAGCTCTCATCTACGGTTGGATCTTGCTAGTGAGGGATACTAACATGGGTGTTTGACAAAGCACATTTATCATGGTTTCCGTGTCGGTGATAGGAAGGAGGGTCAACCATGGAGTCCCAATGCTTACCAAGTTGTACAATATGTTGTGCTATAGTCACGAGGTGAAGAGGCCACAGAGGATATGCGGGCCGTTCCACATTCTGTATGGGTGGATAGTGGTGCATGTCAGGGGGATCTATGAATATACTAACCCCAACTCCCCTCAGGGATCAAACTTCAGCTCATCCATCTTGAATTCAATAGGGGGATTTCTGGACAAGCTGACCGTGTAATTGGTATTGAAACGAGTCTGGAAGGTAGAGTAGTTCAACTTTCATCCATCCCCGTTGACAATGGGTGCTTTCACTGATGATGGACAAGGAATGGATGTGAACCGGTCCTATATTCTGGCCTTTTGAGGTGGATTCCTAATGGAAGGATTGGACTGTGAGCCTCTATGCGAGCCGTACACCCCACACTGATTTACCAGAAAATTTCAGTGTATGCAGCGACTGACCCCAAAGGTCTATTTAGGGGTGTTTTATGAGGAACATCTGTGTGTGATGAGGTAGATGTGGCTCATGTTCACATAAGAAGATGAGAATATGTAGAACGAGCTACCCCTACCCGCTGTCATCATTTGGTAGGTGAAGGAATATTCCATAAGCTAGGAGGCGGCCTACCTGAGAGAGATGCTGAAGAAGCCAACCATTTAGGCTGATGATGGTGTGCCTCTCCATCCTCAAGGCTAGGTTCGGATAGTAGTAAGGACATCCTGTGGTGGTGAGGCTGCCCTGGTGGTGAGGCCTGCACTGGTTGATGGGGAGGCAGTGGCAGTGAATCCAGTAACAACATTATACCCGGTGGTCCCAAATGAACATAGTTATCCATTGGGGAGGCCACCAAGAGGATTCCATAGAATATCGACTCAGGGTCAGGGGAAGAAGCTGCACCAAATATTCATGATGGAGAATGCTGTCTTCCTGGAGTCCTCAAACATCTGGGAAGTCAACAGGGAATTTATCAACCCGTCTGAGATGTGGAAACAATTGATCCATATTGGGATGGATTTTATGAGGATATCTTTTATTAGAGGCGACTTTGCGGTGTCCCCAACAGAGGTGGAGAAATACCTAGTCGAGTTGAAGGACATCGCGCACTCTCTAGGTGTTCTATATCCAATGACAGATCAGGTGAAGGTTTTGTTAGATCGAACGGATCCCCTTCAGTTGTCAGATTCTGATTTTAGGGAATGGTCCCCTCTTCTGGAAGTATCTGATGAATCCTCCTGGGGGAGGAGGTTTATATAGGGAGCCTTCTTGAAGAGGGAAAAGTTGGAGATCAAGGCTCTATTATTGGATAATTTTCAGAGGCCTATGAGGTAAAATCCTGATCCCCTTCCCTAATATCCACTTAAGGGATACATTGGACTCCTCACCAATGTTTAAACTGTGCAATAGAGCCTCATTCACAGAACCTATTCTTGTTACATAGTGGATATAGATGCAGAGCCATCAGGATCCACTCCTGCAGCTATGATATTTACATCATCCAAAAGTACTAGGATACCTGAGGTGGATTTTTGGAGTTTTCAGACTATCCAATAATATACGGAGGGCCACGCATCGGGGTCCCCATAGTAACAACTTTGGAATGAGACTGTGAATTAAATCTCTGTAAACCTCCTTTAAAAAAACCATGACTCCCACCCATTGACCATGATAAATAACATATGTGCATTTTTGGAAAGTAGAGATCTTCAAATGGCATGGGAAACCTTGTCAAGGTTGGTTGATATTCTTGTCCGCGCTTTTCCCAGGGGAATCCTGGTGGTTGTAGAAGCGAATATCATGACCGACCAAGCTGCGGTGCTCCAGATCACTGGTGGAATTGTTGGTAGGGTTGTGCCTAAGATAATTGAAGTGGGATTTGACGATGAAGATCATTCGAATAGACCATGTCCTTCCAAACCTAATCAGACACCAGATTTGGACCCTAATGATGAGTTATTGGGGTCATTCCCTACGTACAAGCCTACCAAACCCGCGGTCTAGGACGAAACAAACTCTGATGAAAAGGATAGAAAAATAATTTGTCACTGGCCATGCAAGTCGATCAAGCTCTTTATCGATGAAAACCCTAAAGCACAATGGATAGATTAGATGGAGAGACTTCATTTGTGATTGTAGTAACTGTGTGTTGGGATAGTAGATGCCCAATTCCATCATATACTCATCTAAGATCTCATGGAAGAGAAGATTCAACGGTATGACCATGGCCTTGGTGTGGGTTGGAAGATGATAAATGAAGTGAACATCAAGAGGCTCTAGCAGGATGAAAACAAGATTTAGCAGCTGTAGGGCTGGGCAGATGACCACTCTGCTCTCCTTAATGTGCAGTGAAATATTATATTGCAGCTGAGGGCCCAGATGGCAGAAGCTGAAGAGAAGATGAAACAAGCCTCTACAGAGATGGATATTTTCCGGAGTGACGAGGAGTGGACCTGGGTTGCGGATGACTAACTTCACCCCAATGCTATCAAGGAGGAGCAAGAATTTAATAGGTATAAATAGTTCCTGGACACTATGAGCTAGAGGGTGACATAGATGTAATGTTCTTTTGACGGGTTCAACCAATCCATGGGAGGGGTCGATCCTTAGGTACTATGATTCTTGCAAATTTTGAACAAAATTTCATGCCTTGAATATTTATGCTAGAAGCATGAATGAGTTCTATTATTCATTTGGTATATTTCATTTTTGTTATATCCATGGATCATCTAGCGATTAGTCCCTATGCTCACATGGGTTGGGCCCGATGTGAGAAACAAGGGATGGACACATTATCATTCCACATGAATATAGGAGTTAAATCCAAGCTCATATCATCTGGGGTTAGAAAAACCAATCTAGATTTTTGAGAATAAATGGAGAGGCCCAACAGGAGGATGAATCTCTCAGAACAGTCGTATCATCGCTTTCTATGTGCGTGCTAGTGCACGAGCAGGGTAACGCCACAGGTATTGGAATTAATCTGAATATAGGGGAGTGGAAGGTTTGAACCACGGTACCCAAAATTCGGAACACTGTAAGGATTTCATGACAAAGAAGAATAACTATTGAACATGTTTTAAACACAGTATCCTTATTGTGTCTACCTGAAATGGGCATAAAAAATAAGGGCCGACCTCTGACCATGTTCAAAACATGTGGATTGACTCCAAATGTCATTCATTATATCTTCAAAGCATTGGCTCAAGATAGTAGGGAAGCCATAGGCCAAGCATCCATACTATTATGGGCTTCCATTAGATGTAAAATAGGACAAAGTTCCGAATAAAGGGAATGGAAAGTGTGGATTGTGGCATGATGGGTTGTTCGAATGGATTTCATCACTCATGAAATTAAGCCACTATGGTGAAGGCACATTAGGTGGGTGCATCGATCTAATAAGGGATCATACATACTTTTGAACATGACCTATCTGTTAAGGACCTGAAATGACACATATTTTTAAATCATACAGCGAGGATGACGCACATAGTTTAAAGTTCATACTTTATGCAACAAGATCGGGGATGTGGGGTTAGGAGGGTTAAAGACTTTGGGTTTAGTCCCATGGAGAAATTCCTGGGAATCTCTACATATCCCATAAGAATGAAAATCATGCCATACATATTTCTTGAAGCACGGCGTGGTCATAGACCAACGCTGGTAGGGAGAACCCTCTATGGAGAGGAAACTGATGAAACCCATGATTAACATAGTGCCTCCTAAACTGGTTTTGGGAAGGAACTTAGTTTAATGCCTTGAATTGAGAACATTTGGGATCATGCAGTTTAAATACCTATGATAGGACAAATATTAAAATGGAAGATTCCAGTAGGGTATTATTTGTTGTAGTAGCTGTAATACCGACATGAATGAGGACATAAAGAGTCTTCACCACACCATATATCCCTGGAGGATGTTCGTTAGGTTAAGGGACCTAAAAGTGAAAGTTAGGCTGGGACCGAGGGAAATTGCTTGGGCATTCCTACATACCCCATGAAGATGGGAATCTAGACATACGTAGTTATGATAGCACAGTTTAATGTCATGTGGGATGATAAAAGGCATGTGTGGCATGAATGCGCTAGTACCCGTCCTACCAAAACTACCAAGCCCATGTGAGTCATGCTTGATGTGGGAAACAAGGAGCAGTGATGGGACTTTCCTAGCACAGGGAGGCACATGGAGGGGCGATTTGTCACTAGGTGGCCGACGTCCCAATAATGTTGACCTGCCTACTTAACGCACATAAATTCATGAAGGGGGGATAACCAAGTGTGTTGGAATTACAATTAAACATATGGGAGTGGAAATATGTGAATCATGATGCTTGAGATCTGGATCCCAATGATGACGTGACAATAAAGGATAACTGCTGACCATGTTCAAAACACAATATCCATTTTGTGTTAGCCTATAATGTGGACTGTAAAATGAAGTCTGACCGCTAACCATGTTCGAAACACATGACCTATCGCAAATGTCATTCAAGGTCTTCAGGGGTGTTGGCCCAAGATGGTAGGTAAGCCGATTTGGCATGAGACTATGCTATAAAGGGGGTCCCTTTCAGATGGGGATGAAAAAGGAATCCAAATAAAGGGCTCATGAAGTGTGGACATGAAATGGGGGTGTGTTTATGTAAAAGTTTCACACCCTGGACACTTTTCCATGCCACATTTGAGTACACAAATGAGACATGTCAGATAGATGGAGTCAAATACCTTTCTAGGGAAAAGTATCATGGGGTCACACACTCCAAACTTAAGGTCCGAGAGTGGTCCCTTAAGAGGTTACCTAGTTTGATGGACAGTACGCAGGGCAGTGAAGCAACCGATCCTGATGCGCAGTTTATATTGGGAGATCTTAGTTTAGGGTTGTAGAACTAGGACAATGGTTGGAAGATACATGGGACTAACATGGAGCCATTTTTTGAAAACCAAACATGACTGAAAACCCAAGAGGCACACGCCACAACACATGCTCCCAAAAGAATTCATTCCAACTAGATGAAAAGGGGGGAAGGATTTAAGATTCCTAGGGCTGGACCCATCGATAGAATGTATGTGCATTCCTATGTATCCCATGAGGAAGGGAATCATGAAAATCATTTTTCTAGAGGATTTCATGCAGTTTAACATCTTTAGATGAGGATGTAGAGAGAGAACATAGTATAATGTATTAGAGGTCATACCATGGTTAAGCGAGACTCTTCCAAAGGGGAGAAAACCTCAACAAAATACCTAATCCTGCATGTTCAATGGCCTATGTGGGAAAAAATGGCAGATAAGGTATTTGAAACTTGTGGAATACCAATGAAGGGGAAATTAGTGTAGATCCCAGAATGACTGCATACTGCAGCTTTGTCCTCCTAATGTGAAAATGTGCACTAATGGATAGTACCAAGTGTAAGGACCAAATTGGAGCAATGAACCACTGAGAGGGGGGGGGGGGGGTGGGTGAATCAGTGATACCCCTTTCATCCTTTTTATGTTCACTTAATATTGAGAACAACATTTGTCTCCTATTAAAGATACAATTCCCTGATGAGAAAACAAACAAACACACATCCAAAGGAACACATCAATTTACAAGCATTACTATTCAATAAGAATAGCTACATCCTTGGTATTGTTGGAAACAATCCATCACCATACAATCCACTAAGAAAACAACCCTTCGATTACAACGAGTAGGATATACCCTTACCCTCGTGAAGCACTGTGAAACAATCACTTCAGTGCGTGTTCACCCTCTTAGCATAATAGGAAACGTTATCTTTTCTTGTAACAACTTATGTTACATGCATTTCCTTTCAAATACACAAGTGTAAGCAAGTTCACCACAAATATTCACCTACTTACCCATAAGAAAGGCAATGACTCTTTAGACTTGAGATAGATAAATTACATTCCGAACTTCCCATTCCGAATCTCCACTCTGAATTCTTCACTCCGAAATCTTCACTCCAAACATTCTTCTTCACTCTGATTCTTCAATATGAGTCTTCCTCAGTCTGAGAAAATCAATAGGGTGACAACCAGTACTGATTACCCATTCCGAATCTCCACTATGAATTCTCCAATACGAATTCTTCTCCACTCCGAATATTTAATCCGAGTCTTCCTCAGTCTGAGAAACTCAATACGGTGAAAGCCTGTACTGATTCCCAATTCCGAATCTCCACTCTGAATTCTCCACTCCGAATTATTCTCCACTCTGAATTCTTCTTCTTCACTCCAAATTTTCATCAATCTGAGAAACTCAATACGATGTCAACCGGTATCAAATTCTTGTTTCAATTGAAACCACAATGAAACTAATTCGGCCAATATCTTCTTCCTCTCTATATATTATCATAGATTCTCTCTCTACTTCATCATCATCGCACTTACATAGCACCCTCATCTCCTTTTATAGGTTCTCCAAAGTGTGATTAGGTGGGAAACCAAAATATTTTCCCGCTCACGTAAATTCACCCAAATCATAATTTCTCCTGAAATCTCAGGTAATTAAGACTTTTTCAACGCTTCTAGAATCTTCTCGAATATTCTTCCACTTCTCTAGATTTTTAACATTGGCCTTTTCTAGATCCGACCTTATTAAACATGTTTCTCAATATCACATTCTCGAATCCATCCTTCTTGAGTCTTCGACATCACATCAATTCTTGGCATAACCCTTTTCTGCTTCTTCGGCATGACACCATTTAAATTCTCAGTATGAATCTTCAACACATCTCGAAATAACTTCTCGTTACTATTTCACCAATTCTCGACATTTCTCCACACTTATGGCTACGAACATCAGGTTCAGGAAGTCGACTCGGAACTTATTGCAACGATGTTCTGACTCAGGAAGTCAACTCTGAACTTCTCGCAATGAACTTATATTTAGGAAGTAGACTCCACAAAAACTATTCAAGAAGTAGACTCCACAAATTCTGTTCAAGATGTAGACTCCGGAAATTTTGTTCAGGAAGTAGACTCCGAAAATTCTGTTTAGGAATTAGACTCCGCAAATTCTGTTCAGGAAGTTAACTCGGCAAATTCTGTTCTGAAAGTAGACTCTGCAAATTTTGTTCAGGATGTAGACTCAGGAAATTCTGTTCAGGAAGTAGACTCCGCACTTATGACTCTCATAACGGGTTCACCAGATTCTTGGTATGACTTCCTGATCCAACTTTTTCTTGTATCATGATTACTTTCATATACTCACAATTTAGAGTTAAAAAATAGGAATGCATCGTCACAATCGGTGCCTTCACATTTCTTACAGACTCAAAACTTCTCAAATTCCAGACTCTGAATTTACTAACTCTGAATTCTTCGATCACCAGGTTCTCGGTTCCGAACTCCTCAATTTCCAGACTCTGAATTCCAGACTCTGAATGTTCAATATTCTCAATTCCGAATTCTCATAAATTCAAGGTGTATTTAATTTATGAAAACTTCCTTAAGAATAACAAAAGAGAATCCATACAAACCAACTATTCCTTCTGCTTGGTCCTAAAAATCTCCCCCTTTGGATTTTGTTGTCAACCAATTTTTCATAAATTACTAAACGTGGAAACCTCAAGCAATGGATTACTTATCAATAATTCTAAGACTATGTGATCTAACTCATTTTAGGAAACAACAATCATTTCCAGAAAAACCATGTTGTCCATAGGTAGTGAAAATGACATCATCAACTTCATACATCCTGTAAAAAACTTCGAATTCATTCCTACAACAACTCCAGAAAATAGTTAGAATAGTTCACATACACAAACAATACTGAGTTCACAGCTTACCCACAACTCTCTTTTTGAACAATAGATTTATGATACAAACAACTTCTCCCCCTTGAAAAAAAATCCAAAGGTAAGAAGGGAGAGGGGATGGAACAACATACCTTAGCCTTGAAGATAAAGAGGTTGGACACCCATGTTAAACCTTGATCTTGATAATGATTCCTTCGACAAGGGTTTCGTGAAATTATCAGCAACTTATTTAGAAGATTAAACATATTCATGTTTCAGTTCATTCTTTTCCACATGATTTTTGATGAAATGATATTTGATGTCAATAGTCTTTGATCGAGAATGTTGGACTGAATTTTTGGTAAGATTAATTGTTCTTTGATTATCACAGCCCAAGATCAAGGGTAACTACACTTCAACTAAAAAATCTTCTATCTGTTTTTTAATCCAGATAAGTTGAGTAGCGGCCATGGCGGCAGTAACATATTCAGATTCAGCCGTACTAAGTGTCACATTATTTTTCTTCTTCGAGTGCCAGACAACACAACTTTTACACAAAAAGAACACTCCACCAGATGTGGATCTTCTATCATCAACATTTCCTTCCCAATCTGCATCCGAATAGTCAAACAAATCAATGTCATTTTAACCACTATACTTGATTCATAATTCTGTTTTTCCTTTTATGTATCTGATAATTCTTTTTCCAGTAATAAGATGTGATTCTTTAGGAGCACTCTTGAATCCTTCACATAAGGCAACATCAAACACAATATCTGGTCTTGATGCAGTCAGGTATAATAAACTTCCAATCATCTTTCAATATTCATTCTGATGAAATTTTTTTCCTTCATCATCTTTGCATAGAATCATTCCCACTGAGATATGAGTTGAAATAGGTTTTGAGTTTTCCATTCCAAACATCTTGAGAAGATCCTTAGCATACATTTCTTGGGAGAGAAACACAAATTCTTTTTTTTGCAAAATTTGTAACCCAAGAAAGTATCTCATTTCTCCCAACATGGACATCTCAAAGGCATTCTTCATTTCTTCAGTAAATCTTTCAAAGCTTCTTTCATCATTCCCCGCAAAGATAAGGACGTTAACATAGACAATCACAATGAGAGAAAGATCTTGGCTTTCCTTGATGTACAGATTTCTGTCAACTATTCCTTTCTTGAAGTTCATCTCCTTTATGAAAGTGTCCAATTTGGAATACCATGCTCTTGGAGCTTGCTTTAGCCCATACAATTCTTTCTTCAACTTGCATACATAACTTTTATTCTTCCCAACAACAAATCCACATGGTTTCTCAACATAAACTTCTTATTTTGGATCACCATTAAGAAATGCGGATTTAACATCCAATTGAAAGATTTTGTAGCCTCGTTGTGCAACAATAGCAAGAAAGATTCGTATACTTTATAATCTATCTACGGGAGATAAAGTTTCTTCAAAGTCAATTCCTTCAATTTGAGATTAGCCTTTGCAAACCAATATTGCTTTATTTCTAATAACATTACCTTCTTCATTAAACTTGTTTCAGAAGACCCATTTGGTGCCAATAATGTTCTTATTTTCAGGATTGGGTACGAGTTCCCATGTTTTATTCATTTCAATCTGGTCCAATTCTTCATTCATGGCTTGAACCCATTTCGGATGCTCAAAGGCTTATTTAACATCATTTGGTTATACTTTGGAATACAAGGTTGTATGTGATATGGAATTAATTGTTCTTCTTGTTTGAACTGTGTGACGTTGATCACCAATAATATTCTGAGCTTGCACTTGTTTCATCAGCCATGGATAAGTTTTTCGTGTGCCTTCCTCATCACTTGATATGGCTGAATCCGATTCTTAATCTTGATTAGGATTACAAATCATTACATCCTTATCAGAATCATTAGCTTCATCTTCCTTGTCAGTCTTGACATGCTTATCTTTCCCCATATTTTCAATGAATTTTACATCAACTGTATCAACCATACTTCTTGTTTCTTTGTTAAAGCTTCTATAACCTATTCCTTCTGGAGCATAACCAATAAAAATTCCATCTTCACCTTTATACTTGAAATTTACACTACTTCCACCTTTCTTCTTTATGATGCATGGGCTCCCAAAAACCTTATCATGCTCCATACTTGGAGTAATGACATAGAAAATTTTATATAGAGTCTTGTTTGATTGGGGCCTGTAGAAACATCGATTTTGAATATAAAAAACATTACTTTTAGCTTTCCTCCAAAAGTAATGAGTAAGGCCATGTTCAAGTAAAATGGTTCTTCCCATTTCCACCAAGCTTCTATTCTTCCTTTCAGCAAACCCATTTTGTTGACGTGTATATGGAGCACTATATTCATTTAGAATCCCCTGATTCTCAAGATAGTCATCAAATTCTTCACTTCTATACTCACCACCATTATTTATTCTCAAATTCTTCATAGAGTACTTATATTATTTCTCAGATTTCCTTCTAAAGCTTTTAAACATTTTCAGGTCATCTGACTTGTGATTCATAAACATAACACATGTAATGTGAGTAAAATCATCAATGAAGGTGATGAAGTTCCTGTCTCCATTTGTTGACTGTTTTCTCATCAGCCCACATATATCAGAATGTATTAGTTCAAAAGGTTTTTTTGAACAAATTTCAACCTTCTTATGAACAACACTTGTAATATTTCCTTTCCGATAGGTAGTTCAACACCAATCTCTTCTTCTGGGAAAATCTGGAATATCTCGAACATTGTCCCTTTGAGATTACTTTCTCATATTTCTCTGACACATGTGTCCAAGTCTTTTGTGCCACAACTGATTTTCTTCCACTAAGCTCATGTAACAAGAGTTTTTTGAATTTCCAACCTGAAACAGATTCCCTTTGGTTCGTTGGCCTCTTGTAACAATCTTCCCATCTTCTTCACTTTTCAAAATAAACCCATATTTCATGAAGATAACTTGGTTACCCACATCACACAATTCTGATACACTCAGCAAGTTGTGCTTCAGCCCATCAACATACATAGTTTTCTTAGAATTTAATTTTTCCTACCCAATGATGGATGATCCAACACCTTTGATTTTTAAAGATTCATCACTGCCAAATATCACTGTGCCTTCTTTAAACTTCTTCATATTCTTTAGAAACTTCACGCCTCCTGTCATATGTGAAGAACACCCACCATCAAGTAACCAAGGTTGTTCTTCCTTTGTAACTTTTAGAGCAGTTTCAACAACAAGAGCCTTTTCTTATTTCATTTCTTTTTCACCTTCGTCTTTTGAGAATTAAGAAGTTTTTTTTGAGCCAGTAACAACAGAAGACATCATTTTAAAAGGTGTACGGGTTGTTCACACCTTTCAAAAATGGTCTCCAAAGGCTGAAACCTATTTTCTGTCTTGACTTCATTCTTCTCAACTTTATTCAAGAAAACCTTCTCACTCTTCTTCCTTTAAGGATATTGACTCCCCCTCAATCTTTGCCTTTCATAACTTGTGGTGTGGTGATAATAATTCCTATTGAACCAACACATATTCGTTGTGTGCCCGAATCCACCAGAATACCAACACTACCCATAGAAGGAGTACCTTCCTAAGAAGCTTTTGTTATGATACTTCTTTGTTGATATTTCTTCAGAAAAACCAACCATTCTTTTGTTAGCAAGGTTGTTCTACTTTTAACCAGTGTTAGACATAGGTTTCCTTGAAACTTTGGAGTTCCCAGTAACACTGGTCATGGCCACATAATTAACTTTCTCATCTTTCTTCTTCACATCAACCACATTATTCTTCTTTTGAATTTTGTCATAATTTTCTTTTTGAGAGCCTTCACCAACATCAGTAGTTGATTTTTGAAAACAAATGTTTTTTTATTCAACTTCTGAGAGCTTATTTTGAACAATTTCTAATTCTTCCTCTTTTTCCTTCAACTTAACTATCATGTGCTCATTTTGGTTATTCTCATCTTCAAGAGACTTCTCCAAATCTTCAAGTTCATTCTCACGTTCTTATCTAAAATTAGATTGATTGCACGCTGAGGAACATTCATCTCCCAACTTTTTGTTACGTTTCTCCAGACTTCTAATCATTCTTAAACATTCATTCAATTCTTCTTTTAGATGAATCACAAGATGGGTTTCTTCTTCTTCTGAGCTGCTGCTTCTGAAATCTTCATCATTCACTATTGCAATGAAAGTATTCTAAACACCATGCTCAACTGATTTTTTGGATTCAGAATCACTTTCTTCATCTTCTTCATTTATAGATAGAAGGATTTTTCTCTTGGATTTGAAGAACTTATTTTCTTTCCCTGATTTTCCTTTTCCACCCTACTTCTTCCATAACATTATTGGCTTTCTTTATTATTCATCATCATCTTCTTCATTATCCCTTCGAGGACAGTTAGCCGCAATGTGGCCAATGCCTCTACATTCAAAAAACTTCAAGGGATGTTTTCCCTTGTATTTACATGTGCCTCTTTTAACATTTTTTAAAAACAAGGATAAAATATAGTTAAGATTTTTACATACCTCACTTGTAGAGTCAGAGTCACCACTATCTTCTTTAATCAAGATATTCTTAGACTTCTCCTTCTTCATGGCCACGAAATATAATTCTCTGTCAACCTTTTTTTGGGTCCTCATAGATTTTTCCCTTCTCATATCATAAGTAATGAGTGTGATATGAAAATCATCATGAGATAAGGTTTCTGAGAATCTGTCATCTAATGAAGATAACTTCGCATAAAATTTATCACGATGAATCCTCAAGATTTTTTCCACGACGGTAGAGTCATTCAGCTCTTCACCAAGACATCTGATAGTACTAACAATATCGTTTACCCTGGTGAAGAAATCCCCAACAGAATCATGTTCTCCCATCTTCAAGCCTTCATACTTCAATCTCTAGATTTGATGTTTTGCCTTCTTGACTTTTGTATTCCCTTCGTATATGTTTTTCCATTTGTCCCATATACCTTTGGCTTTGGCCAATCATTTTACTCATAAAAATTCAATTTCGGGGAGTGAAGACAATATAGCATTCTTGGATCTTCCATCATTCTCAAGAAACATTTTTTCAATAGGGGTAATTAGAACATTGTCTTCAATGGGGGGAAACCCAACTCTTCCAGCATCAAGAACTTCATAACTAATAGACATGAGATACATTAGCATTCTATCCTTCCAGAAATGATATTTATTCCCATCGAATACTGGAATGCCTTTATTGTTCACACAATTCATATTCTCCATCAGCAAGGAAAAAAAGGAAACCTGGCTCTAATACCACTTGTAAGGACCCAGTTGGAGAAATGAACAACTGAGAGGGGGGTGAATCAGTGGTACCCCTTTCTTCCTTTTTAAGTTCCCTTAAAATTGAGAACAACATTTGTCTCCTGTTAAAGATATAATTCACTGCTCAGAAAACAAAAAAGAACACATCCAAAGGAACACAACAATTTACAAAGTTCACTATTAAATATGAATAGCTACATCCTTGGTATGGTTGGAAACAATCCATCACCATACAATCCAATATGAAAACAATCCTTGGATTACAACGAGTAAGATATACCCTTACACTCATGAAGCACTGTGAAACAATCACTCCAGTGCGTGTGCACCCTCTTAGCACAATAGGGAAAATTCTCTTTTCATGTAACAACATATGTTACCTGCACTTCCTTTCAAATACACAAGTGTAAGCAAGATCAGCTGAAATATTCACTTCCTTACCCAGAAGAAAAGAAAGTAATACTTGGAGTTGAGATAGATCAATTACAATCCAAACATCCCATTCCGAATCTCCACTCTGAAATTTCTTTTTCACTCCGATTCTTCAATCCGAGTCTCCCTCAGTCTGAGAAACTCAATACGATGATAGCCAGTACTGATTCCCCATTCCAAATATCCACTACGAATTCTCCACTTTGAATTCTTATCCACTCTGAATCTTCAATCCGATTATTCCTCTATTTGAGAAACTCAATACAGTGACAGACAGTACTGATTCCCCATTCTGAATCTCCACTCCGAATTCTCCACTCTGAATTCATCTCCACTCTGAATTTTTCTTCGTCACTCCAAATTTTCTTCAATCCGAGAAACTCAATATGATGTCAACCATTATCAAATTCTCGTTTTGATTGAAACCACAATGAAATTCAGCCGGCCAAGATCTTCTTCCTCTCTCTAGATTATCATATATTATCTCTCTACTTCATTATCATCAAACTTACATAGCACCCTGATCTACTTTTATAGGTGCTCCAAAGAGTGCTTAGGTGGGAAACCAAAATATTTTCCCACTCACTTAAATTCACCCAAATCTTAATTTCACCTAAAATCTCGGAGTAATTAAGACTTTGTCAATGCTTCTAGAATCTTCTCAAATATTCTTCCACTTATCTTGATTTGTATCATTGGCCTTTTCCAGATCCGACCTTATTACACAAGTTTCTTTATATCTCATTCTCAGATCCATCCTTTTTGAGTCTTCGACATCACTTCAATTCTCAGCATAACTCTTCACCGCTTCTTCGACATGGCACCATTTCAATTCTCGGTATGAATCTTCATCACTTCCCGATACGACTTCTCATTACGATTTCACCTATTCTCTGCATGTATCCACACTTCTGGCTAGGAACATCAGGTTCATGAAGTCGACTCCGTACTTCTTGCAACAAACTTCTCACTCCGGAAGTTAACTCTGAACATTTCTCTATGAACTTCTATTCAGGAAGTAGACTCCACAAATTCTGTTCAGGAAGTATACTCTGCAAATTCTGTTCAGGAAGTAGACTCCGCAAATTATGTTTATGAAGTAGACTCCTCAAATTCTGTTCAAGAAGTAGACTCCGCAAATTTTGTTCAGGAAGTAGACTCTGCAAATTCTGTTCATGAAGTACACTCCGCATATTCTATTCAGGAAGTAGACACCGCAAATTTTGTTGAGGAAGTAGACTCTGCAAAGTATGTTCAGGATGTAGACTCCACAAACTCTATTCAGGAAGTAGACTCCGCAAATTCAGTTCAGGAAGTAGACTCCGCACTTCTGACTCTCGTAAAGGCTTCACCAGATTCTCGGTATGACTTCTCGAACCAACATATTCTTTCATCATGAGTACATGCATATACACACAATTTAGAGTTACAAAGAAGAAAAGCATCATCACAATCGGTGCCTTTACATTTCTTACAGACTCCGAACTTCTCAAATTCCAGACTCCGAATTTACAGACTCCGAATTCATCGATCAACATGTTCTCAGTTCCGAACTCCTCAATTTCGAGACTCCAAATTCCAGACTCTGAATTTTCATTATTCTTGGTTCTAAATTATCAGAAATCCAAATTGTATTTATTTAATGAAAACTTCCATAAGATCAACAAAAGACAATCCATGCAAACCAACCCTTCCATTAACTTGGTCCTAACACCAAGAATGTCAAAATTCAACTTAGACATGATAAAGAGGAAAATGATGTGAATCACACAAACAATATTTAATTCTAGATGGGGTTGGTGTGATGATAGGGATAATTTTTGACCATGTTTGAAACACAACATCTTTATCATGTGATATGAAATGGGGACAAAAAATGAGTGTCGACCACAGACAATATTCAAAACATAGGACATGTGTCAATTTGGAATTCATGATCCTTAAGGAGGTTGGGCCGAGATGATAGGAGATCCCTTAAGCTGAGTATTTGTACCATTTAGTGGATCATTTTGATGTGAATGATGATGTAAACCCAGATAAAGTAGATAATGAATCATGAGGATGGGTGATAACATGTCCATCCATGATTCAACACCTTAGGTGCTGAAATGGAGTGCTCTTAGGCACACTGTTGAACTTCCAAAGAGGGTCGAGGGGATCATATTAAGAGAGTTTGACTCGAAAATATGAGTATATAATAGGGGGATGAAGGGCTCTTTAGAGAAAGAGGTATGTGGCGTGGTTGTTACAAACCCGATGTGAATGAGGACATCATCACATACCACACCACATACTCACCATCTAGAGGACTCATGATAGGGGTACAGGAAGATAAAGAGGTTTCAAATACACATGTCTGGAGCTGAAGACAAAATGTATGGGCGGTCCTACGTATCCCATGGAAATGGAAATCGGTCCAAACTTTGTTCTGGAAGATGCAATGCAGTTTTATGTCATACGACAAGGGCATAGTAGATATTAGTTAATGTTCATAGAGCTTGGAATAGGTTGGGAAAAGATATGGGAGGCACATGGTGCAGTTGTTGCAAAACCCGATGTGGATGGGGACCCAATAGGTACTCACCACACCACATGCTCTCAAAAGAGTTCGGGCATATGGGCCGAAAGAGAGATTTCATGATTTTAGATTCTTGGGACTGGACATAGAGACAATGTGTCTGGGAATTCCTACGTATCCCATGAGGATGGGAATCAATCTGCACACAGTTATAGAATATGTTGTACAGTTTAACATCTTTCGAGAAGGATGCAGATTATTCTTGGTTTATGGACATATAGTTCAGACCAGAGACGATAGGGTTTGCGAGAGACACATGGTGAATGAGGACCTGGAGTCCAGATCACCATGTGTTCATTTTGGAGGTTTTCGGTTGAAGGACTAAAAAATGAATGTTAGGCTGGGCCCATGGAAAATTACACATGAATTCTTACGCATCCCATGAGAATGATAATAAATCCACACATAGTTCTGTGGATGATACAATAATATACCAGTTCCATGGATAATAAGGTTGTGCAGGTCTGGCCATTTCACCAAAAGAAGCAGTATTTAATATATCTTGTTTGTCCTTTAAGATGAGTGAATGTGTTTTTTTTGTGAAGCAGCAAACCTAGGATAGAAAGTATAGGCATCTCTAGAATAATCAATACGTGTGGAGGTGTTAACAAATTGCATGGTGTGTGACTGATATCAAACATGATGTCCCCTTGAATGAGGACACCACGATGCAGTGCTGTTTTTTCTTCATGTGGCCCGGATGATCATATCAATGTTTAGGGTCATCTGATGGCACCAACAATGCATTTTAACGTCATGTAGTATATACGCAATACTTTAAAGTCATGTGGGACAAGGTAGCATTGTTTAATTTCATATGGATCAGACATATACAAGAAAGATAAGGTTCCAAAGGGAATGTTCACTATGTGATAAAGAATACCCGACATGAATGAGGATGAGTTCCACATCACACCGTGTCCAATTCCAAGAGAAAAACCTCAGGCCAAGGGGGATGGAAGAGGTTACAGAATATGGGGAAAAAGTTCTTAGGGACAAGCTCCGTGATGGTAGGTACATGATGCGGAAACTGTAAACCCGACTTGAATGAAGGAGTAAGCCCACAAATGCCACATCATGCGGTCAAATAAGAGATAGGACCTAAAAGGAAGAAAAGAAGAGATAAATTAGTGGAACTTAAGCTGGAACCAAATATGATATCTTTTGGTGTTTTTACGTATCCCATAGGAA
This sequence comes from Viscum album, assembly GCA_963277665.1. Lineage (NCBI taxonomy): Eukaryota > Viridiplantae > Streptophyta > Magnoliopsida > Santalales > Viscaceae > Viscum > Viscum album. The sequence continues at coordinate 601,936,796 of OY728153.1, read as the reverse complement.
TGGAAATAAAGCCAAACATAGTTCTAAAAAAGATCATAGTTTAAGGCCTTAGAGCTCAGACCGTGGATAAATAGAACTCTTCCATGTGGGTGCAGACCTCAATCCAATTTATAATCCCATGTGAGTCAAACATGTTTTGGGAAACAAGGATGAGGTTTTTGCAATACCTGGAATGCACACCAAAGGGAAGTCAGTTCAGAGCCCCGAATGACGCCTTATCGAAGATTTCTCCTCAAAATGTGTAAATATCACACTAAGGGATAGTTCCAGGAGTGTCTAAATTTCACTTGGACTTAATGGGGTGAAAATAATGTGAATCATGTAACTAACATTCATGTCTTGAAGGTATTCGAATGAATATGGGGTATATCTATTGATCGTGTTTGTAACACAACATCTATATCATGTGGCCTGAAATGGGAACAAAAAATGAGCGTAGACCGCTGAACACGTTTGCAATGTGGGACTTGTATCGATTTTTTTTCTGAAGACCGTGATGATGTTGGCCCATAATGGTAGAAGATATCTTAGTCCTAGAATCCATTCCATTTAGGGGTCCCATCAGATGTGAAAGATAACAGAATCCCAAATGAAGGGGAACATGATGCCTGAAAAATGGGTGAAAGCATATCCAAGTAGAATTTGGCACTCTAGGTTCTGAACCAGAGTACTCCTTGGAACACTAGTGAATCACTGAAGAGGGTTGAGGGCACCGACTTAGAGGTGTCCAACTCAAAGATATGATCGAAGACTGCTCAAGAGAGAGAGGTATGTGGCATAGTTGTTATAAACCCAACATGAATGAGGACATAAGAAGTCTACACCACACCATATAACCATATCCTATAAGAATGCAAGATAAGGGGCCAAAATGATAGGTAGGTCACTAAATAGTAGGTATGGACCGAAAGACAAGAAATTTGGTCATTTCTACATATCCCATGAGGATGGGAATCAATCCATACATAGTTCCGATTAGGATGTTGTGTAGTTTATCATCATGCAGCAATGATGCAAATAAGGGAGGGGTACCTCAACGAGGGATGTGTATGGAACTATGGGAAATATGATGTGAATGAGGACATAATACCCTATCGCACCGTACAATCCTATGTTGTGGCTCAAGCCTAGGGCCAGAAAAGGCCCAGGGACCTGAGGTCGGGCCATAGACAGAGTGTAATAGCCAGATTTCAGTTTAACATCTTACAGTGAGGGTGATGATTATCTTTGTTTAAGGTCACAGAGCATGGACCGTAGAAGCCTAGTTTAATGTCATATGCATGGGACAACTGAGTTTATAAGGTGAATCATCACGCATTAGGAGGACCACATAGAGGCAATGATGATAGGGGAAAATTGTTGACCAGGTTCACAATACAATATCCTCCCTTGTGTGACCAGTGTTTGGGGGCAAGTAATTGAGTTTTGAAAGTTGACTGCATTAAAAACACTGGACTTGTATCAATTTGTTCCTCAAAATCCTCTAAGACGTTGGAATGTAATGGTAAAAGAGCCCTTGGGCTGAGCATCCATGCAGTTTAGGGGTCCTTTTAGATATAGAAGATGATTGAAACCTAAATGATGGGGTTTATGAAGCATGGTGGGTCCTGCACTGGTGAAAAGGGTGATAAACATAGGGATGTCTCAAGGGGATATCTCAGAGTTTGGGGCTTGGCCTACGCAATATATTTTGAGTGGTCCTATGTTTCCTATGAGGATGGGAATCTAGCTATACATAATTCTGAAATACCCATGTAGTTTAACATCATGTATTAAGGACGTGGGAGGAGAGAAGAACGAGGTAGGGCACATGGTGCAATCATCGTAGCCCTGACATGAGTGGGGCCAAAGAAGACTATACGATACCATGTGGGATCCTCCGAACGAAATATGATCAGGAGGGGATAGTCAAAGAGGAAACTGGGGCTGGTCTTGGGATGAAGCTTATGAGCATTCCTACGTATCCCATGAGTATAAAAATCAAGCCATATGTAGTTCTTGAGATGCAATTTAATGTCATGTAGGATGACACACATTTTAATGTCATGTAGGACTGGACAATTTATGGTCATGGAGGACCCTAATTCAATTTTGGGTTGTTTGAGACTAGGACTTTGAGGTCATGTTGGACCGTATAGATTAAGATCATGTTGAACTATATGTCTCAGGGAAAGTATTGAATGAGGAACTTGTAATTGGTGGGAGGATTTATACAGTTACTATCCATGGTAACAAGGGAGTATGCTCCCTTAGAGTAATCCTTCTGAACAATGTAAGGTCATTCCCATTTGGGCTCCAGCATGGGTGGTTTTTTGATAGGTCTGATTGGTGTCTTCTGGGCCAAAACCAAGTTGCCTTGGAAAAACAACAGAGGTGAACTTTATCATTGAAAGCTCTAGATATCTTGTTTTAACGCTTTTCCTGGTTGTGCAGGGCACAAATCCTATTCTCGTCAACCGTTTCTAACTCAGCCAGATGGATTTCAACCACTTTATCATGTGCTTGCTGATCATAAAAAGCTGTGAGCAATGAGGGAAATTGAATCTCGATGGGTAGGATGGCCACCGTTCCATACACTAGGGTATATGGGGTCACCTGGGTGGAATTAAAAGTCATCATCTGATAAGCCCAAAGGTAATTGGGGAGCTTGTCCAGACATCTCTTCTTATTCTGACCAGCCATTTTCTACATAATGTTAGAGAATGTTTTGTTGAATTCATATATCAATCCATTTGCTTGTGCATACTAGAGGGAGGTATTGTTTGAACGAATGTTGTACGTGACATACAGTTTCTTCAGCTCAACTTCTCTGATGGTCATGATGTTATCAGCGAGGATGACTTGAGGGACTCTAAATCAATAGTTGATATTGGAGCTCACAAAGTCAATGATGGAATGAGCCTTGGCCTCCTTGAGCGGAACATTCTCTTCCCACATGGAGAAGAAATCTGTAGAAGTCTGAATGAACCTACACTATCGAGCTGTCACCAGTGGATATAGTCCCACGACATCGAGTCCCCATACCAAAAATGGACAATAGTACATGGTGGAGTGGAGAGGATCTAGTGGCCGATGCTTGAATTTAGCATTAATTTGGCATGCATGGAACCTCTTGGCAAACTCCATGTAGTCATGGATCATAGAGAGACAAAATTACCCCAGTCTCTAGATCTAGTGAGATAGTTTTGGCCCAGTCTAATAAGAACTGATGGAACTAGCATAAACCCCCAATATGAGTTGGGAAATCTCACCTCCAAGAATGAAACTAAGGATAACCCATCAAACCCACGCTTTTAGAGGATCTGCTCATGACTAGGATAGTTTGAGAGGGTAAACTGTAACGTGCATCATCAAATCCACTCGTGCTTGGCCCAATCGACTGTGACATTTCCATTCTGGATATTTTCAACAATGGTGGCACTCCAGTTATTAGTCACTTAAATCACTATATCTAGGGGACCTGGGGGTCCAGATGTGGACGCACCGATGGTATGGTGTCCCACCAATAGACTGTCATCGTCATTTTGAGTGACAGGAGTAATGACTCTCCGGCATGCCACATGGATAATCAGGCCATCCTGCTCAGGCTCCGCAAGTGATGAAACTAGGTCAGCCAGGGTGTCAGCTTGACCATTCTGAGAACACGTGACATGAGAAACTTCTTACCGAGATGGGAACTGGGCCATTAGTTGGAGAGTTCACTCCAACAATGGTATGAGCACTAGATTTATGATGACATAGTCACCATTTATATGCTTGATGACTAGTTTGGAGTCCCATTTCACATACCAAGGGGGCACATCAATATTGAGGGCCAACTCGAGGCTAGTGATGAGAGCCTGATAATCATCCTCATTATTGTTTCTACCTTCTGACAACAGAAATGAGTATGGAAGAATGTCTTGTGCCAGGGTAATGGAGACAATACCTAGGCCCACTCTGTTGAGCCTGGGGTCATTGAGCCTTCTGTTGGTGGGCCTGCAAGAAGCACCATCAAAGTGCATTTTCAATCACGGGATGACTTGGTCTACCGATAAGATCACTTCATCGGGGAAATCAAGAGCAAGGGTCTAATCAGCAGGAGCTGTATGGGAAGAAAGGATGTTTACCAGTTCTTTTCCCTTAATAGCCTTTTGAGGGAGAATTGGGATGTCCAACTACTGAAGGATCACTACCCACCGAGCTAGACGACCTATGGACATGGGGAAGTTCAGAATGTACTTCAGGGGATCTACACAAGACACCAGTTTTTCCTTATGATGCTGGAGGAAATACTCTAATTTCTTAGTAGAGGTTATTCTTCGTCCCCTCATTGTTTTTCTGGGTGATAAGGGGGCCGAGAGACCGTTCTAGGGAGGTCACATAAAGGACGTTTGGATCTCTGGAGATGGGTGGAATTAAAACCAAACGTTGGAGAATATTGCACATGATTTACTCAAAAGAAGTCTGGCACACTTCGTCCAACTCATAGACATTGTCTTTCTTCATGAGAAGATAAAATGGATGAGACATGGCAGCCAAATCGGTGATGAACTGGCATATGTAGACTAAGGGTCCTTGGAAGCCTCTAAGCTCCAAAATTTTGATTGAGGGAGACATCTAACTGATGAAGTTAATATACTACAGGTCTATATTGATGCCCATGTATCAAACAACGTAGCTAATAAACATTCTGGAGGTGACCTCAAAGGAACACTTCAATGGGTTCATCTTCAGGTGGAAAAAATGGAGGAATCAAAACACTTTCTCAAGGACTTTGAGAGGGTTCTGATGCTGGAGAGGATTGATAAACAGTTCATCAATGTAACATTCCACCAATGTTCCTAGTATCAACTTAAATATGTGATGCATAGCCCACTGATAGGTTGCACATGAATTCTTTAAACCGAAGGGCATGACTCGCTAGTATAAAGTAACTTATAGTGCCCAAAAGCCCGTAGACTCCTCATACTCAAGGGAAATTTATATCTGGTAATACTTGAAGTACCCATCCATAAAATAGAGGGCTTGGAACCTAGTTATAGCATCGATCAACAATTCCATCATTGGAAGTGAAAAATCATCCTTCGGACAATGATGATTGATATCCCAGAAGTCAAAGCATACACTGGTCTGTCCGTTCTTATTCCCATATTGTATAATGTTGGCCATCCATTTGGGGTACTGGAGATTCTTATCAAATTTGGATATGATGAGCTTGTCAAATTCAGCCTCAACCATGGAATTTTGAGAAAGGTACATCTTCCTGGGAGGTTTATTGAACCCACCGTGATTTACCGAGATACCGAGGTGATGAACGAATACCAGAGGATATAGTCCTAGAATCATGTCATAACTCCCGGTGAATACATAATGGTGTTGTTTAATGAAGTCTATTAAATATTGTTTCTTCTCTGTGAGAATTTTGGAATTGATCATTGTGGGTTTCCGGTCTTCCGTGCTACCAAGGATCACCTATAACAATACATCAACTGTGGTAGAGACACCCTCTTCATATGTGGGGGAGCATCCTCTAAATCCTCTTCTTCACTTATGAAGGAGGATTTCTCAATGAGAGGAGTTTCTTTGGAGTCGGTAGATCTTGAAGAGAGGAAGATACCATCTTGTGCAGTACTAGACACTGCATCGGGGGACTCTTATGCTGCTACAACCATAGTAATGATGGTTATCGATCCAATCCCATATTGTCTTCAGCCCAAGGGGCCACGCTTGATGATATCAAATCAATAGTGGTGTGTCGGCTTGATCCAGTTAATTTCTGCCAAGTGAAATAAGCAAGTGTAACGTATTTCCATTTCCATGGGGGTGAACATCCCAATACCTTGTGGTGGTAGGAGGCTTTGGGATCACCTGAGCCGGATTTTTGTTGGAGTACGGGGTGATCTTCTAACATCACTTAGTCTTGGGAATTGTGTTACCCCCTCATTCTAAAAACAATGATGCATTGCCCCATTTTCGGGGTCGTTGCCTCCAATTGGTGGATTGGAATGATGTTGGCATCATCTAGATCTGTCCATGGGTCAGTCGCAACCGTGGCATGCTCGACCTCCTTAGTCTAAATCTACATGTCTCTATTCTGGTATTAGTCGGCATCCAGGTAGCGGGATTTACAAGAGGAAAAGGGAGACATTTCACCTTGAATCACACCCACTCGACCATTAAAAGATTACTTGATGAATTGGTGATATGATGATGGAACTTCTTCATGCAGGTGGAGCCATGTCCTTCCCATTAATGCATTGTAGGTTGTGTCATGAGAGACAACCATAAGTTCGGTGTAGGAAGGTAGGCCACTGAAATGGGTCTTCCAGCAGATCTTGTCGACTGGTGTATGTTCTGTCCTATCATAACCTTGGATTATTAGGTTATATGAACTCATATAATCCGTGGACAACCCCCGTTTTTGTAGTGTATGAATCGGTATTAGTTGATCCCAGATCCTGTGTCGACGAGACAACAACGAAACTCCACGCCATTGAACTGGCCGATGATGTACAGTGGGGAAATGTGCCCCTGTATGGGAGATCCTTCATCTTCTCCCTAGAATTAAATGATGGCTTGGAATTCAGAATTATTGTCCACCTCGGCATGAAAGGATTCTACGACTGCTAGTTCTGTCTCAAACTGGAGGGGGCTTCTTAAAGCCTCGACAAATGCCAAAATCATGTCTGATGATAGGGGAAGAGCCTAAAAGATGGAGATCCTTGCTAGAATGATGGAATGATTATATAGGACATCATATTTCTATTCCAATTGTGAAATTCTACTTACAGGAGGTCACTCTACCATATGAGATATGGTGGGTCCTGCTGGTTGGACTGGTGACTGACTGGTACTCATAATATCTCACTGCTCAGTAGTCAAAGCCTAAAAAGTGACTACCAGATGAGGGAAAAATGACTGAGACCATGTTGTAGCAAGGTGTGGCTGGTCACAGTGTGGTCGAGGTGGCTCTACATGATCCTGAAACATGAAAAGTGGAGAAGGAGAGCCAGATGTCACTAGATGAGAAGATGGTGCATGCTGATCCCCGCGCTGAGCCTGTTGTCTAGTTTCGGTAGCTTGCACAACCTGGCTGGAAGTGCTGACTGAGGCACTCTGTAGTCCAATATAGCCACTAATCTATTGAAGCTGATGACAGTTGGGGATGCTGGGAGGATTCGCCTGGAGCTCCTCATCATTAGGTATCATGTAGGGATTTAACAGCTCTACGGTGTTAACCGAGGTTTACCATTGATCATCACTCGATGAGTCATCCACTACTATAAAAATTCTAGGAGGAACCGCCATCTCTGGGGGCATGAATTCTCTGAGAGTATGGTATTACGATGACATTGGTGGGGGAATTTGTTTTCCCTTGAACCGTCGTTGTTTCCCTTTCTGAGAAGGGGACGTCTGAGATGATGATGCAGAAGTAGTATTTGTGTCTTCCAAAGGCTCTGGCTGATTTGGGCATGAATGGATGGAACTATGGGAATGGGAGACTATTTTATGATCCATGAAGTCCTCATACTTCTAGTACCTGAGGTTAGAAACCTGATTTCACTCACCCTCGCTATCGTTGCTGCTGTCTGGACTCACGAAGACACATGCCACCTATGCTGAAGCTGGGGCCGACCAGACAATATTCTTATTCACCTCGTCTTTCAGCCATTATCTAAACACATGGCACTGTTTTATGTTTTTCCCCAGGATCATGTGTTAGGGGAAGTAATTAGGGAGATCAGTGAGGTTATCCTCTTCTGGCCATCTGTACTTAGGAAAATGTACAATCCCCTACTCTATTGAACTTAGGAAATAACTAAAGACTTGTGCCTCACTGAATGAGTCGGTCTGGTTCCTCCTATTTGGGAAGGGGTTCCTTGGAGCTTGACACTTACTAGGGGATAGAGAAGACTATTGAGAAGGTGGATCTTGGTTATCTCGCCCAGGTATTGGTGGAAAATTGCACGGGGCACCTTCCGATTCTGATGTGGGCGCTGCAGGGCTGGAGGCTGGACCTGAGGTAGAGGGACTCTGTGAGGCTATAGAGGCAGCTCCAATGGTTACAACTCTAGTTTCCAAGGGCCTATATTTGAGCCACTATAGCAGGCTCGGCCTGGGAAGCCCTTATCACTGGGATTACAGGAGGTAACAATTGTGACTATTTAGCCTGCTGTAAGGCTTCCTATAAGAGCTGGGACTTATTAGATAATTCTTGATAATGCTTCTGTGTAGTTATGGGTGACCAAATAGGCGACCAGTTCCATCTTGACATTACCTATGCAAATCATCAGTAATTTCTCCTGAGTCAGTGGCATGTCAAGAGAGTATGTGATCCTTTTCTAAAAATTAAAAAATTTAGAAACATTCTCATCAAGCCTCTTCTTTCACTTGACATGATTCACTATACTCATCTTCCGAGTGGTAGAACTGAACTGGTAGGGAAATTTCCTATGGAGGTCTTCCGATCTGGTTATTTATCCGATGGGGAGTTGGATATACCTGACAAATGTTGTCTCTTCCAATGCCCGTACAAAACACTGGAGCTTGGCGGCTTCCTACCGCACTATAGTTCCCAACAAGGGTCTACACCTTGAGATGAAGTGGGCCAGGTGTTGCGGCAGGTCCCCTATTCCGTTGGAAGGAAAAAAGGTGGGATTCCAAAAAACTGCGGGTGCTGGCATATCATCCATCCACACTGGATATGGATTCACATCAAGAATAATTGCCACATGTCATGTCTCTAATTCCTCAAGATGGGTGATAAGTGCTGCCATTGGATCATCTGGGTGGGGGTCCCTGCTTTGATGGGGATCCCTGGCCACCAGTGCATTGGCGGGTTCATCAACACGATAAATAGGCCAACCAGCTCCGGGAGCGGCTTGTGGAATGACCTGCAGGGCAGTGGGGGAAACCTGAGATGGGTCCTAAGTATTTTCATGCCATTTTGGAATATTTGGAAAGAAATACTATGCCATTTTTCGGAATGTTCCGGCTTCAACCTTATCTGCATGGGCATGATGGTCAAAGTCACCTGGAGGTAGTTCGCTGAGGGGACATTGTGCATGCCCTTGCTTCCCCAGATGAGGATCCCTGTATTCTATTCATCGCTCTGTAGGAACTTCATAAAGGAGGCCATTGACCATATTCCTCTGTTCGAAAGTCGTGGGCACAACACAACTTTTCGGAATCGTCTTCCTCCTTCTGCACTAAGCCAGATGGGTCAGAGGGTTTTATAGCTCCAAGGTGTTCCTTGTGCTTATTGGGATTCCAGCTGAGGAATAGTGCCTCAGTGGACATTGGAAGACCCAATAGATTCTTTTGTTTACAAGTAACCCTTCCTGAAAGATCCATGAATTGTGAAACTCCCTTGGGGGTATGTCCTCTCCAAGAATCTCTAGATCATTCACATCCTCCTGTAGTTCAGCCATGTCAGTTGTGACCCTACTGAGAGGCATATTCTCTATGTCACATAGAAAATCTAGATGATACTGGATAGGACTGAAGAATATGGAATAATACTACCCCCATCCATGGATCTATACGTGGGGAGAAGACTCATTCATAATCCAGTGGAGTACCCTGAAACTCTGAGTGCTCCATTGTAGGAGGTCCCTATGACGACCTGGTGACGCAGGGTGATGGGCCATAGGGAGTGAAGCCAAATCAACTAGATGGAATTGTTTTCCACTATCACTGAAATGATCTTGTATCTTATGGTAACCCACTCTTTGATGATGAAGACGGAAATGTGTCGCCTAGAGGGTCTGGTGGAAACACTCAACTTCCTCTTGGGTGAGGGATATTGGGGCACAAAAATTCGGTGATGAAACCAGACAAAAAATATCAGGGTTGTGGTCCACTCTGAGGATATCCCATAATCCCATGGGCTCAAATTTACGGTCTTGCCGTTCATTTCCCCACTTGTTAACCAGAGGCAGCTGGGGAACTAGTAGCGGTACCAAAGCAGACCGCTGGGACAATAGGCTGGCCAGTGGAGAATACGGTGAGCATGCTGACAAACCGCTGCATCTCAGTCTATCCTTTGAAGAGTGTAGTGACTTAGCAATGAAATTTGTGTAATATGGGATGGAAACCACATGTTTAGTTGTGGGGGTCAAGGCTGTTGATAGTGGACCATGATGCTGCTCGTCCACCATTGGTCCCCGAATAGTTTTTTTTTGATCTCTAGTTGAGGTAGAGAGTTCTTTTGATGATGATGATGGTGATTGCATGGTCATAACCTATGGAGTTTCCAAATTTACTTCCTCTTGGATATACCTACAGAGGTAGGCAGGAATCCGATGGTCCCTTCATTCTAGAAGTATTAGGCTGATGCGCCATGTTCCTTCCCCAACCATTGACACAGAGGATCTAGGTTAGGGTTCTATCAATGAGCTATATTTGGCTTCAAAATCTGAGAAGAAAACTGGTTTGATCTCATTTTTAATATTCTCAGTGTTCTTTTTATGGTGGAGATGACCCCCCCCCCCCCCCAGTGACCCAGTATGGTTCTTCATGACAAGGTTAATTTATGGAATGAGGAGGACCTACCGGCGTGCTGGTGTAGGGGCAAAGAGGATTCCAACTTGAGTAAGTCAGGGTGCAAGGATCACTGGGACAGATATCAAAGGGGACATTGGGAGGACCTCTGTGGGTTGTTCTATAGTAGGTATGTCCTCTGCTGGAGCTAATAGGAGCATGAGTAAGATTTCCATTTTTGTATCACCTTACGTCATCAGTGTGAGGAGGGTCCTTGTAATTGTCGAGCCGAACACGGGTATGATCTCTCTGTTTGGCGTTGGTGAAGAGAATATGGCTTTCACTCCACTCATTTCTAGGTCAAGGATGACCTTCGCCAGCTGCTGTGAGAACATGGGGATGGATCCCACACCGAAGAATTACCAAACATGTAATATCCCCACACTGTTGAACTTCAGAAGGAGGAACAACTCCATACCCAATGTAGTGATAATGATATAGACTCTCGTACTGAGTGTTTCTCCCATGAAGAGTATACTCATTCAAATTAATGGTGGTATGCGGCGAACCTCCATGCTGAGCATGGAAGAGGGGAGTGCCCACATTCTCTATGGTGGCGGTACGGTGAGGACCTCTATACTAGCGGCGTCCACTATCTCCACTGGCGGCCGAAAGAGTCGACCCAGCCTGCCCTTGGGAAGGTTGGGGCCTCAATATGGGATGGGTATACTAGTACCCATGCTTAGAATACACATGGGTTTTACGATATACGTTGGTGGTGGCCCGACACATAATAGTTGTTGACGTTGACGTCCCTTAGTGGGCGTCCTCCGCGGTCTGTGCCTGACACTGGCGTCAGGTCAACCGAACTGGGGCCATCATTGCATGTGCATTTTTACCTACTCCTCAACACGTTGGACCGGATGGTGATGCTAGAGTGGCCTAGTGGGGGACCTTCTAAGGGGCCCTTGAAATGGGATGCTGATCGGGTTGGCCCGAACATCCCCTACCTCATTGGTGTAGGGGAGACAGTCATCGAGGCATTCAACAGAGAGGCTCTCAAAATGATTGTATGTTGGATTGGGGAGAAATGGCTCCCTACACATCCCTTGGGGGTGGAAGTGGTGATGAGTAGTAGATGCCTCTAAACCATGGCAGGCTATATCCCAAGTTGGGATAATCCCCTCATCCTCATATCGGAGTACAAGTTCACTTATCACCCATCATTGTATGAATTTAGAAACGAGGATGGGGCATGAGAACACAACGACTATGGGTGTGTAATTTGTCACAAAAGCACTTGAGCCACGCGGTATTGATGCATTGGCATTTTCCTTTCCCCTGCATCAGTGTACAGGTGACGATCGGGTTTCTGGTGTAGCAGCTTGGTTCCTGAGAAGCAGTGAAATTAACCCATTAGTGCTGAAACAAAGAAATTGATGTCCAGTGCCCCAGCACCATTTCATCTGCCATTGCTGGTAAGATGGATCCATGCTGACAACATCGCAGATTGAGATGTACAACGTTTTCACTGCCCCAACATCTGGTGAGTTTCATGCCAGGCCCACTATTTGCTTTGTGGGACCCGACACCAGATAACAGGATATGATGACGTGCTAATCCGTTGATGTCTCGAACGCTACTAATCTCAACATTGAGGAGAATACACCCTTCATGCTAGGATCAACATTTCTATTTCTGACACTTCTGTCGGGGCACGTGCATCTGTCTGTGGAGGGCGTGCTGGCTGTTGCCCTACATTCCTGCATTCCTAAGGTGGGAGGCATTCGTATCTTATTCAAGAATGTTTGATCCTTGATCAAAACGGGATGATGGGATTTCATTTCTTTCTTCCATGGATTCCTCCTCAGAACTCATATCTTAGTTTGAGTCTCCCTTATAGACTATGATTTTGTTCGTGAACCACTTCCCTACGCCATTTCTTCATGGATGCTAGTTTATTACACTACTTCTATCAGAAAATTTGAAGGGGTCCGGTCAGGGCAGCAAACTTTTGTCAGGGGAGTAGTCACATTGGACATCACTGATGTGTGTGGACGCTGGAACACTAGCTCGTCTGGGTTTATTTCAATTATTATAGGGATTCTCGAGGGTACGGAAGCCCGAGGCATCCCAAATCTAATTCAAGGAATTATATACCATAGGAATGCATCTAAGGTTTTCCTCAGCATCATATGATTAATACACGGTATTCCATTGGAATAACTTCTTGCAGAGATGGATCAGACTGATTAGAACACTGACTAAAGTGGGTCAGATGGGTAGAACCTCTTGAGGGAACACAGGTGTTGGGGCTAACGCGTGGTTAACTAAATGATTGTTGTTAATGGGTATGAGGAATAAGGTGGCATGATCCCACAGGGATGTGGTGACCTGGGTAGTAATGAATATGGATAATGTATTGTTAAGTGATGTGTATGGAGAATGAGATGGAGTCGACTCTAGGATGACGATGATGTTGGACTTGACCCTCAAAGAGACCTTATACCTATCCCCGTGGCTAGTAATCAGAGTCCATGTAGTTCAAAATGGGGGTATAGAATAGGGGTGTGCATAGGGGACAACTCCCCAATGATATACTAGGGCTTATGTGTGGTTAGCATCCCAAGGATGGTCTCATTCCACTGCGACAGACCAATGATATGGGCCCCAATAGAGGGGAAGATAGTGGCTTACCGCTGGGTTTGGGCTGAAAACGGATTACTACAGAATGGGGTTCGCAACAGATCACTGCTGGATGGGGTCATAATGGATTACTGGTGGATGGGGTCACCCCAAATTACCGCTTGATGGGGTCACAACGTCTTACCGCTGGATGGGGTCACAATATATAACCGCTGGATGGGGTCACAATGGCTTACTGATGGATGGGGTTAAAACTCATAGAGGCTTCATACAAACCCTGTCTACGAGAGAATGATAAAAGTCCACATATTTAGGGATAGTGGATGCAATTTAACGTCGTACATGACAAAAAGAGGGAATGTAGTTTAAAGTCATGCGGGACGAAGGTGGTTCGACGTGGATGGGGTCAGAACCAATGGATAGTGGGCTTGAAACTTAGGGAGGATTCTTACGTACCTTTTTTTGGAAAGGATCAATGTCCACATAGTTCAAGATGGTGGAATGAGGTAAAATGGTCAGAACCAATGGATAATGGGCATGAACGTTAGGGAAGCTTCCTACATACCTTGCCTTAGAAATCATCAAAGACCGCATAGTTCAGAATGGTGTTTGTTGAACCAATGTGAAGATGGTCAAGACCAACGGTTGTTGGGCTTGAACCTCGGGGCGGCTTCCTACGCACATTTCCTTAGCATGGTTCAAAGACCACACAGTTTAGAGTGGTTGATCGATACGAACTGGTCGGGACCAATGGATGGTGGGCTTGAACCTCAAGGAGGATTCCTACATACCTTTCCATGGTAAGGATCAAATACAATGTAGTTCAGAATGGCTTGGGGATTACACTCTAGGCTTCCTAGGGAGGATTCCATGGTCGATGCTTAATCTAAACCCACATGAGTCGTGCTCATTGTGAGAAACAAGAGGTAGTAAGGACCTGATGATCACAACGTGAAAAGGTGCGTCTGTGGCAAGTGAAGTGGGGATTATAGGTAGTAAGCATTCCAAATAGGAAACAAGGGCTTATGCGTGGTTACCAGCCCAGGGTAATGGAGATTGGGACTTACTCAAATGTGGAGGCTTAGTGGTGACAAAGCCTAAAGGGAGAGGGATTTGGCACCAAGGAAGAGAGGGGGAGTAGTGGTACTACCACCTCAAGAATAGCTAGGGGCTTACACCAATGTGGTTTCCTAGTCCTTTTAGATAAATGTCGCTCCAACAAAGAGGATCTCATTCCATATGAGGAAGGATCTCACTCTCGTGGATACTAGTGTTCATAGAGAATGTCCAAGATGCGAAACCCCATGTATAATGCATGTGGAGAGGATGCAGTTTAATGTCATGTGTTGAGGATGATGTAACATGGTAGTTTAATGTCCATCAGCTCAGATGAGGTGGGTTCACTCCACACCCCTTGAACTTACATAACTGATACATCCTACCCCTTGGGGAAGGCAAGGCATCATCAATGCCATGGAGAGGTGGTGTTATGGATGGATCCATTGAGGGGTCCACATTAGAATGTCTGTGTGAAGAATTAATAGATGTTAGCAGGCCTATGTGAAGAAGCACGAGGCAATGCAACGCAACAGGAACCACTGCCCAAGGGACCTTGAAATATCTTCATGCGAACCTGAAGGGCCACACGAGAAAAAGAGTTGTAAAGCAATTGGGTTCATAAGTAGAAGCCCAGTGAAGCTCTGGTTCTCCATGAAGTGGTGGGGCTTTTCAAAGTGGTGTGCTTCATGATGGGAAGTGTCCTAGTCTAGAAATAGGGCATAAGTGCATATGGAAGGTGCTTCACGATGTGGAAAGGAATTCACGAAGAAATGTCTCCCAAAGAAAGGGTGCCCGTCGAAGTGTAATATTGCAATGAAATGTTCCTCGTGAAGCACAATGACATTGCTTTAGCATTAAGGTCTCATTTTCATGAAGGGTACTTTATGAAGAACAAGTTTTCCATGAAGACCTGAGTCCCTTTGTGTGTATCCTTCGCTCATGGAGGCCTGTGGGCTCGGCGAGGTGCTTCACTCTTTGAATAGGGGCGTAATACATGCAAAGGGGAAGGTACTTCGTGATGCAAAATTACCTTGACAAGCTCATTGTTTGCAGAGCATATATTACATAGTGATGTGGGATCTCAGAAGGTGAAAGGTCAGAGGATCCGACCTTTGGGATCAAGGGGAGTCCTATATTTATAGAGAAGAGGTGCCATAAATAGAGCCCACTCGGTGCGAAAACAGAGATTACTCTACGGCGGGTTCGCGAACGTCAATGTGTTTCATGGATCATTCCGCCTCCTTCCTCTGCAGTTGGTTTGTGAAGGTCAAATCAGTTCATGGAGCATCCCACCTCATTTCTCTGTAGTGGGTTCATGAACATCAAATCAGTTCGTGGAGAATCCTGCCTCTTTACTCCATGGAGGCTTCACAAACATTAATTCAGTTCAAGGAGCATCCAGCCTCCTTAATCTGTGGAGGCTTCACGAAGTAGGAGCTTTGCACCATTGAGAGGCCCAAGAGTCTCTGTGAATAGGATTCATGAGACAGCCCATAATGCTTTCCATTTGTTCTGGTGCATCCCAGATTTTGGCGCCAACATATACTTTTTATTATAAATAGTTTTTGGAAAATGTTTATATTTAGTAACAAACTATTGTGTATAATTGTTTTATATGAATGGTTAAATATAAATGTTTACAAAATTGCAATTCTAGCAGTGTTAGTAGTGAAGTCATTGGAGAAAGCCTACTGAATTTTATACTCTCCCCTTCATTGGTACTTTGGTACTTTTGGAGATGTAATCATCCAGGACATGGGAAAAGGTAATGTATGAAATGTTTTTCGCACCAACATATGATACTTGGGTTGTCTAGTGATGTTGGAGAATTAATATTATAGAGCATGGGGTCATCTAGTTATCTTGGAAACATTAGTTATTCATCCTTTTTTTAATTTGATGTTTTGTTTTTGTCTTCAGTTGTCGTATAGTTGGCTATGGTTTTGGATTTAAATGAATATTGTTTTGTTTTAATTCATTCATGCATCATTTAGTAGTTGTTTGGTTATGGTTGTGATATAGTGGTTTTATACCTAAAGGGTAAATCCTCCCTCATATGGTTTGATACCCTTATCCATTTATTTCTTGCCTTTGACATCATGGGGATGATGCCGAAGGCCTAGTAATAATTCGTTGTATTTACAAGACAATGAGAATAGGCGGGTCATTACAAACAGTATCAGCTTGTTCGGTCTTTTCCTAAAAAGCAGTATTTAGTTTTTGGTATTTTAGTTGATATTTTTTCTAGTCTATTCTATTTGTTATGATATTATAAAGTAGTATGATTTTTGGAAATTGAAAATTATATCATAAAAGGTCATAACTAACCCTTTAATACTGAACATCAAGTTACCAGGGTGTTGTGTACATAAGTGGTTTGGATACACTTATTGGATTTGGAAATCTCATTGTCATGGGTTTATCCAATGAGGTGATCAAGCCATGAATTAGAGAAATGAATTCCCACTATGAGTGCATACATCATTTGTAGTAATTATTTTTGTTTTTGAAAAAGTGTTAATCAGGGAAAAGTATGAAATTTATATTCAAATAAATGATTTTGAAAAAGGACATGACTGTGGAATTTTGAAAATGTCTTGATTTTCAAAAATCAAATTTAATGTTTTCCAAAAATGGTTGATCATGGATTTAGTTTTTTTTTGAAAACAATTTTAAGAAAGCCTATGTTATTGAATTTAAAATGATAATCCATCTATTACAAGAGATTGCGACTTACTGAGTTTTTTTTTGTTTAGAAAATGGAACCAGGTGGTAATGTAGAACCCAACCGAAGGAATATTGGAAAATGTGGTTTCAATAGAGTTATAAGATACTGAAAAGCTATTTTAGGGTACAATCCATGCATTTCAATCTATGGATATGAGAAACTGGAGGTATGAGCCAAGGCTTGTTGATCATTCCCTCTAATTCATGAAGCAGAATCCACCCATCTTTTAGGGTGATTCTGAACCCAAAATGGTGGAGGTGTGGCTGAATGGGATGAATCATATATATGATTTCATCAGCACCCCATCATAGATAAGTGTAAAGGTGTTGATGTAAATGCTCAAGTATCTTTCACTTTTGTGGTGGGAGCTAGTTCTACATGATAAAGTGAATCAAGGCCTTAGTTGGGAGAATTTTGATGAATTGTTTATTAAACAATTTTGTCCTCTCACATTGGTTATATAGATACTAACTGATTTCTTTTGGATTAAGTAGTAAAATTTTCTTATCACGTTATATGCGGGGAATGTCATTAATATAGTACGATTTTCAACAGAAGTTGTGGATATTAAGTCCTTAATGAAATGTATCTTCAAATCAAGGGATTTGGAAGTAGATTCACTCAAAGATAGTTGTACTCTGTAATATAGATTATAATAAGATGGTGAATATATAAATACTGGCTAAATGTGATATATATGGATCTATGGGAGGAGGACGTATGATCGTACCTATCAGAAATAGTGGTACTCGAATGCTGGTAGAAGGAGGAAAAGGGAAACCTGTTTTTAGGGTGGGAGAATGACCTAGAATCAGATGGATGTATCAGTGAACCTTCCTCCATGACCCAAGATCAACATATGTTGTTTCTAATGTGGTTCACTTGACCACATGAAGTGAGAATGTATGAAAACAACCTAGATCATTCCATAACAGAAAGTAGATATTGAATCATCAGTGTTATTATCATATAGCTCCGAGGTTAGGTGGTTGAGACACTTCTTAGGTGCCACAAGTATCATATGATTCAACAAGATGTGTCCAATAGAATCAGAATCATTAGTAGAGAAGGGATATCCATGGTGATTTTAAGAATACAATGAATCCAAAGTAAAGGCAATCTCAGTAAAGAAACAAGGAGAAAAGTGAATCACTGGAGAAAATTTATGGAACTATGTAGTTTATTGTTGATGATCATGCTAGACCATTATCAGTGAGAGGAATACGTATTTTTAATTCTACCATTATGTAATTGTTGTTTGATACGGGTGCATATCATTCCATCATTTATTCTTGTGATGATGATTTTCAATGTTTGAAACTATAAATGATTCACTCTATGATAAAACTAAAAAATACTCTAATGGAATGAGAATGTATAGCCTTCACGTGTAGGGAGTGTTCTATAATAGTTGATGGAGCTGAGCTGAAGTGTCACTTCAAGTGTTGGGGATATATACCTATGATGTAATCATATGTATGTATTGGTTGAAAACGTTCAAGACTCACATCAATTGTTATAGAAGGGTACATTGTTTTCCAGCTAAGGATTCCATTAATAATCTCTTTAAAGGAAAATGGGTTGTGAAGGTTAGTGAAATGGGCTTTTTCATACTAGTAGTGGGAACAATCTCTCATCAGTTTGTGGAATTGACTATTACATGGATGGAAGAGTTTGAGGATATCCGTTTTCTAGAAGTTTTAGATCAATTTCTATATGTCTTTCCCAATAAAATCTCAGGATTACTACATATAATGGACATAGTGTTTATGATTGAGTTATTCCCAGAAACCAGTCATATTTCCTTTCTATATTATAGGATGGCACAAATAGATATAAGGTAATTGAAATTGTAATAATATGAGTTTGAAAGAAATGGTTTCATTCGGGTAAGAATGTCTCTATGAGCAGCACCATAATTTTTCATGAAGAAAACAAATGTAACTCTTCAAATATTCATGTATTATCATAATATTAACCAAGCTGTGATAAGGAATATATATCCACTTCCATGCAATGATGATCTGTTTGATCAAATGTGGGGCGCCCAGTGATTCTCTAAACCTGACTTGCGATCAGAATGTCCCCAATTGTGGGTTTGTAGGGAAGATATTAAGAAATCAAATTTCATGAACATATAGTACCATTATGAAGGTGTATTAATGACTTTTGGTCTATTGAATTCACCAACAAGAAATTCATATTTGGTGAATCAGATATTTAAGAGATATCATTATTATTTTATTGTATTTTTGTGGATAAAAGATTCGTGTTTTAAAGGAAAAGGTCTGAGCATGATTAAACAATGGTGATACAGTTGTAAATATTGATAGATTGTTGTTTTTATTCCAAATTTTCAAAGTGTTATTTTTGGATATAGTGGTATGATTTCAGGGACATGTAAATTCTAAAAAATATATTTCAGTAGATATAGAGATGATAGAAGCTATTATCTCTTGGAATTAGTTGAAGAATATCTTTGTGATACAATGTTTAATTCCTATAAGGTTATTACAAATTCTTTGTGCATGATTTATCACAACAATCTCACTAGTGATATATTTGAAAATGAATAATGAACCATTCCAATGGTCCGAGGAATGCTAGATGTCTTTCGATGAGATAAAACTTCATCTTACATCGGAACACATTATGATCTTTTTAGAATCAGGATAATGGTATTTGGTCTATTGTAATGATTTTCGATCTAGATTGAGATGTCTTCTAATTCAAGGATACCATGTTTTTTCTTATGGTTCAAGGTAGATAAATTTCATGAGAAAAATTACCCAACACATTACATGGAGTATGCTGTAGTCTTCCATGATTTGAATACATTGTGGAACTATATATTTGGTGAGAAATTTATTATGTTCATGGATAATAATATCTTGATGAATATTTTCTCACAATTGGATCTGAATATAAGGAAAATGAGATATATGAAATATCACCAGACGATTGATTAGATTTGGTGTATACACTATAAAAACAGAATTAGGTGGCAGATGCATTATGATGGATATTAAATGCTCAATTAGAGAATGAAGCTTCAAATGATTAGTAGTTGATGTTGGTATTATCTAACAAGAATTTGAAATGTGAAGAATGATTAGATATTTCATTGTTCTTTACAGCCACGTTTTCCCCTATTTGGAAGAGATTCTAAATGAGGCACAAACAACCAATGTTGAGTATTTTTCATTATGTCCAAAAATTAATGGTGGGGATACCATTGAGGGATAAATACTGGATGAAAGTTCAGTGTTGTGTATCATATATCATATGGTTGTACATAAGGCTTGTTAGGAACAACTTATTTAGGCATACCAACATTTTATATGATCTGTCCATCTAGGAACATAGAATATGTATAAGGCATTGAAGGCATTGTTTTGGAGGAGTGTCATGAAACAGAATGTGGAGGAATTCTCTTTGCAGGTTCGTACTTGTCAACCTATCAAGGAATATCATGAAAACCCATAAGGTATGTTGTAGTCTGGACCAATGCTAGATAGAAAATTGGAGTAGATATCGATGGATTTTGTTATAGGTCTCCAAATTACGTTTTAGAAACATGATTTCATGTGGTTGATGGTGGATTAGCATACCATGTTATCCCATTATATCCCTATTCATGAATACAATACATTCAATGATCTATCCAAAATATATATCTAATTGGTTGTAAGGAGACATAGTTTCCCAATTTCAATAGTCTCCGATAGAGATCTATGGTTCACATCTTGTTTCTGGAAATCCTTAAAGAAAACCCTGGGGAATAAGTTGAATATGAGTATAGATTATTATCCATAAATGGATGGAAAATTTAAAAGGACATTAAAAACAGGGGAAGACACAGTTAAGGCATGTTTAATAGATTTTAGTGGCTCATGGGAGGAGCATTTACCCTTAATGAAGTTCTCATGTAATAACAGCCATCAAGACTCAATACATATGACTTATTTTGAATTTTTGTATGGGAAAACATGTGATTCTACACTATAATGGATGAAAATAGTTTAGAAATTACTAGTTGGGCCAAGCCTTGTCTAATAACCAATTAAGAATTTTCAATTAACTAGAAATACAATGGACATGGCTCATTGTCATTAGAAATAATATCGAGATCACGATTGATGGTTGTTTTCCTTTGCAGTGAGTGATCATGTGTTCTTGTGGATTTCTCAAGGTCATGTACATCGTTATTTTGGGAACCATGGATAGCTATCTCATAGGTACATTATCTATTTCAATATACTAAAATAGGTTTAAGAGATGGTAGATCAACTAGAATTACCACAATGTTTCTGTTCAGTGCATGATTGGCTCCACTTATCTCAGTTAAAGAAGTATCTTCAATTTCCTAACCATGTGATCAGATGGGATCATGTGGACCAAGAGACAAATTCTTTATTGATACATATCCTGGTATAAATTATTGATAAGAAAGGGAATGTATTTTTTTTGGAATTAGAATCAGTCTAGTGGGGGTTTTATGGACACATGGTCATATTCATGAAGACTCTTGGGAACATGAGAATGAAGTTAAATAGTAGTGGTTGGAACTCTTTCTGGGTAGTGATGGTTTTTTACTTTCAGAGGACAAAAATTCCAATGGTGGAGAGAATGTAGTAACCCATGTTTTTGGTATGAAACCCTTTCTTTGTTCTGTTTATATTAATAATGTGTAATGGTGAAGGAAAAGATAGTTGGGTGAACTTTTAATAAGTTTTTTAGCAAAAGATGATGCACATAGTTTGTCTAAACTATGCAGATATAATTGGAGAAACTATGTCTAGTAGTAGTTTTTAGGTAGTAGATTTGGCATGGTGGGTTCATGATTAGGGATTCCATAAAAGTATTCCAAGTGAGGGTTTCATTAAGGTATTATCAAGTGCATGGTTAGCACTCAGGTTGTCTAACCGTGTGGTTAATCTATCTGCAGAGTGGGATTTATCTAAAGAATGGGATCTCACTCATTTTCCCTATTTCTACATAATTTTTTCTTATACTAGGGACTAATTCTATATTCATATTCATATTAGGTATTGTAACCTCTCCCACATGATTTTGAGTAAATCAAGAGCCCTCCCTTTGTATTTTCATGTCTAATTCATGTGGTATGTACCATTCTTCATC
Organism: Viscum album; assembly: GCA_963277665.1. Taxonomy (NCBI): domain Eukaryota; kingdom Viridiplantae; phylum Streptophyta; class Magnoliopsida; order Santalales; family Viscaceae; genus Viscum; species Viscum album. The sequence continues at coordinate 601,914,757 of OY728153.1, read as the reverse complement.
ATTATTGTCATGTTTTCTTAGATCTACTTCATATATATTCTTGGTTTCTCAGATTTATTCCCATTATGATATGGTCTATAAATTTAAATTCCAAATAAATTTTTATTTATTCGTGATATTTCTATTAGAACATATCTACGGTGGTTTCATGGAGAATCAACCTGGTTGTGTGAGCATTCATTGTCTGTTTTCATTTTAATCAAAATTGTTGAGGTAGGTGGATTCACTCTTTACTCTAAATTATAGAACTATTTTCAATGATTTCAAATTATATTTATTATGATGAATTTATGGTTATTTGGCTATCAAAAAATTATTGGAAACCTTTTTTTTGATTGTTTGATAAATTGAGAAAATTTGGAAAATTATGTATTTTGAATAAAGTGATTTTGATCATGGGTTCAAAATTTGGATATCAAAATGGGGATTTTATGGAATTGTGGAACATAGTAATGAATTTATGTTTTCGAAAAAATTGAATGTATTATTGAAATGAAGTGGCTATTTTGAAATTGGTTTGTTCATTTCATTCAATGAAAGAATACTATTTGGTTGAAAAGATTTAACATGGTGATTGAAATGGTTTGGAATACATTTTCTTGTGTGAGTTCATGTTGATGAGAATTGATTAATGTATGTGTGATAGTGGTGTACAAGGTATATGAATCTAAATAACATGCATGTTATAGTGGGGCACGATGTCATTAAATGTGACAATGCTCATGATTATGGAACTGTCTTACAATCATGCATCTATTATTGTGTTGTGAATAATTGAATGGGTATGAAAAAATGATCAGGAGAAATGGTTTTAAAGATTTGTTTGGATATTTTATACAAGGATTATTTTTTTTTGAAAAACTGGTTTGAATGGCCCTTGTATACTTTTTGTTATACACAGTTTTTTGATTTTATTCTATTTAGTTGTAAACAGTTTTACAGAATTGTTTTATTTAAGAAGATTTATATAAATATTGCTAAAATTATATAATACTTGTGTGAGTAGGGAAGTCATTAGGGTAATCCTACTATGTTTTATACTCACCCATTTTTTAGAACAATGGTGATTTTTCAGATTCAATCTTCTGAGACATGGGAAAAGGAAATGTATCACATATTTTTAGCACGACCTCATGATACATTGGATGTTTGGTGATGTTAGAGCCTAGAGATTATCGATCATCCTGTATTGTGGTCATCTTGGAGCCATTAGTTGTTCTTCTTATATTTAATTTAATTTATTGGTTTTTTTCTTTTGTTACGGTCCACATAGATGTGGTGTTTGATATAAATGAAAATAGTTGTGTTGTCATTCATTAATGCATCATTTTGTAGATTTTTGGTTATGGTTACGAGATATTGGTTTTATTCCAAAATGGTAAATCATCCCCCAAATTCTTTTAAACCCTTCACTATTTATTTCCAGGCTTTAGCATCTTGGGTATGTTTCCTAAGGCCTAGTAATGATTTGTTGTATACTCCATCTAACGAGAATAAGTGGGTAATTACAATGTCCACCATACATTATTAGTGTATTTCACCTTCAATTATGTTTATGTTCTTGTGTTTTGTGTTGTTTCTACATTTCCCATGTATCCTTTATGATTACCAAGTTACATCATGTATAATTGTTCATATTTTGTATTCTTACATTTTAATTCCCCATTCATATGCATATTGTTTAATATATATCAACTTATTATGTCATGTCATGTTTATTCCCTTACTATGATTTATGCATCACCCATTTATTTTTATTGTCCTTTGTTATCATATTCATTTTTATGTATGATTGAATACTATGATCTTATCAAGAAATTGTTCAATAATTTTTTTTATTTCATGTTATAATTTTTTATATATTGTATGTAATTCCTAAAGAAATTATAATTATAATATTTTTAGGTTGTATTTAGAGTAATTTATGGTTATAAAATAAGTATTAATATATAATAAAGAGTAGGGTTATTATAGTTCGTTTCATAGCAAGAGTGTTGTTTTTTTATGATTTATATTATAAAACTCCAATAAAAATGTTACACATAATACTAAATATAATAAAACATCCATAAATTTTGGTTATTATGTATTACGTTTTTATCAGAAAAAAATCATCCTTATCTAGATACTATTAGTGGACATGGTTATGGAAAAAAATTACCTAAGAGTAACAACTCTGAAAAGATGTTATGTACCTGACTCGAGGTAGTCTGGTACACGAAAACATGCCTTACTGTGCTCTTGGTTTGAGATGCCCTGTGGATATTCTTATATAAATTCATAAGATAATTTTGAACCATTATTAAGGGAAACAAATCCCATAATAATATATGATATAAAATAAAAACATGGATAAAAAAGATTGAATCATGAAAACTCACATGGTAAGGAGATACTTGTAATTTTTATGTTATCTATTTATTGTCAATGGATTTACCCTTATGTGTTTAATAGTTTAAGATACTCATCCTTAATTTTCCCTTTTATTATATCCAATGGTTGGTAATAGGAGAAATCATGTTAACAACCGATGTGAAAAGAAATGTGATGACTTCCCTAATGATATTCCCAACCTAATAGAAGTGGAAATCACAATCATTGTCATGATAATATATCAGCTAACTCATGTTCAAAATACAAAAATGTATGAAAAAGAGTATTCGAACCCTCCTATGAGTGGACAAGCCATAATTGAGAGATTCATGAGACAATGGCCTCATACTTTCTATTGATCCTCTGACCCGGTAATCACTAAACAATGTATCAAATCCATTGAAAAGATCTTCTCCATCCTTCAATGTTATAAAAATGAAATGGTTCTTCTATATATTTATCATATCGAGGAAGAATCTAATCAGTGGTTGAAATTGATCAAGAATATTAAGGCTAAGGATGAGACTGAATAAATTCAATGGGAGGAACTTTAGAAAATGTTTTACAACAAATAATTTCCTTGTATTCCACGTTATAAAATTAAAAATAATTTCCTTTCACTCATGAAAAATATAATTAATATACTGGGGGAGTATGAGGGAAACATCACAATAATTGCATGATACACCTCTAGTTTTTTAATTACCTTGGAATGTAAGTTTGGAGACTTATTTTGTGGGATAAATATAGTCTACAAAAATATATGGTGATCTATGACTATGATAATTGTGGAGAAATTTTCAATTGTACCCTTATTGTAGAAATAGAGATTGGAGAATCTCAAGGGAGTCATGGCGATATGATGTAGAAAGCAGAGTTTAATTCTGTTGTTCCTATAGAGATATATAAGGGTGAGAATAAATTTCCACATTCCACATGCCAAGGGTTTCGGTAGAACCACTATAGAAATTTCATCAAGGGAGCAAGGAAATTATATAGGTGTTGGGTGTTAGGAAACCTAGCTAATAATTGCCAACATAAGAAACCCACTATTGTGACAGAGGAAAGGAACACTCTAGTAAACCCTAATCACATTATTTAAGGCTACCACAATAAGGAACATTGAATCTTTTGACTGAAATTCCCTATTCCAATGGTTTCTGAAATGAAACAAAAAACATCATGGTAGAATTAGAAATATATTTACTCACTAACACTGAAGTGATTCTTGAAAAGTATGTGGTGAAGGGTATTCTAGTTATACAATAAAAAATAGTTAATGTTCATTTTAATTTGGGTTCTACAAATTCCTTCATATCATGAATATTTTGTAGAAGTATCCAAACACCACCACAAATCATTGAATTAGTGACTCTGGTGGAAAGAAAAACTGGGTAAATTATTTCAACCCATGTATATAACTCCTCCTCAGTCAATGACTATGGGATTTACTTCTCAGAAATCTATTTCACACTCTCATTGGAGTAAATTGATGCCATTCGGGGAAAGAGAATTTATTTTGTAATATAGATCTAACACAAATTTCCATGAGAAATAAACCACTCTCCAAATTGGAAATCGACCCCAGGTAAAAAACAATTGAAATGAGTAGTATGAATCCTCTTCGGCACCATCATCTCCAGAATTGGTATTACTTCCCTATAAGAAAGAGTATGTTTCTCAGATGATTGATTCAATAGAAACAACCATCTTCAAATACATTCATATTTCATCATCTTTCTCTTAGCTGATATGTTGAATTTTCAATTCAGCATATACCTAGGGTGTTTAAAATATCCTTTACTCGATATTGGATGAATATTGTGGAACATGAAAAGATGAATAGAAAAATATAGTAGAATCAAGATTAATGTTTTAAATACCCAAGTGATTCACCATAGGGTCCACTGGTCCTCTACATCAAGAATAAGGATGGGTCAATGTGCATTTTCCATTGATTATCTCGAGCTCAACAAGATTGTGATAAAGAATAAGTATCCTTTTACATGGATTTATGACTTGTTCGATCAGATATTTGGAGGATAATACATATCAAGCTAGATCTGTGGTCCGGATATGACCATGTTAGGGTGAGTATTGTGGATATCTCCAAATATGATTTTTTACACTGTATGGGCACAACATGTTTATTGTAATTTCATTAGAACTCACTAATATTCCATCAATAATCATGGAATTTATGAATATATTCTTTAGAGATTACCATAACAAAAATTTTGTAGTATTTATAAATGTTATTCTAATATAATCTAAAACCAAGGAGAATCATGAGGAGCATATAAGCACCATACTATAGACCTTGTAGAAGGATAAGATCTATGACAAGTATAGATTCGGTGAGTTATGGTTGACGGATGTTTTATTATTGAGGATATCATCACAATAAATGGAATATATGTGGATCCTTCAAATAAAATATTAATTGAAGCATGGATGAAGCCAATATCCGTGACATATATCCATTTCTTCTTTGGGTTACCAGGATATAGTCACTAATTTGGGAGAAATGATTCATTATTATAAAATTCTATTACAAAGTTTATATAGAAGAGAGTTATGTTTTCAAAGAATTATGAACGTAAAGAATGATTCATGAAGTCAAAAACGAGGAATATCATTGACCATGTTCTCATATTAACCACAAGTGGAGAACTTTTTAGAATATTTTTTGATGCCTCAAAGAATGGATTAGGTAGTGTGTTAATTCAGAATAGAAAATTCATAGCTTATACATCAAGGAAGATGAAAATATATGAGAAAACTACCACACACATGATCATGAGTCAGCATCTATGACCATTTAATTGAAATTTTTCCACATAATCTCTATGTGGTGAAGTGTGAGATATATACTAATCACAAGAGACTCAAATATTTGTTCACCCATAAAGAACATAATATGCACTAGAGATGATGGTTAGATCTCATAAAATATTATTACTTCTCAATACACTACAATTGTGTTAATGAAAATAAGGTTGTGGATGATATATGTAGAAAGGACCCAACAATTCTACCATTGATGAGAATTTAGTAGAATCCAATCTTTCTGGACATTTAGAGGATGGCCATGAAAACCATAAAAAAATAAAATCATTATTACTTTCACAAATTATTACTCAGTAGTGTCCTTTTAAATGGTTAATGGATACTCAATGAAATGATGTGGAAATTTAGAAGAAAGTGGAAACTATATGTAATGGGAAATATTTAGAGTAAAATGTTAATGAAGAAGGAATTGTGAGATTTGGGTCAAGGCTTTGTGTTCCATAAAATAATATGTTAAAGAAAGAACTGTTGGATAATGCACATATTTTGACTTTCTCCATTCAACCATGAAACACAAATATGTATCAAGATCTCTATGTGCACTATTTTTTATACAATGCGATGATAGAGATCAATGAATATACATCAATGTGCCTAGTGTTTCATCTTTTTAATGTTGAAAGAACTATATATAAGGTGATTATTCAACCATTACCCATTCAAAAAAATGAAATGAAAAAACATAACCATGGAATTTCCCACTAGAAATTTGAAGACTTCAATGGAAATAATTATATCAATGTTGTTGTGGATCATATTACCAATACTGAATAATTCATTTTTATTCGATTGGATTTCAAACTTGATAAACTTTCAAAGATATACATGTGAGATGTGGTAAGGATGCATGATGTACCAATATCGATTGTGTCTAATTGAGATACAAGATTCACCTCAATATTTTGAAAAAATCTCCAGTATGTTTTAAACATTGAGCTAAATATCAGTACATCATATCACCCTCAAAATGATGCCCAATAAGAGTATAATGTCTAAAAAATGAGGTCATGTTGAGATCATACTAAATGTACTTTATCTTTGGTTGGAGGAAACCTTTTTCTTTTTTCAAGTTCTCTTACAAAAACATCTTTCACATGATCATCCAAATGTCTCACTTTGAAGGCCTTTATGGAAAGAAGTTAAAACCCTGGCATATGGGGACGTAGATGGGGAATGAAAACTTCTAGGTCCATAAATGGTCATAGAAATGTTGGACAGGGTTAAGAAAAATTATTATCACATCAAGGATTCTCAATGTTGACAAAATATCTATGCTAAAAATCATGGATGAGAACTGGAGTTTCATGTTAGAGACATGGTATTCCTCTATACAGCTCCAAGGAAAAAAGTAATGAGAGTTAGGAATAAGTGTATTCTTTGCAAAATGTACATCTTCAATTTTTGAAATCCTTTATCACATTGGAGTAGTGTCATATCAACTAGGACTCCCTCCAAACCTATGTTAAGAACATGATTTATTCCATGTATCCCACTTGAGATAGTACATATTAGAACAATCACATTTAATCTATATATATATGTTTCTATTGGAGATTTATCTATTCTATGAAGAGAAGCTCATGAAAATATTAGTTCATAAAGAAAAATTTATATGAAATAAGACAATTCCCCTTGTCAATGTTTTTTGGAGAAGATATAATTTTGAAGAATAAATTTTGTAACAATATGAGGTGATCAATCAGACATACCCTTATCTATTCTAGTGTAGGAACAGAAAATTTATATGATGAATTTTTTATAGGGGGATATTGTATTGAACAGAACTATTATGACTAAAATTACACTTTTTGATTTAAAAAAACATTTTATTATAAAATATGATTATAGAAAACACAATCACTACTATTGTTTTTCTGTATCCAATTAGATATAAATAACTATTATGTGTCATTACTATAGATAATACAGTCATTTATTAGTGATCACACATGATTAGTATAAATATTTGGTTTTAAAAAATACAATTTCTTTAGACTATGGATGTGATAGCCTCAACCAGTAGTATTTTACCCTAAGAATCCCACTTATCAGAGCTTCCAAGGGAGATATCGTTTTGGGTATTTCACCTAGACCAAGACCATTTTGAGATCCAATAATTATGCATGATAGAAACCATTTGTTGGAGAATTTCTGACTCATTTATATAATGGCCCAAACCATGTTAGTCAAATGGCCCCATGAAATCCTGACCACCATGCACCTTACTCTTTGAGATTATAATGGTGTACTAAATAAATATGTATCAGGACCGTATAAATATAATTATGTACATTATTTTATATATTTTAGTTACAGTGAAAATTTTTTTAAAGAAAAAAATTATATTTCTAGTTAATAGTCAAATTTAATCAATGGAATTATTAATTAATAGATTTTTGAAATGAATAATATTTTAATGGAATATTATTACTAAACAATTTTTAACAAATATAAATGACCAATTATTTTTTATGAAGTCAAATGTGAATTTTATAACTGTATGAATTTGTTTTTCGAAAATCGCATCAGTTTCCATAAATATCAACTTTTTATTAAAAGTGATAATTCATATTTATATCAAATTATTTAGAAAAAAATAATTTATTTTTTGGAATCAAGTTTTCTAAATTATCTAACGGTGAATTTTTCATAAATTTCCAACATAGTGGGATCTTTGGGTAAAAAATAAATATTGTAAAAATTTATTTTTTGATTTATGACATCACAATAACCCCAACATGATGTAATATGTAATATATATGGGATCCAAGATCAAAAAATCTATTTTCCCTTTAAATTAATTTGATTTAATATTTATTTGATATATTTTGTATAGCCATTACGAGTCGTCCAAGGTTTTTAATATATTTTAGGATTTTTAAATTAGTACTTTAAGAGTGTGACACATATACACATCACCAATGGTAATATTTTAAAATGTTTGGCCCTTTAACATAGAAAATAATTTATACAACTTCCTTTTGGTAGAATACATGGGAAAAACCATTTGATGTTTTCTAGTCTTGGAACTTTTTTATGTGGATTCCATAACCTAACTAATAAATAAATCTGCATACTTTCTTATATAATCCCACACATGATACCATTTAAATTCATTAAAACTCCTTGGAGAATCAATAAACTCTCACTTCCACTCCCAATAGTCCTCTAAAAGATTCCTAATATTCCATCAATCCCCTTCCCTGCCATTGGAGTCACACACTCAAGTTAGGGAACCTCATTTTCCACTCCCCTCTTTTATCAAAAAATTCCTTCATGTTATGTCTTTTAATTTTCATTTTCTTATGATGGGATATATTATTCAGTCATAACCTTATTATTGATTTTATATATAAATGATGAGATCTTCATTTAACTATCATTAATCCGCCCATGATCCATTATGTACTCCCATTAACATGCTGAAATTTCGAAAGGATTTTTTTAATTATTCATGTGTCACCAATACATTATGAATTCTATTTACAAATTTCTAATCCTGGGTATGATTTTCCATGTCCCTATTACATACAATTTTATGTATGCTTGTTTATAAACCTTGTTCTATCCCATCAAACCATTTTTATGAATCTTTAAGTGACATTGTTATGCTTCAAACATTTCTCCATGACTTTTCATGCCAAAACAATTGTGTAGTAAAAATCCTACCAATTTTTCTATCAACTATATTCAAATTTATGCACATATATATATATTTATTGGGTACATAATTTAATTTATTCCACATTTCTTGATAATAGAATAAATTACAATGATAAATTATTTTAGGTTTTATGGTCTATATGGAACACTTAACCGTGGTAATTAAATTAATATTAAAAATGTGCCAGGATAGAGGTGCAATGCTTTGGGTAATGTTTAGTGCAATGATATGACATGTTTGGATAAGGGTGTACCTGATTCCCTTATGGGACTTTGTCCACCATAATTTCTTGGTGGATTTATCCTTGAAATATTTTTATGATGTAGTGTTTTAGATTATTTCCCCATTTCCCATGTTTCCATTATGATTACCATGCTATGTCATGTATCATTGTTTTTATTTATTATTCCTACTCTTTTTATTACATTATTATATTCTTATTGTTTTAAATTTATCATATTATTCATGCCATTCATTTTTTATTCCCTTACTGGTCTTTATATCTGTCACATTTATTAAGTTTGTCCCCATGTTATCCTTGCAGTTTAAAGAACATTGGAATGTTATGATCATGTCAAGGAAGTGTTCAATAATTTTTTTTATATCATTATGTAATTTTTTATTTGATTTACAAAATTCTCAAACACACTAGACATATCGATCATTCATGTATTATTAATTGTAATTTTATTTAATAAAACAAGTGTTCATTTGTAATAAAGAGTAGGGTTGTAATAAAGGTATGAGATATAAAGAGCAGTAATAGAATTACCATATTATAAGGTGATCAATTTTAGAAAATCGGCTTGTACATGTGGAATAAAAATATTAGGAATCATAACCATTAAAAATGAGACATGATATTTCTTGATAATAATAACATGGGAAATGTAGTGAAAACAAAAAACACTACATTATAAACATACTTCAAGGATAAAGTATCAAGAAAAAATTGTTAAAAAATTTTGATAAAATAATAAGGATGCCAACCTATTCAAACCTGATGTATCATGATAATAAAAATTACCCAGTGTATTAGAACTCTACATAATTATGGGAACACGCATCACATTCATTCCATTCTCGTGTTTATGTGTGCCACATAGATCATAAAACATGGATTAATTAATTATAATAATTTGGTCCACAATCAATGTGTGTGTAATGCATACATGTATATCCCAAATCAAAATGTTTACGTAAATAATTTTTAAAACCCTTTATAGTAAATGGGTACAATATTCCCCACATTATTGGTTTGTCTTGGATAATTGTAGGGGTATTTAGGTAGCATAATGGTGTCACTTAATGATACATAAAATGTGTTGATGAGAGAAAAAGATGTCTCTCATACCATATATATTGAATGGTAAGTAATGATGAAATTTAAAAACCATTCCCAACATTAGAAATTTGAAATAGAAGTTATATGGTAATGAAGAAACATTATGAAAAGAATCTGAATTATATTTCAGCATGATAACAGGTGTACATAAAGAATCATGGGTTGCTAAATGAGAGTGAAGGGGGGGGGGGTATCATCATTTATATATTAAATGGAGTGTAAGGGGATTATGGAAGAACATATACCAACATAATAAAATTAAATTTAAGATACATTAGTTAAAAAATTACTTAAATAGAAATGAGAAGAGATAAAACCCATACTAAATTTCAGTATGGTAATAGGTGTACATAATTGAAAATGGAAGGATTAATGAGAGGTAAAGGAAGATATTATTACTTGTACATAAAATGGACTATAATGTTCATATTTAAGGACACATCCCAATATATTAATAAGTATAATTATAGACATTAAAAAAAGAATTTCATGATAAAAATTAGAGAGTGAGAGATCTGTTACATGAGTGTGTGACAACAAAATATTGGAAGGGGCCTCAATAGAGAAAGGGGGAACATTGGGAGGACTCTACAGAGTGGAGGGAAGATTATGAATGTGCTCTATAGAGTTTTAGTGAATATAAATGGGATCTTAGGTGGGTTTATATAATAAAATTGGGGGATCTCATTATTATCTAGGTTTTAGACTCTAAATAATAATATAACCAAAACAAAAAACAATACCATCATTTTTAACAATGGTTTCTTAGAAATGGGAGTGGTTATAAATATTTAATAATTCCTAGGAGCCTAAAAAAATAAAAATAATTCAATATCTTATGATGATGTTTGTCATACTCCTAAATAATGATTTTAAAAGCCTAAAATATATTAAAAGTTATAGAGGATTAATAAAGTATTTATAAAACTAAAAAAATAAATATAAAATAGAATTATATTAAATTGAAAACATATAGGTTATATTTAATACCCTTTATCATATTTATTAGATCACTTTTGGTTCATTATGATGTCATAATACACATCAAATATTTATACGGTATTAATTTTTATCCCAAAGCTTGACTGTCTCAGAAAATTGTGAAAAAATCACTATTGGATAACATTGATGTTCTAATTCCAAAACTAATATTAATTTTATATAATTAATTTTCTATTAACGAGAATTTTCACTTTTAAAATAGTAGTTGAAATTTATTAAATAATTGTTGGTTTTTTACAATAAGAGTTTTGAACCCTTATAAAAAATATAATTAACTTAAAAAAATACCTAATCATGTATATTAAAGAAAAATTATTTTATAACAATATATAATTAAAATATTATTTATTTAAAAAAAATAAATTGATAAAAATAAATTCTTTAATTGAATTGGAATATTACCCCAAAAGTCTACTTGGGTTTTATTATAGCAAAATAAAAATTATTTATAAAGTTAAAATAATCAGCTGAAAATATATTTGTTGTTCTATAAAAAAATTAAATAATCAGATTTATAGGTTATTGATATATATACCTATAACACACCTTCAAACACACTAATACTTGTTCAGATGGTATATTGAGTATGATATACTCTATAATACCAAATGTAGGATCGAAAGAATATAGATACTGAATGTAGTATCTAATAATGCTCAAAATACAAGAGGGGTGATTTATATACATTAAAAAATGTTTGGGAACATTTAATTCTGGTAAGAAATATTTCTATTGTTTAACAAGGTTAAAAAAAATAATTCACAGTACCTTTAGTTCTACACACTTGCTAGATTCCGGAAATATGATTCCGAGAAATTAATTCTGGAAAAGTTAATCTGAAAGAGAAACTTATATAAAGTTTACAAAGATAAAGATTCAACCTTAAAGCATTTAGAATCTCACTAGATCAGAGTATACAAGTATAATTAATTATAAGATTGTTAAACTTTCCTCAACAATCAAAATATAGCGGAAATATTGAAACAAACAAGTAACAAGTAGTAAGTCTTTTAACCCAAAGAGAAGGGTATCAAACGAACTTGGATAATAGTCCCTTGATTTATACTTTCAAGAATGTAAATCATACCCACACAAGGGTAAGCCCGCGATATGAAGATGAGAGTCTGTATTTATATCCCCACAAGACCTCAAATTCTAGTTAGTCAACCCCTATGTCTTCCTCATCAAGGAAGTCCTCGAAATTTAAGGTAGTCGGCACCTCTGTCTTTCTATCCCTGATGCCCTCGAATGTACTTAGAAAAATTCAGAGTTGCACAAAGCAAATCTGAATAGGGTGATCAGTACACACAAATCATGAGAGTATCTCTCCAGAAATCACTTCAACAGCTTGTAATCTCTAGAGTTGTAGAAATTTTCATCCAAGTTATGATCTCTTTCAAATGAGATCCTATTTATAGGCACAACATCAATGGTCGGCTCCCTCCTCCAACAATCATATATTTCCTTGAATTTCAGAGGGACCTGTACATGTGTCACTCAAACAACGATTAGTTAGTGACTGAAATCACAACATGTTTTTATAAAAAAACAAGTGTAAGAAAAAATATGGGTACATGACCAAAATCAAATATTCAGAATGTAAGAAAATAAAAGTTTGGAGTTTGACCAAAAACACATTCAATGTTTATAATACAAGGATATTCAAATTCTATTTTATAATGAATTTAGATCTTGAAATCTCAAGAATTTTGGAGTCTGAATTTCATGGAAATTTGGAATCTAGATTTAACAAGTTTGGAGTTGGAGTTCATTTGAATTTAGAGTTAGAACATACAATATTCTAGTCAGAGTTTATGATCATTTGGAGTTAGAACTTAAAAAGTTCAAAGTCTGTATTCGTTAGTATTTGGAGTCTGAAATTACAATGTTCGGAGTTAGAATTCATTAGAATTTGGAGTGTGAACTTAAAAAGTGTCAATTCTGAATTAATTATAATTCAGAGTTAGAACTCATAAGAGTTCAGAGTCTGAATTCAGAGAACTCAGAGTCAGAACTCACAAGAGTTCAGAGTCTGAATTCAGAGAACTTGGAGTCTGAATTTGGATCCTGAAAACATAATGTTCGTTATCTATGTATTATATGATTCCGAGGTTTCAGGTATGAAACCAAATTTTACACTTAAACATGATAATGAATAATGAAAAACATTGTAAGGATGAATTTCCTTGGGGAATGAATTTTTACTTATGAAAGCAAAGCATAGGGTAAAATGATATTTTCCTTAAGATAAGGTGTTTGTGATTTTCAAAATAAGATGGAATGGTAATGTCATAAAAAACCTTATTGACTCAACAATATCCCCCAAGTACGAAAGAATGGAAACGTCATAAGGGAAACCTTATTGACTAAAAAATCTCCCCCATTTTGGAAAGTACAAACATCCTTATGAAAAATAATATAAGGAGTTAGAAAATATTTTTCTAGACTTTGAATATAAAACATATCTCCCTTATCATATGGGAAAAGATGAATACAAATGACTCCCCAATAGGGTTTGGAACACTAATGATTATATTTGAGATTTCTAGAATGAGATTTTTCATTATCCTGAGTATGGAATTCTCTATAATGAAAACTACCCTTTACTTTGGGATATATCTTATTTACTAAGTATTATTTTTTCCTTTCACCCCCTTTGTGATTTTCAAAAAGAATTTTAGGGAATGGAAAAGAAATTGTGTAACCTGAAAGATTACTACAACACATCCAAAATACAATCAGCCATTAAATTTCATTATGATTACAAATAATTTGTATAAATAAGAAAAGTACAAAAAAATATCATATTGAAAAAAAGTTATCCTTCCTTTTCCTTCAGCACCATCTTCTTCACTATAGTCTTCATCTTTTTGAGCTCTTTTTCTTCTTCCTAACCTCTCTTATGAATTTGATCCTGATCCTCTACATTCTTTTCAAGAGCTTTGATTTTATTTTACTGAGCCTTGGTAACCTCTTCCTGAGCCTTCAGGACTTCTTCCTGCTTTAATAGATTCTCTTCCATATCTATCCTAGGATATCTATCTATTTTCCCACATTGATAAATAGAATAAAACTTCCCATTAAGATATTTTACTTCTTGCATCTGTGTATTCTATTCTAGAGTAAGCTTTTCCTTAAAAGACAAGGTAAGATTCAAAAATATACTATCTTTGGTGTCAAAATCCACCTTGACATTATCTTGGAACTTATCAAGAATCCAAAAATATTCAACTATATTCTTTGACCAGCCAACCATTTTCTTACATGACCATTTTTTGGAATCATAGTTGATAAGGAAATATTTGAAGTCTGCCTCTAGATTGAAACACTTTTCTATCACCATGGACACTGAATCTGCTTTCTGATTTAGTGTGTGTTGAAGCATCTGACATCTAGAGTCTATACTTGGGAAAATTAGAATGGTGCCAACAAACTTATTCAATGATAGGATATAGAAATCATGTCCAAGTGAAGATGATTCTGAATCCGTGACTTTTCTTGGTGAGGGATCTTTCTCTATCTCAATAAGCTTCCTCTTTGATGATTCACCAGAATCTTTCTTCTTCACAACTGGTTTAGTGGGTCTATCAACAACCACTTATTTACCATTGTTAGTTCTTGGAATGACTTCCTCATCTAGAGTTTTATATTCACTATCAGATAGATGAACAGTCTTATCTTCATCTATATTTTCTTTATTAGCTCCAGCCTCAGTATCCCTAGGGTGTTTGAAATCATGTTTTTAACTTTCATCCTTAGATAGTTTATTAACTTCTTCTTCTCCCTTTTCATCTCCACCTTCCTCATCCTTCTTAGTAGTTGCGAGGTTTGAATACTCTACTTCAGAAGTTTGGATTGATAGTTTCTCTGAAGGAGTTTTCTTTTCATGGTAATCTTCATCTTGCTTTATAAGATCTTCGGAGACCTCACTAATTTCTAAAAATTCTTCTCCTTTTTCTTCAATAATATTTTCTTTGGATTTTTCCGGACTGAAAAACTTCTTCCCCAGATTTTCTTGTAAATCATCTACCATGAAAATTTATGGTACCCGAATATTCTCATATGTTATTTCAATAGCCTTCAAAATAGATTGGACTAACTCATCTTCATTTATTTTCTTCATTTTTTTCTTTTCTTTAGCTTGCTTCTCAAGCTCATTAGTGGTATTCTCTTTTAAAGCCTTGTCATCAGCAAGATCAAAACCAAAACATGTCTCCCCTTCATTTCTATTCTTTTGTTCTTCCATCCATTTAACTACTACTTCATCTACATAAGCTTTCTACTTCTTGGGATTTGGAGGCATGGATTGGGCTTCCATAGCTTTTGGGGTATTCTCTTCTTCTTCTACTTCCTTCAACATTCTCTTATTTTCTTCCTTTTTCGATGGTTCAACAACTTCTGCATTAATTTGAAAAACATTAGATTCTCCCTTTGGTATATCATAAAAATCTCTACAGTCTATATAAAAATATAATATTCATTATCTTCAAAGTATCATCTCTTACTAACATGACTTTTCAATTACTTGGTTTGGAACTGCAAGGAATCTTGAAAGACTCAAGATGCCAAAAAATTAGCTTAGAAAGGATGGCTGGATACATGATTATCTATGCCTTCAAGTTCCCATTCGTAATATTCTCAATAGTAATGAGAATATGCTTCATCAAGTTGATCTTCCTTTTGTTTACTAGAAAATCTAGAATGTACATATCACTCTTCTTCATGGTGTCCTTGTCATATTTTCTCAGAATTATGAATCCTTGCACCCATAATTCAAGGATCTGGTTATTTGTAGAGAGGTGAGCAATCATCGGAGACTTGATATCAATAAGACCATGAAATTCCATAGATTTTACCTTTAAAAAAATTCAGTGAACATCTGGAAACTTGTGGTAATAGAATTCAGCTTCCCCTTCATATGATAACCCCACAAAGCATGCATCCTTGGTGTATGAAAGGGAATAAATTTTTCCATATGTTTTGAAAGAAAATTTACTCCTCTCTTCTTCTTTGAAAACACTAATAGATTCATAAAATTCCACAAGTAAATCCGGATAAACTACATCTTGAGATCCTGGATTTTATAAGAAAATGATTTCCCATCCATTCAACCTAATTTTCTTGGATATAATGGAATTGTACTTGGTAATGAAATTTGGATGGACTAACCTATCTCTGTAAATATTCCACTCCAAAATCAGCTTGACAGTTGACATCTCTTGTGAAGGAACTTCAATAGAAATTCAGATTTGAGCAAGATTTGAGTGTTTCAGAATGGGATTTTGAAATAGGGGTAGAGATTGGGCGCACAATGGCTTGAAATCTGATGTGGGATCACCATCGGTGGGTCCTTTATATAGGCGTTCAAAGCGATAGATGAACTTCCAAAGTCAATTCAACGGTTGAGAAAACTTCTGATTTGATCTGATGGTTTGAAATGATAGCCGCATGGAAAACTTGGTAGAATCCGATCTTTTGAGGTTTTTAATAAAAACATTCAAATTTAAGGAAAAGTGAATCTGAAAAATTTTATAATAAAATGAAAATACCAGCAAGTAAATGATGATTACAAAAACTTAAGAAAGGAAACATACCTTTTGGATTTCTAGGAAGATTAATCGTATTGAGGAAAAATATTCCTTGAAGAACTTTAGATACTAAAAATTTTTATTACGAAATGAAAAACTTCATTACAAAATTTTTTGAGTACAATAAACTTCATTACAAAAATATTGAGTATGAAAATTTTCATTACAAAAATGTTGACTACGAAAATTCTCATTACAAAAATTTTGAGTACAAAATCATTATTATGAAAATTCTGAGTATGAAAATTCTCACTAAATTTTTTTTTGAAAAACTTCCTACGAAAAATTTTCATTATGAAAAATTTTTATTACCAAAAAATTTGAAAAACCTAACAAGAAAATGTACTCCCCCTATGAAATAGAGTTTATTACTTTAAGGAGATTGATTTCAAAAGAAAGTTAATGAGGAAGATTAAATCATAGTTATCATTACTAAATTATTTTTAATCTATTCAACTCTATCAGAGGGTAAAGATTTTGTAAAAATATCAAAAAATTGATCTTGCATTCCGATAAATTGATGAATGATATCTTCTTTTTGTGTGTGATCTCTAAGAAAGTGATGCCTAATATCTATGTTTTTTTAGGAGAGTGATGTGAAGGGTTTTTTCTTAATGCAATGGAACTAGTATTATCACACAAAATTTGTGTTTTTTTAACACCCCAAGCTTCCACGGTATGTTTCCCTTCGAATAATGCAATGACGTGCATTGTACACAACTTTGAGATTCTAACACACCACAACCAATAAAACTAGCCGTTATGAATAGTAATACATACTTTTTAAAATTTTAGAAATTTTATCTCTCAAAATGGACTTCATTTTTTGATTTGGAGTATTGAATTTAGCCTAAGGTGAAATTTTGGAACTTTTCGGATAACTTTAATATTTTGATGAATAGTGCAAATTACTAAATTTTAATTAAAAACAACTTTTTTAATCGAAATAATTTATATGGATAAATTCTGAATTTGAGTGGTTTTAAAGTATATTTAGAATATATTTTTACCATTTAATACAATGTTGGTCATTGTAAAAAATTTCACATTTAAACCGAGCATAAACAAGTATCAATCTTTTGATAGTTATTATATCTTAAAAACACGCTTTTTTGTTTTGACAGCAGGAATAAATTTTAAATTAATTTCTTCCACTTCTGTGTTTTGAATTTGGAAAATGGATTCTATATTTGGAATCAGTATGTTCAAATTTTGTAAATAGGTAACTTTTATTTTTAGAAATTTTGAATAATTACTTCGGTAATTATTTTATTTACCATGGTTAAAGGGTAAATCCGGTAAATAAGGGTTTAAAAATAATATAATAATAAAAAAAAATTACACTAAAACGTGTCCTAACCATATTGGCTGATACAAGTTCGACCATAGGCATCTTTGGGTCGATTCTGGGACCCCATGGTGCCACTTGTAAGTGATAGGGACACTTTATTTTAATTAAGTTAAAATGAATACAAAAATGACACAAGCATATATCTTTTAGAATTTTTTTTACATAGGGTTATAAATATTGGATTTTCGACTATAAATATTCAGTAGAAAGATAAAAGGATTTCCTACATAATTATATTATATTTATAATTTTTAGACATTATATAATTTAATTTATTCCTGACACAATGATGATGTAGTAATTACCATAATAGTGAAAAACTAAAATAATTGATATTGTAAATACCCAAATAAATATTATTTTAGAATTTTAATGAATTATACTAATTTTATAGGATAATATGACATATTAGGATTTATTTAATGGTATTTTTTTAGAACTAATCATTCTTTTATGATTTTCACAAAAATCAATTTTCCAAATAGTGTCGAAAAGTGACATAAAAGAGTTTTTAAAACAAATATTATATTATTAATTGATATTAAATTCTTAAAAATCTAATGATCTGCCAAGAGACTTATATCATGATAGTTATATCATTAAAGTACTACTTGGGGGCCTCTTGGATGTATATAGTACGTTTATTAACTATATAATATAAAAATACAAAGTGACATGGTAAATGTCAAACTAATTAACTAAGAGTTGAAACTAAAAGATAAGGTTAATATAGTGACCCAAACCTGTCTAAATTATATTTGTTGAATGGTTTTAGACCTATACAAACCTTAAAAGTTTAATAATAAACATTGGAGCCATTATAAACTGAATATTAATTTATTATAAATTAATATTTTTAGCTTTTCCAAAGGTGCCCCTCACCCCTCTTATAAAAGGGCACTCCTCCTTCTCATTTATTCACACCATCAAAGACTTTTGTATCGGCCAACCCCTGCCCAAATACTCTCTGAACTTCCCTCAATACAACCTAGAGGCATTAGTTTGATCATAAATCCAACCTAAGGAGCCCTTTTGATCAAATCAAAAGAAAGAACCCGAAGAAGATGTAATGTTTTCACCACCCATTTTCAAGTTCCTTTCTTCTTCCACTTATTCTTTCTTTGTTATTACCATTATAAAATAATAACTCCAGTATCTTATATATACTGTCATGTTATTATAAATATGGTAAAACTATATTCAGTATTATATCCGCCCTTTGAATAACATGTCACCATACGTGCGTACGTACGGCTTACTGTCTCCACGTCGTGGTGTAATTGTTATTTAATATATTATTATTTGGGTGAGTATAATAATGATGTGTAACTCTTTAAAATAATAAATATAACATGATAATGATTCTGTATATATGATATACCATCCAATTATATATTATTTTAATATCAAAAGAATTATATTGTCGCTCGTGCGTACGTACGGACTACCGTCTCCACAAACACGATGAGATACATTCTCTATCGTATCCATTCAAGTATAATTATCATTTTATGATTTAAAAATAATGTTTAAGGACTTGATATAATTCTAGATATGAATAAGATACAACCTATCCATGATAAACATGGCTTACATAACAAAACATATAAAAGAAAACGAGTCAGTTAACACCTAAAACGACGATAATTCTAAGATATTATTAACAAAGCAATGTTAAAAGATCATATATGATATCATATTAATGTATGTGATTCATTAATAATTTAATAACAATTATTTCAACATTATACAGGAGGTTAACCTACCCCCAACCAAGGAAAAATACAAGGTAAGGGGTTTCTTATCTCACTTTTAATTCCGTGAGAATTCCATTGTTCACCACTTATTTATTACATGTGGTATGTGTACTGCCCATGTTTGTATTCATTGTGTAATATACTTTAATTAATGTATATTTAAATCATCATTGTATGATCCTTATTTAATAGTTTTATGTTTTGTATGTTACCAAATCAATAAAAAAATTTGAAATTTCAATTTCCACTCATTTGGCTTTACGCATATTTCATTGATTATATTACTCCAAGATTATGTGTGCAATCACTATTCATTTACTTATGTCATATTTTCCACTCCGCTTTCTGTGGATATAATTTTTATACACATAATCACTCCATTGATAAATTCTCAAGTCATCGGTATGAACTTGATAAGAGTAATTTTAACTCAATCTCCATTTGTTGAGTTAAATATCCAATTCATTGGTGTTGTTTTTACAAGAATATGTGTGAATGTCCTTTGATTGTATTACACTGAATATCCAATCATAATTAGTGTATTAATTTTTTTCACACATAATTACGTCGTTGATTTATCCTTAACCTAAGGATATGACCTTTATATGAGATTTCATCTCAATTTACATTCCATTGAGACTTCTTTGTTGTTATACATCAAATCACTTTTATGTGGTGTATATAATGTACTTTGACATAGTATATCATGAATTCCTTTAATCTCATGATATTAAAATGTTTTGATTACCTCAATTATTTGTATTCACGTGTCTCTCTTTTGGTTAGAAACTCTAAATAAAATACCATTTTTAAATGTTTTAAAGATTTATTCTTCTAAATATTTCTCATTAATGTCCATGTTTTAAAAAACGGTTTTAAGGATTTATTTATATGGACATTAATGTTTTAAAATTAAAACTCCTTTAAAAGTTTCAAAGTGGTATGGGACACTTTGATTCAAAAATCTATTTCTAAATGGATTTTTGTGACTTTTAAATTATTTCAAGAAAAAGGGGGATATTTCTCTCAAATATTTTTGATGATTATTTTCATCTATGTCAACATCCTTCACTATTCTCTATTGAGGTTAATATGATACAATACAATCTTCCATATTGTATCGAATGAGTTATGTTTGACTTTGGATGTGCTATTTTTATACCATTCATGGTTTTTGGATAAAGTATTGACATTTCGTATGCTAGTTTTAATACGAATGTTTATGTTATGTTTCAAACTTTTCATATGAGGAATGCATTGGACTTAGTAAGTGATGGGTGGAGCCCGCTATAGCCCCTCGATGCATCGGTAGGTCTCATGAGACAAAATAGTGTCTTGGCACAAGGCCATGGAAAAATATTATTTGTAGTCTTGGCACGAGGCCTTGGCTATGTGATTATGATAGTATGGAATTATTAATTTCATTATTATGAAAGTGGATATTGATATATCATGTGATCATTCGACTAGTAGAATATCCATGTGAGTAAGTAAATGGATTTATTTTATTTAATATTTTCCATTTTATGATGAAGTTCATGTTTAAAAGGCTTTTGTTTTAGTTATAAACTCTCTTAAGTGTTTATGCTTATCTATGAAAGCTTCTGCTATAATGTTATCCTTACTGAGCATCTGAGCTCACCCCTTCCAATGTTTTATTTTTCCCAGGATTATGAAGAAGTAATTTATGAATGACCTGCATGGATAGTATGAGGGGATATGAAGACAAGATGTTGTTGTAGTTTTTTTTACCGTATGATGTAAAGTAAGACTTATGAATACATATAGTGTTTCCAAGGCTACTAAACTAATCGGTCTTTCGAGACATGATCCCTTGAGATCATGCCAATGTTATGTAATAATGCACCGACTCTGGGTATTTAGGGTTGGGGCGTTACAGTTGATATCAGAGGAAGTTTAGTACAATCCTTGGAAGCTAGATTTAGATAAACTCTGATTAGATCACAGAGACCTAAGATGAACTTTGAGGATTAGTATAGAAGAACTTTCTAGAATTTTGGTATTGTAGAGATTTTTTGAGTTTCCTGAGCAATACATCCATGGCTGGATACGAGCAGGTAGAGGCGGCTCTGGAACAGATGTACCTAGGGGTAAAACCTGAAAACACCGATTGATCCAGACTTGAACGGGAACTGGTGCATGACAACGGGCCTTGCTGCACTCTTGGTTACGACACTCCTGGGGTATATGCTTAGGATAATTTACATTTTCTTTACAAACTGACTTAAAGTATTATATATATAAGATGAGAATAAATGACCTTGGTTAATCCTAATGTGTTTCAAATTGAGAATATGGTGACATGTTAATCTCAAAATGATTGTATGACTACTATTACTCACAAAAAGCTTTCTGGTTTTAGTCAATGGCTGGATTCCAAGGAAGTCATAGTGACTTTGAGAAGTATGTACAAGGTGGGAAAAGTGGTGGAAATGAGCAACAAAATGGAATGTTGATAGGCATAAAAGATATCATCTTTATGACAAATCAATTACCCAAAAATATGATCAATAATATATATATTAACCAATTACCGGTCTCAACAAAGAAGAGAAATGTGATGAGTGATAAGAGCTCTAGTAGTGCAGACCATGGAGAAAGAAATCCTCAATTTCCATCATGCAGGAAATGTGGAAGGAGACACCCAGGAAAGTGTCTCAATGGGACAAAGAAATTGTTTAAGTGCAGGAAGGAAGGACATAATGTGAAGAATTGCCGAAGAAAAATGATGATTACTATGGAAGAAGATAAAAATGGTCCCAAGAATCCATTTACAGTCATTTGCCGTAAATGTAGGGGACCTGGCCATTACCCGAGTGAATGTCCTATTCTATAGGATATTTTTTTGGTTAGAGAAGAAGCTATGTGGAAATAAATGGTTGGATAAATGTTTAAAAATTATTAGTGATCCTTGTTGAAGGGTTTACTTTGGAATAATTTTCTTTTGTATTTGTAACCCTAACGTTTTCCATGTGAGAATGATATTTATGGAAGAATTATCGTTTCTCTTGTGGATATAGTTATAAATAACCATTTTGTTTTATAAGATCATTGGGATTGAGGCAATTATAAATAATTATAATTTGGGATGAAAATTCAAGGTATGAGATAAAATTTGTGGTTAAATTATGTTATGGTTATTTTGAGGAATTTATCTCATTTTGGTAATGTTATAAAATATAGTTTTTGAAAAAGGACAACACGTAGACCGTGTGACAACCCGTCGCGTCAGAAAACGATGTGGAAATCGAACCCACAACCAAAGTGCGATTGGGATTTATCGCCTACCACTAGACTACATGAAGTCCCTGGTTAGTGTGACTATTATTTTTAGTTAAATTATTTTATTGATCAATAATAATTTGATTTGGGATCTTATGTCTTATCAAATGAATACCCTTAGTATAGGAAAATGATTTGGTGATTATGTGATAAATGTTATTTAGTAAGTTGTTCGCTTTGGTGTGAACACTATATGCCCAAGGAAAATATAATAGTATGGGATTTCATTTGAGGAGTAATGGTGGATTTTTATCTATGTTTTTATTGTGGATTTATAATGATTTGGGTTATTTATGGAAATGATTAGGTTAATTACTTTTAAGTATGTGACTTTAAGAGTAATTAATGTCATTTGGAGATACATTTTAATGTGGAAGACTACATTCTTAATAAGTTTTAGTTGTCAATATTAGTTTTGATTATATTGAAGGATTTTAAGGACAAATGATTATTGAATGGTATTTATTTAACTTTGGGGTATTGTTGGTTTAATTTACGAAATTAAGATTACTGTTCATTTCCCTCAAGGAATATCCTATTGGGGGATCATTAGATCTTGTACTAACCATTTCGGTTTTGATTAATCTCTAAAGAAAATGTAAATATATAATTCATCCTGCATGGATCATGTGATTCTATAGAATATTATTCTAGCTCATCCAGTGTGACCAAGTCTTCTTGAATACTCATCGTTTAAAAAAAAGAGTTAGTGGTGGAGATTTATTAAAGAATGAAACTCTACATAAAATGTAAGTATATATCTTTATATTCTTTTTCAATATCATAAATGAATTCCTCAACCTTATGTAATGTAAATTAAAACAAAAAAATGTTGTCTGTTTACTTTCCTACTAGAAGACTAATGGCCGTTTTCCCCAACACAAGTTTGTGGTTTTCTTATTGTTAACATTATCCTGATCATGATTTCTATCCCTCTCCATTAGAACATGACACTTAGTTTATCATCCATATCCATGTTTTCCTACATGGAATCCGAGTATGGGTTATCTTGGTTGACCTTTATACCTCTCTTTCTTTCTTTTAAAGTGATAGTTTTATTGACTCTTTTTCTGATGTGGGACTTTCCATTATAATCACAAACACAATTTTAAAAAATTTGAGGACGAAATTTATTAAAGGAGGGGAGAATTTAAGACCCCAAGATTCCAAGGTATGTTTCCCTTTGAATAATGCAATGGCATGCATTGTACGCAACTTCGAGATTCTAACACACCAAACCAATCAAACTAGCCGTTATGAATAGTAATACTTACTTTTTAAAATTTTAGAAATTTTATCTCTCAAAATGGACTTCATTTTTGGATTTTGAGTATCTAATTTAGCCTAAAGTGAAATTTTGGAACTTTTCGGATAAATTTATTATTTTGATGAATAGTGCAAATTACTAAATTTTAATTAAAAACAACTTTTTTAATCGAAATAATTTATTTTGATAAATTGTGAATTTGATTGGTTTTAAATTATATTTAGAATATATTTTTACAATTTAATACAATGTTGTTCATTGGACATAATTTCACAATTAAACCGAATATAAACAATTATCAATCTTTTGATAGTTATTATAAAAACACGCTTTTTGTTTTGACAGCGGGAATTAATTTTAAATTAATTTCTGCCACTTCTGTGTTTTGAATTTGGAAAAATTGATTCCATATTTAGAATCAGGAGTTTCAAATTGTGTAAATAGGTAACTTTTATTTTTAGACATTTTGAATAATTACTTCGGTAAATATTTTATTTACCATTGTTAAAGAGTAAATCAGGTAAATAAGGGTTAAAAAAATATTATA
The DNA here is from genome assembly GCA_963277665.1 of Viscum album. Classification (NCBI taxonomy): domain Eukaryota; kingdom Viridiplantae; phylum Streptophyta; class Magnoliopsida; order Santalales; family Viscaceae; genus Viscum; species Viscum album. Next base: position 601,889,710 of record OY728153.1, on the reverse strand, counting down.
ATAATAACAAATTACCCTAAAACATGTACTAACATTATTGGCTGATACATGATCGACCATAGGCATCTTTGGGTCGATTTGGGGACCCCATGGTGCCACTTGTAAATGATAGGGACACTTTATTTTAATTAAGTTAAAATGAATACAAAAATGACACAAACATATATCTTTTAGAAAAACAATTTTTTACATAGGGTTATATATGTTGGATTTTAGACTATAAATATTCAGTATAAATATAAGAATATTTCCTACATAATTATATTTTATTTATAATTTTTAGACATTAAATAATTTAATTTATTTTTGACACCATGATGATTCAATAATTACTATAATAGTGAAAAACTAAAATAATTGATATTGTAAATACCCAAATAAATATAATTTTAGACTTTTAATGAATTAAAATATTTTCATAGAATAATATGACATATTATGATTGATGTAATGGACTTTTTGAGAACTAATCATTCTGTTATGATTTTCACAAAAATCAATTTTCCAAATAGTGTCAAAATTGACATAAAAGAGTTTTTAATACAAATATTATATTATTAATTGATATTAAATTTCTAAAAATCTAAGGTTCGACCAAGAGACTTATATCATGATAGGAATATCATTAATGGACCACTTTAGGGTCTCTTGGATGTATATAGTATGTTTCTAAACTATATAATATAAAAATACAAAGTGACATGGTAAATGTCAAACTAATTAACTAGGAGTTAAAACTAAAAGATAAGGTTACTATAGTAACCCAAACCTGTCTAAATTCTCTTGGTTGAATGGGTTTCGACCTATACTCAACTTAAACGTTTAATAATCAACTTTGGAGCCATTAGAAACCGAATATGAATTTATTATAAATTAATATTTTTAGCTTTTCCAAAGGTGCCCCTCACCCCTCTTATAAAAGGGCACTCCTCCTTCACATTTATTCACACCTTCAAAGCCTTTTGGTTCGTCCAACCCCTGCCTAGATTCAATCTCCACTTCCCACACTACAACCTAGAGGACTTATTTTTATCAGAAAGCCAACCTAAGGAGCCCTTTTGATCAAATCAAAAGGAAGAACCCGAAGAAGAGGTAATGTTTTCACCACCCCTTTTCAAGTTCCTTTCTACTTCCACTTCTTCTTTCTTTGTTATTACCATTCTAAAATAATAACTACAGTATCTTATATATACTGTGATGTTATTATAAATGTGGTACAACTATATTCAGTATTATGTCCACCCTTTGAATAACATGTTACCATACGTGCGTACGTACGGCTTACCGTCTCCAAGTCGTGGTGTAATTGTTATTCAATATATTATTATTTGGGTGGGTATACTAATGATGTGTAACTCATGAAAATAAAAAATATAACATTATAATGATTCTTTATAATTGATATACCATCCAATTATATATTATTTTAATATCAAAAGAATGATATCGTCGCTCGTGCGTGCGTACGGACTACCGTCTCCACGAACGCGATGAGATTCACTCTCTATCATATCCATTCAAGTATAATTATCATTTGATGATTTAAAAATAATTTTTAAGGACTTGATATAATTCTGGATATAAATAAGATACAACCTATCCATGATGAACATGGCTTACGTAACAAAAGATATAAAAGAAAACGAGTAAGTTAACACCTAAAACGACGATAATTCTAAGATATTATTAACAAAGAAATGTTAAAAGATCATATATGATATCATATTAATGTATATGATTAATTAATAATTTAATAACAATTATTTCAACATTATACATGAGGTTAACCTACCCCCAACCAAGGAAAAATACAAGGTAAGGGGTTTCTTATCTCACTTTTAATTCTGTGAGAATTCCATTGTTCACCACTTATTTATTACATGTGGTGTATGTACTGCCCATGTTTGTATTCATTGTGTAATATACGTTAATTAAAGTATATTTACATCATCATTGTATGATCCTTCTTTCATAGGTGTATGTTTTTTATGTCCCCAAATCAATAAGGGAATTTGAAATTTCAATTTCCACTCATTTGGATTTACACATATTTCATTGATTATATTACTCCAAGATTATGTGTGGAATCACTATTCATTTTTTTATGTCGTAATTTCCACTCCCCTTTCTGCGGATATACTTTTTATACAAATAATCACTCCATTGATAAATTCTCAAGTCATCGGTATGAACTTGATAAGAGTAATTTTAACTCAATCTCCATTTTTTGAGTTAAGTATCCAATTCATTGGTGTTGTTTTTACAATAATATGTGTGAATGTCCTTTGATTGTTTTACACTAAATATGCAATCATAATTAGTGTATTAATATTTTTCACACATAATTATGTCGTTGATTTATCCTTAACCTAAGGATACGGCCTTTATGTGAGATTTCATCTCAATTTATATTCCATTGAGACTTCTTTGTTGTTATACACCAAATAACTTTTATGTGGTGTATATAATGTAATTTGACATAGTATATCATGAATTCCTGTAATCTCATGATATTAAATTTTTTTGATTACCCCAATTATTTTTATTCAAGTGTCTCTCTTTTGGTTAGAAACTCTAACTAAAATACCATTTTTAAATGTTTTAAATACTTATTCTTCTAAATATTTCTCATTAATGTCCATGTTTTAAAAAATGGTTTTAAGGATTTTTTATATGGAAATTAAAGTTTTAAAATTAAAACTCTTTTTAAATGTTTCAAAGTGGTATGGGACACTTTGATTCAAAAATCTATTTTTAAATGGCTTTTTGACAAATAGTGTGACTTTTAAATGATTTCAAGAAAAATGGTGATATTTCTCTCAAATAGTTTTGATGATTATTTTCATCTATGTCAACATCCTTCATTATTCTCGATTGAGGTTAATATGATATAATACAATCTTCCATATTGTATCGAATGGGTTATGTTTGACTGTGGATGTGCTATTTTTTATACCATTCCTGATTTTTAGATAAAGTATTGACATTTCGTATGCTAGTTTTAATACGAATGTTTATGTTATGTTTCAAAATTTTCATATGAGGAATGCATTGGACTTAGTAAGTGACATATGGAGCCTGTTATAGCTCCATGATGCATTGGTAGGTCACATGAGAAAAACTAGTTCTTGGCACAAGGCCTTGGGAAAATATTATTTGTATTCTTGGCACAAGGCCTTGGCTATGTGGTTATGATAGTCTGGAATTATGCATTCCATCAATATGAAAGTGGTTATTGATATTGCACATGATCATTCGACTAGTAGAATATCCATGTGAGTAAGTAAATGGATTTATTTTATTTAATATTTTCCATTTTATAATGAAGTTCATGTTTAAAAGGCTTTTGTTTTAGTTATAAACTACCTTAAGTGTTTATGCTTATCTATGAAAGCTTCTGCTATAATGTTATCCTTACTGAACATCTGAGCTCACCCCTTCCAATGTTTTATTATTCCCAAGAATATGAAGAAGTAATTTATGAATGACCTACAGGGATAGTATGCGGGGATATGAAGACAAGATGTTTTTATAGTTTTTTTTACCTTATGATGTAATGTAAGACTTATAAATACATCTAGTGTTTCCAAGACTACTAACCTAATCGGTCTTTCGAGACTTGATCCCTTGTAATCATTCCAATGTTATGTAATAATGCACTGACTCTGGGTATCTAGGGTCGGGGCGTTACAGTTTTGGTAAAACTCTTACCATAGTCTCTGAGTGTGTGTTGCATCCACAACACTTAACCACACAAACTTCTAGCTGCTACATATTCAGCTTCAGCAGCGGAAAGTGCAATTGAGTGTTGCTTCAAACATGAACATGAAACTAATGAATCTCCTAAGAAATGACATGTTCTATATGTACTTTTTCTATCCATTCTACATCTACCAAAGCCAGCATCCAAAAAACGTTTTAGAATAAAATCATTTCCAGAAGTATAAATGAATCCGAAATCCATGGTTCCCATTAAGTATCGAAAAATTATTTTCACTACCTTTAAATGATATTCCTTAGGGTTATATTGATATCTTAAACATACTAATACTAAAAACATTATGTCTGGATGACTAGTTATCATGTGAAGTAAAGTTACTATTATACCTCTAAAAGATGTTTGATATACAAGTTTCCCAGCTTCATCAAGATCAAGAGTGTTTGAGGTACTAATGGGAGTACTAATACTCATAGTGTTGAAAAAACCATACTTTTAAATAAGATATTTAATATAATTATGTTTGGACATATAAATTCCTTTTGGTTTTTGAGAAAATTGAAAACCAATGAAAATTTTTAACTCACACATCTTACTCATTTCAAACTCAGATTTCATTAGATCCTCAAAGGAATCTGTTAAAGATCACTGTGTTGAATGAAATACAATGTCATCAACATAAATTTGAACAATCAAAACACTTTTATTATCTTTCTTTATAAAAAGGGTTGGATCTGCATTTCCCTTAACATAATTACTTTGTTGAAAAAATCCTTTAAGCATATCATACCAAGATCGAGGGGCTTGATTAATCCATACAAAGCTTTGGTATGTTTAAAAACATGTTCAGGATGTTTTGCGTCTTCAAAACTAGGAGGTTGTTCAACCAAAAATTCCTCTTGAACATAACCATTATGGAAAGCACATTTCACATCCATTTTAAAATTTTTTTAAATTGAAGAATACTGAAAAGTAAAGTAAAATAAGAATAGATTCAAGTCTAGATACTAGAAAATAGGTTTCATCAAAGTATATTCCTTCTTGTTGATTATAGTCCTTAGCAACCAATCTAGCTTTATTTCTTACTATGAATCCATTTTCATTACACTTATTTTTGAAGACCCATTTTACTCCAATAACAGAAGTTTCCTTAGGTCTTTCAAGAGAGGTCCAATCATTATTCCTTTTGAATTAATTTAGTTCATCTTGCATATATTTTATCCAATCATCATCACCTAAAGCTTCATCAGTGAATTTTTTGTTCTAGTTTGGAAATAAATGCTAGAAGTTATACTTCATTTCTTAAGGAACTTCTAGTCCTTATAGGTTGATTCAAATCCCCATTGATATTATCACTAGGATGATTCTTTAGAACCAACTGATTTGGGATTTGTAAATCCTGTTCATCAACATAGTGTAGGAAATCTTCTGAGGTAAATGTTTCGGAATTATCTTCTTGGAAATTTTCCTTGTCAGAAAGATCTTCTATCATGGGTTGATAATCAGTTTCTGAAAACACATCTGAAGATGTAGGTTGGGCTTGTTTAAAAACAAATGGATCGGTTTCATAAAATTTGACATGTACTGTTTCTTCAATAGTAAAAGTGTTTTTATTGAAAAAACTATAATCCTTAGTAGTTGTGGAGTAGCCTAACAAAATTCCTTCATCAGATTTTGGTGCACATTAGTGTAGATTGTATTTAGTATTCAAAATGAATACCTTCCAACCAAAAACCTTGAAGTAGGAAAGTCTAGGTTTTCTACCATTCCATAACCCATAATGAGTTTTATTAAGAAAAGGTCTAATCAAAAATCGATTTATAGTATAACAAGCAGTACTTAAAGCTTCAGCCTAGAAATGTTTGGCTATATAATATTCACTCAACATGGTTCTTTTTTTCTCTTGAAGAAATCTATTTATTATTTTAACAACACCATTTTTTGAGGTGTTCTAGGTGTGGAGAAGTTATAAGTAATGCCTTTTCTACTAAAAAAAGATTCAAAATCAGAATTTTGAAATTCACCTCCATGATCAAAATGAATAGTTATCAAAGGATAATTTTTCTAATTTATGACTTTGGCTCTAAAAATTTTGAAATAAGAAAAATCTTCTGATTTCTTTTCTAGAAAATAGACCCATGTGAATCTACTGTAGTCATCAGCCAGAACAAATACATAATATATTCCTTCAATGCTTCTAGTTTGTGTTGGTCAAAAAAGATCCATATGCACTAACTATAATGTATCAGTTGTTGAGACTTCACTGATTGATTTTAAACTTGATTTATGTTTCTTTCCATATTGACAAGGATAAAAAACATTTGAAGAATCAAATCTATTCTCCGGTAGATCCTTAACTAATCGTTTCATAGAGATTATGAAAAGGTTTCTAAGGTTACAGTGTCCTAACCTTCTAGGCCAAAACCAAGAATGATCTTCCATTGCACTAAGGCAAGGTATAGCTTGGCTCCTAAGGTTTTTATGTTTAGTGTGTAAACATTCTCTTGCCTATTGGCAGAAAGAATATACTCTTCCTTGGAATTTTGTACTAAGAACTTGTCATTCCAAAAATTCATAAGGAAACCTTCATCAAATAATTGTCTTATACTAATGAGGTTGTTCTTAAGACCTTTAACAAACAAAACATTAGAAATCAATGTTTTTTCGAGAAGAACGATGTTATCGATAAAAATAATTTCATATTTAGAATTATCTCTGAAAGTTACTTTACCTCCTTTCATCTTGATAATCTTTTCATAGTAGTTTTTGTTACCAGTCATATGTCGGGAACATCCACTATCCATGTACCAAGTATTTATATTGGTATTCTCATTATTTTACTGAAAACATAAGAGTTAGACTTGCAGAACCCAAACTTTCTTGGATTCGGAAACATTAGAAAGAAAAATTTTAGGCACCCACCTTTTTATAAAAAATGGGCTTTATGAAATACTAAAGATTGGGTTTTGTTTAAGGAATAAATTCTTTCCCAATGTCCAACACACTTACTCTTAGTGAAGAAAGAAGTACTTTGAGGAACAAAATAATTTTTACTAAAAATCGGTTTAGAACTAGTATAAAAAATCCAAAATTATTTCCTAGAGGTCGGATTTGAGAATAAAATTTATTAAAATTTTTCTTACCTAAGTTAAAGTTTGAAAAACACTTCCTCAAGGAAAAACTTTTAGAATTTAGTTTTATAACTAAGTTCTTAATTCCAAAACATTGTCTTTAGAACTAGAGTTAGGATCGAAAACATTTCTCTTAGAAATTTCATTTTCTAGATCTTTATAAATTTTATCCTTCACAAAATTTACTTCCTCATGATTTTTTGAAATATTTTCAAAATCAAGGTTTCTATTATCAAGATCATTAGAGAGATCTTATATTTCTAAAGTAAGTATAGAAATCCTAGAATTTTCATTATCATACTTTTGGTGGCATTAATATTCTCATTCTCAAGAAGCATGGAAAACCTATAAACTTCTTTATAGGTAGGTAAAGTATCATCCTCATCAGAAGAAGATTCTTCATTTAACGATTCATTATATTTACTTTCACTATAACTGCCATTTAGGGAAACATTGGTCATAGATTCAGCATTTTGTACCTTATCCATAATGCAATGATTTTGAATAGGTATTCTCGATATTAGGCCAAGATTCTTCTATCCAGAAGATTCATGATCTTATTATTCATTGGAAGAGTCTCCACCACTAGCACTTCATCTGTATTTTTTTAGATTTATCTTTGTAGTATTTCTTTCTATTTCTCTCGGAATGCTTTTCCATTATTTATTTTATCTTAAGCGTTGGACTATCAGGCCTTAAATGTCCAGATCTCTTGCATTCATAACATTAAACTTCTGAGTCTTTCTTATCCTTCCTTTATTTCTTATTGTATCTGTATTGAATGTTCTTCTATCCATCTGTCTTGTTCATCCTTCGAGAAATATTGGCTAGTTCATTTTCTAAAGATTCACTTCCACTAGATTCGGATTGTATAACAATCTTCTTAGATTTGAATCTTTTAACTCTCTCAGGAGTCATGGATTTCATTTTATTTGAAGTTATAGTAAAAGCAACAATGCCATTCCCATTCTTCTTCTTAATGTTTTCAGCATATCCCTTCATTCTAGTTTCATGTTGAAGACGGGTTCCAAAAAATTAATCAAGGGAAATCTCAGTAACCTTTTTGCTCTCATCAATAGCTATCCTCTTGGATTCCCACTCATTCGGCATGATGTCTATGATTTTGTCCACAAGAGATTCATCATCCAATCCTTTCTCACCCATGGATTGTAAACTATTAAAAATAGTCATTAATCTCTATTTCACCTTACATTTGGGTTCCTCATAAGGATATCAGAAACCATGATACTCAGATCGGAGCATGGCTCTTCTAGTTTTAATAAATTTTGAAGTTCCAAAGTGTGTAAATTCAAGTATTTTCCATATGAAATTTACTTCTTCACAAGATGAAATTTGGCTATACATATTTCTAGTCATGGAACAAAGCAATGTATTGAGTACCTTATAATCCAGTTGATATTCAGGATTTTCTTGGTTGGTGAAGGTACTCACTTCCTTGTTAGGGATTTTATAACCTCCAGTAAGCATAAAAAATTGACTACTCCAGTATTGATAATAAATTTATTCATGAAATATCTCTATTCATAATCATTCCCATCAAATATAGGTGGTCTAGTTAGATTTAAGTTGCCAATGGAACCAAAATTTATTCTTTCCATCTTAAAGAAAACTATCTCCACAAAAACATTGTTAGTAGTAAATTTTGTAAACAGGGAAAGTACTCCTTAGCATGAAAAATATAGAACAAAGAGTATATCTAAGAAAAAGTGAATACGAACTTGTGATTCGGAACTTATGAGTTCAAAACAATGATTCCAGAAATAAAAAGAAGATGAATTCTCTTCTGAATATAATCATGAGATTAATTCAGATTGAACCAAACCTATGAAACCAATTGATGTATTGGTTCAGGGTATGAGGTAATATTCTAGAACAATGAAAAACTTGTGAAAGGAAAACTTATATGTGAATATAAGTATTTCAGAGACATCCTTTGATACAAATTGTTGAGATGGTATGTTGAGTATGATATACTCTATGATACCAAATGTAGGATTAAAATAATATAGATACTGAATGTAGTATCTAATAATTCTCAAAATACAAGGGGCGGGGGTGAGATGTATACTTAAAAAATTCAATGGGAACTTTTAATGATGGTAAAAAATATTTCTATTGTTTAACATTATTAAACAAAGTAATTCAAAACACCTCTAGTTCTACACACTTTCTATATTCTGGAAATATGATTCCAAGAAAGCAATTATGAAAAAGTGAATCCGGAAGAGAAACTTATAAAAAGTTTACAAAGATAAAGATTCTACCATAAGGCATATAGAATCTCCCTAGATCAGAGTATACAAGTATAATGAAGTATAAGATAATTATACATTCTTCAAAAATCAAAATATAGATGAAACTTTGAATCAATAAAATAACAAGTAGTATGTATTTTAACCCAAAGACAAGGGTATCCAACAACATTGGATAAAGGTCCCTTGATTTATACTTTCAAAAATGTATGTCATACCCACACCAGGGTAAGACCACAATAAAAAGATCGGAGTCTTTCTTGCTATCCCTGCAAGACATCAACTTCAAGGTAGTCGGTACTTCTATCTTCCTCATCAAGGAATTCCTCTAACATTAAGGTAGTCGGCACCTATGTCTTCCTATCCCCGGATTCCCTTGAATGTACTCAGCAACTTTCAAAGTTGCATGAAGAAAATATGAACAAGGTTTTCAGTATGCACAAAGCATGAGAGTCTCTCTTGAGAAATCACTTCAACATGATGTAATATATAGAGTCGTAGAACAGTTCATCCACGTTATGATCTCTTTCAAATGATGTCCTATTTATAGGAACAACATCAATGGTCAGCTCCCTCCTCCAATGGTCATATTTTTCATTGAATTTCAGAGAGACCTGTACATGTGTCACTTATACAATGGTTAGTTAGTAAATATAAGCATGAAATAATTTTATAACGGAAACATGTGTAAGAGAAAAAATGGTTACATAAAGATAATCAAATATTATGAATGTAAACAAATAAAAGTTCGGTGTCTAACCCAAAACACATTTGGTGTTTATAATACATGGATATTCAGATTATATTTTCTAAGGAATTTCAAACCTGAAATCTATAGAATTCCGGAGTTTGTGTTTCAAGGAAATTCATGATCTGGATTTACAAAGATCAGAGTCAGAGTTCATGTGAAATCTGAGTTAGAACATACAATGTTTGGAGTCCAAGTTCATGGGAATTCAGAGTCAGAACATACAAATTTTGGAGTCTGTATTTATTAGGATTTGGAGTATGAACATACAATGTACGGAGTCAGAATTCATTAGAATTCAGGGTATGATCTTACAATGATCAGAGTCTGAATTCATTAGAATTCGGAGTCAGAACTCATAAGAGTTTGTTGTCTGAATTCCGAGAACTCGGAGTCAGAACTCAGAAGAGTTCGGAATCTGAATTTAGAGAACTCAGAGTCTGAATTTGGATCCTGAAAACACGATGCTCTTTATCTAAGTATCATAAGATTTTGAGATTATATGTATGATACCAAATTTTATGCATAGACCAGATAATTAATAATGAAAATCATGGTAAGGATGAATTTTCTTGGGGAAGGAATTTTTTTTTTGTAAGAAATAAATAGGGTAAAGATCAATTTTCCATAAGATAATGTGTTTGTGATTTTCAAAACAAGAAGGAATGGTAAATTCATAAGGAAACCATACTGAATCAATAATCTCCCTCAATTATAAAGGAATGGAAAAGTCATAAGGAAAACCTTATTTACTCAACAAGACTATGGTGTCAAAAAATGATACATTCATGGGGTTGTTCGACACACATGGTTTGGGTCGTGATCATGATGAGCATGAACATCCCAGATAAATAGTTTCTCTCATACTTATGTTTTTGTTTATTAGCTGGGGATTGGAAAAGAGAAATATCAAATATTCTACCTCCATCAAATGATCTAATAAATAGGATTTATAGGGTATGATCATACTATTTGATGCCATCACTTCTTTATCTTCATAAGTTGCGTTTGTTAGAACCCTATATTTATAATAATCACATGATCATTGTTCGAAGACTCTATTATCAATGGTAATGTTAAATAATAGGTTCCAAAACCTAATTTTATATAATAAAACAATTATTGGTCAAGAGTTTTCTATAAGCATCGTACATATTAATAAGTTTAATTAAAATAAAAAGGGGAATTTTATTGATAAAAGTTTGAGTAATTACAATCTTCTTCCTTAATAAATCTCACCCTAAAACGGTTTATTTCACACACTAAAATAGAAGATGGTAACTCTTATTTATCCTTTAATTTGGTTACCATGTAGCTTCTTCAATCTTTTAATATTTCCACAACATGTTGAGAAGGTGCATTATCTTATTGTGTAGAAATGTTTCTCTTTGATCGAAGATATCCACCAGCTTCTCTTCATAGAAAAGGTCATTCTGCAATGGTACTAACTATGGGTTTAGTAAATGTGAGGGATATGGTTTGTAAATTCTTATGAGAGATATTTGGAATAAATCATGTACTTGATATTTTTTCAATGGGAGTACTTGTACATCGGTCACCACAATGATGCGATCAATCATCGCAAAGGGACCGATGTTTCCTAGAAGAAACTTTCCCTTCTTCCAAATATCATCCACTTTATACATGGAGATTTATAGAGAAATATCATGTCTACAACATCAAACTATATGTCCCATAAATTATTTAAGTATAGCTCTTCTATCTACACTAATCGTCCTTGGTGTATTGCAGAATGGTTTAGACCATCTCTAACATTTCCTCGACCATTTCAGGACCTAGCATTTTTTCTTCCCCAACATCATCCCAACAATAAGGTATTCATCACCTCTTCCCATAATGGTATTAATAGGGATCCATTTAGATCTTTGAGTGGAAACTATTATTGTAATAGAACTCCACCAAAGAAACATGTTTGTCTCATCCTCATTTTATTTTTATAGAACATAATCAAAACATGTTTTCCAACATCTTCATAGTATGATAGGATTGGAAATCATATTGATGATGATAAGTCCTATTGAATTTCATCTTAGTTTTTTGAGAATGATTAGAAATTTATAGAACACTGTGGTTAGTATTTAATCTCGATCAAATATAATCAAAATTGGGAATCCATGCAGCCTTACCACTTCTATTATGTATATCAATGCAAGTTGATCAAGTGAGAAATCCACTCAAATTTTTATAAAGTGAGATGTATTTATATGATGATCCAAACAACTTATATAACATTGTTTATGATAGATGTATTTGGATGTCTGGTGAAAATTTCCATGGTGATGTTCTCCCATTTGCATGTTTGTATGGGAAATAGTTTCATTATGCCCTTAGAATTATTCCTTTTAGCCTTCACTTATTAGAATACCAGTCACTTTGATGTATATTTAGCAATCCACTGTTTTATATTTTCCCAAAAATAGTGAACATGGATATCATGATACATTATTGTGCTTTCTAGCTGAATGGAGAATGTTAAACTATGCACATTATACAATAGCTCCTCCTTTGACTCCTGATTTGACTGAACATATAGTCTTAACCCGAATCACACAATTCCTTCTTCATCAATTATAATTTCTATAGATTTTCTCTTTCGCATGGTTTCCACATTATTATGAACATCCAAATCATCATATCTAGCATCCTTTATCTTTTTCTATAGATACATTTATGCTATTATTTTCAAAATAATTGATGATATTCCTTTCAAAATAACTCTCATGTCCAACATCTTCAATTATAATAAGATAAGATCCTTATCAATTCTCATCAACGGTAAAATTTCTAGATCATTTCTACTTAAAGAATCTTCCATATTATTTGATTTTATAGAATATTAATAAATTGATAAATAATATTCTTTGATTAGCTTTAACCATCATCATTGGAGCATATTTAGCTATTTATGTATGAATATATATTTAAGGATTGTTTGATCAATATATATTTCAAATTCCTCCCCAAATAGATAATGTCATCATATTTTGAAAGAGAATATCACTGTAGCAAAATCAATATAATATCTTGGTTAGTAATGTTCATGAAATTCCATCTACCTCAGATAATATGCTATGAATTTATCATTCTACAATTACTCATATCCCAATAACTTCTTTAAACCACCACAAAATATTACTAAAAGATATCCACTTGTGGGTAGTGTGAGAATAGGTGTATTGATAAGCCTATTATTCAAATCTATTAAGCTCTATTTGCATTAAACATTCTAAGGAAACATGATATCTTCCAAGTTATCTTAGTTAGAGTGTTTGAAAATTGTGTGAAATTTCTCAAAAATAAAAATTAATGCCCAGTTATCACAAGGAAGATATAGATATCGATCAAAAATATTGGTCTCACACATCTTTCAATTGAGTTGGTCTTTAAAGGGTCTACATATATTCTATTTTTAGTGATGATATTCTTTAAAAATGAGAAATCATTTAACAATAACTCACATTATTGTTCTTTTCATAAACCTTCTCTTTTTACTAGGTCTTCGTCATAGTTATCAAGAGCTCCTTATGCTACTCATTCATTTAGAAGTATATTAGAATTTCATCAATAAGGGCCATAAATTTTTTTGATGTTATCTCTAAAAACTCTATAAAAAAATCAATGATGATTTTTGTAGAATTAGTGATTCTGAATTAAATTATTGTGAATTCATAAAGCACATACCTTGTCTGAAAAGTACTCATGGGGATATCCTCCTTCTTCACCCAAACATGGTAATATTCAGACTGTAGATCCACCTTGGAGAAGTAGTGTTCTCCAGATGGTTGATCAAATTATTGATCAATATGTGATAAATTATACATTTTCATTATTATGATCTTGTTGTTCTAATGATAATCAATGTATGATGCATTTACCCATCCTTTTTCTGGTGGAAAAGGACTGGTGCACCCAAAGGTGATGCACTTGGGTGTATGAACTCATTATCCAAATTCTCCTATAGTTGTTTCTTAAGATTCTCTTCTTCCACATCATCCATTATATATGCTATATTGGGTAATGGAAATTCCTAGGTATAATCTTGATTGAAAATTCATCATCTTAATAAGGGAGATTACCATTAGATTCCTCAGAAAACACATCAGTGTATTCCCTCTAAATAGGCATGTATTACAGGATGGTTCGTTCCTTAGACTCGATCATATTATCTATATATGACTGAGCATATGATAGTAATATCCATTATTGAGATTTTGGTGATAATTAAGATTCAATCTCAAACATTCACTTGTATTGAATTGGGGGTCTATTCATAATACAATGATTCACTTCCTTATAATGATAATTTATGTTGGGACTATATAGGTAAATCCAATACATGACTTTAATTGCATAAAATTGAACCCAAGGGATACTGATATTATTTTTGAGAAAAAAATTATCATAAACATCAACATGTGATACATAATCATAAAAATTTTCCCGAATGATAAAAAATTATTTCATGTGGGGACTAGAAGACTGTAGAAAACATAATAGGTATTCTAGTAGGGAAAAAATTGAAGCACAGCATGAAATACAAAATTATTCAGTAGAGGTTACATGTAAATCAATAATCATGACCCATATCAGTATAATAATTTATTTACACTCTTTTTCTTATATATTTTTAATTTTGATCATTATTGTCAACCCTTGTAATAGATCATTGTATTGGATAATGCCCAAATTCTCCACAAATATGGCATAAGACTATATAAGGTACATTAGATTGAACATTATCACCTTATCCATTTTCCATGGAAATTGGATACTTTATTCACTATCATTCCACAATTAAAATATCTTATAGTCCCTTTGTGACATTTCCCTTGGTTCCTCTTTCCAAACATTTTCAACAACAAAAATTGGTTCTTTTTTCCATTATCACCATTATCCATTGAAATTAATTATGAATCTGTATTAAACTTCTTTAACATCATTGGGAATTGAAAAAAAATTCAGTTTTTAATTTTGATTTTTTATATCTTGTTTGGAATTACCATAATATATCCAACCAGATTTACCATCTGATTGGGAATCTTGTTGGGACAATAATCAAATTTTCCTTTACATTGATTATTTAAACAATTCCTCATATTTCTAGCCATTGGATAGAATAAAGGTAAAGTTGGGGATTAATATTTTTTATTATTAAACATATACACCAAAATAAAATGACATTAAAGATATAACTTATAAATTAAATTTACTATCTATTTAATGATTAAATTATGTTAAACCTCTTTCAAGTTGGTAACAGGTATACATAAAAGATAAAAAGATTCTTAATGGGAGTGAAAGAGGGATATCATAATTTAAAAATTAAATGGATTGTAACGGGAATATGGATTATCATATCTAATCATTAGAATATTGAAAATAATATACAGACTATAAAATAAGTTCTTGAATTGAAATGAGAAGAGCGAAAGGCCTTACTAAATTAAGGCATGTTAATTGGTGTACATAAAGGATAATAGAAAAATTAATGATAGTGAAAGGAGGATATAATTATTTATAAATAAAATGGACATTAAGGGGTTATGTAAGATCATATCCAAATATAAGAAAAAGAAATTTTAGAGACATTTAAAAATAATTTCTTGATAAAAAGATGAGAGTGGAAGATTCCGTACTTCAGTGTGTGACACTAAAATCATAAGTGGGGATTCTATAGAGTTTGGGGGTGCCTTAGGAAAACTCTATAGAGAAGTGGGAAATGTATTGATGTTATACAAGGAGTTTTAGTGATGATAAATGGGATCGTGGGAGGGTTTTTATTGAAAAACATAAAGATTTCATTATTATTTAGGTTTTGAACTACATATAATAATGTAACCAGAACCACAAACCTACCCATGGTTTCTGAAAAATGTGATTGGTTATAATTATTTTATAAATCAAATAGCCAAAAATAATAAAATAATTTTGTTTCTTATATGGATATGAGTCATACTCTTAATGAAATGATTTTAAACCATGAAAATATATTAATTATTTTGGATGATTCATAAAGGATTTTTAAAATTTACTAAATTAACATAATTTAACATTATTTTAATGGTAAAACATATATTTCAATATGGATACCTTTTATTGTATTTATTACATCACTTTTGGGTCATTGTGATGTCATAATGTGCACTGTATATTTATACGTTATTTAATTTTAATCATAGAAATAGAATATATAAAAAAGTAATTAAAATTCATGATTGGATAATTTCAATATTTTGATTCCAAAAATAATATTCATTTTATAGAACTATTTTTTTTAAATATGTTTATTTTAAATTTTGAAATAGTATGCAGAATTTAATAATATATTGCACATGGGAATTAGGAACATATTATAATATCATGCACATGGGATACAAAAACATTGCTGAAAAAAATCCTTAACATGCTTCTAAAATTCCAATCCTTTGAAAATTACATGAGATAACATGGGGACAAACATAAGAAATGTATAACCTAAAAATTACAATATGGGAATAATCATGGAATACGGTGATACATATTATACAATAGGTATATCAATTGGTCATAAAAAGAGTATGAATCATAAACACTAATAATGATACATTATAAGACATGATAATCATAACATGAGAAATTTGGAAACAACTTATAACACTACATCATAGACAAATGTCAAAGGTAAACTACCAATACTTCATGGGGGAAAAAGTCCCAAAAATGAATCTGGTTCACTCCCCATCCCAATATGACGTATAATGATAATAAAAATTTCACAATTTATTTGAGTGATATATAATTCATAGCGCACCCATTACCTTCATTTTATTTTTATGATTAAGTGTGACACATAGATCATAAAACATTGATTAATTCATCATAATAATGTATTCCATGATTAGGGAGTGTGGAACACATATATGAATGTCCCAAAAAAACATAAGTATATAGAATTCAACACCATTGATAAGAAATGAGTATAGTATTCAATATACAGTTAGTTTCATGTGGAAAATCAATGTGATATTTTAGTGGCATCACAAAATCACTTAATGATTTATATAGATGGGTTGATGAGAACGAATGGGTATATAATCACAGACAATTAAAATGGAAAATAACATGGATATATAAAAGAGGGATATCATAATTTAAACATAATATGGGATTATTAATTAGAGTGAAAGGGGGATAGATGAAATATAATTTCTCCAATATAAATGAAAAAATAATGGGAGTGAAAGAGGGATATCATAATTAAATTTATTTCTTTAACATATAAAAATTCAATGAAATTAAACATATACTTTATTTTATAATATCATAATTTATACATAAAGGATAATGGGAGGCTTAATGGGAGTGAAAGAGGGGTATCATAATTTAAGCATTAAATGGATAGTAAGGGGAATATGGATGATCATTTCTCATCATAATAAAATGGAATTTAAGATACATAACATTAAATAATTTCTTGAATATAAATGATAAGAGAGAAAGCCCTTACAAAATTTCGGAAAGGTAATGAGTGTACATAAAGGGTCATGAATTAATTAATGAGCGTGAAAAGAGGATATAATTATTTATAAATAATATTGATAGTAAGGGGGTATGTAAGAACATATTCCAACATAAAAAAAATTAATTTTGGAGACATTTAAAAAATAATTTCATGATAAAAAGAGGAGATTGGAATGTTCTTTACTTGAGTGTGTGACTCCAAAATCATTGGAGGGGCTTCTTGAGAGACTGGGGGTTCCTTGGGATAAATCTATGAAGTAGTGGGATTATTATTGATGTTATCCATATGTTTTTAGTGAAGATTAATGGGATATTGGGAGTGTTTATATATGGAATTTGGGGGATTTCATTATTATAAAGGGTTTGAACTCCATATAACAAAATATCCAAAACCAAAACACTACCCATGGTTTCTACAAGATGTTATTGGTTATCATTGTTGTATAATTCCAATGGCTGAACTGAATAAAATAATTTTATTGTTTGTTTGTAGGTGAGTGACACTCTTAATGAAATTATTTTAAAACCATGAAATATATTAGTGGTTTTGGATGATTCAAAGAGGATTTATAAAATTAACAAAATACAGATAATGTAGCATTAATTTAATGGTAAACATATATTTGGGTTTTGGATACCCTATATTTTATTTATTACATCACTTTTGGGTCATTTTTATGTCATAATACACACCTTATATTTATTTCTTATTTAACTTTAATCTAAAAATTCGACTATATCAAAAAATAATGAAAATTCATTATTTTTTTAATTTCAAAATTCTGATTACGAAACTAATATTCATATTATAGAACTAATTTTTTTAAATATGGTCATTTTCACTTTTAAAATAGTAATAAACATTTATTGAAAATTGTTGGGTTTTATTTAAAATAACTTTTTATGAACCCTCATAAAAATTACATATTACTTCATAAAAATAATGTGAAATTTTATAATTAATAAACATTATTTAATAATAATATTTTATTGAAATATTATTTATTTCTAAAATCCATTGGTTCATCAAAATAAGTTTCATAATTGGATTTTTATATTACAAAATATACTATTTGAGTTTTATTGTATCAAAATAAAAAAACATTTATAATGTACAAATAATAGTATGAAAATATATTCATTATTCTATAATTTTTTTCCATAATTAATTTTATAGGGTCTTGATACACATCCCACTAATACCCCTTAAAACATCATAAGATTAAGTTGTGCAACATTGAGACATTCAAGGGGTGCCTTACTCCCTAGGTTTGTGTCATGTCCTCGATCTGATTGATCTTCTCAGGTAAATGGTTTCAATCATTCTTAAGTTTTTGGATTTCAACATCATATTAGTCAAGGTAAAAACATAGTGATTATAGATACCTTAAAACCCTTTATAAAATGGATTCATAGGGTATCATCCTGTTAGTTTAGTTCATCACATACTTTTTATGTGTCAAATGGATATGTTAAAACCCTATATTTATTTTAATCATGGGATCATTGTTCAATAAAAATATTATCAATAATAATGATACATAATATCCATTTAAATGAAATTTGATATAATAAAACCAAATAATTTCATAGGTTCTTTATAAATATATTACATAATAAAACATTAAATTACAACAACAAGGGGAATTTTATTTATAAAATTTTTGATGGTTACCTTAGATAAGGTAAAACTGCAACTTCCATTCATACCAGATGTAATCTTGCAGAATAATTAAAGATGACCTAACTGGTTACAAATACTATAGGTATTAGTTTCTAGAAAACAATAGTGTTTTTATTCCTTGTGTTACCAAGCTGATGACAGACCAATGTTTGAATCATTGAATGTAGTGAAGAGATGAGTAACTATGGTCTCTTCATACCACTTATCATATTGTTTAACGTCCATGATTTCCTATTTTTCCTTCTAAAATGTCCTCCAATAATCCCCAATATAGAGGAATCACCATTATCTCATGTAATACCATGATGATAACTTAGACTCTCATAGACTGTATCACTACTTCCACAAAATTAGATATGTCATAAAATAACACTTTATATTTATGATCCAAATAAAGGGATAATCGAAAACATAGTGATTTCAATTCTTCATTAAAAACCAATTCAATAAGATACTATGTTAGCTTAGTAAAATAAAGAGCACATGCTAATATTGTTTCATCATTTAGTCAAGGAGATACCACTTTATTTCACTAAATAATTTCATGGTTTTATGTTAATATTATTGAATGCATTTTTTAGACCCTCCATCAAATGTTCCATCTATAGATTATTCTAAAAACTATAATTCCGCTATTTTCATATTTGACCTCTGAGAATGAATTTGAAAAATTGAGCATTTGTGCCTCAGGGTTTATTTGAATATGATTTATAATATCAATATCTCTTAATTCATTATTATTTTTAATGAAACATTTTTCTCTTCATAATATTACATGATTCATTTTTAGAAAATATTAAACCAAATATCCATAATGATGTGGACCAAAATTATTTGTCACAGCTTTGACCAGGTAAGGATATATAATGAACTCATGAAGACATGTATTAATATGGGATTAAATTTTGGTAATTCATCTATAATTTCCTCTTGATAAACCTTCAACACTTTTATAGTGGACAAAATATAAAATAATAAGAAACCTAAAAAAGTCAAAATATATTTCAAAATTCAAAATTACAAAAAAAATATTAATATTAATTTAAAGAACATGAATATAATAAAAGATAATAATTTAAATTTAAATATGAATCATCGATAAAAAAATCCTCAAATAATAAAAAAATAAATATTTATTATAAAAATCATTCATCAAGGTAGCCGGGAAATAATATTTTTGGAGCTACTCTATGTAATTTCAGAATACACATTATACAAACTTAATTAGAAAACGTTTTTTATAATTAAAAAATTAAAATAATACAGTTATAAAATTAAATTTTATCATCAAATGTTTTAAAAATTATGTTTTTCAAAATTAAATTTAGATTTATAATATTTAGCCAATAGATTTATTCAATTATTATTGTAATAAGAATTACATGAAAACACATCTTAATAGTTCAGAAAATTGAAAACATTAATTGATAAATCCCTAAAAAGATACCCATTTTGAAAAATATTACCAAAAAATTATAAAACCGCTATTGATTGAGATTATTAGTTTTTGAAAAGTGATCATCGATTTTCACTACATAAAAAATGGGACCAAACATAATTTTATAAATACATTTTTAATGAAATTATAACAACTCATCTGATATTTAAAATAATATATCAAAAAAAACATAAATTCGTAAATATATCAACAATATATTTCACAACAAATTCATAAGTATTTATATTTAAAACTAATAACCATCAAAAAATAAAAACACATCTGAACTGCACTATTCAATTATGAAACTCTTACGTGCATGGTTTGAATCCCATAAAAATTAATGTTTTCCAATACAAAATCCATCAATGAAGAAATGGTAAAGAAAATTGAGGTTAAATTAATTTCAAAAGAAAAAAAGTTCAAAAGATTCCCTAGAAAATACTAATTCTTATTTGAACATGATTGTTTATCATTTTTTCATATATACCTCCTAGGTTCCACTGATCCTATCACTTTTCTAGCCAACATCAAAAAATATTGTAAAACAGGATTGGGATCTAATAAAAAATTTCATGGATCAACCTGGGAAAACCATCCATGTCACCAGTGTTGGAACATCACAAGGCCCTAGGTGCATTCTTAATCGACATATGTTGAAAAATATTGTTGGGTTGGGAATTCATTCAACATTTTAATTTTTTATACCTCATAAATTAATAATAAAAAGTCAAAATCCACCTAAAATTAATTTATTAAAACTCTCTATATTGAATAATCAACCATATAAAAATAATTATTTTTTAATGATAGTGAATTTAAAAAAATAATATTCAATAAATAAAAACTCAAACCCCATAAAAAATATCATAACCATAAAAGTAATCCCAAAATATGCCAAAATATTAATTATCTTAGAGTCAATAATAATGTTTATTCATAAGAAATGAAAGTTAAAATAAAATGTAAGATAAAATATCGATATTTAGAAGAAAGAAAATCAAATTACTAAATAAGACATAATAAAGAAAACAAAATCACTTATCTCCAGGCCTCAACTAATTAATCCTATATTTCTACCACCACTATACCTAAAAATAATCTAAATACCACCTAATACAACCAAGAGAAACATTTACTAGACTAATATCATAGGTCATCAAGACACAACACACACACACACTAGGTTTTTTGTTGGGTGTGATAATAAAATACTACTTTGTATTATCATATTGATCTCTATAGAAACATTAAAAGTATATCTATTTTATGCTTGTTTCAAATAAAAATTTGAAATTATGTTTTTCATTTTTCATAAGAAAAAGGAATAGTTAATAATATAATGTTAATCAATTAATGGTATATAAATATCATATTTTAACATATGACATATTTTAATTATTTTTCTAAAAAAAATATTTTTTTAGGATAACTATTTTAAACATTATTTTATAATTATTCATGTTACAATACAAATATAAAACACTATATTCAATAAACCATTCATATTTATTAAGGAAAAACTATATATAATTTATTTATTCCATTAATAATAAAACAATTATAAAGGTTACAAGTAAAATATTTTAAGATTATGTTTATTAGAAAAAATAAAAAATTATATTTTTAAAGAAACAATTATCTTTAATGGAATTAAATTACTGACATATCATCGAATCAGTGTCATTATAACATAAAATCATAATAATAATGGAAGAAATAATGACAAAAATAAAAAAATAATAAACATAATTATAATGGTGAGGAGCTATAATTAAATAACCATAAATTAACTATTATTGGATCACCTAATAACCCAGGATATAATTAACGACAATATGATAAAATAATTTAACTATCTAGTATGTTTAAGGATCCAACTACCTAAATAGTCATTTTTAACCTACATTGATTGACTGAGATTAAAAATACCCATTGAAGATAAAATTAATAACATGTGGATATAATATAGAGCCTCATTATGGCTAATGGATCACTTGTATAGAGATTTCACTACTCGGGACCCAAGTATTCCCATGGCATACATATAATGGTGAGAAAATAGAATATATAACGTATTAATATAGAAAAATAGTAGTAATAAAAACTCAAATTAACAAATAAACACCATTTATCATTATAAAATAAAATAAATAATATAAGGATATAATTGATCCATGTTTATCCCATTATAAAATAATAATCAATTTTCTAATTATGATTGAAAAGGGGTTTACATGATAGTTATTTTATCACAAAAAAATATTTCTCCTTTTAGGAAATAATTTCAAACATGGATTAATACCATTGAAAATATACAACGGGAATAATTCATTCCATTTCAATACAAATAAAATCTTTTAATAAAATTGAAGGAATCAACACCTCAATATTTGTTACTAATGAAAAATTTTACATTATGGTAAGAAAACACGGTCCAATTCATGGAATACCAGTAGAAAACATAATGAAAAATCATTATAAATAAAAAAACTTAATTTATTAAAAGGATTTCTAAATTCTTCTGTAAAATAGGTGGAATTTTATCAATCACCTTATGTAAATGCTTCTATATATTTCAATGTCAGGTCTAAATGCTTTTGGTTGTATTTGTTGTCAATTAGGTTTTTTAATTTAATATATTAAAGGTAATAAGGAAAAACGATCTGATTTAGGTGTTGAATTGGGGTATCCAACCAAGTAATATATGTATTTTTATACATTGTATTTACATGGAATTGGATAATATCACTAGTCTTTAGAATAA